>ML681981.1:41706018-41776892 GCA_007922195.1 Podocnemis expansa | reverse complement strand
AACAGATGCTTCGAAGATGGGTGAACTTACAGAAAGGAATGAAACTAAATGCAAGGGGGTGTTTTCTGTAAGTTCACCCATCTTCGAAGCATCTGAGGAAGTGGGATCTTCTCCCACGAAAGCTCATGCAAAAAATAAATCTGTTACTCCTAAAGTGCCACACAACTCCTTGTTGTTTTTTTTATTGCCTCGTTACACTGCTCACACCTCTTAAAGCCTGAGGCAACTGACATGTTGCAATTCTGTGTTTTCCGTTCACCAGCACCAGGACGCAGCAGACCTAAGGTGGAGCACCCACAGGACATCACTCAACGAAGATACCACTATTTCCAGGATGTGTGGGCCTGAAGAGATTGAGAAAAAACATTCTCCACTGCAGCAATTAGAATGGGGGCATGGATGGGTGATCTTGATTTATAAAAGATATTTTATGCTACAGGCTTCTATGAAATATGGAGTCAACAAGTGGGGTCCAGGTTTAGGACCATCTCTTTCCTAGGCTGCTTAGAGCAGAGCCTGGTCTCTCCCCCACATATTTCCTCTAGGATTCGTTAGTGACCCTCGAATCTTTGCATTTGCCTCTGGCTACCAGTGGTCCCAGTTTTGAGCTCCACGTGATAGCAATTAAATGGAACAGAACTAAAATTCTGTGAAACGTAGATGGAAACAGGAAATCACCTGAAGTCATTCAAGGGTGAACAAATGATACGGATCCTAGGTGAAATCATCTTTCCCATCACAAGAGACATACAGGTGGATTGCACATACAAACACACACACACCCCCACCCCACTAGGATTCCATTCAAGGAAGACATATGAAACGTTCAGGGTGCTGGCGTGCAAACTGTTTCAGTTGCAATGGCTTCTCACTCAACAAATCAAACAGGGTTAAAAGAATTTGGCTGTAGTTCTGAGGTGACTTGCCAGCATAAAGAGCTCTCTTTATATTCTGGCAAGAACATCCGCTGTTACTGGGTTCAATTAAAATATTATTCCTTACTGGGGGGGGGGGGGGGGAGACTGGATATGAATTCAAGTTAGGTAATGAAATGGAGGTTGTGCCCTATGCCCAGCTACAGAATTAATAAATGGTAGTTTCCAACAATAAAAGTAAGTTCATTTACCTGTGTAGGCACTATACACACACTACATTTACTAAATGATTACAAGGAAACCGAACTACGAAGAATCCTAAAACTATAAATCAGGCGTGGCCAAACTGCAGCTTGGGAGCCACCTGTGGCTCTTGAATGAAAAAGTGTGGCTCCTGGAAGAACGTCAGCAAATCAATTTAGTAGGTAAAAGTATATGGCTATATGCCTCCGTGCGGCTCTTGAAGGTTTAATAATCAACTTGTATGGCTCTTAAGTTCCATAAGTTTGGCCACACGTACTATAAATATTGATTGTTGGTCATCATTAATAAATAGCCCACAGTTTATGTTAAGAGATGTTCCATCATTGCCAATTCTTAACAGGATCAAGGCATCCACTGAAGAAGTTTGTGTGCTTTAAACTAAATATACAGGTCAAAAAGTCACAGAGCAACATGGACTTGAGTGTGAAATGAAAGAAGTTTGCAAGACTTTCAAATCAACATTCTGGGTCATATCTTGGACCACTAGATGTGCAAGGAAGATCTTGCCACATTTTAAATAGTTTTCCCCATAAATTTTGCAGAATGTTGGACCAATCCACCATATGTTTTAAAATAAGGCTCTGATCCAAAGTGCAATGAACTCAGTAGAAAGACTCCCATTGATTTCAGCAAGCCTTGGATTGGTTCCTTAATTATTTATAATGCTGAGCAATATTAAGTATTTCTTTTAATTGATAGATTTTCTTTTGTAAAGTTCTCCCACCTACATGACCTCTTTTGTTTCCCCCTACCCTCGCTATTTACCAGTTCCTAACTCATAACAGATATTTCAACTCCCTCCACAGCATGTGTGTGTGTTGAGGGGGTGCCGCCACACATGGAAGTTCTACACAAACACAAGTATTTTTATTTATCATTTGCAGCCTCATTCCTGTGAAATGTCTTGCAAGTGAATCCAACTCATTAGCTAAAACTAAACAGCTGAGTATTTCTGCTGAAAGCAAGCAGCAGTGAAAGACTTAATACACAGGCATGTGAGGGGACACCATTACGTTTCAGTGTTAACAACTGACACTTGGCAGTTCATGACTCCTGGCCACTGTTTACATTTAATTACAAACTCTAAATGACAGCACTGTCTTGATTCACATTCAACAGAAGTACATCATTGTAACCAGAAGAGGTTGGGGGGAGGAGGGGATCATGTATTTAACATAAGCCTGAGTTCCACAAAAAAAAAAATACAGTAAGTCCCTAAAAATATTCTGGCATGTCCTAAATCTGTGCTAAAGCATGGAATTTCTGCAACACATGTTTTAAGTAACATTAGCCAAATTCAAATAGTTAACAAGGTGACAAAAGATCATTTTACTGGTATTCTTATTGCAGGAGCTGAGCTAATGGTGGAATAACAATGTCGACTCCAAAAGAAAATAGTGGAGTTTCACAAAACACTTTCACATGATGATAGCCTGGTTTGAAAGAGAATTTAAATTACAGGATGACACATTATTTAGAACAGAAATGGAAAAAAGATTTGTTTGCAGCTGGACCAGTCACATCAGTCTCCCCCCTCATTTTCAGAAAATACTTTACAGAAAATTTATTGGAAAGGGGAAGGCACATAATCTACAACTTGCATGGATGCACTGCTGGAGAGAGAGTGATGCAAGATGTTTTTATGCTCTCAAAAGACAACTTTTAATCCATTATCTTCCTCTATTAAAATTATAAAAAACTACAAACCTAATTAATCCTGTTCCAACAATTTAGCACACCCATCCACAGCACTAAAAAGCCTCATTTGCCAAGAAATAGATGGAATACATTTTTCTCTCTTTAAAGAAATAAAAATGCACACATCCTCCCTATGCTGGCAACAAATGTACAAGTTTAGTTGATGGGGAGTGAGGAGTCATTCTGCAGTGTCACAGCTTTCCATTGTTTCAGCAAACAGTTTTAGTCAAGACAGAAACCTTGTTCTTGCATATTGGAGTTAAAGTTCATCTGATGTCTACAGACACAAACAGGCAAATGGTTTGCTCTCTGCTGTCAGGAAAATCTGACAATACTGGAACTTAAAAATGCAGTAGTCAAATGATTTCTATTTAAGATTCATAAGTTTCACACAGATTTCACATAGATGCTACATATCTATGTGGAAAACTGAATTAACTGGTAACAAAGGTTGCTAGTTCAGCTCATTTTTGAGATTTTTGCTGCACTCCCTCCAAATTCCCGTACATCCTTTTCCCGCTCTTTAGGGTAGAGGTCTCAAACTCTAATCACTATGAGGGCCACATGAGGACTAGTATATTAGCCCAAGTGTCACACCACTGAAACCTTTTCATAAAACAATATCGCAAATAGTGGTAACAATGGTGTCATTGTGGGCTGCAAGAAATAGTTTTAGAGGCTACAGGCAGCCCACATGTTCGAGACCTGTGCTTTAGGGTCACAACATATAAATTTCACTATTTCACCTAAAAGATTTTATTGACTGCTCATCTCTAAACAGTTACCTTTAGCTATGAAAACATTTAGCTCTGCAATACAAACTGCGTACGTGCTTTATAACTGGGCACGCATGTGCAGTTCACTCCATTTGTTACTTTACTCAATAAATCCCAGAGGGATTCACCCTTCCGAAAATGACCATTTAAAATGTATACCCCACTGAAAAGCATATATATTAAGCTCCTAGATACAGTACATCACTCACCGATGCTACTGAGAGAACTGCTGCTTTCAGAATCAGAAGGCATTATGGACAGCACACTGTAAGTGGACCCTGGAATAAAAACAGCATACATTAGTTTCCTTCCATCCTTCGCTTCACCCACCCCATTAGCCCCCTTTCAATCCCTCAAGAAAACACCTGTCCTGCTGCCTTAATGGGTCTGATCAGAGGTACACAACTGAGACATCTCTGCTGAGTTCCTGGAGACAGACAAGGGCAGGTTAGCCAGTCATTTATTGAGAGACTTCTACAGCAGTTCTCTAGAATGGTATCCATATTTGGAATGCCTGTGGACATGGACTTCCATGTCCAGTCAGTCCCTTTCAGCTGTGGTACCCCTACCAAAACAGTTAATTTTCCCAGCACATGATGATGATGAAAGAAAGAAGAATGTCTGGCATAATTCAAGACTTCCAAAAAGTAGTCTGCACTTTTGGCACTTCCTGCTTTTGAGACACAGAAGCTGCCACCTGGTTAAGGTACTTGATTAGGATATGCTCATCCTCAAGAAGCCATTCTCAAGCTTCAAGGACTAATTTCACTGCCTGGGCATCAGTAAACTCAGGTTGCCTCCATTTGCTACCTTCAAGAGGAGACAACACTATCTGGCAGATCTTGCAGGCTACCACCTTTTATTATGAGAGGAAGATGTTTGTTCTTGTAAATAAAATTTGAGGACAGGTTCTACCTGAAGAGCTTACTATCAAACAGAATTTCTTCCCCTCCCCCCCAAATTCCACTCCAGAAAAGGAATTGGAGGGGGGACAGTTAAAAACTATAAAGTAAACGGTACAACAAGAGGACTTCCACTGGAATATGAAGTCCAACCCCTAGGAATTTTCTGGCCTTAGGCTGAAAGTACTCATACAAGACTTTTTTGTGCCCCCCCCCCCATTCTTTCCTTTTTGAGCTTTCAAGTTTGGGTCTTGCAGATTCCTTATGATTAGGAGCTGAAGCACTAAATCTTATTTTTCCAGTACAGGAAGAAAAGAAGGGGGGGGGGGATTGCTTGTTTGAAGGAGAAAGACTTGACAAAATAGCCTCCTCCACAGCACCCCAAACACCTTAGACTACACAATAAAATATTAAAAACTATACATAAGAATATAAAATCCAGATCTTCAGCTAGCATAAATTGGTTCAGTGTCATTGAAATAAATAAAGCTATGCCAATTTACAGTAGCTTAGCATTTGGCCTTAAACTTAATAAAACTAGAGCAAATGCTGTAAAGATGAGAGCCATGTTAGTGAAGAGCTGTGATGCCACAATCAATCCTTTGAAGCACACTCTCTGGCTTCTCTTAAAAAAAAATACAAGAAAAGCAACTATTATTCCACCTGACAACTTTTTGCAAAGCAAGTTTCAGAATGCACTGGTTATTGAATAATTCTAATTGATTATGTGAGTTCTATAAAATACACCACCACATGACAAGTCTGTCACTTTCAAACAATGGCTTCAGAAAACATGTTAGCCACATGCTTCTCCCCCATACTTCAAAAGTTCTTGATATGGTGAAGGATGAATTTTGTTTTGTTACTGTTCATTAAAAGTAAGATATTTGCAGCATCAACTTGGGCCAATAAGCATCTCAGTGCACTGTGTGAGCTTCCACACCACCATCCTGACCCTCAGCATGTCTCAGCTCAGGCCTGGAGGAATGAACAAAAATTGGCCAACATCTAGATCTAAGGAGGAGTTTTTATGAGACAGACAGACAGACAACACATACCAAGGATGAGATCAAATTAACAAAAGAGAAGTAGGATCTGAATGCATGTCTTGAAAGATGAAAGCTAAGCAATCACCTTATACAAATCACCTACTCATTAGCTGCTTGCTTTCAGGAGTGAAAAAGGGAAAAAAAAAAAAAGCCTTTTGCCATAGGCATCATAAATAGAAGGGGTGGCCAAACTTATGGAACTCAAGATCCACACAAGTTGATTATTAAACCTTCAAGAGCCGAACTGAGACACATAGCCATATACTTTTGCCTACTAAATTGATTTGTTTAGGTTCTTCTGGGAGCCACACTTTTTCATTAAAGAGCCACATGCGGCTCTCGAGCCACAGTTTGGCCGCGCCTGATAAATAGCTTTTGGCCCTTTCCAAGAGTTCCTTATAAATTAAAATCCAGGAATGCACTAATGCCAAACGTTCAAATTTTTCCTTTAGAAACTGTTTCATTGTGGATTTTTATAGACAACAGAAGCTCAGTTAAAAACCCCTCGGGAATTGAGATGGTTTACAACTCTAAATGTTTAACTCCAGCCAAAAAGTTATGTTGGTTTACAGTTAAACATGTTTACAATTTGTAAACATGTTTACAATTAAACATGGACTTGATACAGCTGTCAGGGCTTTTTCCCCACTCTGGCACTCTGAGTGCAGAAGGTGGGGGCCCGCAACAGGCCAGAAAAGCCACTGGCCTTAAAGCCTGCTCTTAAAAGTCTCCAAGGCCTCCAATTCCTGGCCTTGGAGTGGTATCGCTGCCACCACCCAAATGCAAAAAAACCTCTTGAGACCCAGGAAGGCGCACTTGGGAATTCCCCCCTGTGAGGTACTTGCAATCCTGTTATTCCTCTCTCAGGAAAATGACTGAACTCCAGCTGCAATATGAGCTGGAACTGGAACAGGGTTCCCTCTAGTAGCTGCCTGTGCAGTCCAAGGCACATGCACACAAACGTCTTGCCCTACCAGGAACAGAACCAGAACTTATTAAAAGGTAAAATCTGTAATAAAAAAGAACAGATAATAAACACAGAGTTGCTTCCCTGGGAATTAACTTAGTTACAGGGTAGTGGGGGGGGGGGGTTTACATGTGCTCAGCACAGAGAAATCCAAAAAACAAGCCAAAAACAAAGAAAATACCCTGACCGTGTCTCAGTAAACATTCCCTGTTCTACCCATGCCTGGTCAGTAACAAATTTAACTTATCTCTGGTAAGGATGTTGCTGGATTCTTCCTCAGGCCCCTCTGGCCTCCTCCTGATCCTTCTAGGAGCTCTGCTGCATCCAAACAGGCCTAGGCCAGGCTGCTGTTACCATTCAAAAAACTGTGCTTTGTTCTTATTGGCTGTCCTGGGACTCACTGACCAGTGTGTTAACCCCTTCCTCCCCAAGGGTTACTACAACAGCTTTTGAACTTTATTAAAACAGAAAAAACCCACTGTTTTTAACCATCCTAATTTAAATGCAACAAGCACACAAACCCTTGCCCTCCTTTGTCAAGCTTTTTAAAAAAACTTTCCCTTTAGTTTACATTAAACACAGTTTTGGACAGTATCTACTTGTGTGCATGTGCTGCTTGGTTGTGCCCTTCCAGTTCCAAATGAGGCACATGGTTGACTAGTCAGCATGTAATTCTGAATTCTTACTGTAGCCAAATATAATACTCTGTAAGGCATCTCAGTGACATTGGGGACTGATTAATAGCATGAGGAGAAAGGTATTTTTCTGATTAAGAAAGCTGACTTAGCCCCGTAACAGAGTCCTGTTCTCAGTTCCTACCCATGGCAATCATTTATTTTCTGTACCCACATTTCCTAATCTATAAATTTATTTCCCCAATAAGATTAAAAGGGTAAGTTAATAAATAAGGCACTCATATATTACTATCACAAGGAGTACAGAGAAACTGATAAACAACAAAAATCGGTACAGACTTTTCTCCATCATCCCAAATGCATGTAATTTCAAACAGTCATCCCTAATACTCAGTAGGAAAATTGTAACAGACACCTATGACACCACACTGCTCTAGAACATCATCTGTCTTGCACTTGAAAAAAAGGCAGCTGACCCCTTTAGCTATGGGCTGAGATTCAAACACTCCATCTTTTTTGGCTAAAAAGAACTGTGGGATTTAAAGCCTTCAAAAGCAGCATGCCTCATGAACTCCTTCAAAACTGCCAAAAATAGATGGATTATTAGCACATACATGGTGCTAGTCATTCTACAGAGAATTTCTAACATGATGAGTCAGGCCCCACCCCTAAGTAGTGATAAAGTCCCAAGTCTGCAAATTCACGCACACATCCCAGGCTTTGTTAGACTTGATGCAGTCCATGCAGGTACAAGACTCTGCTAATGCACATTCAGTACAAGGGCTTTGGTAAAGACAAGAAACCATATTTGGGAAACCATACCTGATGGAAAGGACATCAGCATACAAAGGCAGCTAGATAATGTTTGATATACATCTTGAGTGAAAAATTACTACCACCCCCATCACCCACTCTCTGCCCAACTACAATTTTTCAGTACTAGCAATTTTATCTGCAATCTGTCAGTCCATCTGCTACATGTCTTTGTTTTCAACAACGTGCAATCTAGAAGAGACAGGCATTTTTAAAGACGTCCCATTTAGTGGTTGTACATTTCTTTTAAAAGATAACAAGAAGTAAAGATCTTATTTTGGGTATTCTAAGAATGATATAACCAGAAAGAGTAAAGAATGCCAAGACCGGCTGTCTCTCAAAATACAATAGATTCCTTAAGAACAGGTTAAATCGCTCATTTTGTCAGATCGCTTTTTTTTAAATCTTCAGAAAGGCTGAATTTGAAACTCTCAAAATAAGCAAGCCCAGAATTTTAAAATGAACCAAAAAAACCCAAAGATGACCTAACTAAGTAAGGTAGGACTTCTTCCTAGAGTAGTGGGGAAGAAGCAGTACAGCTGCAAGCAAGAACTGTAGGTGAAAAACTGACAGACAGCATGCTCTCACCAGAAATCCTACAGCCAGATGGAAAGGAGAAATCATCTGATCATTAATAAATCTCTTACTGCCCTTCACCCATTGTTCCTGAGGTTCTTTAAGACGATAGCTATGGAAAAGTACCTGATGGATTTTGGTTTTGTTTTTAAATACACTGGATGGAAATTAAGCCACTGTCTAGAATTCATATCACTTTAGTATTCTGTATCAGTAAAAGCCAGAAACTGGGGGATGTTTGCCATTTTGATAAGTACTTCATGGTGTTAATGGACTCACTGTATCAGTGTCTATGTATCAACAAAATAGAATCTTTTGTGATTTACAAACAACTATCTGGCAACTGTCACTGCTTGAGACTACTCAAAGGGATCCAGCACTCAAACCATCGTCCTAACTTGCTCCCATTTAATTATGCTGGGAACAGAGTTGCACTGTAAAGGGATGAAAAAGAACAAATGGTGTAACTCCACAAACTTTGAATTTTTATTACCAGCTCCAGCCAACGTTTTATAAGCAGTTGACAAGAATGGGCTCTCTTCTACAGCACAGTTTTGTCAATGGCCACAGTCAAATTTCACAGAAAATCTTTTATTAGAGGAGTACAATCATCACTGCATTTTTTCAACAAATTGGCTCATGCAGTTCCATTGTTGCAGATGGAACAACTTAATGCACATGCTGCTGATTTCTATTTGGGGATATGGTTTCTCCCCCCTCTCACCCCCAATAAAGATGGGAAGCATTTTATTAAGAAAAAAATTCAAATTGGAACTTAGATTTTTCAAAACCAGGTTTTGATTGACCTATTTGCTGAACAACTGACCTATCTGCTGAGTAGCTTAGAGTCACCAAAAACCACAAAAGTGGAACACTAAGCATAATAAATCTGTGGTGTTCCGAGTTACCGCAAAAACAAAACGTTTAAAAAGTTGAAGTGGTGTGTAAAGAATTTTGTGTGACAATAAGGAAGTACTGTACCTCTCTGCACACTTTTCTGCTACTTATCTTTCAACAGGTGATCTTCTTCCTAGAGTTCCAAGTTACAGTCTTAGTACAGATTTGTTATACTTCATTTCAAGCCACTGATTCAGAATAATCATCCTCTTCCCCTTTCAACAAATTTGAGAATTTCAATGTGAAGTTACCAGATTTTGATACACACACAGTGCACTGTAATCAGTTCCAAAATGAACAATGACTGTCACTACACCCTCTCATTTGTCCTCTTCATAGTTGACTAGAGAAAAACACAAGACAACAAAATATCAGTGCTGGTCTCTTTTGTCTTGCACTATGGGTGCTCTCATGACTTTGTTGCAATTGTGGGACTGTAAAAAAAAAAAAAAAAAAAATACTGTAATACCTGACACAGCCCTGGCTGGGATGATTTAGTTGGACTGGCCCTACTTTGCACAGAGGGTTGTATTAGATGAACTCTTTTGGCCGCATCCAACTCTAATCATCCATGATTTGATCATCAACAGTTTTCTCCTTTGTTACACAGCAGGCCTGATTTTTGAGCAAATCTTACGCGTTATTTTACATCATAATTTAGGTCTTCACTCTGCACAGCACTCATTGCAGGAGAGGAGCATTAACAGAGTTTGCACTTCCTATTTTACTGGGAATTTTAAGATACCTCTCTCCATTCATTTCTGTCTTGCTCCAACTACCACATTTCCCTGAACAACTGTTATTTATAGGCCTGGTGACAAGGCAACCATTTAAGTACCTCAAACTCAGGATTAGATTTAGTCCCTGAACTCTGAAACAGTGTACAACAAGAGTATCCTGTGATCTATTATCTTCTGAGAACAAACCTGAAAGATAACAGTGATTAATTTCCAAAGGAGCAGCTGTGTTAGTCTAGTTCAGCAAAAACAAACAAGGAGTCCTGTGGCACTTGAAGGTTAATTAATTCCCCTCCTTTCCATGCCACAGACCTTCAACACAGACAATAGCATCCATCTGAGTTCAGTAGCACTCCTAGTTTAGGAAAGATAATGTTGGGGGGGGGAGGATGCATCTGAAGAGAATGCCAGCTGTCAAACGTTGCTAATTCCTCAACAATGCCAATCCCAGACACAGCCACCAGGCAGTGTAGCTCTGGCATGCAAGTACTTAGTACAAGCAGGCAGTTGAAGGGAATGGCGGGGGGGGGGGGGGGGAAGAGTGATGAGATTATAAAATGGATCCCACAGTAACTGAATGAACACAGCCCTTTTCTGTCTCCTTAACAGCAAATTGTCAAGCAGCACACAGTACTGGCCCTTCGGGTAGACATTAAAATAAAACAAACAAAGCCAACAATGACTGCTGCTCAAACCAACCACAAAACAGGAAAACATGATTGGCTCCTTCTCCAAGAAAGTGAAAGCACTGAGCTAACAGGATTATTATGGAAACTGACTGCTGACTTACTATCTGCTAGCCAGCTGGCCAAAAGTCTATCCACAATATACAACACTGAGATAAGAGGATTTCAGGGCTAACCCCTCCATCATGTCACCCATCAGAACCACAGTGCTGTGCTGTTGCCTAGACTTGGAATCTTTACAAATACTCTGATTTGCTGTTGCAGTATGACCTGATCCCATGTCTTACAATCCCTTGGATTTATTTTCATCCCATTCTGCAAGTTCTCTCATCTTCAAGGAGTCTGACAAAGTGGGATTTTCTCCCCAAAAGCTCATGTGATAAATAAATCTGTTAGTCTTAACTGCCAGAAGACTCCTTGCCTTTTTTTTTTTAAGCTCCCTTACAATCACCAACTCCCCTCACATAAACATATACCTCTGATCAATATATAGAACTGGACCACACTCAGAGGAGCTCTCTCCATTATACAAATAGGTAAAATGAGGTAGAGAAAGCTTAAGTAAGTTGCGCATATTCGGTCAATTTTACATATGCAGTTAATGCCATTTTAGCTGAAGAAATCCATTTCATTGTGCTTTTTTAGTTTTATATACGAGATCACAGAAAACATTTGAAATTCAAATTAAAATAGGTTTAAATTTGTCATTCAATTTATAACATCCAAATTCAGTCCCATGCTCTCATTCCTGATGTCTGCCATTGAATCTGATAGTTGGGACCCAGTACTGCCAAGGCACTGCGTCACAGCACCCCCTGCTGTTGCCACCAAAAGACTGGAATGCATTGCTCAAAGATATAATTGTTGGATCATGGGCATAAATTAATTTTTTCAACTGGGTCCTGAGGAAAAGAGTCCAAAAACCACTGCTTTAGAACACAAGAGGTCAAGCATTTGAAATTAACAACTTTCCTTGATGAAAAACATTTACTTTGGCATGCTCTTTTAATGCAAGATAAGAGGCTCAGTTTGAATGAATCCATTTGCTTCAGAGGCATGGAATTTTCAACAGCCAGACACCCACAAAGCCCTTCAGAGCTCTCCTTTAATTTCAGAGATGCTAGACGTTCAACACTGCATGACAAGCACTTTGGTTCTAATCCCCCAGTCCTTTGGCACATGCTTAACTTTAAGCACATGAGCAGCCTCAAGTTAAAGGTAAGCATATGATTAAATGCTTTACTGAACTGAGAACAGATGGCTTAACACTGTGCAGGAGTGAGCACAAACTTTTTCCATATACTCCTTTCATTACACCTCTGAACTACAGCAACAACAAGCAATTCTCTCTTCATAGCCCCCAGCTGCAAATTTCCATCATTAAACTCTACTTTCCCCACACCTTGCCTGCTCCTCATTTCCCCACAGGCACCAGCTAATTCAACTTCTTGTCAGTGAACGCTTTGTGACAGAAGCCCAAGGATGAGAGAGAGGGTAGTGTGACAAATAGCAACATTTGTTAATCCACATTTCAGTGCACCAAACTAAACTGACTTTGGCAGGATTCCCACTTGCTGTGGGGAAGCTAAAAAATTTGATTAAAACTGGAAATGACCCAGTTTACAACATTCTTACTGCCTTTCATGTCACAAGAGAAACTGCCCAAGGAGCTGAAGAATCACATGGATCTAACATGCTTTATCCCTGAGAGACTGTTCTGTTCTTAGACTCCTTGGGGTCCCCCCTCCTTTTCTTAGAAGCCTGTGTGGCCAGGTTTGTCAGAAGTCATAAAATACTTAGTCATTCAAATGCTAAGTTCTTCTTGTAAGTCATGTGATGCTTACACAAAGCCCTGAACTAGTACAGTATATTTAACAGGAAATTTCCTTCTGCCTGTGCCATCTTTCTTTCAGGTGTTTCACAATCACACCCATTTAAGGCTGTTTGGAATTCCTAGTAAAAAGGGGGAAATCCTCAGTAAAACTAACCTCCTCCTCCTCCTCCACCCCTCACACTTCTAAACATGTTTAAACTGTAAGATTATTTTACATACTAAAATGTTGTTTACTTAAGATTATGCTCTCAAGTCCTTCCTTTCAACCCTCCCCGTATTAATGCAAAAGGAAACAAACTTCTTTATAAAGTACCAAAATGACTAGAATTATCTTCCAAGTGCTTTATAGACCTGTGTTTCTATGAGGTTGTTCAGATCATTGTTTCCTATTTACATATCACATTGTCATTTTAAAAAGAGCAATACACGCATCAAAAAAACCCGTTTTTGGAAAACTGGCAGTGAAAATTTTTTTTCTTAGGGACAAGAATTTCCATTACTGAGAGAAGTGCAAGAAACCTTAAAGTAACATTTATGGGAGGCTGCAAGCTCTAGTCTCATGCAGTATCACTTCTTATGTTACCTGGAACACAGAGGACTTAAGGAACTTGCAGGAAGCCAAAGAGATTAATTCAATAGCCAGGATACGGACGCTGCAGTTCCTATTATCCCATTGTGCATTCAGACACTGCATTTTATTCTGCTATGTGACAAAATATTTGCCATTTATATCTGAGAATGTAGCTAACTTCCTAGCTGCTTTTCAGTTGCATTGCAGGTGGGGGGGGGGTGAAGGGGGAGGACCCACCTCCACAGTAAATTGAATCAGTCAGATACAAGTAAACTAAACAAACCAAACCAAACCCCCGGAACCTCTAACCTCTCCATAGCAACAACTGTGCTAGTGGCATTGAACTTCTCTAAAACATTACTTGCTGCTGGTAGTGACATATATTGAAAAGGATTTACAATAAAGCTTTTTAGAAGACCTGGGTCACTTTCTTGTGAATCATCTGAAGACTAGAATGTTGCCCCTTCAATAAAAAGCAAAGTGAGATAGCAAAGAAAATATAATGCAGGAGGGGAGGAGGAAAAATAGACCCCTTTGCACCTTTTGTCTTACATTATCTCTGTCACTAGGATACACTTGCTGTTACCCACATATTTTCTTACCATCATTTGTCCTTGTTCATTGCATTCAGTCCATTGGGCCAAATCATCCCCTTTTCACAGAGAAAAGGCACAGAGTAGGGAAGCTGTGTTTAAAGCTGCACTAATGAAAATGCACAACATTACTGTCCACTGGATAGGAGGCAGGTGCCAATGCTTAGATTTGCAGCCTCAAAGCAGTTCTGCCATAGCCCTACTACTTTGTAATCTGCGTTAGTTTGGGGGGGGGGGGGAGATTAAAGGCTTAAATTACCATAAATTTTGTGGTCATGCCACCATTTTTCCTGCATTCACTTCAAGCACCAGTTCATACAAGAGGATAGTGTGTCTTACACTTGTGCTGACTGGGTAACAAACACAGTCTACATAAACATCAAAGCCTCCAAAACACTACCCCTTGTTGCCATGATTCTCCACCACACTTCCTTCCATTCCCTGGCTTGGAATGACTTAGTCATCAGCCTGGTTCCTCTACTCAGTGCCCCTTTTGAGGAGGCTTCGCAAAGGGCAGGACAGATGCTAATATTTTAAGCAACCCAGGCAGCTCTTACCTGTGCAGAATAAAAAACTTCTGCAGACACTCCAAGTTGAGAATGAAGTATGGCAGTGAAAGCAACTGCCTTTACTTGTGCCTACTTGCTGCTGACTTGTGACCATTTTTAACTCTTCATTGTCTGCTTTACTCACTTCATTTTCTACTTGACAAGTCAGAATACTGTACACTACCATAACATTTCAACAGATGAGAACTTTCCTTTTATGATGAGACAGCCTTCCATTTGTGGGGGAGGAGAGCATCAAAATCCTTCTAGATCAGGGATCTGCCACATGTGGCTCTTTAGTTGCCCTCTTTCGGCTCCAGGCTCCAGTCCCACCCTCTGCCACCAAAGGACTCTGTGGGTAGCCTGCTCCTGGCTCCAAAGTCCCCTGCCATTGGGGGGCGCCTGTGGGATGGCTGCTTCTGGCTCCAGGCTCCCCCTCCCAAAAACAGAGGAGCCTGAGGCAGGCACCCTGGCCCAGCTCTCCTCACAAGGGCATTACACTCATTGTGAGTCTCAAAACACTTGGTCATTGAAGGAATTTTTTTAAAATGGCTCTTATCTTTGGGTTGCCAACCCCTGTTTTAGACACTACAAGTAGGCATGCAGGTAGATGGAAGATATCCCATAATAAGATGGCTAGCTGTATTTAAAAATTTAATTTATTCTTAGAAATCATCAAGGAACCACCAGGGAATGATTTTAACATCTCTCTGATATGGTATTTACATCCAGTGATGCACTAACTTTGCAGAACAGAGGGCTGGTACTGAGTTTGCAAGAACGAGACAATTTTCACAATAACTTGCATAAACTGCAATCTGTGTCACTTTAAAACTCATGATATTTACCATCTATACATGTAGCTTTCAATGGGGAACTCCTGCCTCTCCCAGGCTAATAAATCAAGGTTCAAGTTAAAGCATCAACCCTCAAAGACAAACATGAAAATTTTATTTCGTTTCTTCCCTTTTGAGCTTGTATCTGGTTTCTTTATATAATAAATAGTCCAGTTAACAAAGCACATGCTATAATGGGAATAGGAATTTGTTACACAAACACAGAGTAGGTATATTTCAGCATGTAGGCCAGTAGTTTTAGTTACAATGCATCTTGGGAACCAGCCTTAAAAAGACTTTTAGATAGGTCAGAACACCCAGACTTTGGAAATCAGATTCATGGCACCCTAACATTGCAGCGTTCATTACCACAACCTAAAATGTTTAATTAACTCATCAGTTTTAAGTTTGTCAGCCACCACATAACTGAGAACAGAACATCATCGTCCAACTCCTGTCAGATGTACCCTCAGCTCACCCCCGCTTTTAAATTGCTTTAAGTAGTAAACATCTTATTAAATCAGTGTGCAAATAAATGCAACTATATCTGCACTATAACCACATTCTAACTGCTTGCTATTGAACTGTAGACATGGAGAGGTATATAACAAAGGAGGCTGTTTTATACCCATGTCAAGTCACTCCTCCAACACATGGTGGGAGGTGTCATGATATTAAGAGCTGCCTTTCTTTTCAAAATACAGTTCAGAGCTTATTCTTGGCAAGAATGTGTCCCGCCACATTAGCTTCCAGAACATTACGATGACACAAAACATCTGAGGATTTCTTTGAAAACTTTCCAATGTACTTTACCAGAAAGCCTCCTTACTTGGTCAATTCCCAAAGGCAGCTTGGAAGAATAATCTTGCCTCGCATGCTGCAGGAAGTACTCTTAGCTATCGCAACATGAATCATAGTGTGTTGAATTTACCACAGTTGCAAAAATTATTTGCTTCCCACGTACATGTAGGTTCACTTGTAGAAATCACTTTTTGGGAAACTTAAGAATGGAGGCCTTCTATGATACAAGCCATCAATAACCATTATGCTTATTTGCAGGATAAGGCATGATCAGCCAAAGGCAAAGAGAGTAAAGCACTACTTTTTCTTAAACTAGCTTCATAAAGATAAGCCTCGAAGCTTCAATGGTTTATTTTTAAAAAATCCTCTTAAATCAAGGCTACAAAAATCTTTGGCATTAATAGCAACTTCTCATGCATTAAGGAGCAGAATAAGCATGATCCCTTACACTCTCAACATGACTAAAAGGTGAAAGGTACGTGTTGACTGTTTCTTAGCTAGGGAGATAGCATACCCTACATTGACAATCATGTGCGGCAAGATCTACCCTTCCTCTCTGTTTGTACAACACTTATCACAATGGGGCTCTAATCCTGAAGGAGGCTTCCTAGGTACTATGATTATTATAAATATAATCCCTTGAGGAATGGGGAGCATTCATCCTCTAAAACCCCGAACTTCTCAGGAAGTGGGGAAGCCAGCACTTTAACAGCCTGTGGTACTCACTGCAAAATGGTGGACCTGGGGCCCTAACATCTTATCCTTTCACTCGATCCCTTTTTATGGAGGCAAAGTCAGTTTGATTTTTCCAGATCAATTGACAGCCAGTGAAGACCCACTCAGTAAATCCAGAATTCAAAGTCAATAAGTCCACCCACTGAAGAGTAGTGCAGAGTCTAAGGGCAGCTTTTCCTTTCAACTCAGCACAATGTAGACATGGAAGTAAGAGGGAAATTACAACGTCTAAGGGAGATACACAAGTCATTTTACGTAGCCTGCGTATCTCTGACTTCCATCAACAATAGCAGCATGTGCAAACCAGGCCTGAGTGGTATTATTTTCAGACTGATGCAGAACAGCCAAAAGACTCACGGTGAGAGGGAGGCAAAACTGTAGTGAGAACCACTAGTTTGGGCCTTAACAAAACCACTTTGGTCAAATGGTCCATATATCACATCCTTAGTGAGAGACACTTTTAGTTGAGGATTCAAATTAGAACCTCCAAACTTCTGACACCATTGTCAGAGGGGAGGATCTTATTTTTCCAACTGAACACTCAACCAGGGAACAGTTTTCAGGGCTCCCTTCTCAAGGCTAATGACCAAGTCAGTTTGCCAGACAGCCTCCTGGCCAACTTTTCTGCCTAGAGTGACTGAGCCCTGGTCAGTCACAGAAACCAAGTGAAAAATCACTAAGCTAATGAGAACTTCAAACCACACAGAGTTCGTACTGAGTGAGATTAAGGGTAAAAACAAAACCATTTAGTTTAAATGTTAATTTTAATATATTTTTATTTTATTAAGGCACAATAGCATCTTGCTCTGTTTGCTGGGTTGCATAGTGCCAAGTATAACCCATAGAAAAGAACAAATGAAAGGAGATGCTGGCATTGACACTGACCAACAGTCATGGATGTCCAGAGGGTCAGAACCCTACTAAGTAAGGAGAAAGTGAGCATTAATTCCATGAAATTAGCCTATTAAGGAATCCAGTCCTTTTGTTAACTCATTAATGCTTAGAACTGACAGTTTCCCACTGCAGAACACATCAGATTTACCACATATCTAACCAGTTGTTTTCTAGCCAATAAACCTCACTACAAAAGGAAGGAACGTTACAGAACAAATCTTGCTAGGTCACTCATCAAACGTACAGATCAAGAAAGCAAGTTTTTACTTCCACATGTACGTAGTTGGGGGCCTAAAAACAAAAGCTGTGCTGTGTTACCTATTCTACTTATACACCAATATAAAAGGTGTATGGCTTATCCCCAAACAGGAAAAGGAATAAGCAGTACTAGGATCACGTATGTGTATAACAGTGTAAACTTTAGGGTTGTACAGGTAAAACAGTTTCAGCTGAAAATAAATTACACTCGTGCTGAATTTAGTCATACCCCAGTATTGACGAGATCAGAGTAGCAACTACAAGTTAACATTCCATAGTCCAAGCACTTTTTTGGACAGCCCAGCACAACACATCTAAAGTTCTTTGCATGCAAATGCATACATAATCACCATGAGCATCCCTTCGATAGGCTTCCACAGATCTAATGACTTGAGAGAGCTCTATCAGACTTCTATTAATAGCATAAAACTCATTTGAACAAATAAATTAGAGAGAATTGTGCTAATTGAACAGAAGCTAAAAAGCAGCTTCCTTTTGAAAGAGAAGGTAAACAGTTAATCTCCTTGCATGGCTATTCTCTGTAAGAAATGCCACAAATATCTCACAGGGCTCTCTTTATTGGAGCTGACAGTTATACATTCAACCTTTCAATCATTTTTATACGACTTACAAATCATGTCAGTCCCATTACTCCCAAAAAGCCATTTCACAAAAAGTACCAATAAAGTCATCCAAGTTCATATTAAGTGGGAGTGAACATTCCTGATACCACCTTTGCAATTTAAGTCGCATTACCAGATTTTAGTCTCCTTAAAACTGTCCCTTTCCATCAAAGCAGCACTTCTAAGATGGTGATTCACATATCCTGGCATAAAGCTAAAGTAACTTCTTTCAACTTTGAAATGACATGCAGATACTATTCACTAAGAACTGATAAAAAAATTCCCTAGAGAGTACCCTATAAAAAGCAATATAACAATTCAACCTTCTCCACACAAACAGGGAACACTTCCCAGAGCTGAGCAGCTTCACATAAGCACATGAAAGTAGGGCTTTAAATTTTATTTTTGTCTAGTGGTAATGCGAAAAAATCAGCAGACATTCAAATAGAGGAGGGTTCATATCCAGTTTTCCTCCAACTATTAATCCAAATTAACAGTGGCCTTGAATTGAATTAGTATTAGAAAGATTTTCATATAATACATACCATAGAATTGTGTCTTTCCCTCCTCTTACTTTTCCCGTTTCACCTTCTTGTTCCTACACCCCTCCACCTGAGATTTGTTTCTAGGATCCCCAGGACCTGTCCTAGGATTTCAGGGACAAAACGAATTACCCAACTCCTGGCACCACCTACCCACACCCACTGCAGAAGAACTTCAATATGGGGGCAGAGCCAATGCCTTGCTAAGCAAAATCCACCCTCCCTGCCATTGCTTGACCGGATGGAAGAGTAACTGGGAAAAACAGACTCAAATCCAAAAGGCTTCTGCTCCTCCCCCTCCCAGGAGCATCTAAACAGTAGCCTCAGTTCCAGTCCCTACTCACCCATTTGATAACTCCTCCTCCCAGCCACACTCAAAACAGTTTAGCTGTTGAGGAGAGAAGCAGAAGCTCTAGAACAGGGGTGGCCAAACTTATGCAACTTAAGAGCCACAAAAGTTGATTATTAAACCTTCAAGAGCCACACTGAGGCAGATAGCCATATACTGTTACATACTAAATTGATTTGCTGACGTTCTTCCATGTGCCACACTTTTTCATGCAAGAGCCACATGTGGCTCTTGAGCCACAGTTTGGCCATGCCTACTCTAGAACCTCCCTGAACTCAAATTCTGCCCTTTCAGTGACTTAGAAGGGGAGTGAGAGGACAGCTGAAGTTTCTGGCTCAGTGGTGCCATCAGGCGCAGTCTCCTATGGTGAGCCTTTTTGTATTTGTGGAGAGCATGTCAAGGGACAGCGTAATTTCCACCAGCAGGCAAGAAACATCAAGCCTAGCAATACAAACCAACACCAGGCTGTGTGTCATAAAAACAAATAAAAAACTCTTGTTAAATTAGACAGTTTGAAACCAGTTTTTGTTTGCTTTAAATAAAGTGTTTTAAGAAACTTTCCAAAAATAGACAAAACTTTCCATTAAAGAAATAACAGGCCGAACCAAACCTAGGTTTACACAAACAGGCCAAATCACCAAAATCAGAGATGTGGATAACAGTATCAACTAAGGACATGTTTAAATGTCTGGTAACATGGACCAGAATGTCTCCATCCTGACAATGAAATATCAGATGACACATGACAGCCACATATCAAGTTTAGCCATCTGAAAAGATTATATCTAAACCCTGATTTTGGGAAGATGTTAACTATGTACTTAACTGCTTCACCAAATCATGACCCTGCTGCAGAAATCAATCTGTTCATAACTATTCTATAAGAATTCATGGAAAAAAAGCTCTTCATGGCAGAAAGAGAAACTGACCTAAATTATGAAATCAAGTGGACTCCACCAGCTCCTGTTCCACAGTGGAAAAAGTAGCACGAATTGCTATGTGCAAAATAAAAACATGAGCAGTGGCACATTTATCTGGAATGCAAGAAATGGTTTTCCACAAGAACACTCACCCTATTCTGTGCAGTGCAGTTTTGACAGTGCCAGCACCAGAGATGATTCCTTTGAGGACTTGGGAGTGTAGAAGAGACCTCAAGTGGGAGCAGTAGAGGCACCATACCATGTGCTCCCCTTCTCTTTTGCCTTCAGCATGCAGGCACTGATTCTTTCTACCCCTGTCCCCTTCCTTTTGTGTGAGGGGCATGCCAGTCTGTTGGTGAAAAGAAGGAGAGGGAGAGGAATGCAGGCAGGGCTTTAGTGACTGTCCCAACCTCTGCCACTGTTCTATGTAGTGGCTCTGGAGCTGAACAACTGGCTCCTGCATGGTGATGGCAGAGTACAAGTAGGACGGATACCATTTGATACCAATGCAGAATAACCACTGTGGGCTCCCTGTTCATCCCCACCTTAGCCAGCCTCTATCCATTTGTTATATCTCCAGTGATGCTGAGGAGTAGGCTGATGGGCTATTTCCAGGTCTGGAAAAAATTTCCCATCCTACCCCACACATGCAGAAGAACAGGTCAACTGTTCTATGGGGTTCTTCACCTTCCACCCCGCATCCAGGAAGTCTGGTTTTGGGGTTCTAATTGCAGTCGTGACTATTCTGGCAGGTTCCAATAGGGCTTAGGGTCCAAGAGAGTCCATTGTGAAATGATGTACAGTAATCCAGTGGACTGGGCACTGGGGCACAAGAATGCACAGTGGGAAGCAATGCCTGTAGTTCATCTCTCCTATCCCTAGAATGATGTACATTGGGATCCCTTGGCACACCTAAGGACATAGAGGGCATGGGGCCTTCCCCTTTGCCGTGAGATTTACAGTAAGCAAAAGCAAATGATGCCCATTGAGATTTATGCAATAATTGCTCCTCACGGTTTAGGGTGCTTACCCCAGTTTAGTGACAATTTTAAGTTTAAGCCACTGCATTTGACCATACTATCATGTCTCATTGTTTCCTCATCTACATCACAGAGAGTAGTACAAAGTTCTCCCCCAAAATTTGTTCAGGTCCATGTACAACCTTAGACATTCTTTCCCAACATAAAGCCTTAGGAATAAGTGCCTCTACATTTTTAGTTTTAAATAAGGTTTGCAGATATAAGGGGGGAGTGTCAGTGCCCTATTGGAGGTGATGTCACTGGGTATGTCTACACTAGAGGGCTCAGTTCAGTTGACTTAACAAGGTTGACTTAAAGTCTACGTCCACACTGGAGGGCTCTGTTAAGTTGACTTTGTTAAGCTGATTTAACACAGCCTATAGGGTAGACAACCCTATCTACAATGTGTTAAGTTGACTTAATAAAGTCAACTTTAATGCTTAAATTGACTTTAAGGGCTGGAGTTAAGTAAACTTAAGCAAGTGCTTAAGTTGACTTAACAGGAGTCCGATGTGGACATGTCTTTCCTTAAGCTGACTTAAGGGAGGTTAAGTCAACTTAAGGCTCCAGTGTAGACGTACCCACTGAGTGCAGTGATCTATTCTTCTATGACACCCCTTTCACCAGCAGCAGCAACAATGAGGGTTTTAGGGACAGACGCAGCAAACAGCATACGCAGAACACTGGTGCATTTAAAAAACTAAAGACATCCACTGCTCCATTCATATTCATATTGCTGGCACTCAGTACAAAATGCTTTAATGTACAATCGAGAACTGATCATGTTATGTCAAAGCTATTAATCTTCAGATATACGGAGAGAAATCGCCTCTCCACTCCACCATGTGGCTGCAACACTAACGAGTTACAGTACTCACAATTATAAATCAATTATATCAGAAGGATTTTAAAATACCCTTGTATAACCTATGACATAACTCGAGATGGGTCAGAGTTTAGAAGTGTTATCAAAATATTCCTGTGCTGGCTTGATTTCCTTCAATTTCACATAGTGCTGATCCTGCCTGCATGGCAATTTTACTCTTCACTTGCCCCAATGCAGCACTGCTTTAATTCCCATTAATGCTAAAAAGGTATTTTTTTAAATATGCTTGATCAAGTCTTACCAAGTTTAAGTAGAAATAAATGTAATACCTTACATTAACCCAAAATGTTCTGATTACTTATTTTTTTCTAATCTTGTGGCCCCAATCCTACAAAGATTTCTCCATGTGCTTTACTTTACTTACTGTGAGCAGCTGAATGGGAAGAAGTGGGATTGTTTATGCCTGCACTATTACACATGTGCAAAAAAACTGCAGGATCATAACCAAAGTCACAGAGGTTCCTACATCTGTTTGTTCATGTTTAGCGTATGCTGGTTAAACAGGAACCTTCACAGACAAAATGCACCTTCACCTCTACTTGGGAAGTGCTTATGAGAAGTTGTTGAAAATAATGATTATTAGTCAGCTTTGTTGGGGGAAAAAATAGGGTTGATCCACTGGAAATCTGCATGTGTTTCATGACAATCATACAGCTGTGTTACAAATTTTCTTAAAATCATGGTAAGTATGAACATGCATAACTTCTTAAAAATTATCTATTTGTTACTATGTTGGTAGGGTGTTTCAGAGGTTGAAAGACCTTACAGAAAACAGCCAAAAATCATTGGGAAGAAAGTTTTGGTTTAGAACAGGTTCCTTTGAAAAAGAGAGCTGGCAGTAGTTAAGTCTTCTGAATTTTTGCTTCCCCCACATGTCCTGCTTTTTACCTTGCTGGAAAAAAGCAAAAAAGTTACAGCTCTTCAGCATGGAGGTTTTAAAACATTTTACTGGCCGCAGAAGCAAGGAGAGATATGAAAGTAGTAACATACACACCAAAGCTTTAGAATTTAGAACAAATTGTGAGAAATCTGATTTAATAAATCAGTGCTCCATTGGATTCTGTGAAAGTACTATAAATGGATAGCACAAGGGGCTTCTCTACTTTAATAATTAGTTTACAATAAACTGCCTTGTGAACCTACACAACACTAGGATTGGCTATGGGCTAACTGTCAATGTGAAACATGCTGACATGCACTAACAACTTGCTTTCCTGTTCTGCTATAGAACCAGAAAGGAAGACAATGTACTTTTATATAACACAATATGGAAATAAGTATAAAATGAGGGAAGCAAAACCCAGATCTCGCAAGTAAAAGATGAGACCACACTATTAAAGGCAAAACACTCCAGTCTTTCATGTTCTTAATAAGCTTTCAGGTGCTTCCAGATTGCATGACCAAGGGAAAGTTTGATAGCTCAGTTACTGCTACTTTTCCTCTCCTCCTCCTCTTCTTGAAATCATCTTCATGTTACACATGAAGAGAAAGAGGGCACAAGAATCTTTTATTTTATTATTAAGAAATCAGCTATGTGATTTACCCTAACAGATGCAGGCATAGATGCTGTAAATGAGATATGGAAGTCTGGATTACACTATTTATTTCTCAAAACTAGACAGCACATTTCCTCACAATCTCCCTCAGTATATGATCAATGAAAAGAACTTAAAATAATTTGTAGTAAAAAAACCTATCCTACCTAACAAGAAGCCTCCACCTGAAAGAGCAACTGATTCTGAACAAACAGAAGAGTTCTGTAGCATGCTTAGAAGGTAAGAGTTTGAGCTAGGCAAAAGGGTGAAAAACTATAACATGACAAATGACAGCTTCTTGTCATTATCTGTCAACACTCATTCTGGTGTATCTGAATGCCTTACATGACAATTAACAGGTGGTTTGCCATCAAATCCAGATGTACAGAACACATGTTTACTGTTCAACATTTCCCAATGATCCGCAATAAAGCTGTGGGGAGAGGCAGCCATTATGGCATACAGGACACAAACCATAAAAGGATTTGTAGTTCAAAGCCAATCCTCAAATTGCACTCAAAATGGCTTTAAGACTAGTGCAGTCTCTCAAGCACAGGCATCCTGTTCCCTAAAACGCCATTGTGCAAGTGGAGGGCAATGGTCTGCGGGTAGCTCAACTATGAATCCCTAAAGGGTAGCCCAAAATGAAGTGTTTTATGGTAACAAAATCTGGAGGTTGCAAACTAACAGAAAAATAGTGACAAAAAGCACCCATTAGACAGAATTGTTGAACAGCCATTAAGCAAGCACTGGGCCTCTCTGGACAGCTGGTCACAGCCACAGCTCAAATAAGACTGGAACATTTCAAACCAGTTTTATCAAAGGGCAGACACACACCACTTCATTAACCAATATTTACTGCTGATTACTTCCAACATGGGTACTTTCCAGACTGAGCCTTAACTGCACTCTTCTACCCAAACCCCAAGAAGAACAAACATTGGAAAGGGGCATGTTCCAAAGGTGCAGCCGTGTTAGTCTAGTAAAGCAAAAAAAAAGCAAGGAGTCGTGTGGCACTTGAAGACTAACAGATTTATTTATCGCATGAGCTTTCGTGGGAGAAAATCCCACTTCAGCAAATAAGTGAGGCACACAGGTATTACTAAGTCCCCAGGGTAAAAGCATGGAAAAAGAATGTTCCTATAGTAAAGGACGCCTGGGTCACAGTTACAGCTCTGACAGATGGCCAGTGTAACCTTGAGGACATCATTTACTTTCTTGGAACCCTCAATTCTTCATCTGCAAAATAAGGATAATGTTCTCTACCCAAGAGTGTCATTATGATGATGAGCTCATTAATGGCAGAGACATATCAACTTCTAGCCTAGTAGCATAGCACGGACGACATGCCATTAAAGCATGAATTTCCAACATCCTCTCACAAATGGCAGCAATTACAGGCACATCCCATCTGAAATGGGGAGCACAGACAAACTAGCCACATCCAAGCAACAGTCTCCTAAGAACAGCAACTGAGTACGAATACCTGGGGACTGTTTGAAAATCTGGCATCCCAGTAAGAGGCTCTGGTTTAAACCATCAGCCCACCATGTTCTACCTAAGCACACACAGGAATTGGAATTTGCCCTTGTGCATTGGGAAGCGCTGCAGGTGTGCCACTTAGCAACATCCCACTAGACTAGACACTCCTAGCAACTACATGTCTGCCTGGCAAGAAAGAAAAGCACTTAGACAGGACACTAAAACCCATGAGTTATCCCACACCTGACCCATGCTTACAAGGACAGTGGCTCATATCTTTGAGAAAGCATTAGAGAGAGAATCTCCAATGGAGACTTTCACCTTCATCAGCCACTGAAGACATTCACGTACCTTCCAGTAGCTAAGTTACCAACTATGCTGAAGGGAGAAGTGAAACATTGTGGAAGACAAATCTGATTTGCAATCTTGGCATGAGCCACCACCATCTGACATCAGGCTTGAAAAATAGTTACAGCTCACTGCACAAAACCAAGTTTATTCTTGAGCCAACACTGCCCTGACTCTCCCGCCTTCTATCTATGTGTTTTATTGTGGAAACCATTTACCTTCTCTACTACACACACAGCTTTTTGCAGTCTGTCTCTCTTTAAAAAAAAAAAAAAATCCAAGGAGTCCCAGACAAAACCATATTAACATGTTTGAACCAAAGCATGGCAATCTGTTAAAACATGTATCTTCAGGAAAAAATCATCATCAGTATACGTAAGCATCTTTCATTCAGAATGTTCACATTCCATTCTCAGTGCTGACGTTATGGGTAATTCCAGGTCTTGTTTCTGGATAAAGGATGAAGTGAAAAAAGCATTACTACTTGTTCTTGAAAACACTAGTTAAGAGGAGCTTTACAACCAGCATTCAGACTGAAACACTAGTTTCAGGGAGTAATGACAAGCAACTCCTGCCAACCACCTTAAAACAGTCAATGGATCCATTTGGTTTAACTAACCAGATGCAATCAGCTTCCTAAAAAACTACAAATATCACAGCTACAGCCCTTCATCTCCTTGCCTGGCTCTTGATGTATTTAACACCACCTCCCAAGAGCCTATAAATCCAGATAACTAACAATTCTTGAAAGATAATGAGTTGTTAAATGAAAACTCCTAATTAGAAAGGCAGGTGAGAGAGTGCACTCAGTGTCATGAATTAAAGGATTCTACTTAGTTCCACAGTTTCATTTTTCTCTAAGGCAGCTCACAGCAAAACTGCAAAGGTGGCTAAATTAATTTTAGTCCCAAGGGAACACACCTCAGTTTTACTCTTAATTAAGTGAAGGAGCACACGTAAGCTTGTTCTCATCCTTCCAAGTCCATAAAATGGCCTAATGTGATCATTGTCCCCATTCTACAGTCTTCTAGCCATAAAACCAATATTGCGAGTAAAAAAAAAAACAAAAAACACCCCACCCAGTAGACCATATTATACAAGACATAAACATCTGTATATTTGGGTACTGGAAGTATGATTTCATTTCTGTGAGCACACAGTGTTGTCCATTCAGCATATACTGTACCATGCCTGTTGGCCCTTCTATAAATAATGGAGCTTAGGTCAGACTTAGCTGTACGTCTACCCAGGGGCGTCGCTGGTGCCTGGTACACGGGGCTCGTGCCCCAGGTCCTGGCGCAGTCCCTGCCTCTCCTAGCCCTATCTCCAGCCACAGATCTGGGGCCGGGCCGCCGGCAGCAGCAGCTGCTCCCTGTCCTGTTCCCAGCCGTGAATCCAGGGCCGGGCTGGGCAGGTTGGGCCCAAGCACGGAACTGGAGCTGGGGGAAATGGCCCACAGCCAGGGGGCAGGGCCTGGGCCCGTGCCCCAGGTCCTTTTCCCCGGGACTGCAATGTTCCTGCATCTACACATAAAGCTGCACTACGTACAAAAAGGCCCCAATGGTTGTTTTGTTACCCTTGTATCTTAGCCAAGACCAAGGTCTGCAACCCACAGCTCTGGAGCCACATGCAGGTTTTTGGCTGCCCCCTTGCCCCACCACTGGGGGACCCGGCAGGCAGCCCACTTCTGTTTCTGGGCTCCCCCACCCCTACTGGGGGACCCTGCAGCATGCACCCCAGCCCAGCTCCCACCTCCCCCCCACCAAAAGGCTACGCCCATTGTAGTTTTCAAAATACTTAGTCATTGCAAAACAAGGAGTCCTGTGACACTTCTAAAAAGAGTAACAATTCATTGCATGCATTTATTTATGCAGAAAATAAGTGTTAGTCTTTAAAAGTACCACAGGACTCCTTGTCTGTTTTGTTCAAGTAGACTAACATGGCTACCCTTTTGGAACTTGGTTACTGATGGAATTTTTTTTCAAGTGGCTCTTATCTTTCGGGTTCCTGACCCCTGGCCAAGACTGTTTGAGATGCAACTCCATGCTTGAACTAATTTAAACATCACCTGACTACCACAAGCGAAGAGAAGTGGGGATAGATCACTCCAACTGCCCATTTCTGTACATTTGCCTGGAATTTCGGAGACAGGGCACCCTCTCAAAACAGAATATTGAGGTAGTGGGGGACCAATGGTTTAACACAATATGGCAGTTCTTACCTTTTAAGTCTGTATCTTTAGAGACCAAAATCCCCTACATACTGACACCAGCTACTCCCACACATCAGAGCACCTCACTCCCCTCCCCTTTTCACCACTGTGCGGCACTCAAGCAGTGCCAATGTTCCCTCTAAGGGAAGAGGGCAGCTGAGCAACTCCTGTTGCTCGCTGCGCTCCCCCCCCCCCCCCCACCCCCCACAAACTTACCTTGGAGTTGGACTGGAGCAGGACAGCCCAGCCCTAACTCCTGGGCCAGACAAGCTCTACGGAGCATGCTCAGATTTTTCTGGGCATGCTCCGTTAGAGCTTCTCTGGGCAGGAGTTTTCAAAACTCCCTGCTCCACAGGAGCTCTGTTGAAGGACTCTGGCTGCCGGCAGTGCGCTGCAGCGCACCAGCGCAGCTTACAGGGAACATTGTCAAGCACCATGGTGAGAGGCCCAGTATGAAAACCTGATCCTAGAAGGAACAAAACTACATCCATTCCTACCTGAAGAACAAGCTGAAAAAGAGTGACTTCATTTCCATTAGAAAGGAAGGGAACTTCAAAAATAAAAACAAATCTAAGCAGGGGATATGAAAGTCTTTCTATTTGGAGATTTTTGTGCAGATGTGTTTGACTGAGATTGCAGCTGGGAGCAAAGAAAACTTAAAAAAAAACCAAAAACCAAACCCAGAGGACTCAATCTCTGGACCAGAAGAAATCCTGAAGAACCACCACAAACAATCTTTAAAGGATCTGTTGCTTCTGCTTTTAGTTGTGATAGCCTGGAAAGCTGCTTCAGTTGCCAAAACCTGCATACCCATGGCATGCCCTACACCTAGTTAGACAGCTACTGACATATGGCATTTTCTTGGAAAATAAAAAACCAACTCTGGAAGAAGCAGGTATTACTGCTTTCCTCTTGAATTATGACAATGACAGAAGAAATCAAAGAAGCAGGAGCTCTGTACAAAAAGGCAAGGAGCACTGGGTACTTTCAGGTTGTGGGAGAAAGAGGATGTGATTAAGAAACACTTCCCCCCAAATTAAATAAAAACTAGTTCTGCCTAGAAAGCTCAATAAACACAAACTACAGCTCTAGAACTTTACATACGTACATTAAATTGCCTTTACAGGTAACAAGTGTATGGCAACTGCATTGACATTTCAATCATAATTCAGCATTAATGGAAAAAAATTAAATGTATATAAATTCATACATCTGCACGCCAACCATCCTACACTACACATACAATTAATTTTGGACATGTCAGCGATGAAATCTAGTTTACTCACAAAACACAGACCCTGAACAATTCAATGGCAGGAGGGAGATGAGAGTGGTGAACACCTAATTATCTCTCCCCACCACCAGCCAGACGTTAATCATCGCCTCTCTGACATTATTCCACCCCATCTAATAAAGAGCACAGACTGCAGTCCCCCCCTACCCCTTAGCTCTATGTAGATACCGAGTATATAGACCCTCCACTGTCCTCTTTGGTGCTCATTGCAGGGCTGCTGCAGACACTCCTTTCACAACAAGCAGGAGATGTTCAGGGATTACTGCCTGCCTTCTGTCCTGCCTATACTGCCCACCCCAACCCTGCATGCAACCCTAATGCAGAACATAAGCAGCATTGATTGTTCTGTACTCCACACTGCTGGTCAATTTCATCCTAACTGAATGCTCCTTCTGTAGCCAGAGAACGGGATATACATATATGCACGTAAAGTAAGGATGTGCATTTTTTAAATGCAGAGCAGTAATATTTACTATAATACTGTGATCTGGGACTGAGGGAATCAGTTTCTGCCACTTGCATAATAGTTATTGTAATACTTCAGCTACAGACTGAGTAAAAGACTTTTTAAAGTTTGGTGGGGAGCAGGGCTTGGGTTGGGTTTCATTGGTTTTGTTTTGAACAAAAAAAAAAAAAAAAAAAAAAAGCTTGTTTCGGCCTAAATGCCTTGGGATGCTGAATATATAAGCATCTCTCCGGATATCTGAGTAATAAATCCCTGGAATGTTCTGGTAACAGATTAGATGCATATATTTGTTTTTTAAATACTGGTTCCAAAATATAAGCTCTGCAATGGTAATATGAGCAGCAGGCATCCTCAGCACACAAACATATGCTTGACAAATATGCAACTTGCTTTTCTTCTATATCTAGCTCTGGCTTCATCATGAGCAATGCAACCACCACAAACGCTTTCAAGAATGACCCATGTACAAACTCACTCGAGAATTCTAAAAAAAAATTGAAAAGGATTTCTATCTCCTGGCCATATGAACTTTCACAACAATACACACAGGGAAATAGGTGTTAAAGCTAATACTCCACCAAGAATAGGGAAAAGCTCACGCCTCCCACGGACATTGTTTACCGTTAAGTCAAGAGACCAGAAAACGTGCATCTGTTTAGAATAAGAAGGTTAATGATACAAAAAGAGGATAAAAAAATTTTCATGGACAGTACTCAGATTGAACCTTACTCACAAGAATCATCTTTGTTAATCCTCTGTCCAATTTAACCACCATATGACCATGTCCATGTCCTTCACCCTCACCAGCAAACCTTTCAACGCAACCCCATCAAGATCTAGGGCTTGTTAGAAAACCAACCCAGAGCTACTTTCACTTGATTCTGCCTTTGGTTCAAAGGATTGCCATAGTTGCCAGCTCAAGAACTTGAATCAAATCACATATTAAAGCTTGCTGAGTATCAAAAAAAGTTTATGACTATTTCAAAAATGAGGAAAAACACACAAAAAAAGCCAAAAACAAAAACCTCACCACCTTTCATGCATTTAAAGTTCCTGTTCATATCCCAATTTCCCTAAACAGAAAACACCAAAAATATCCGGCTGTCAAGTATCTAGGACGTCCAAATTCAGCAACAGGTATTCACAATCTCAGCTATGGAACTCTATATAATGTGTGCATGAAAAAAGCAAGGCAAAGGCTCCTCTCTCTCTCTCACACACACACACACACACACACACACACACACACACACACACCCATGAAAAAGTCAACATCAAATTCATTAAGGCTCTCCTTTTCTCCCAAAACTATGGTTTTAGTACATGTAACAAGTGCACTAGTAGCTGATTAAAAATTCATGACACCACTCTTCAATGAGCCTTTCTAAATTGTCACTGGAAATCATTTGTAAATTACTCTTGAAAAACTGACAAGTTGTGATTAATGTAGGGTCTGATAATCACCCACAGTGTAAGAGACTACAGGAAAAAGACATACATATTAAGGCCCACTGAAGAAAGTTACTACATAAAGTCAACAGCAAAAACCATTCATTTTATCCTCAAAGTAACTCCCTCTCCCAAATGAAAACACCTATCCAACCAAATCAGTCCTCCCTCTCTCTATGTCTGCAAAGCTTCTAAGCAGTCTTTAATCCACAGGAAGCCAGAGTGGTTGGGATTTTCAGTGAAAGACTTGATGTACCACAGAGCATTATCAAAGGGAAGTGGATTAACACAACCAAGCCACAAAAAGCCTGATTTTAGCCTCAAACAGTTTTTACTTCCTCACATCACAAGAAGTCTTCAAGCAGTATAAAAATACTCCCTGAACTGAAATGTGTTACTTGCAGACAGCTAGTGACATGCCAATAAAAATGCTTTTCCTCCTTTAAACAAAGTAGAGCCAATCACTCAATTTAGCTTTTACTTAAAAAGGCACCCAGTACATTTGTGGATAAATTATAAAGCCTGGCAGACGCATTTAAGACAGCTTTCCGAGATCAAATCAGAGTTGAAATCAAAACACAGGGATGCATCAACAGCAATACACCTTGGAAGGGGGGAAGAATTCAAGCTACGCAAGAAGGACATGAAGCCCACAAATCCTTCCACACAACTTTTTTATGCCTTTCAACACACCTGTAAAGGCTAATACATCATCATCACTCCTTCTCCCTCCCCAATTTTTACTCACATTGTTGCTGTCCACTCATGGCCCCCTCCCCAAGGCTTTTTGACTAACTGTATGGACTGCCTGCTTTTCCACCCGCCCCCAGAACTCACTGCGATATGCACTGCATGTGGTATCTTTGCTGGATCATGCTGTCTTAAGTTTGCGTATCACTGTAGGTATATGAAGGTTATTCAGTGCAGTAGCTAAGGTTCTTCAAGATGTGTATCCCCGCACTGTTCCACTACAGGTGTGTGTGCCCGCACCGCACCTAGCATCAGAGATCTTCTTAGGAGAACCAAGTGGGCGGGGGGGCTGCGCCCCAGAGGCTCGCAGCTGAGTTTACCACCATTTAGAATGCACGCCCCCCCCCCCCCGCCCTCCATTCCTTCTCTATCGTGGAGCACCACTGCGGGAAGTACTCTGAAATAAGAGGGGAAGGGGGTGGGAAGTGGAGCAGTGCAGGGAGTCACCTCTCAAAAATCTTTGACTACTGCACAAAGGTGAGTAACCTTCATTTCCTCTTTGAGCAGTGTCCCCGCTGCTCCACTATACGTGACTAACAAGAAGTACTTTAAATGGTGGAGGGATGTTCAGAGTCCTCCCTATTTATTGTATTGAGAACCGTCAATCCTATGGATGCGTCTGCGAGTCATCTCTGTCAATTACAATGTCTTACAAAAGTGTCTGTCAATGCCCAAACTGCTGCTTTGTAGATGTCTAATACGGGCACATTGCTAAGAAATGCCGTAGATGTGGAGACAGACCTAGTAGAATGAGTGTTAACCACATGAGGTGGTTGAAACCTATGGTTTTTGTAAGCTAACAGAATACATGCAGAAGGTCCTGGGTTCAATTCCCAGGGGGGTTGGACTTGATGATCTCATGAGGTCCCTTCCAGCCCTATGATTTGATTGATTGATTGATATGGAAATCCACTTAGAAAGTCTTTGCTTGGAGACTGGATTTCCCTTTGAGCACTCTGTGACAGAAATGAATAATCTAGGAGTTTTCCTAAATGTCTTTGTCCTATCCAGATAGTATGCCAATGCATGTCAGACATCCGATGTGTGCAACGCTTCCTGTGTAAGAGTGTCATGCAGCTTCAGGTAGAAGATTAACAGATAGTGGGAGTGGTCCTGCCTCTGGCAGGGGGTTGGAGTAGATGACCTATGAGGTCCCTTCCAACCCTATGATTCTATGATAGATGAAGCGTCTGATTAACATTAAAGGCTGAGGAAACCTTCAGCAAGTACTTCGGGTGTGACCTGAGAGAGACCTTATCCTTGAGGAAAACTGTAAATGGAGAATATGACATCAAGGCCGCTATCTCACTAAAACGCCTTGCTGACATTATTGCCACCAAGAAGGATACCTTTCAACGATATGCGTAGTAATGAACAAGCTGCCCTTGGCTCAAACAGTGCCTGAGTAAGACATCTGGAGTACTAGAGAGACTCCATGGTGGAACCAGGGGTCTGATGTTCAAATACATATTCTGAATCCCATTCACAAACCGTTTAACAGTAGGATGAGAGAATAGGGATGAGTTATCTACTGGATTATGGAAAGCTGAAATGGCTTCCAAATGAATTCTAAAAAGTACTTGTTGCCAAATTTGTTTCTTTCAGGTCTAGCACATGCTCCAAGACGTCTAGGATTGGTACCGATTGTGGAGGCGAGCGTGCTGGATTATCCCTTTGTTCTTTGTAAGCAGGTCTGGGATTAGGGGGAGGGTGCCTGGTGTTTTTCTGGACACGTGTGGGAGGGTGGAAAACCAGGTCTGTCTTGGACAGGATGATGCAATCAACATGACCCTGGCTCCATCCTGTTTCAGCTTCTGGAGCGCTCTGGGGATCACAGGGATCGAAGGAAAAGCTTATAGAAGAGAGTGATGCCACTTGATCAGGAGTGAATCCCCCATGCACCCGCACCCCCTGTCCCGCTCTGAAGCGAGATGCTTTGCATTTTTGTTCAGGCATTGCAAAGAGGTCTATTGTCAGATGCCCCCAGAGGTCAAATATTTTGCTGAGGACCCCGCTGTTCAGTTCCCATTTGTGCTAGTCTGCAAAGTTCCTGCTGAGAATGTCCGCCCTTACATTGTCCTTTCCTGGTAAGTATATTGCCAAAAATCTGTATTTTGTGGTGTATGCACCACTCCCATAGTTTTATAGCTTCCGCCCAGAGGGATTGGGAACGAGCCCCGCCCTGTCGATTGATGTAGAACGTGCAGGGTGCATTGTACATTTGAACTTTGATGGATTTGCCTGCTATAAGGTGGAGGAAGTGACAACAAGAGTTCCTGACTGCCCATAACTCAAGCAGGTTTACGTGCAACTGTCTCTCTTGCATAGACCATTTGCCCTGAACGGTAAGGCGTCCCAGGTGAGCCCACCGACCTATGAGTGAGGCATTGGCTATCATCAGGAGGACCGAACTTTGTTCCACAAATGGAACGCCTTGCAGAAGACTCTCTGGATGCGTTCACCAAGACAGAGCACCCTTTATGGGTCGGGAAACTGCCAGTTTCCAATGCTTCAGATGCTTGTGTGGCTTGAAGTTCTTGAGGAACCACAATTGCAGTTGTTTCATGTGTAGTCTTGGTTTGCGCTCCGGACAGGTAAACACACCCATGTGCCCCAGTAACTGCATGCATGTATGAGCTGTGACTGTGGGGCAAACCCTGATGTCGTGCACCGAGGTTTATATAGCATCAAAGCGTTCTTTTGTGAGAAAGGCTTTGCAGAAAGCGGTATGAATCCTTGCCCCAAATGAACCGTATCCCCTGAGTTAGGCACAATAGAGATGATTTTTTGTAATTTATCATAAGTCCCAGAGAGAACAGTTCCTCCATGCACTTCGCTGCTTCCCTAGCAACTGGGAAAGACTGTGCTTTGACCAGGAAATCATCCAAATACGGGAATATCAAGATTCCTTGGTTGCAGAGATTTACAATAACTCCCGCCATCTGCTTTGAAAAGACGCTCAGGGCTGTACAAAGTCCAAAATGGGAGTACCGTATATTTGTAGTGTCTGTCCTGGAAAAGGAAATGGAGAAACTTCCTGTGTACAGGATGAATGGAAATACGCAATCTTCAGGTTGAGGGAAGCCAACCAGTCCTCGTGCTCTAATGATAGAAGTATCGTTGACAGTGTTAACATTTTGAATTTGCGCACCTGAATAAACTTGTTGAGGTCTTGCAGATCTAGTAGAGGCCTCCAGCCTCCCATCCTCTTTTGGAGTAAGGAAGTACTGAGTGTAGAACCCTTTTCCAATAAACTGAGGGGACACCTCTTCTATTTGCTCCAATGGTTAAGAGGTTGTTTATCTCCTCTTGTAGGAAGTGTATGTGAGACGGGTCCCTGAAAAGGGACGAAGAAGGGGTTGGGAAATGAGCTTGGAGATAAATAGGATTAAATATCCATTTCTGACAACTTCCAATACCCATCTGTCTGACGTGATGGAACTCCACTGTTGAAGATATGGTCGTAGGCTGTTGTCAAATAAGCAAAGCAGCTTTATGGTAATGCTGTGTGATGCAGAGAGGTAGTCAGACAAACCCTCAAACACACTCTCAAAACTGTTGCATGGAGGAAGATGACTGTGTAGTAGCAGAGGTTTGGATATTCTGTCCGTCTTGACTGTGATTGTCTTAGTCTTAATCAGGCATTATCAAATCTTCTCCAATGTTGAGGATATAGGTACCTGTTGTTGTTACAATGGTACCTGTTACTTCTCCCCCTAGGGATTGGGGCTGAGATACCTAGAGTTCTCAGGGTTGCTCTTGAATCCTTCAATGAACGCATCATCATCTGTCCTTTCCCCAAACAGCTTTTTCTTATTGAAGGGGAGATCCTCTATGATGGACTGCAGCTGCTTTGGTAACGCTGTTGCATGCAGCCACGACAAACATGGCATCACCACTACTGTTCCAATGGTACAGGCTGTTGTAGCTGAGAGACAGCTGGACTCGAATTAATATGCAAGCTAAATTCTGTGAAAGCAGAACTGAATCGAGACTATGGGTTCTTTTCCCATTACAAAGGGTAATTTGACTTCAGGCTTCCCATGGTTTGAGCCTGTAAACTGCTCTGATTTGCTGTTACTTTATGACCTGATCCTATGTTTTACACCCCCTTGCATTTAGTTTCATTCCTTTCTGTAAGTTCACCCATCTTCGAAGCATTTGAGGAAGTGGGATCTTCTCCCATGAAAGCTCATGCAAAAAATAAATCTGTTAGTCTTAAAGTGCCACACAACTCCTTGTTGCTGTAGCTGTGACATCCAGTGCAGCCTGAGGGGCAGTTATCGATACTAAGAGACCCTCCTGTACAATGGAGTTGAATTGCTCCTTTTTATCCTCAGGGATAAAGTTAATAAAGTCTGCAATTTTAGAATAATTGTCATGGTTGTAATTAGATAAGAGCATGAGTAATTAGCTGCTCTTAGTTGAAATCATGCTGATGTATAGATCTTCCTGCCCAGCAGATCCATCTTCCTATCCTCCCTGTCAGCCAGAGAAGATCTGTTATGGGTTTGTTTAGCCTTCTGATTTGCTGCATGGATGACAAGTGAATTCATATGAGGGTGGGAGAAAAGGAATTCATTATCTTGTGGTGCAATAAAATACTTCTCTGCCCTCTTATTCGTAGGTATTGCTGAGGCTGGAGTCTGCCAGATATTGTTGGCTGACTCCATGATGCCGTCGTCCATAGGCAATGATACCTTTGATGAAGTATTGGACTGCAAGATTCTGTAAAGCTTGTGCTGAGATGTGGAAACACTGTGTACAGACAAGTCCATAGTTCCAGCAACTCTTAAAAGCTCTTAGAATTGTTTTCTATCATTGTTATTGGGCTGTGGGTTACCTGCAGTGGTAATCTCAGATGCCACGCTGGTACTGTGGCTGTAGGGGTAACAGCACAGCATGTGCAAATTTAAGTTCATGCAGCTTCCCCAGCTGAACCATGGTATTGCATATGGAGTGCCTGGACATCAGGGGTGCTTGCCCATGGCCAAACCTGGTTTTGTTGAAGAGCCTGAGTAGGTTGCTGTAATGGTTCAGTACTTGACTTCACAGGAGGCTCTAGGTCTGAACCAGGGTCTGCCTCTGAGTTAGAAATGGAGGCTGCCCTATCTTGCTCTGAGGACTGTATCCCATATAGAGGGGATATAGGAGAGAAAGAACCTAAAGAGACATCTTCTCTGCAGCAATGCTTAGTCTTCTGCTTATGCTTCCTAGGGGAAGGCTGAGGTGCCTGAAGAGTCCCAGGTAAGCCCTGCGAGGTTAAGTCCATAGGTTCTGGGGAAAGTAATTGTAGAGGCTGTGGCACTAAGAACTGCACAGGTGGCAGGCACACCGTAGTCTGTAATTGTGCTGGGAACGTGGGTGCCAGCACAATGAGAATCTGCACTGGAGTTGGAGGAACAGACTGAGAAGTGCCCAGACCCGTGATGGACAGCGTCGGTAACACCAGCACTGGGAGGGAAGCTTTCGGGCTCAGCGCGTTGCTGCTTGGAACCAGGAGCTGAGGAGGAGGTAATCCCGGAAGCACTGCTGAAAGAGCTGTTGTGACTGTTTGCTGTGCCAGTGCCGGGTCCACAATCAGCAGTGCTGATGCAGCTTCTGATGGCGCAGTCAGCCAGCCCCTACTCTGCTGTTGAGCTTGTCGGGTGCGCTCCAATCCTTAAATTAAGGGTACTGGAGGAATCTGTAGCCTCCTTTGTACCCATGAGCCTATGACTAAACTTAGGTTTTTTGATGGTACAGGAGACGAAAAAGAGATTCTCTTTGTTGATTTCTTCCTCTCAGGAGACTTACCAGGCTCCGAAGCTAGTCGAAGCACTGCCTCCATTAACAGGAGTTTAAGTTTCACGCTCCTGTCCTTTCAAGCTCTCGATTTTAGACTTGCACAATGGTGACAACTATGGGACAAATGTCCCTCACCCAGGCATTTCATGCATTTATCATGACCGTCTGATGCAGGCACCAAGTCATTACAAGTATCACAGCGCTTCAATCCTGAGGTAGTCGGCGGCATGCCAGCTGCCGCTTGCCGTCATCTCTTCTTCTCTCTCTTTTTTTATGACTAAACTAACAGATGAAACTAAACTAACAAGTAGAAAACTTGGTCAGAGGAAATAAAGTAGAAGCCAGTGAAGGTCCATGCTAAGCCAGTAGTGGTTGAAAAGGAACCGAGGGCTGGGGGGTGGGGGACATACATTCTAAACAGTGGCAAACTCAGCCGTGAGCCTCTAGGGTGCGCCCTCCCCCCAATACTACTAAAAAGATCTCCAGTGCTAGGTGCAGTGCGGGCGCACACTCCTATAGTGGAGCAACGGGGACACTGCCCAAACAAGAAGATAATGTTCTGCTCTATGGCAGAGGGTTTCACTTCCACAGCTCCTCCAGGAACCAAACTCAGTGGGGACGGACCATGATGAAAGTGAATCAGTTTTTAAACACTTCCAGAGGAAGGGCTTCGGCCATAAAAAGGCTGTAGTTAAACTGATTAAGGACTGTTTGCTGATCCAGCAAAACATCCAGATAAAAGGTTTAAAAGACTTTTACCTAACAGGCCACATAAGACTGAAGGTTGACTCCAAGGGTGCTTAAATCTGTTCGTTTTATGTCTTTTTTGAAGTGCTTGTACCTTAAGAATAAAGGTGCTTGCCTGGAATGAGCTGTGCAATATCTTTCAATGCACTGCTTGTACCCCCCCCAGTGAAAAAACAAAGCAGACGCATTGGTCTTCAGGCAGAACGGCTTGCTGGGAGCATCACAGTGCAAGTCACGGAGCTGTGCGGCCTTAAAATTCCAGTCCAGTTCTCTCCATCCATGAAAAGAGGTAGGTGGGAATCAGAAATCCTGACGGGGTGTCCTTGAAGGACTGTTATGGGGAAACTCTGGGGTAGTTACCTTGAAACACCACCTTTAAGTACTGGTATGAAAGGTCTTGTTGCCTTTGGCTACCTCATCATGGGTACGATCTGCCCCCTAATGTAAAGTTGTCTGAAGCCAATGGAACTTCAGTTAATAGCCACAGTGACTACGCCCCAGCCTCAGTTTCTTAAAACTGTAATTGATAATTTGCAGATTTCCGCTATATGATATATTTATTTCTGTTGCATGCCACAAAGAGGAAACCTACTAAATATGTAACATACACCTCCCAGTACTAGCTTCTAGGGTGGGTACGACAGGAAAGCCAATGTTGACAAAATTAAATGGACAAACCTTAAACCCGGATTAATGTGAGCATTAAGGGGGCCACAAAGTCTGAAAATAAATATCAAGAGAAGCAACATGGGGAAAAATAAGAGATGTGGTTTTTAAAGCAGCCATACAACTTTTCCAAACTGCAGAGTATATTGGGGATCCTGTAATCACACATGCTGTATTTCTAGTTTACTCACTTGGTTCTCAAATATTAAAAGAAGGTGGAAGTAATATTGGAAAACTATTTTTTAAACCACAATAGCAATGTACACTGGGTAACTAAATAGCACTGTACTTCAACTGCAAACTGAATTTTGATTAAAATTCCAAGAATTAATCCCCTGAATTTATGAAGTGATTTCAGGGAGATCATCTCTTTACCCATTCAAGTGAAAACGTATATATGTGGCACATAAGACCTTAATAAATAATCCTTGCTTGCAAGTCAGCAGCATTGAGATACCAAGGCCTTTACAAAGCACAGATAAATCCAGCATCCTGTATTTCTTTGTAAAATAAAGAACTGCTATGAAAGCAATCAAAATACACATCTCGGAAAGACAAGAGCTAGAGTATAAATATTTCTCTTTTTAAAAGCAAACAGGTTCAGTATCTCAGCACCTGTGTAAGTTTCATTCAGATATAATTCCATATACAGACACGCGAGTCTTCTCGCAGAGCTGCTACCAACACTAAACACTAGACCACAGAAAGTGAATTTTTACCCATGATTGGTCTTTAAACATGTAGCCTCACTGAAATAAACAAAAAAAAGATGGTCAGAGTATAAACTGCAGGAACAAGTGCTTGCCCTGCACCAGGCTCTTGCAAGCAAAGACACTAAAACATGAATTTCCCTCTCACACAGACACTGCAAACTATTATTCATTGTTTAAAATCCTAAATAGTTTACAGCTATGTACTATATTTTGTGCTACTAGTGCAGTGTAACACGAATGGCATGATTTATTGAAGACCAAGTCACTGGGACACTAGCTGACAGGTTCTACAAACACAGCAACCGGCTGACAATGCACTTTGGATACCCAAGCATACAAAGGCCTGTTGTTCTGAGCGAACATGAACACAGTGGCTGAACCAGTTGGCCCAGTATTGTATGCTAGTCTGTTACGACAAAGACTTGCTGTGACTTTACCAGAGAATTTGTATGTTGGTGTAGAATTACAAAGCTCTAATAGGTCATTCACAGATGGATTTTACTACCGCAAGGCAACTATTTTCAGTGGGGGGTTGTTTTGTTTTTTAAAACATACTACTAGTTCCTTCACAAACTAAAAACATTTGGTACCCACAAAATCTGAGGAACTATTAGACTATTTTTATATGATCATAAATTACACTGAATACAGAGAGACTGATTTACATTTTACGTGGCTTTTTAAAAAATACTGTACAGTAAAATTTAGTTTACAAAGAAACAATGATTTGTATAACAACCACAAAGTACTGTTTGGGGGAAGGACAGCATGCATGTACAGTGACAACGAAAAAAACAAACTGCCCCATCTCTGACTAGTATCTCCTTCAAAGCTGGGGTTAAATTCGCTGGCCAAGCCAATTAGCAAGGCGGGACAAAGGAGGAACACAGATGACACAGGACAGAGAAAAGCAAACAAAATAAGCCTCAACTGTCATAACTGCTGGCAGCAGCTTCAATAAATTTTTCCTTTTAAATGGGAAGACAGAAAGAACAAGAAACTCACAGGAAGGGGCAAGGTAAACAGTGAGGAACTTGCCACAGGGCCAAGGGAAGAGAAATTGAAATAAAAAGTAGAACTTGAAAAAAATTCTTTAACTTCTTCAAAAACCACACAAGTCTTGCATCTCACCTAGCCAAAACTGTTGTGCCTTCTCTCGCATCAGCATCAACAGAAGTTTTCATGCATTATGGGATCTAGCAGACTCTTACTCTACACAGTATTGATCCTCAAAGTGATATACCACCTTAAGGCATTATAAGGAAGACAATCTGCTATCTCAACAACATTAAATTTGAACACAGAGATCAGGCTGGTGAGGTAATATTTTATTGGACTCACATCCGGGAGGGGGGGGGTGCAGAGAGAAGCTTCCAATATACATGGATGTCTTCTTCATATCTGGGAAAAGTATCAAGTTTCACAGCTAAATACAAAATTGAACCAACTGTTTAGCATAAGTATTTAACAACTATTAAGGTGGAGTGGTCTTGAATAGTCCTTTAGAATATATGCTAACCCATCCAGCCTCAAATACCTTCAGTCTGACACAGCAATGTCATCTCTGCCTATTTCAGGCTGGATTTCCCATTCAACCATCATTTAAAAGGTGGCTTTGGAAGCACACAAAAAGCAAAAAAGAGACATGAAGCAAAGAACTCAGATGGTATAAAAACTTTAAAAGCTCCCAAAACTGAAAGTCCTTCAGTCACAAAAAGAAAAGAATTCCTGATTTGTAGGTTCACAGCTCATCTCAGATGCCCTCGTTCTCAGAGAGTTATTAAAATCATCGAACATACAAAGAGTAGGCCAGCCCCCCGACAGTCCCTCCCACTGCACCTTAAGTGGGTACCAGTAGCAGGCCTAAAGGGAGTGGGGCTGGCCCCCACCCCCGCAGCAGAAAGTGGCCTCCAAGGGTCAGGGCCAACTGGCACCACCCTCTCCCCTCCAGTGGCAGGCAGCCTGCAGGGGTCAGGGTTGGCCTGAAGCAGTGGCTCTGGGCTAGCCAACCAGCCCCACTCCCCTCTGGCCCAGCCCAGCAGGGGAAAGACCAGCAGAGGCCAGGAGCCGCGTGCCACATCTTCCTCGTCCCTGCTGTCGATGCTCCTCAGTGGGGAAGTGCAGCCAGCAGGGTCCTGGGGGGGCGGGGTGGCCTGAGCAGCACCGCATGCTGCTCAGGCTTGGCCCCCATGCCAGTTTTGGCATGGGTACCGGCGGTTGCCAACACCTGGATTATGCTAACGAAGTTTCAGCCATTCACAACTCCTATAGTCAAAGCATCCTGACAGATCATAATATGAAGGTGTATCTTGGTTTGAGGTTTGTTGTTTATTTAAAACAAAAGTAAGCAGTCTAGTTTGATTGTAGGATTCAATACAGGATGACAGAGTAATCAAATACCTCCTGTGGCCAGTTTACTAATACTGAAACTTAACAGTAATTTGTTTTTACCACAGCTGGTCATCAGTTTGTGGCCTCAAACAAGGGAAGAAGGCTCTCTAATTCTGCCTAAAATAACTTGAAAAATAAAAGGTTTTGTTCTATGGATGCTAAATCGTTGCGGAATATTAATACATGTAAATCTCTACCTCCACAAGGCAGTGATTTCCATGTGTTACACTGCATTAACAAAGGTGTATATGAAGCGTTAGAAGTTGTTTTACAACAAAAACAATTCTTCACAATCAAATATTTTGCTATTATTTTAATACATTAGAAAGTTTAAGTTCCAAAGGGGCAGCCGTGTTAGTCTAGTAAAGCGAAAAAAGCAAGGAGTCTTGTGGCACTTAAAAACTAACAAATTTATTTACCGCTTGAGCTTTCATGGGAGAAAAATTCCACTTCAGACGCTTTGAAGATGGCAGGAAACTTACAGAATGGGATGAAAATAAATGCAGGGGAGTGTAAAACATGGGATTGGGTCATAGTGTAATAGCAAATCAGAGGAGCTGTAAAGTTTCAAACTCGAGGAAGCAAGCACATAGAAGGTGAAGTCAAATTACCTGTTACAATGTGAAAAGAATCCATAGTCACAATTCAGTCCTGCTTTCACAATCTAATTTGCATATTAGTTCAATTTCAGCTGTTTCTCTTTGAAGTTTTGATGTCCCATTGATTTTCTTCAGGACCATCGTTAACAGATCATCAGTGGAGTGATTAGGAAGATGGAAGTGCTCACCAACTGGTTTTTGTGTGTGCGTGCGTGCGTGTTGTGATTTCTGATGTTAGTTTTGTGCCCATTTCTTCTTCTGCATAGGGACTGTCCTGTTTGTCCAATGTATAAAGTGCGGGGGCATTTCCGACACATGACGACATAAGTCACATTAGTGGATGAGCAGGTGAAGGACCTTTTGATGGAGTAACTAGCTTGATTAGGTCCCATGATGGTGTCTTTTGTGCAGATATGTGGATAAAGTTGGCAGTGTGGTTTGTTGCAGGGATATGTGCCTGCATTAATGTTGTTAGGTCTGGAGTTGCTGGTGAGTATCTGTTTAAGGTTCAGGGGTTGTCTGTAGGCAAGGAGAGGTCTGTCTCCCAAGCCTAGATAGAGTGAGGGGTCATCCTTAAAAATAGGCTGTCGGTCCTTAATGATCTGTTGTAGAGGTCTGACTTGAGGGTTGTACGTGGTGACCAGTGGCATTCGATTGTTTTCTTTTTTGGGCCTTTCCTCTAGTAGTAGACTGTGGGGTACCCATCTGGCTCTGTCAATTTATTTTCTTACATCTTGAAGTTAGTACTGTAGTTTCAAGAATGCTTAATAGAGATCCCGAAGATGTCTGTTTCTGTCTGAGGGATCAGAGCAAATGGCGGTTATATCTTACGGCTTGGCTGTAGACAATGGATCATGTGGTGTGTTTAGGATGGAAGCTTGAGGGACGTAGGTAACTATACCCATCAGTAGGTGTTTGGTATACAGTGGTGTTGATACGTCCATTCTTAATTTGCATTATAGTGTCCAGAAAGTGGATCTCCTATGTGGAGTGTTCCAGGCTAAGTCTGATTATGGAGTGGAAATGGTTGAAATCTTTGCGGAAATCTTCAAGTGCATCCCTGCCATGTGTCCAAATGATGAGGATGTCATCAATGTAGCATAAGTAGAGGAGAGGTGCTTTGGGAAGAGACTTGAGGAAGTGTTGTTCTAAATCGCCCATAAAAATGTTGGCATACTGTGGGGCCATGCCCACAGCAGTGCTCGTGACTTAAAGGTATAAACTACCCTCAAATCTGAAATGGTTGTGGATGAGCACAAAGTGACAGAAGTTCAGTCACAAGCTTTGCTGTGGCATCATCTGGGATGGTTCTTCTAATAGCTTTTAATCCATCCTTGCATGGGATGTTGGTGTAAAGAGCTTCTACATCCATAGTGGCCAGGACGGTATTTTCAGGAAGATCACCAATAGATTGGATTTTCCTCAGGAAGTCCATGATGTCTCAAAGATAGCTACAGATGTTGATAACTTAGGGTCTGAGGAGGGAGTCCACATAGCCAGATAAGCCTGCTGTAAGAATGCCAATGCCTGAGATGATGGGGCATCCAGGGTTTCCATTTTTATGGATTTTAGGTAGTGGGTAGACTATTTCTGGCTGGGCTTCTGGTGGTGTGTCTGTCTTTATTTGTTCCTGTACTGCTTAGGTAGTTTATTGAGTAGGTGTTGTACTTCCTTATGGTATTCTTCAGTTGGGTCAGAGAAAACAGGCTTATAGAATGCTGTGTTGGAGAGTTGCGATAAGCCTCCTGGACATACTCCAGTTTATCCATGACAATGACTGCACCTCCTTTGTCAACCTCCTTAATAATGTCAGAATTGTTTCTGATGTTGTGGATGGCATTGCCTTCTTCATGGATTAGATTATGATGTAAGGCAGGGGTCTCAAACTCAAGTCACCATGAGGGCCGCACGCGTACTAGTATGTTAGCCAAAGGCCGCATCACTGAAACCTTTCCATACAACGATACTGCAAATATCAGTAATGACTGTGTCATCGCGGGCCATAGGAAACAGCTTTAGAGGCCGCATGCAGCCTGTGGCCCGTGTGTTTGAGACCCCTGATGTAAGGGATGTTGTTTGTCCATGATTTCAGCCTTCACACAGTGGCAGAAACCATCAATGCAGAAATCTAGTCTGTTGTTCCAACCTTCTGGAGGAATCCACAAAGAATATTCTTCTTAAGATGTTTGGAGGAAGGCACCTGTGCGTCCCTGCATTGATCGTTGGTGTTATGGAAAAATTAAGTCTTAGATGGTGAAAGTAGTCCTCCAGATCACATGCTCCAATTCTTAGATGCAAAGAATGATGCTACTCTTTCCTATATCCCGCATCTTACTGAAATTTACAGTAGCTTTCAACCAAGCACAATATAGGAATTAAGGATTACAGTAATACTGCCTCTGCTATGCTATGATCCAAGTTTTTAAAAATTTCATTGTTGATACTGCAAGCTTAAGCATGCATTTATTTTTTCTTCCAATAACTTTTAGAACAAAGTGCAGGTAACATTACAGAACACCATCTAATGGGTACAAACTCTAAGATTATTTCTACTGTATATACTCGTATACAACTCAAGATTTTTGTGCCTGAAAACTGGCTTCAAACAGGAACTCGGCTTGTACATGGATCAATACGATAGACAGCCCCAGCCCAGGAGTTTCACCAGGCATGCTCCAGTCTGGTGACCCAGTGCGGCTGGGGCAGCCATCTTGGGCAATCGGCGTGGGCTGGGGTTAGAGCAAGGAGGGGACTGCAGCATCTGGACCGGCCAGATAAGGAGGCCCAGGTTCAGGGAGGCTATCAAAAAGCAGTGGAAGGGGTGTTGGGGAGCAGGGGAACAGCAGCAGGAAGTGGAGAAGGCAGCAGCAAGCAGGAAATAGCGGGGGAAGCGAACAGAGCAGGGGGAGCAGAGAGAGAGGCAGGGGACAGGGGAAAAGCAGCGGCAGGAGTTTGGGGGTTAGGGAGGGTGTCAGGAGCTCCAGGGGGGGAAGATAGCAGTGCTGGGTTGGGGGGGAGTTAGGGGCCAAGGCCAAAAGGAGACCTCGGCTTATACATGGGTCAACCATTTTGCCTCTTTGTAACTCAAACTGGGGGGGGGTCGGCTTCTGCGTGGATCAGCTTATACACGGCTATATATGGTGTGTTATTTATTTTGAAGTCAGCGGTAGGTTTGCCCATTTCCTTTCAGTGGGAGCATTTCAGCGTAGTTCACCTAGAATCAAAAAAAATTTCAGAACCATGATCACTTAATTCTTCAATAGGCTTAAAAAATACATGTCTGCCCCCCTAATCAGTGTGTAAGAGCCTAAGTAGAATCTTTTTCTCATTAACAGAAGTTATCAATGGGCAGAGAAAAGAGTAGCCACACTGACTATAAAGAAGAAAATTAAATAAAGATAATGATCAATAATTTATCAACTGTAACTCCAGTATTAGATAGTTCTTGCTGCTATCCAGCTCAGTTAATATTTACATATTAACAAAAATCAAGATGAGAAGGAAAGAGACCAAGCTAATTTTCTACATTTTAACAAGCAGACAGCTGCATTCATTTTTTAATCACTGCCACCACCGCTTGTGTTAAATATTTAACACATTTAGTAATTAAAGGCAGAGCTGATAGCTTTGCTAAAGTTGAACTTTCCCTTCCCTTCTCACGATCAGATCCTGTTTTCCGTTACTTTTAACAATTTTGCTGACCTTTAAATCATTTGGTATCAAGGTTTCCATACCTTTCTGCCTAAAACTGACATTTTGGTAACATGGTAGCAGAAATGATTCAGCCACCTCTGAGAATAGTGGGGGGGAGAAAATGCATTTATTTTGCCCATGTTAAAAACATTATTTCAACTGCTTCATTAAAAATCTCTAGCAGCTCCCAGCTTTGGAAAAGGGAACTGAAACTTGCTATAGGATTCACCTTAATGCCTGGGATGTACCTTTTGACACCCCCATGAGAATTTGCTCAAAGCTACTCAACTTACAAACCCCTAGAAAGGGGGAGAAAAAGCAAAAAACACAAACAAAAAGCTCAATTTTGTACATCCTCAAGAACCTGAGAGTTCCCCAAAGACTTCCTCTGTTCTGGCTACACTCCACCTACACATTGCTCCTCTGTGCATGTACCATCCCCAGAGTGACTGAGCACCTAACAGCTCTGAGCTCAGCAAAATATCCCTTGCACTTGCTCCTCCTCATAGCTAATCCCTGTGCAACCTTAATTTGGCTCCTAGGTACATATGCATATTCACATGAAAAATTTCCACATGACTGCTACCACAAAACATAGAAGAAAGTGTTTACTTTTAAAAAATGATACCCACTGACATGAAACTTATCTGAATTAATTTAAGGAAAACAGGCAACTTGGTCTTTTAACTCTCAAAGAGGAGAGAGTTCAAGGAATGAGGCCGGAAAAACTGTAGTTTGGCATAGACAGACTATACTTGGAGAAATGTGTTTTCAGAACTCTGTTTTTAACTCACTGAAAATATCTCAGTTTAAAACTATTTTCCTATCACATTTACAACCCAAATATTGGGGTGCTACAGTAATACAGGCAACTTGTGAATGAAATTAGAAGTTTCTATTTTCACTCTTCAATTGAAAGTGCAATGAAAGTAAGTGGTAGAAACTTGTCAACCTTATCTCAGTTGTCAAGTTTAGTGACTGATTCAAGTACCTTAAGAACATGAGCAGTTCTGCTTTAGACAGAGAACTACTTTTGCATTTGAAATTGGGCACATGATTAAGTACCATGCTGAACTGAAGAATTAGAAGATTATAGAAGGAAGGAATTCCCTGTTCAGGGTTATATAAGAAGAGTGCATATTATTTAAACAGCAGTGTCCTATTAAGTTTGTCTGTACTTCATGCCGAACTAAAACCATGTCTGCATTTTGCCCCAAGCATTAAACTTAAAGGACTAAAAATAGATCCAGTAAAAATGATTCTGTTTTGCAATCACATTATTGCACTTTTCAAAAGAGATCCATCAACTAAAAACACAAAGTAACCACTTTTTCCCCTCCCAACCACCACCTCACTTCGACTAATTTTTGATAACTTGCACAAGTTCGACTGAAGTATTCATCAGAAGAATGCAATCACTCCTCAACACACTATATCCCAAGTTTCTTAAATAGGGAAGCAACAATCCCTTTGTCATCAATGTTACCCTGTCATTGCTTCTTTAAAAACACTGATCAATCACAGCCAGGACAATAAACATATATGAGATTGAAGATCTGTGACACTTTCTCATCACAACAAAAAACATTTTCTATTGGTGTTTTAATAACATTAAGTAGAAAAGTCTTAGCCAAATTCTGTCATCTTTACTCAAGCATTTCAACCAACATCAGAGTTCTGTCCCTTTAAGAACTGAGAACCAAAACATTATCTTCCCCAACAGTCAAACCTTTGAAATTTAACTTCAAGCACAAAAATATGACTTCTATTGGTACCTTTCTGCTAAATAAGTGACACTGATCGGTTTCCAAGATGAAAAGGGAAAAATAAGCCAAGTAGTCACAGGAATTATACATGACAAAAATAAAATTCATTATTAACATCTGAAAATGTTTTGCCCCATGACCATTGAACCTCAGAGTCATTTTTTCCAGACACAGCTTTCACTGGAAAGCTGATGGTCCTTATTACTTACTGCTCTAAGTGTAGCCTCTCTTTCATACAATTAATTTCAAGTCACAGGGCAGAACAGGATACAGATGGAGTTAGTTGGAAGAGCATGTAATGCCAAAGTTCATCAGCAGTATCCCACTTCAAGCAGCTGAAGACTCCCCTGATTATTTTTTTGCACTGTGTTTTGTATGAGGTTCAGATAATTTGGCAACACATTTTTTAAGCTCTCTGGTTTTAGCTTGTCATCTTTAAGATGTTTTTGTGATAAGCCCCATTTCTGAGAAAATGGACTACTAAATTTTAAAACAATGATATTAAAACGATAAGTGGGAATAAAGCAATTTAACAAAATGTACCCTATCTACTTTACAAAGCTGAGTCCTGGTCTGTTACAGCACCTCTTACTCACAACACCTCCTTAGTCATCCCATGAGCACCTGCTTTTTCCCCCCGGGTAATGTCTTCTTTTATTAATCTTACAATTTAGACATCCATGTGAGTCTATTTTTGACAATCTTTAGAATGTGGAACTTTTCCACCTATGATAATTTACTTACACAACCAGAAGTTATCGCAATGGATATACACAAATTTAAGGAGATCTTTTCATTCACTTGCCTGCACAAAAGCCAGGCAGCACATTACAATCAAACCCGCAAAAGTCATAATTTCTTAAGACTATGAAGGTTGTAATACTATCTAATTAAGTACATCTAATACCAGGAACTCTGACATGCTATTTGGTAATTACCAAACTAACCACCAGTAGCACATCTCACTACCTAGCATAGCACCTTTGAAGAAGTTGTCAGTAAATGCTTTTTTTGATTTTTAAATTGCGATCATTTCATTTCAGACACAGAAGCAAGTCTTGCTGCACAGCCCAAAAATATTTGACCACTTTCTCAAAGCATGTGTTTAAATCACATTCCATCCCAGAATTCAACTGAAGTTTTGATACTGAAAGAGCTGTAAGAGGATCACTCAGCCCTTCTAGTAATCAGCAATGTGGAACACCCTGAAATCACCTGAAATCTCAGTCAACTGCTTCCCAAATAAGTGGGCAGATAATAGTCCTCCAGAGAAAATCCCTAGCAATTTTCACTAGGCTCTGATTTGATTTGAACATTCCTACAAGTGATTGATTAATTCTAGTCAAACAGTGATCAATTTACATTTCTGTCCTCAGACACCTTAATATATACTTTAGTACTTTGTATGCCTTCTTAAAATAAAAAAGCCACAATCAGCATGGCTGCATCTTGATGAAAGAGATAGTGTGGTCCAGAGAACAGGGCATTGGATCAGATGACAGAAGACCTAGGCTTCATCTTCAACTTTGCTATTTTGCCCTCTCATCTTGGACAAATCACTTCCCCTTTGTTCTCCCATCTGTCACATGCAGATAATCTATACCTAACTTCCCTTGTAAGAGACTCTGGAAATAAAGCACTATGTAATACATTTATTAAAACTAGATGGTTTATTTCAGTTCTATAAAAGCACAGATGCTTTTGCAGACCCTGAAACTCTTGCAGTTTAGCCAACTATTTCACAGTGCTGTATTCTAACTGTGCAAAGTGTACAATTAATCACTGTCATTTGTCATTCTGGAAATGAGTTTTGTTGTGGGCAGCTAAATCTGGATAGAACTGTATACATATTTTTAAAAATCCTATAAATCCAATGTCTTAGTAAGTCAATCAGTGCACACAACTTAACACACTGGCTAGATCAGTATTTATTTTGGAATTCAGTGCTGTCACACACACACACGAGAATTTTTAAGTTAAATGCTCAACTATAAATGAACCAATGAGAAGTAACTAACAGGCAATAATTACAAGGATGCACTTCTACCAGCAAGTAATGAGGTCAAAACCTAGTAAAAAATCATAATGCAGGTTTAATTTACATCAGTGGTTCCTGACCAGCTCAAACAGCTGCAGCTCATGTGACATCCTCCAGCTCGTATGGTAATGTGTATATGTATACGTATACATAAATCTGTAGCATGAATGCAGGACAGAGAGCCACATATGCAGCTCACAATGACAAACAGGTCGAGAACCACTGGGTTAGATGCTTGTCTACATTGTCAAAAAAAAAAACAACAACAACATTAAGGTTGCAAACCTCCACATAATTTAAAAAATGCCAGAATTAAGATTCTGAGCCCTCTTGTGTAAGCACATGAATCAGTCTTTAATTACATTACCTTGTTCTCTTCACAGGGCCTCAGCACCATTCAGTACCCAAGATGAGCATTTAAATATTTCATCTTCATACTTCAGTACTGCCCCTTGGCTTATGTACTGTTCAGCATTCAAACTGTGGCCCGAGTATATGATTAGTAACAGTTTCCTCACAAGCTTTTCCAATCGCTGTCATATCTGAATACTTCACAAATAGTAATGAATTTATTGTCACAATCCTCATGCAAGACATATGGATGGTATTCTATTACACAGATGGAGAACTTGAGGCACTGGGAGATTGAAATCTCAAGTTTCTACTACCTTTGGACACCCGTTCAGAGATGTTTGGGACTAATTTTTCAGAGTGCTTATCAAGTTTTCCATAATGCTTTGTTCAATGCACTTGGTACTCACACAAATCAGTCCTCAGCCCCTCAAAATGGGCATTGAGAAAAGAACAGTTTGTGGCCAACTGTGAAAAGTTCATCTTAAATGACTCATTCAGAATTATACAGGAAATCTGTGACAGCAGCAGGAATACAATGCAAGGCAGCACTCAGCTGTCTCAACAACAAAACCACCCTTGCTCCTTCTGAAATCTTCTGACTCGTTCACTGCATACTTTCTGCAACAAATAAGGCAGAGGTCCTACAGAAATAGCCTCCTTCACTACGCATAGCTAGAACACATTCTATCCTCTACCCTGAGGAAAACACATTATGGGATCCCATAATTAAAGACTATCACAACACACACACATTTAGCTGGTCAAATGAAGGTTGCACAGACAACAGCTGGCCTGGAAGATTTCAGCCTCAATAATTTCATTTTGGCAAAAGTACAAGCACTGAAAACAGTCTCATGATGTAAAGAAAAGGGATCAGTTTTAAACAGGCAGCACAACTAACTCCATCTATAACGAAATGCTTGAGGACACAGAATTGGGTTGGAAACCCCAGGATACCAACCAGTCACTCTTCAAAAGTGCTGAGGACTCCTTGTTTGTTTTAGTCAGACCACAATGGCACCGTGGCACAATCCATAGACAGAAGTGGAGAGCTGTGCTGGGACCAGCTGAACACACCTATATGAAATTTCTGAACATTAAAAAGAACAGTTTCTTTCAAGTTCCATTCCTGACACATGCAAATGCTGAGGGATCATTTTGTTATTTTAATCATGGCAGTGTGCCCCTACCTAATGAAATATCACTGAAACAAATGGTCAAATTCATAAGCATTTGTGCTGGTTTCTCCCAAACTGTGTTATTAGACTATGCGCCCCCCCCCCACCACCACCGGGAAAAACAGATATGGTTTTCAAAAGTGAATTTAAATAAAGCCACATGATTTCTAAAACTGCTATTTCACTGCTAGGAATTTCAGTAAACTCAGACAAATCTATGTCAAAGATACAGTGCAAATTTTCCATGACTCTTGCCTCACATAGTTATATGAAGTTATTTAATATCACTTTAAAAAAAGAATGGGGGGAACATCATTAATACCACTATATCATTCACATTTCCTTATATGCTCAAAAAGTGAGAATCAACATTTTTTGCCACTGTCAGGAAATCCTTGCCAAAATGTGAAGCTGAATACCTTTAGCCATTCAATCACTAAGCAGCTGTATATCCCTAGTTAGAGAACTCATGTTTTGTTACACACATGTGTGAAATCAGCTCGTGAAATTACATCCATCACTAATTTAAAGACATTTCACACATGGCCCACAGCTCAACAGCACTATCCAATGACCCATAAGCAACCTTGGCATTAGTGTTCTTAACACACGTCCCATTTCCTTAGGCATGTATCCATGTTCAAAACAAATCTCTCTTTTAAAAAGCTAGATTCATGGAAACCGATCTATCCAGAATAATGAAGCTCAGAACATCCCTCACACCTATCATATTCTATGATCTCAATTTTCCATCCACATGTCAGACTTTCAAAAGTAAAAAAATCCAGTAAATATTTCATTATCTGAATTAGGAGCTTAACAGCTATTGTTAATGTAAAGATATCAAATGAACACAAAGATATGACATGGCCTATACTTCTTTTCTTTTAATCTCTCTGCTCCCACTTTGCAAATTTGAGTGCTGCAGGGCAATAGATGGTACACATATCCCAGTTCTGGGCATCTCACGACTGAGTACATAAATGGGAAGGGTTACTTGCCTGTGGTACTACAGGCATCCGTGTATCATCACGGCTGTTTCACAGACTTTAATACTGGTTGGGCAGGAAAGGCGCATGATGCTCGTATCTTCAGGAACAGAGGGCTGTACCAGAAGTTACAAAAAGGAATTTTCCCCCCCCCAGATCAAGAAGTTAAGATGGAGATGCAGAGAAGCCCACTTCGTCAGATGCATGAAGTGGAAACTACAGTTGAGAGGTGTATACACACAGATGCCAGGACAGAGGATGCCAAGTCAGTTCAGAGGGCACATGGGCCCCATTCACACCAGTTGATCAAAGGGAGAGAACATGTGAATAGGGACAATCACTTTTTGTAACGTGCTAACCATTCCAAGTCCCTATTCAGACCCAGTCTGATTACATCAAGCTTGCAAATCAGCTCCAACTCTGCTGTTTCACACTGTAGTCTGTCTTTGAAGTACAACAACTTTCAAGCCTGCTTCCGAGCGTCCATGAAACTTAGTGTTCTACTGATTTATGGATATTGTCATTTTTTATGTCAATTTGTACAGCTCGCCAACATGAAGCAAATGCTCATCAGCAACCGAACACCACACAACAAGAACATTAAAGCAGTAATCTATCCTTGCAACAAACCCCGTTGCCAACTCTGCTTGCACATCGACTCCAGTGATAACATCACAGCCCCCCAACCACATCAGCGGCTCATTCACCGGCTCATCCACTGAAGTGGTATATCCCATCATGTGCCAGCAACGCCCCTCTACCATGTACATTGGCCAAACTTCCTTACACAAAAGGATAAATGGACACACGTCTGATATCAAAAATGGTATCATCCATAAACCAGTAACAGAGAACTTCAATCTCCCTGAACTCTCCCTAACAGTCTTGAAAGTTGCCATACTTCAAAAAGAAGCTTCAAAAATAGACTTCAGCATGAAACTGCAGAGTTGGAGTTGATTTGCAAGCTTGACGCAATCAGATTGGGTCAGAATAGGGACTTGGAATGGTTAGCACATTACAAGAAGTGATTGTCCCTATTCACATGTTCTCTCCCTTTGATCAACTGGTGTAAATGGGCGCCATCTGCCCTCCGAATGGACTTTGCTAACACTTGCCCTCCTCCATCCTGGCATGTGTACATACACACACCTCTCAATTGTAGTTTCCACTTCTTGCATCTGATGAAATGGGTTGGAGCCCACGAAAGCTTATGCCCAAAGAAATCTGTTAGTCGGTAAGGTGCCACAGGACTCACTGTTCTTGCTGTACACAGACTAACATGGCTACCCCTCTAGAAATGTTTTCATACAGTTCCAAAAACTACTGCAAGAATGATCATGTAGCCATTTCGTCAGAAGCTGTGCTAACTGAGGATGTGGTTTACCCTCACTGATGCTCTGAGATTCAAAAACATTCGATGCAGGATCCTGCTTGTGCACAGACCAGTCGAGGTATATTTGTTTTTTTTGAACTTGTCAAAAATCAATAGGTCATTTCTTCTGCAAAACAAGACATCACTACTGACATTACAAGGGTCCCATGGAGACACCATCACTGCACTGTTCATGACAGGTGCTGGTCGCACCAACAAGGGACATCTAACCTTAAAATGTCAAGCTTTGGCTGGTGAACTGAAAGAAACCAAGCACATAGGCCAAGTTCATAGCTTTCCATAAATATTTTCCAATATTTAAGACTGGCATGAAAGACAATGTAACAGAAGAGATATAAAACAAGGAAAAAATTTCAAGCAAGAGATTCTAAAGTACCATAACATGGTAGCACTTCAAATGCTGAAAACTGAGCACTCCTGCCCTACCTCTTCCCATCTCTACTGCTTACTGTTCACACCCTTCTCCCCTACCCCCATCACTCATTCCCCTCTCCCCATGACTCATCTGAAACCTGCAGAGCCTGTCCAAGAAGAGCACAGCTGGGTTCAACCCACAGAGCAAAGGGCCTGGGAACAGCAGTGGATCAGTTCCTGGAATGAGGAGCCAAGGCTGGGAAATCAAGGCATAGCAGGGCAGAAGTGAAGCAGACAGGTTTCTCTTTTCCCCAACCCATCCCTGGGTGGGGACAGCAGTATTACTACTAAGTTCTGGTCTAGCACCTGGCCAATTTTTTCCATCAGCTGCAAGCAGTTAAACAGAGCAGCTCTTCCAGGCTCCAGCTTGCAGTTCTCCAATAACAGGTATTGGGACTTTCAGCACTGTTTCTTGGACACTGGCAGGCTCTCTTTTCAACATAGCTTTCCAGTCAAAAACCAAACACCTGGCAACCCTACCTGAAGTAGGAAGCTTATTTTCCACTGATACCCTTAACTGGAACAGAATGATTAAAATGCAATTTCCTGAAAGAGAAGATCTAGTCTTACTGGCCATGAAGCAGATTACATCTCAAAATTTCCAAAAGTGCCAACACCTGACTTGCATGTGAAACTCTCAATGCACAAGTACTAGATGGGAATGTGTACTTACTTGAGCTGGCTGGAAAACAGTAGTTCCCTCCCCCAACTTGAAAATTTTTATTAAAAATAAATTTTCATTGAAATTTCCCAGCAGACAAAAATTTGACTTTCCAAACAATTCCAGTTTTCTGATTAAAAACATTTAGATGTATCTGTAGCAAAAGCAGATGTTTTGTTAAAGTCTTTTAGTCCAAAGTCCAATTATCTGATAAAATAAGCTACCAGAAAGTTTTTGATTTGCCCTACTATGTACTCAGACACCAGAGAACATTCTCAAAACACTGAGCCCCTTGACTGGTTATTGTTTTAATGAGATAGTAACTGCACTGAATGCATCCTCGGTGGCCAATAAAAACCTAATAACATAAAAGCAACAATCTGAGGATTCTCCACTTACTGTTCTACATTCACAAATAATTATATCAATATTTCTGCTTAAAACCCTGAATAATCCTGAGTGATGACAGCATTTCATGTCATGAGTTATTAAATACAGTATGATCTTACATCACTCCCCCCCACACATACTAAGGCTAGCTAGTATTAAACATCACAGATAACATGACAGCCCTTTTTTTCCAGGGATCCTCAGGGCTTCTCCTGTTCTGCTATAGCCACGTAGAGTGATTGGTTACCTGTTCTCAAGTACCATTTGGTTTGCCTTTCTAAAAATTACATCGCTTGGTGTATATGCACTTATGTAAGTTTCATGTCATATTTTTCAACATTTAAATACAGTTCTTTCAGCAGACCATAAAAATAATTCATTCTCTACAAGAAAGAAGATGGAAAAAGTCAATCAACATACCACTCACTTAATTTAAGGGCACACTACTTCAAGTCCTATACTGCCAAACCTTTTTTTAAATGTATAAAACACTTCACATTTAAGGAGATGGATTCAAAGATCCACTATAACAGTCACTTCAGGCCTCAGATGTGAGCTCACACACCGTAAGAAATCCAAACATGTAGTACAAAAACCAACACTGCAGCCTTGTTTGCTTGTTTCACTGAAAATAAAGACAATTTAACTCTCCCACACATTGTATGATACACCCCATTCTTCCACAATACACTTCCTTATGAAACAGAGTACAATACCAAAAATAGGAGTAAAATTGTGTTCAGTAAAGTCGGATGTTTACTAGTCTTCATAGCTCTTACCTCTACCTTACTAGAACCATGCTAAAGGAGAAGATACGCTTTGTACAAGTTGAAGATGAGTGCTTTTCCACATCCATGCTTTATTCTCACTACATGGGGAGTATACTTCTGGATCTGAGCTAAAATGGTCATTTAACATCCTGGGTAACTAGAGCAGGAGAGACTGAAAAAGCCATTTGGCAAGGCAATTGCCCAAGTCATTGATAAAACTTCCTCACCTAAATTTCCAGAAGGAACAGCCACCACAGAAAGATGCATTTGTATTTCAGGTTTCAGCCTAACACTCAACACAAAAAAGGACCAGATAGCCTTGTTTGCCCAATTAAAGTTTCTCAATATGTAAATTACTGAGTTTCACATTAAGTACTTTTAGTACAAGTACGTATCAGTGTTATCAATACTGTTTGGGTTCTGAAGAACACAAAAGGCCAATCCAGTTATGCAGATAGGGGGAAGGAGAGAAGCATTTTAAGCCTTAAGGATTTAGGAGAAAGTCATCTTTGACCTGAAAATGTGACATTGCTGGCCCTATTATCAACGTTTTCTCTCTCAGTCAAAACACTGTCATCATTTTCAGCTACACCGCAGAACAAAATACTCCAGAATTACCGTAGAAATGCCAAAGTCAAATGAGGTTCATGAAACAATAGAAGAATAAGCATGGATTGTGAGACAATACATACATCTTAAAAAAAACACTGACCTAGATATTTTCAAGGCCAGTAATTTGAAAAATAAACCACAACACATAACTTAGGGCTCAATACTGTAGAACAAACTCGAGCCAACTTTTCATGGATATTTTTGTCTAATAAAGGATTGAAGGAGTAGACCTTTAATTTTCTGTCTTTGCCAAAAAAAAAAAAAAAAAAAAGTGAAGTACCAAATCCCCAAAACAGTTATAGTTTTGGCTAGACATACCCAAAAGAAGGTATCCATTCTCCTGCCACAAAACACTTGTCCCAGAAATATGCACGTTCTAGCCAAAAACATCAAGGGTACACAGACAGAGCAACAAAGAAGAGCTATGCTGACTGCTGTAGAAGAGTTAGCGAACAAAAACAAGTAGGGAACACGCTTCCAGAAGGTGGCTCTGTTAGTCTAGTTCAGCAAAACAACTACGGAGTCCTGTGGCAGTGAAAAACTCTCCCTGAAGTCCCTTGTAACTCAGGACTATTTCTTTACAAATAAAGACCATAGCGGTTAAAAAGGATTAGTAAAGGTAAAAACAAGACTAAAGGTGTTTCCCTTCTTATGGGCCTCTTCTCCTAAAAGAGAAGAGTGACCAAAAAGAAAAGAACTTCTGGTCTTGGCCACCCTGTTTACTCAGGTGACTGAAAAACTAGATTAGGACATTGCCAGTATCAAGTATGAACTGAGATGGAAAGCATTTAATTTCAACTGAATAAAAAGCTTTGGGTTTGCCTTTGTATCTGAACCACGCCTCACCAAGTCAAATGCCCTGTAAGAAGTTGGAGGAGTTAATCTGTTTGTTAAAGATGAACACACCCTTCTTCTTCAATTAAGGGCTGAGCAAACAAACCACATCAGAGTCTCCCCTGAAAACATTCAGGAGGAAAACAAGACTGGACGTTCCTGATATTTTAATGTAAACAAGTGGATTTACAATAAAAAAAATTTCAGAGACTTTCTTCAACTCTCAAAGTAAGCAGCAATAAAAAAGGAATCCCTTCCTATCACACACCTTCGCATATCACCTGTAAGACACGGCATTCAGCTCTGCTGGAACAAAATAGACTTTCTTCAAGAATCACTGAAAATGCAAAGCAGCTCAAACTTAGAGCACAAAAATAAGAGGCCTTTATCTAGATTTGGGGGGGGGGGGCCTTAAAGGAAATCAGTGAGCATCCTGTCAACCTCTTTTTAGAGAAATCACTGTAATATGACAATGATTATGAAAAGGTGAGAGGGAAAGGAGATCTGGAATCACAAAAATAAGGCCAAAAGACCAGCACTTCAAGAGAGTGCAAAGGCAGCTGGTGAATTCAAGCTTTTTAGAACTACCTGTTTTTAAGGACTCTGGTTTTTACTTTACTGGGAGGAAAAACTAGGAGATTGAGAGAGAAGAGGGGGAAAAGCAAGCGGTACATAGGAAAATAGACATAGCTTTATGACAGACAGACAAACCAACCAATTCTGAAGGAAAGTTGACTGAAGAGAACAGAAGCAACAGAATAATCTGCAATTTGTATTTAATTGTTTAAGCATGGTGATCAAATATATAGTAACCAAACATCTGCATATGGTAGCTTTCATCAACAGTGACGGGGCGGGGAGGGGATGTGGCAATGATTATGGATGGAAAACACTGAAAGCTGAGGTTTTAGGATTTTTATGCACTGATATTTTAATATAACATCATTCACTAAAGCCAATGATTCCAGAATTCCAAAGACGTTTTTACTACTATTTATATCAGTGGCCCTCAACTCTTTTGCAATAGTATTACCATTTCAGCAGTCTCATTGGTCTTGAGTACCCCCCCAAACTTCCCCCCCTCTTAAAAAACTACTTCCTTACACACACCCACACACCCCCACCCACCCCCCAGACATGGAAATACAGAAGAGTCACAAACACAACTGAAAAACTGTTTAATTTCTCACTTTAACTATGCAATTACAAAAATAAATCAACTGGACTACGAATATTATGTAAATTTCATACAAACAGCGATTTATTTACACTGCTCTATATGCGCTATACACTGTTCCCATCGTTTCAATTTAAACTACTGCTTTGATTTGCTCTAACAGTCTGACCTGACCTTATGACTTGCACTCCCTTGCATTAGTTTTCCTCCCATTCTATAAGTTCCCCACTTCACTGGATGCTAGAAGATGGGATTTTCTCCCATGAAAGCTCATGGGATAAATAAATGTGTTAGTCTTTAAAAGGGCACAGGATTCCTTATTTGTTTTGTTGAACTAGATTAACAGGACTACCCCCTTGGAACTGAAATGTTAGTTTGTAATGACAATGCTAGTGCTTTTTATGTTGCCTTTTGCAAAACTAGCCTAATGATCAGATGTGCTGATGTACCCTCTGAAAACTCTGGCATACCCCTGGTTGGCCAGCATCATTTCATACCGTACGCCTTTTGGTGCTGAGCCTGGGTCTTCTGCTATGTTTGGAAAGAGCCCAGCATATGGTGTATACTACTGCAAACTGAACACATAGCTTCATTGCTTAAAAGACCCAAAGGTGGAATAGGTGCTTCACTGAAGACACAGTCCATCCGAATCAACTTACCAGGACCTGATCCTGAAAACAGCTGTGTCCATGAATAAATGGGGACTACTTATATTCATGAAGTTAAGCACCTGGATAAGCATCAGTAGGATTAGAGGTTAAGTTTTAGATGCAACAGTGAGAAAGGGTGATGAACAGCAGAGAGTGGGCAGGTAGCCAAAGGCTTACCTTATGTTTTTTAATTCATGTGATTATTTATGCAAGTGTTTTTAAAAACTGTTGACTAATCAATATGATTGTGTTTTTTCTTGACTGGATTAGTATAAGGAGAGACAATAAGACTATGCCTTTAGAAAGCTGAGTTTTGTAGGTAAAATGACAAAAACATAAAAGAAATCTCACTTCTTTGGAGATTTATATAGAGAATTTACACAAGATGTCAATTGGCCTGAGTAAGATGCTGAAACATCCCCCTGTGCTTCCCTTTCAAGTCTTTACTTTCTCTCCTATTTTGCTCCCCTCATTACCAGACCACATAGATAAATGGAAAGCCTGCTGCTTTAGGCCATAATGTCTGGTTTCATATTCTGCTCCTTAACTTTTTTAAAAATAGAGATTTTCAGAAATATTGTCACTCTCTAGAGCAAGCCAGTTATGCTACAAATGAGTGGGTTATAGCAGAAGTCAACCATAGGCTCACTTTATGGCCTTCTTCAAAAAAAATATATCATTTAAACCAGTGGACTCAAACTCAAATCACCATGAGAGCCGCATGAGGATTAGTATGTTAGCCTGAGGGCCGCACCACTGAAACCTTTCCATACAAGAATACTGCAAATATCAGTAAAGATCGTGTCATCGTGGGCCGCAGGAAATAGCTTTAGAGACCACATGCAGCCCGCAGGCCACATGTTTGAGACTACATAGGGGCTGCTCTTGCCATCACTGCCATCAACTGCAACTAGACAGGGTCTTTCAAATGTAATAAATTAACCTTTGCCTCATGTATATTAAAACATGCAGTTACAAGTGAAAGGTAAAACCTGCAAGAACTTCCAACCCAATTATAGGTCCCTCCACTTCTAGAGGAAGCTGAAGATCTGTATGGGGGAAGGATGAAGGAATCAGGAGAAGCTACAAGCTCTGCAGCCTATAGCCAATTTCTTCCCAATTCCTTGTTCTTTGAAAGCATTCCTTTGCAGGGACCGTATGACCATGGCCGCAACGCTGCAAGCCACCCCTCAGCCTGCAGTAGTTCCCATTGAGAATTTGATGCTGACAAGGCACAATATCAACTAAAATGCCAACCAAGGGTGAGACCTGGGACCAATGTTTTTAGGAAGTACCGCTGCCGTTAGGCTCAGAAACAGCTGGCTGCAACTCCATTTTGATTTGGTTGCCAGTCCAGCAAGCCCTAGCAGTGAGCTCTGCTGTTAGTAGCAGAGGTTGATGCTCTGGCCCTGCCCAAAAGCAGCAGAAGAGAGCGCACCCATTCGTGTTAGAATCATAGGAACTGTAAGGGACCGTGAGAGATCACTGAGTCCAGTCCCCTGCACTCACAGCAGGCCCGGGTACCATCCTGTATTCATCAGCACCACCTTACCCTTTGCATTTGGTACATATTTATTTTCTACCGCTGGACATGAAGACTCTTGTGAACTGAAATATTTAGTGGCTCTTTTCTGTTGACAAGGCCTTTTTTATTTAAAATGTAAACTTTTCAGAGGACCCTGCCCTCTTCACTGGGGCTGTGTAGTAACTTCTTGATAGAAGGGAGTCATGGTGCAATGAAGCCTGAGAACCACTGGTTTAGCCACATTCAGGCCTTTGTACAGCTAGCTCTAGCTTCCCACAAAGCTTTGATTTTCAGGTGCCAAACCTCCCTCTTCCAATTACATGACAGGACTGCAGACAGAAAAGGAAGGCTGGAGAAAGAGAAGAGCAGCATTACCCTGCCAGAGATGCAGCCACTTAGTGAGCAGAAAACTTGATAACTTCCTCCCCCCTACATCAGAAACGTTCAGGCCTGTCATTATGGGCAGCTACCAAACACAAAACCCCAATCTGCCAGCTGTATTTGGATTTTGAAAAGTGGGTCACAACATGTGCTTCCAAGTGATGATAATTAGTCACCACAGGAAATCCCAGGGGAGCCCAAAATAATGATTCATAATCTATTATTGATGCTTTCACTACTTCAGTTAAAATAGTTACCTCAAATAAGATCATCACCAATACTGGGGGAAATCTGCACAAGGAAAGGATTCAAAATAAAGCATACACAATACACATCAAGAGAAAAAACTTTCTTTTAGAGAAAAACTTAGCAACCGATTTCTATTTTATTTTGGCAGCCAAAATGTGGTAGGCACTGTGCTGACACCTAGAAGAGAGACAGTCCATGTCCTCAAATGCTTACCAACTAACAGGTGGTAGAAAGAATGGGAAAGAAGAATACAACCTATAAACAAATGCTCAGGATTACTGTGCAGTTAGATACTATCCAGTTAATTAAATAGCTTTTGGGTAAAGTGAAGATATTAAATTATAACAGTAATGGGCATCAAAAATGGATGGAGGGGAAGATGGATGAAAAACAGGAGCAAAGGAAAAGGGCAACTGGCACCTGGAAGAAAAGGGAGATTGAGGCTGACCACTACTCCCTGGAGAAGTGGTTCCCAGACACTCTGCTCACTACTTCCCCTCACAATGCAGCAGGACAGAGGAAAATGCCTTTTAAAAGAAAAGTCCTAAAAAGGTAACAGTAACTCTCAAAAAGTTTACTTGGTAGTAATACAAGTTATTTACTCAGTTTTTCAATTGACTGGATTAGGCAGACAATGCAGTTGAAACAAGAAGCTTTTCCATCTTAACTACATTTTTTCCAGACACTCCAGATTCCTAAGTTTTACCTGTTGGACTGGAGATTAACTCTTACTCTCTGCCCAAAGAGAGTCTTAACAAATTGAAAAATCAACTTTGCATAAACTATCAGTTGATTTTCAGTTACATTTACAAAATTCTTCCCCATTCCATGGATTTACTCATTTTGTGAATTTATGGTGAAATTTCAAAATTACACCCTAGTCATGCAAACACTTAAACACATACAAAGGGGCTTATACTCAGGTATAAGCCAATCCGTGGACAAGCCAACCCCCCAATTCCAAGCCCAAAAGAGAGCCAAAAATGGGTGACCCATGTACAAGCTGAGGTCCCCTTTTGGTCTTGGTCCCTAATTCCCCCCCCCCCCCGCTACTGGCTTCCCCTGAAGTTCCTGAGACCATCCCTAATCCCCAAACCCCTGCTGCTGCTTTTCCCCTGTCCCTGCCACTCCCTCCACTACCCCTGCTGCCACCCCACTATGTCCATTTCTCACTCCTGCCCCTCTGCTCCTCACTCCTCCCCCCGTGCTGGCTGCCACCTTCTCCATTCCCTGCTGTTGTCCCCCGGCTCCCCAACACCCTTTTCACCCCCTTCCTTGTCACCCCCAATCCCTGTTGCCACTTTTCTTAGCCACCCAGGCACCTCCCAAATCCCCAGACCCTGCCACCGCTTCCTTGAGCTGCCTGACCCCCCCCCCCGAATCCCCAGGCCCTCCTGCCACTTTCCCTAGACTCCCTGACCCCCTCCCTAGCTCTTGCATACTGCCCCTGCTTTCCCTGCATTCTCTGACCCCCCCCCAGCCCCAGGCCTTGCCGCCACTTCCCTGGCGTCCCCACCCCCTCCCCAAATCCCAGCCCCTGCCGCTGCTTTCCCTGCACTCCCCAAACCCCCCCCCAGCCCCTGCTGCCACTTTCCTGGCCTCCCCGACCCCCTCCCTAAATCCTGGGCCCTGTTGCTGCTTCCTTGGCCTCTCTGAACCCCCCCCCCATGCCAAGGCTGACCCCTCAGACCCCCTTACCTGGCTGCTCCAGACACCAGGGTCCCCTCCTTACTCTAGCCGCAACCCAAGCAGACTGCCCAAGAAGGCCGCCCCGACCACGCTGGGGCTCCAGGTGGCAGCACGGTCAGAGAAAGTGCTGGGCTGGGGCTGTCTACCATAATGGTTGCCAACATTTTCTCTGCTGTGGCACACCTTGCTACCTTTAATCGATTTGAGGCACACCACCATATAGTTTCCAAAGGAACTCATGAATATTCATGCCAATTATCCAATCCTGAGCTCTGAGCAGTTCTTCAAGAAATTCTGTGGCACATTTGCTCCGACCTGCTGGCACACTTGTGTGCCATGGCACACTGGCTGGGAAACACTGGTCTACTGTATTCACCCATGTATAAGCTGAGTGCCTGTTCTGAAGCCAATTTTCGGGCACAAAAATCTCAGCTTATACACGATGATATACATTAACTTCTTGACTGAATGCGGCCATTTGCCACCATCAACTTGGTGTTCCAGGAGCAGTTCGCAGTGAGTCTGAACTCGCTGCACTGCTCCTGGAAGTCAGCTCTGGAAGTCTTGGGGGCCAGTGGGGGTAGAGGAAAGCCAACTGCAAGTCACCGCCAGTTACACAAGGAATTTTACGTTCCTCACATAACTGGTGGTCGAAAGCCTCCAAAAAGCCCTCAAGCATAGACTGGGGCTTAGACAACTATTTCCAGTGCCTTTCAGTGCCTGTTGGTCTCATGCCCTGTAACATACAGGCCTTAATCAGTAGTGTATGTTCAGTTATAAATGTCTGAAACAGTACTGGAAGTGCACAAAGAAAAGTCCCCTTAAGTTATTGGCTGCAAATTTAAAGATAAATGCACACACACTTAAACACCTAAAAACAGCTGTCTGGTTGCAAAAACTTACCAGTCCAGTTGCTGAAGTAAGAGGAAACTGTGAACCTGACTATCTTAATAGATTCAAACTTGGGTATACTGGGGCTTTTAAGTTCAGCAAGCTTTTTTAGCTTAGGGTACCTTTTTGGCTTCACAAGCTCTAACTCCACAGCAAGAAACTTAGAAGTTCAGCGACAAACTTCTGATTATTTCCTTTTTCCTCTAGAAAGCCAGGGAAACAAGAAAAAAAAAACAAACAAACAAACAAGTATTGATATATCAAGCACTCAAAATTTTTATAAAAAACAGTAGTCCTATGACACTTTCAAAGACTAATAAATTTATTTAATCACTGAGCTTTCACAGGTAAAAACCCACTTCATCCGACACACAAAATGGAAAACTATAGCATGGAAGTGAATACATAAATACAGAGAGGGGTGACTCACATGATTCAGCTTTTTTTTTTTTTTATAGAAGCAAACCAAGTAAGTTGTTCCATGCTGTCTGAGTTAAACACAACAACAACGCATAAGAGCTTGTCTACACTTAAGAATTAACACACACTAGGCCATCCTACTGAGCATTAACAAGTCCACCATCTGCACCAGAATCCCCCTTACTGCACACTAAGTGCCCTTTTACTCCAGCATAATAAAACCTGATCAGTGAGAGGAGTACCAACTAATCCAGAACAGTTCTTGCACATTAATGAGTGTGCATACAGAGCAAAATATTTAATGCACATTTACAAGCCTTTGGAAATGTCCAAAAGTGACAATCAAGGCGACCCTAGGACATGGAGTTGTCATACAGCAGTGAAATGACAAGTAACACAACACTGCTCTATTAGAGCAATGAAACTGACAGCCACTAACACTCCCCAGTCCCCAGCAGGGGCACAGCCAGCCGCTAGGTTAGAACTCCTGAACAGCTGGGTCATCACAAAAGGTGATCACTCTTCTCAGCTCTTTCTCCCTCTTAAACACTGTTTCCACACTGCTTGAACTGAAACTTGCTGGGGGGGGGGTTCACTGACCATGTGACTTACTCTTCTTTGTATTTATATATTCCCTTCCATAGTGTAGTTATAGAATAGAATCATAGGTTGGAAGGGACCTCATGAGATCTAGTCCAACCCCCATTTCATGTGTCTGATGAAGTGGGATTTTACCCCCGAATGCTCATGTGACAAACAAATGTTTGTTTTTAAAAATGAGATGGGGCTCCTTTGTTTTGGTTTTGCTGGAACAGACCAACACCACTATCCCCCTGAAAGTTTCACAAGGTATTCTGTCTCCCTTAGGGCTAACTTAGCAGCCACATTAGTTCTAGGGCGTTTATTTCTGTTTTGCTGGTTAGACACAAACTATTGCATACTATTTGCTATTAACACAAAATCCATGTAGATTTGTAACATACCTAAAAAAATTGATAAACTTTTTTGCAGCTGATCTCATTTCACAGCTTTATGGGTACAACATTAATATTGCCCCAATCCATCATGATGTTTGGGCATATAAGTAGCATTACTTTAATAAGCCAGTTTTTTCCACAATTAGAAGGCAAAACACTATACTATTAAGATATGCAACTACTACATGATTCAAGTACCTTGCCAAGTTCAGTATTTAACCAGCCATCAGTTCTGAGAGGCAGATAGTTTAAAAATATAGGAACAACAACTAAAACTGCATAGAAGAAGACAATTAGCTATCACTCAAACTTCAGAGTGGTTTAAAAACGCCAAATATCAAACTGATTCATTTTCAAAAATTACTGTAAATAACTTGTATAGCAAGGATACATCTGTTCCAGTCTCTGAATTAGCCCCTCCAGTTCAGGAAGGTGTGTTCAGATTTAAAATGTAATTTAGCAGCATCAATAGAAATTTGAAGTACCTTAATACTGTAATTTTCTTTTGTTATTGCAAATCAATTTCTTAAAGGAAATGCCTTAAGAACTACATAATCCATGTACTATGACTAAGCAAAATAAAGCACATTGAGCTGTTTGTGTTGATTCTGCATTGTCAGAATACTACTGTCAGCTTTGCAGTCAGTTTATTAATGCTGTCATCCAGGATGCTCTAAAATTAAAGTCATGTCCTATACATAGCTCACAATAAGAAGTTGAAAAATCCTTTGTGCAGATTATTTTAAAGTTAGAACAATGACCAATTGTCATTCACCAGTTAAGATCTACTGTAAACATGCAACACATATTGAAATCTTACTAGCTGCTGAGCTGGGGGAAATGTTACAAAGAAAAGCAGAAATACATCATTATCCATGTTCAAAGTCCTTTAGTAATTATTAGAATTCCCAGTCTTTCCCTGAAACATTCAGAATAGCTGTTACCAGCTTTATAATATGAGTGCATGCTTACATTATACAAACAGCCACAGTAATTTCTTAGCCATAAATAGCTTGATTTTCACTTAAATTTATACACTACCCAAAGGATATCTTCCTCCTCCTCATTGTAACTGACAACCAAAGCTTTTGCACAATGCTTATTCCTGTAACTAAAAAAAAAAAAAAAAAAAAAAAAAGACGTTGCAGAAATACAAAACCAATCATGCTCTTTACATCAAATAATTTTCAACTGGTGGTCCACAAATTCCTGAGGCCTGCACACTATGGTCTAAGATTCTTAAAAGAGTCTGCACCTCCTTTTGACATGGTTTAGGGGTCCACAAATAAAAAAAAAGTTTGAAAACTACTGCAATACACCAATGAATTAGTAATCTCACTAACAACAGACAGGTGGGACAAGTGAGTCTAGAACTTCTAACAAGGTCATGTGTCAATTGCTCCCTTGAGACCCCTTTCTCACAAAAGAAAAGAGACCCTCAAATTTGTTACATGTAAGCCACCTGCTGCCTACTGGAAGTAAACCAAGCCTCTGCCAAACAGGCCTATAATTTAATTGCGCCTGTCCTAAATCCTTTCATTAACCAAGCTCTAAATAGTAACTTGAAAAACTAATTCTGGAAGATGCCTTAGATTAAATCTAAGAGACACTTAGATTTCAGCCAAATAATTAGTTTTTATCTTTTGAAAAACAAGCATTTTACAAAATGCATTAGCAGCACTGTTATCTTTAGTCACTTTCTAAATTTTGAACATTCTTTCTTGTTCTGACACAAGCCATTCTTCCTTCAGTGTTTGCTACCCAAACACTGCAGCAACTCAACCCGCATGAAAGCAAGGAAACAAAACTGACTGACTAGTCTATGTCCATTATCCACAAGCAACAGAGGTGCAAAGATCCCACTCTGTAAATGGCAAAGTGCAAAGCAGATTCATTTCCAACATAATGTAAAATAAGGATAATTTTAAATATAGGACTAAACTTGCTCCTTTCACGTAGCCATGACAAAAGATGGTCTTTTCTCAAATACATCTACGACACCAGCTAACATTTAGGTCCTCATCCTGCAAACATGTTTGTATGTACATAACTTTACGCATGAGTAGTCCCACTCATTTCAATGAGACTCTTCAAGCACGAGATGTTGGACACACTGCCGGATCAGCACCTTAAATCTTTTCACACATGATAATCACCTCTGGTAAAATCAATTTACTCTCCTGACAAGTCTTCTGCACTGACTTGTAAAAATGCCCATGAAAACAACAAAAAATATTGTGCATTTTTCAAATTATGTTTCACTGTCAAAAGTGTTTGGAAAAAAGTATCTGACAATGGGCACAACTCGTTTTATGTACAAAGGATGTTGGGGTATATTCTTATTAACAGCTTCATGAGGAAACTAATTTTGCTCATTATTTTCAAATGCCTTCTTTGGGTTCTCAATATTGTGATGCAAACAAAGATTTAAAAAATCATTACAATGGCTACATCCATTTTGCACTTCTGTTTTTTAAATTGGAAAATGCAAGTAATCTGGTACTTTCAGTACATGAAATGTAGCTATCCAACAAGAGCATACTGAACATTAATCATATAAAAATATTATGGGTACTACTCTGCAAAGTGCTGGCTGCCCTCAGTTCCCATTGGCAGTGGATCACAGAACATTCTTAGTCCTGAGGTCCACTATTTGGCTTCTTTCGCCATTCTGTCAGCTCTTGATACACATTTATTAGTGGATACCATACGTTTATAAAACTTCGTGATGATAAAAAAAAGAAATAACCTTTTCCATGTTTATTAGAGCTGCCATAAAAATAATAATACTGTGCACAGTGTAACAGTATATTAAGGGCACATCCATAAATATATTCCAAATGAAACAGGCAAATTTAAGAGTCTGATTTAAAGACAGTTTGCCTCAATTTTCTCAAGAAAACTACATAGTTCACATGAGCCAGGAAACAGCTCCCATGGATAATGTTCTTGCTGTAAACAGGTAAATTACCCTTCTTAAATCCACCTCAGATGCAAACAAAAAAACATAAGCCTTTGCCTTGTCACCAAATGTGGACAGCCATTCTAGAAAAGCACCTGCACGTTTCACTAACGTGCATATTTTTGAAGCCAATCTACAATACAGTCTCAAAATTTACATCAACTGTCATAGTGTTCATTGGGAAGACCAGTTGCATTGAGGCCTCAAATAATATTACCAACTTTGAGTGGGCTTTAAAAAAAATAAATACTCAGATAAGGTGCTACATGGATTCTGTTGGTGGTTTGATAAACCAGAAGAGTTTGAATGTAAACTTCCTTCTACACCAACTGAACAATAAAACATGTCTCTCTCCTCTCTGCAACCAAAACAAGCAGGGAGAAACGGTAACACGGAGCCCCCGTTGTCTGTATTCAGAACAGGGCCACTAGCTAAAACATTTGCCATGCTCCCCAAACATTAAGTGCAAAAAATCTCTCATGTCTTAGTAGTACAGCACAGTTCAATCAATCTGCAACACAAACAATAATTTCACAAGTTCCAAACTGGTTACCATGTTAGTCTAGTTCAGCAAAACAGAATCCTGCAGCACTTTTAAAGACTAACAAATTCATTTATTGTGTGAGGTTTTGTGGGAGAAAATCCCATTTCATCAGACCACTGTGATTAATCACAAAACACTAACTGTTCGATAACCAACTCCAGCGGCATTCAGGAGCAACAAGCAGTGTAGCAAAAACAGTTAACTCAGTCTTTGCTTGTTTCAGGCTTCCAGAGACAGGTATGAAAACATGAATGAAATAATTATGTAAGTACTTTGGAAAGGTAAGGCAAGGCCCACTAACAGCCTTAACATGGACAGTTATTTGGGAGCAAGCAGCACCACCCAAAAGCCGACCAGAAGCGGAGAGGCCCCGAGCCCCCCACCCAACCTGAAGTCCGAAGAAGACAGAAGTAATAAGATGGGGCTTGGGCCCAGAGCTTGTCAGATATTTAGGCCCTTCAATCTGAAATACCTTCAACCACCTGGGCACAGGTGTTCACCCAGCTTCATGAAACATGGTACCCTGAATCCCCACCAAGCTAATCTGCATCCCCACACCACCAACCTAAATTAGCAGAGCGACCTAGCGATAGTTCAGGAGACTTTGCCACTCCGCCCGCCACGTCGCCGACGCATAAAACGGGGCTGCGGCCCCTCGACGAGGCGATGTCCAGCTGAGGAGGGCAATGCATGGGTATGTCGTGCAGAGGGCTGAGGGGCGAGGCCGGTGCTGGGCACCTGCCAAAATCCCGCTAACCCTTCTTCTTCCTCCTGCCCTGGGTGAGCCAGGCTGGGGAGCAGTTTCCATGCAAACCAGGGATTTCCCTAACACCCCCGTTTGTGAGCCAGTAAGAGTGTTATCTCAACCTGGGGAGCACCCCAAGACCCCCACTACACCCCCCAACTCCGAGCTGCTGACTGGCCCTGCCCAGGCACCCGGGGGCAAAGGAGCAAGGGGGCTGCCCCACGGCAGCTCAGGCGCTGCCCCCGTCGGGGGGGCTCCTCGTCGGCTGGGCCGAGCCCTGCGGGCCCTCTGCCGCCTCACTCACTCACCGGCCGTCCCGGGCTCGGCCTCGGCCTCGCCCTCGCCCTCGGGCTCCGGTTCGGGCTCGGGCTCGGGCTCGGGCTCGGCGGGCGGCCCGGCCACGCCGTTCAGGTAGAGGATGGAGAGCAGGTGGGGCTGCGTCTTCTCCAGGGCCACGCGCAGGTCCTGGAAATGGTCCCGCTCCTTGGCCAGCAGCAGCCGCAGCAGCAGGTCGGCCTTGGCCGCGCCGTCCGCCTCCTCCAGCTCGCGCAGGTCGCGGGGGCTCAGCGCGCCCGCCGCGCCCAGCAGCTCGATCACCGCCTCCGGCTCGCTCATGGCCTGGGCCAGGCGCCGGCGGCAGCGGGCGAGCAGCGCCTTGTGCTTGGGCTCCATGGCCGGACGCGCCGCCTGCCCCGGCTACAGGCCGCCGGCTCCGGGGCCCGCGGGGGGCCGGCGCGGGGCGGGCGAAGGGAGCGCCGGGCGCCGCCTCGACCGCGCGGCCATGTTGGCTGCACAGGGCGGCCGCCGCCGCCGCCCGCCCCACGGCCCGGCCGCGCGAGCCATGCCGCC
>ML681981.1:41476407-41705618 GCA_007922195.1 Podocnemis expansa | reverse complement strand
CCCCCGGCTCGCGCGCCCCGCCCCCCGCGCGCCCGCCCGCCAATCAGCGCGCGCCGCCGCCGCCGCCGCCGCGCTCCCGCTCCGGGGGCGGGGAGTGGGGGAGGGGAGCCGCCGCCGCCGCCTGGGGAAGAAGGCGGGAGCGGGAGAGCCGGGCCCCGGCCTGGGCGTGCGCGGGTTAGGTAAGCCGGCCACAGCCGCCCTCCTGGGCCCCGGTTAAACGCTAACGTCTGGCACCGCCTCAGCCTTGGGGGGCAAATGCACCCCGCGCTGGAAGGCGGGAACGCACAGGATGGGGCTCGCTCCCCCGCATCCAATGGGATTTTTCTTCTCCCCCTTCCCGCCCAAAGCTCCTGCCACAAACCAGTTGGTTAGCGTGCACAATGCCGCCAGGCTCCTTGGCCGTGTCTACACTAGTCTCCGTAGCTCGGGCGGCTTAGTCCCAACTGCCACCTTCAAGGTTAGTTTAGGTCGCGCACTCAAATCACCACGAGGACCAGCACGTTAGGCTGAGGGCCGCACCCCCGACACCTTTTCATACGACCTTATTGCAAATACCGGTAACGGTGCCGCCCCCCTGCGGCGCAGCAGCATGGTCCCCATTTTGGCACCCCTCAAACGTCAGTGCCCCCCCCCCCAGAGCTTACCATGCTTACCGTGTTGGGCCGGCCCTGGTAATGATGGTGTCGTTGGGGGCCGCAGAACAAAGCCTTAAGGGCCACCTGTTTGAGACCCCTGGTTTCAACTGAGCTCAAGCTGCTGAGTCTGAACTAACCACACATTGTAAACCAGCTTGGTTCAAACGTCTTAAATCCAACTCCTACCCACCCCTAGTTCACAGACTGAGGACATAAGTCCAGACTAACTGCTGCTGCTTACAAGTCTGAACCAAGCTTTCTTTAGTTCAAACTAAGAAATGTCTTAGTTCAAACCAAGGAGTACCTCATGTAGCCATGGGCTAAATTAATCTGGGCTAAGTCTCCTCAGTCCACGCTAATTTGCCAGTGTAGACACAGCCCTTGTTTTGCTGAGCTAGGCTTATCTGGGTACTTTAAATAAACATGGGCTCTCTTGCTGCCAGAGAAATGGAGCAGGGGACAGGGCTCCCTTCTGTCTCTTTTCCCACTCTGGAGCTAAACGCTCCAGAAGACTTTTATTTTTGTGCATATGGGGTATTGGGTCCCTTCCAGCCCGATTGATTGATTGGAATCCAGCTGGACACACCTGGCCAGCTGGGTCCTGGGACCAAGCAGCCCTCCATGGCAACTCAGAACTTCAGACAAGGCCAGAGTCGAGTGCTGCAATAGGGAAAGAAGAAACTCCATGATCAAAGCAAGCCATATGACAAACACAGGACTGGCTCAAGGAGCGAGCCAGTGTGGCACCGGTTCAGGGCACCAAAGCCTAGGGATGCCAGCACCAAATCTGAAAGCGCCAAAGTGTGGAAGGAGCTGCCTGCTGCGCTGCCACCACCAGCCCACAGCAACCCCACTTGCAGCCTGGCGCTACTGCAGCTACCCCTGCCCATCGTGGCTGAGCGTGGAGTTGCATCCCTGCTCCCACCCCTGCAATGGCAAGGTAACAGGAGGATGAGACACAAAAAAGTGAGTTCAGGGTGCCACAACCCCTTGAGCCAGCCCTGGACAAACAGCTGAGCAGGTCTGCTCCTGCATAATAAAGGGTGATATAGGATGTACATATACCTTCTTTACACTATAATCTTTGCCCTTTGTTTGTTTGTAAACAGAAATTTTATATTTGGAAAGAGGAAAAAACATTTCTTACAACTCATTTGCCCCTTCATTCTCCCTATACCAAAAAACGGGGGGGGGGGTGTATGGGAAAAAGATGAGGAGCTGTAGCCAACTAAAAAGGTGCAGTGAAATAAACTGTCCACTTGAGCCAAAGAGGAAAGAAAGGATTTGATTTAAAAAAAAGAAGGGCTATGTCATCTTACATCCTGTACTACTGAAAACATTTAGAAAACAAATGACAGAGCAAAGCTGATTCACATGCTCACAGGAAAAAATATTACATTGTGTGGATATGCCACTGCCATCTACCGGAAAGGCTATGTCACATTACTCACAGACACAACAGTCCTGGTACTGGAGCCTATTTGGTGACAATACTGAGTTGCGCAGGAATGGGAATGTCCATTATGAAAAATAATACTGTGATTCCAAGATTTCTTGGTGGTCTAAATCACAATAAAATCATAGGTTGTTGAAGTTTCCTTGTACCAAACTCATCACCTGTACCTGTGTGCCCTTTTGTGTCAGATACAATTCAGCAAGAGGCACTGACTCTGGCACCTCCTGCAGGTCATCTCCCTCCCACCTCCTCTTCTGTGGCTTGGCCTTCCAGGGTAGGAACAAGATCCCACTGAAAGTCCCAGCTAAACATTCGAATGACTCCTCAGGTTTTACTGCAATGTTCTTACTGCCCCTTTCCCACCAGAGGAGCCCAGTCTGCTTCTGCAGTTGGGTTGGCATGTTGCTCCTTCCTCAGGGGCTGGTAGGAGAATGCAGGCCCACCTGATACTCTGCCCACTTCACTACAATTCATGTATGAAGCAGTTAGGTCTGCTTCTTTAGATGTGCCACTGTTTCCTTGGACTGCCTCTCTGTAAGAATTGCTTCTCTGAAGCTTGTGTGTAACACAGCCTCCATTTGGGTCTCAGGTTTTCCACTTCCCTGTGGAACTCCTAAGTTTTCCAGCCACTCGAGGCTTGGAAGTTCATAGCCCTGGCACCTCTGGGATTGCCATATCAGCAGAGCCATCACTAGGGGGTGGCATGTTAGGACAACTGCTCTGGACCCCACAGGTTGCTGGGCAGTGTGCATCAAAACCACAAAAGCAATACTCACCTGCAAGCACCAAACAGAATTAGACTAAGGAAGGCAGTACAAGGCAAGGGGGGAGCAGGAGGCCTGGATCAGGCCAAGGGGGCAGCAGAGTCAGGGCAGGGAACCTCTTGCACAGGTCCCTTCACGCTGGGCCCCACCAACCCGTAGAGACAGCCCTGCATGTCAATTATGAATGAAAAATATACTTAAGCCCTTGCCCATCTTTCACTACAAATTAAACAGGGCTTCCACACTCTCTCAGGCTCCATTAAAGTGCTTCTATTGGCCCTACCCCAGGGCCTACCCTACAGCACCCTGACCCTGGTCCTTGTGGGTTTTCCCACCTGCAAAAGAGTGCTTTATCCTCTCCCTCTTCTAGAATGAATTCCCCACTCCACTATGTAAGTAGTCCTTCCTGACTCCCTGCTGCTGGGAGTGCTGTTTATCATTAAGTTGCCACATCACCTTTCGCAGGGGCTAGCTGAGGCTGGCTTGAGGAAGTGGGATCTTCTCCCACGAAAGCTCATGCAAAAAATAAATCTGTTAGTCTTAAAGTGCCACACCACTCCGTGTTGTTTTTTCCCTTAAAGGCCCAGCCTTTCTGTGAAATACCTGCAACCCAACATTTTCTGAAAATATAATGGAGGGTCCATCTAAATGTCTTGTTTTGATAAAATTCTTAAATAATTTCATTTTAAATTTTTAATTTTATAACTCAAAAACAAAATAAAAATAACAAAATAGAAAAGTTGTTTCAAAACTAAAACTCAAAATGTCTTGGGATCTCACAAATTTTTTTCCATTCATTTTCCCAAAATGAAATTTCATTAAATCTGGCATATTCCTGAGAAGCATTTTGATTTAGGCATCTGTGCATTTTTCAGATGGAAACACCATCCTCCACAAAACTTCTTGACCAGCTACAATGAATTATATGTATATATTTACCTCTTAACCCAATTGTTACTAATAACAGAGGTTACAACCATACTGCAAAACAAACAAACCAAAAAACCAAAACAAAACAGACCTGCTCCAGCAAGTTTCAGTACCCTGGTTAAAAGACTCAGGCTCCCGCCACAGGGCTAAAAATAGAAGTTGTTTCTGCTGGGGCTCTGAAACTAGGTGGGGAGCTGGGTCTCAGCCTGAGCATGAACTTCTACACTGCTATTTTAAGCCAAGTTATGTGAGTCCAAGCTCTGTCAGTCACTGGCATGGGGTTCTTCATTCATTTGTTTTGTTTTTTGTACTATAGGTGTACCCAAAGGGATCACTTCAATCACCCATAAAATTCTGCTTACTGTAAAATGAAATATAGCTGTAAAACAGCAATAGTTTAGCACAGAAGATGAAGAAATAACTTTTCTAGGGGAAGTCAGACAGAATATTATTAACTATTTAGGACCAGGACTTGAACTGAGTAGTACCTTGCTCTACAAGCTGCCAGTGAAACGTCATGGGATTGTTAATGGCAGTAGGTGATCATGATCTCTGATTTACATTTTATCTGAAAGACAGCACTTTTCCTAGGGTAGTGCCCCAGACACACAGTGACGTTGTATATAGTTTAGCAAAGAATAGTGTTGTCTTGTTGTGTGAAAATGGTATGACTTGTATTGCTTTTGCCATACTTGAATTACAGCTAACAAAAATGGAATCAGAGATTGTGACATTTGCTGCCAAGTTCCAAAGGGGCAGTTGTGTTAGTCTAGTTCAGTAAAACAAACAAGGAGTCCTGTGGCTCTTAAAGACTAACGAATTTGTCGTCCTCCAATGTGATTTATGCCATCATGTGCAAGAAATGCCCCTCTGCTTTATATATTGGACAAATAGGACAGCCTCTGCACAAAAGAATCGATGGGCACAAATCTGACATCAGAAATCTCAACACCCTAAAACTAGTGGGTCAAAATTTCAATCTTTGTGATCACTCCATTAACGATTTGCTAATTGCTGTGCTCAGACAGAAGAATTGCACTGTCTCAGAACTTAATAGGGACACTGGATTTTTCTCTCTCTGCAATAGGTGATCTGACCTCATCTCCTTCTGTATGTGGTTCCCCAGTGTTTGAATTTTTATAACTGTTTTGATTTGCTGTTACGGAGTGACCTGTTCCCAGGACTTACACCTATGCTCCCCTGCATTTATTTCCTCCCTTTCTGTAAATTCCCCCATCTTCAAAGAGTCTGATGAAGTGAGATTTTCTCCCATGAAAGCTTATGCAATAAATAAATTTGTTAGCCTCTAAGTGCTACAGGACACCTTGTTTGTGACATCTGTGTATGCTTCAAAGTGACAATTCAAAAGTGCAGTAAAAGGATATCCATGTGCTTTTTAGTTTTCATTTGGGTTTGTACCATTCATAGAATCCTAGGGTTAGAAAGGACCCCGTGAGGTCAGATAGTCCAAGCCCCTGCCAAAAAAGCAGGACCACATTCACTAAATTATCCCAGCCAGGGTTTTGTCTAACTGAGCCTTAAATGTCTCCAAAGATGGAGATTCCACCACTCCCCTAGGTAGCCCATTCCAATGCTTCACCACCCTCCTGGTAAGAAAGTTTTTCCTAATATCTAACCTTGACCTCCCCTGCTGCAACTTGAAACCATTGCTCCTTGTTCTGTCCTCTGTTACTACTGAGAACAGCTGAGCCCTATCCTCCTTGGAGCATCCCTTCAAGTAGTTGAAGGCTGCTATCAAACCCCCCTTTAGTCTTCTCTTCTGAAGGCTAAACAAGCCTAGTTCCTTCAGTCTCTCTTCATAGGTCTTGTGCTCCAGCCCCTTGATCAGTTTTGTTGCCCTCCGCTGGACTCTTTCTAATTTGTCCATGTCCTTTTTGTAGTAGGTAGCCCAAAACTGGACACAGTATTCCAGATGCGGCCTCACCAGTGCCGAATAGAGGGGGACGATCACATCCCTCGATCTGCTGGTGAAGAGGATGGCATAAGTCAGCAAACTCCATCTTGGGCCTTAAGACACCATTTCAGGGAGCCAGGGTGGTCACATCTCACCTGTCCCCCTCCCTGAGGTCAGTCACATGGGCCATGGATCAGCAGATGAGGTAACACCCCATATAAGGAAACAGCCCAGGCTTAGTCCAGGTGGAGTGACAAGCCATGTAAGGTAAACAACCTGAAATCCAGGTTTGTAATTGGCTCGGTGCCAGCATCCCTTAGACCTGACCCCCTTCCCCTAAACTGTACTATATAACCCATGTTATTGTTACCCTCGGGGAGCCAGCTTCCTTAGGGAACTGCTCCACCAAATCTGGTAAGTAAATAAAAGCATATGCGTGTGTGACCTCCTCTGCCTCTGTGCGTCTTGGGGCCACTCGGGCTGACTCAGGAACCGCAAGGGCCTTGGGCTCTTACACTGGCAACACTTCTCCTCATGCAGCCCAGTATGCCACTGGCCATTCTGGCAGCAAGAACACACTGTTGACTCACAGCCAGCTTCCCATCCACCATGGCCGCCAAGTCCTTTTCTACAGTGCTGCTACTTAGCTGACTATTCCCCAGCCTGTAGCAGTGCATGGGGTTTTTCGTCCCAAGTGCAGGACGTTGCACCTGTCCTTGTTGAACCTCATGAGATTTCTATTGGCCCACTGCTTCAATTTGTCTAGGTCTCCCTGAATCCTGTCCCTGCCCTCCAGCATGTCTACCATTCCCCCCAGCTTGGTGTCACACGCAGACTTAGAGTGTGCAATCTATCCCATCATCCAGATCATTAATGAAAATGTTGAACAGAACTGACCCCAGGGCTGACCCCTGGGGCACACCACTCATTTCTGGTTGCCAGCTAGACATGGAGCCATTGAGTCCTACTGACTGAAACTGTTAATTTAGCCAGCACTCTATCCACCTTACAGTCCACATATCCAGCCCATACTTCCTTAACTTGCTGATGAGAATGCTTTGGGAAACCATATCAAAAGCCTTGCTAAAGTCTACGTATATCATGTCAGTGACTCTTCCTGCATCCACACATCCAATCATCTCATCACAGAAGGCAATGAGTTTGGTCAGGCACGATTTACCCTTAGTGAATCCATGCTGGCTGTTCCTGATCACTCTATTTTGCTCCAGTTGTTTCAGGATGGATTCTTTGAGAACCTGCTCCATGATTTTTCCAAGGACTGACGTGAGGCTGACAGGTCTGTAATTCCCCGGATCCTCCTTTTTCTCTTTGTTGAAGATAGGCACTATATTTGCTTTTTTCCAGTCCTCCGGCACTTCCCCCGTTCGCCACAAATTTTCAAAGATAATGTCCCGCGGTACTGCTATCTCATAGGCCAACTCCCTCAGCTCCCTTGGATGCAGTTCGTTCGGCCCCATGGACTTGTGCACATCCAGCTTCTTTAAGTAGTCCCTAACCTGACCTTCCATCACCAAGGACCTTTCTTCTTCTCTCCAATCTGCAATACCCAGTGTAGTGGGCTGGGAGCTGGCTCTGCCTGTGAAAACTGAAGTAAAAAAAGCATTGAGCACTTCAGCTTTTTCCTCATCCTCCATCACAAGGATACCTGCCCCATTCAGTAAGGGACCTACAGCATCCCTGATCCACTTCTTGTTATTGACATACTTGTAGAACCCCTTCCTGTTATCCTTCACATCCCTTGATAGCTGCAATTCCAATTGTCCTTTGGCCTCTCTGATTTTATCCCTGCAGTCCCGAACAATATCTTTGTATGCCTCCTTAGTCATCTGTCAAAGCTTCCACTTCCTTAAGCTTCCTTTTTATGCTTTAGCTCAGTGCAGAGTTCTCTGTTAAGCCATGCTGGGCGCCTTCCACATTTGCTGTTCTTTCTGCTCATTGGAAATGTTTGTAGCATACTTTTAGGAATTTGAAAATACAATATTTTTCCTTTTCTGATTTAGTTTTCATGCTTAGCAAACTTATCTGTGCTTAGCAACTAGAAATATACATGGTTGATTTTACTTCCTTGTTTATACATTTTGAATCAGCTCTAAGAATGGCAGAAATCCCCAAATAAAAATCTTCTCTTGCTAACGATGAAGGTTGTGAAGTGCTACTGTAAATATGTGCAATTATACATATTATTTAAAAGAAAACATTAAAAGCTATGGGAAGTTGCCCAGTAAGACTAAATATGCACTGCTGACAGCTAACTAATAACTCCATTTGTTAACATGCAAACAGCAAATTTCCATCAATATACAAATAAAACAATCTCAACCCTATCCCTGAAATGATGGTAGCCTACAATATTTCCTTCTTTTATCCTTTCATGCCTATGATCAGACCCTGAAAACAATCTATAATTTAAGGCTAGCAAGGTAAGATGGTCATATTGTAAACTCAGTTACATTTTGACAGATTTCTTTAAAAGGGTTTTAAGGCCATGGTGGTTAAATGGCATTTAAAAAAAATTTTTTTTATCATTGCCATCCCTCTGTCTTCCTTCCATCAGAAATAATCGAGGGAGAAATAATCTGTGATTGTTTCTTCTTAAATTTGTTACATTTTCTAAGTGATATACAGTAAAAAGTTTCTTGATCCATTTGTATAAAAGTTGGACTTTGACTAGGGCTATCATGCCAGCTCTTATGAACACACTGTAAGATCATCTTACCAAAGAAGGTCATGATCTCAGATTTATCTCTTTATTTAAATCACATAGCTCTTTCACCTCCACCATGGCACAATGCTGTAAATTGGTCTTAATAACACAGAAAGAAGAATGCCAATTTCCATTCTAGGTATATATGGTAGGTCCTGCCATAATTTTATATTACTACTTTCTGTTAACACTGTATTAGATGAACTACAAAAACTAATAGCCTGATTTTTCAGAGGTGCTTCTCACTCTCAAATCTAGATGAAATGAATAGAAGTTCAAGATACTCAACAAGTTTGACCACAACTTATGGTTTGAATCTGGAAAAACCATGACATTATTTTGTTGCATTTGAGAATTGAATTATTTTGACAATCTCAAACCAAGTTATATTCTCTGGTTGTTCTCGCTGGGGACTATTCTGACATTAATATGATTAAACAACAATATAAATCATGGTGAGGATTGGATTCAAATTCTAAGAGAAACTCTGTGTTCCTGGTTTAAAAAAAAATCTGCTGTTTCTCATGCAGTCACATCTTTTTTGCGTTACCACTTTAATAAAGTTCATTATTATTCATGTAACTGGGCTTAGCAAATTAACTAAATTCTATTTTACCCAAAATTATAAATCTTCCATGATCAGGTCAGGAATCAACAGTCAGCACTACTGTAAACTAATTTTTAAAATCTTGTCTACAAAGTGCTCTTTGTGCAGTGACACACTAAGCATTCTATCAGCAGTTTGCAGGAGAGAGTTTTTAGACTCTGATCTTGCAAAGTTTGATGTACATGCTTAACGAGACACACTATGAGCAATCCCTTGACTTCAGTGAAATTAATCCCAGTATGTAAAATTCAGCTTTACTCATAAGCCTTTGCTGAAATCTGAATCTGATGAGTCAAGGGCCCACTTTGGGTCCCATTGAAATAATTAGGAGGAAAATCAGGCCTAGAAGTAGTTACCGGAATGCAGACTTTTCCTTCTGCAACAACTACTGTACCTGTGCAGGCAAACTTAGCAGCAAATGTTCTGAAATGAGGTTCCATCTCCCATGTTTAATAGATTCAGTTCAAAAGCTAGAGACCAGCTGGGAGATTTAAATCTGCAAGGCAGATGTAAATGTATAGCCTAACAATCTATTGATTAAAAATATAGCTGATGTGCACACAAAGTTGCATGGCAGTATGTTTTTCTCATAGTGACTTATTTTCTCCAGTCAATGTAGTACCAGCATAATTAATAATTCTGAAAGATATCCATATATCAAGGGAAGAACAGAACCCAGGGCATATGTGAAACACCCACAGCTCACATCCAGAACAAAACACATTGTTCGTTTGAGACTATATCGTAAGCAGGTTGAAAACCTGGGGAGCAATAAAAAATAAAGCCATTTCAGCTTCATTTTTTAAATTTGTGTTAACATTCTAGTATACATTTGTTGTCAAAACACAATGGAATTAAGTCTGTAATATAAAAGAGTCACTAAGGACACTGTCTACTTAAATAGTTTGTTTCTTACATTGTCATTTTTCTTAAAGCACCTTGTACATAGTCTGCCCTGACATTTAAAAAAAGATTCCTACGAAAACATTTTTATAAGGGTTTTACTCCTCTTGGCTGTAAGCACAGCAGCGTGGCCCAAGGGTTCATTTACAGAACATGCCTATTTATCCCTCCTTCCTCTGCTTACTGCCTCTTCTGTTTCAGCAACAACTTTGCTACCAGCCTTTTCCTGACAAAGAGCCTCTTCAATATTGCCAAGTCTAAACACTTAAAAATCACTCATGAGGCTCCTCCGAAAATAATGAGCTTTCCCTTGAAATCATGAGATTTTTAAAACCTGTATCTTGAGCTTTTATTTACTTTCTGGGTTGTGAGCCTTTAGAATTCATGCTTTCACATCTCTCTCTGAACTTAGGAAAGCTAGGAAAGCACTATTAAAACAAAAGCTTAGATTTTCACAGGCTCCAGCAAAACGTCAAAGATTGTGAGACTCACACTGAAGTCATGAGAGTTGGCAGTACTGTGAAGCTGGGCCTGGAAAGAAGCATGAAAACAAGCTCCCTTCAGAAATGGTGCAGGAAGCAAGTGATGCAAGGGACCATCAAACAAAGAATAAAGCAAATCAAGGAGTCTGGGGGCACTTAAAAGACTAATAAATTTATTTATTGTATGAGCTTTCGTGGGAGAAAATCCCACTTCATCAGATGCTTGAAGATGGAAACTTACAGAATGGGAGCAAAACAAATGCAAGGGAGTGCAAGTCATAGGATCAGGTCAGACTGTCACAGCAAATCAAAGCAGTTGTTTGGATTCAAACAGTGGAGTACAATAATTAACAGCGAGAGCATGGTGGGGAGGAAGGAAAGCAAAATTACCTGTTGTAATAGGAAAAGAACACATAGTTTTCATTCAGCCCTGAGTTCATAGTGTCAAATCTACACAGAAATTCCAATTTGGCAGTTTCTCTCTGAGGCTATGATTTGTTATTAATTTGCCTGAGTACAGCTATTAACAGGCCATGAATGGAGTGGTCAGGAAGACCGAACCGTTCCCCTATTCACAGCTTCAGTCAAACTGCCTCATCTGAAAAGATCATCTCTGGAAATGAGACAGATGTTTCAGCCTCCTGGTCCTTTAATACTTGGATTTTCTGTCACAACTGATAACCAGCACCAAATGTAACATGGACATTGAGTAAGGAAAGGAGAGATACAAAGAAAGGCTGTCTTTCTGAAAAATATGAAACCAAGAGTTAAAAGCTTGATGCAGGAATTTAGGCAGGTGGAGGAGGGGAAAGTTTCTATGGCATGTGTTATGCAGGAGATTGGCTAGGCTATTATAATGGTTCCTTTTGACCTTAAAATTTATGAATCATCAGTTTATCTTACACAGGGTATTACAACTACTTTTGGTCACTGTTGCCTTAGGCTAGATATGAACTACTGGGCTTAACTGAAGCTCAGACCAGGCGTAAGTGACTATTGCTCCCAGTGGTGTCAATGGAAAGAGTCATTCAGACATCAGATATTAAAAAAACAATCACCACAAAAGAAAGAAGCGAGCCACTTCTCAGTTATATTGTAGGTACAACAAATGTACCTACTTACAGAGGAAGGAAAACCTTCCCCCCAGGCTGAAATCTTTCATGGCAAGTTTCGGCAGGAAGGGTTTTATTACTGCGAAAGTTAATTGCAGTGGAGAGCTGAAGTGCTGACCCATCACTAAGCAGAGCCCCTCACAGCTCTGTGGTGGACTACTGTGTTGCTTTGATTTCTCAGAAAACTGCTTCAACAGGTGGACAGTGAAGGAAAATGGATTGACCTGCTGTGCTTTGCAGACACAGAGACTATCTGTGGTCCTATGCGGCTATCCTTTCCCTTTGTTAGCCACCAAATCTCTCCTTTAAGCATTCAATACTGTCTCCTTCCTGAGAGCAGAGACCCTGACTACACCCAGTCTGGCTGCCAGATCCTTTTGAATAGGTGTCTCAAACACATGGTCCATGGGCCACATGCAGCCCCTAAAACTATTCCCTGTGGCCCGCAATGACACTATCATTACAGATGTTTACAATATTTTGTTGCATGAAAAGGTCTCAGTGGTGCGGCCCTTGGGCTAACATACTAGTCCTCATGCGGCCCTCATGGTGATTTGAGTTTGAGACTCCTGCTTTTGAATGAAGTTGGAGAATTTTCTTTAGAATCTTCAGATCAAATTCTGTGGTGGGATTGGTTTCTTCTCCAGCTGACAAGCTGTAAAGCAGGCCACTTTAAAAATTTAAAGGGACTGTTGCTTGAGGTCTGTTATGGGACTGTTTCCAAGCCGCCATGTCTGTTTGGAGTTAAGTCCTAACAGGCCATTTATGCAACCATTTGCTCTTACTTCCTTTAGTGCTGATGTGATAGAGAAGCAACTGGTGGTCATAAACATCTCTTTGGGACCACTGGAATAGATATTATAGCCAAAAGAGAGTGGTAAAAGGGCCATGCACTTAGTGATAATTTAGGTGAAAGACTGACAAAGAGGCACTTGAAAAAAACAGGTGAGCGCAGCGGTTAAGATTTCTATGCTAAACCACTATTTAGGTGTCCCATAGTCCTTACCAAATGCATCATTTTGCTTTTTTGATTTGTCACAGCAATAAGTGTATTCAAATTAGATTTAAGTTGTAGGAACCCTGAAGACAAAAGATAGTTTATTATTTTTGCCCTTCTGTGCCTTTTCATGTTTGAAGTCTTGATCCTACAAAGACTTAGCCACATGCTTTCAAGTTTACTCACAGAGATTAGTCCTACTATTCTTATGTGTTGCAGCAGAAGTTATCCCACTGACTCTAAATCACTGAGAACATGAGGCACAGTAGAAAGCTCTTTGCCCCCTTGAAGTCAATGGGATTGATTCAGATAGACTTTGACCAGACTGACAGTGCATTACCTGCCAAATGAAGGAAGCATGTGTTTTAAAAGAAATATACATTGAGAGAGAGACAGAGGGAGAGAGTCTGCTCTGAAAAAGCATATAGTCTTTATTGTCAAGTATTAAGCCATGTAGGTGTGAAAAATTAGGGAGGAAAAAATGCAGATTTACAGAAGTGCTCGTTTCATGGAATGTGGATGCAAACTCATGAATTTTAAAGCAGCTGTTACTTTCCTGTGTTTTGAGTTGCTTCAGCATTCTCCATTCACACTTTTGTCTTGTTCTACACATTTATAAAATATTGTCTTGATTTTATATGACTTTTACAAATGACAGGGAAAGCCAGATAAGTTAGTACTGCTGGTAAGATTTTGGCCCATGCTTACTCCCCTGTCAGTCAATGAATGTCCTTTCACTGACTTTAACAGGCTTTAGATCAGGCCTCCACTTTACAAGAAAAATGAACCACAACTGAAATATGAAGTTTCCAACACTCCTGGGGTAGGGTCCATAGAAGAATCAATTCATCTCAGTAGCAAAGCACTATGGCCACAAATCATTCATAAGAGCTGAGACAGAGTCTTGCAACAGATTTCAACAGGAGGAGGTTCAGGACCTATGCTACTTTCTTGGAAAGGGCTAAAAAGAAGGAAGACGACAGGTGACAGATGCTAGTTGCATCGTTTAGTTTTCTTCTGGAAGCTTCTCAGCCTTGATGATGGACATGATACAAGAATCTGGATTTAAAAAAAAAAAAAGAATATGCTGTTTCCTCAATCCTATGTATTTTACTTATCTTACATACTGACATGATGCCATTTGTCAATCTCTATACTACCATTGTGGAGTGGAGAAGTATTACTATCACCATTTATCAGATGGAGAAATAAGGCCCAGAGTGGTGAAGGGTTTCTTGAGGATCGCACAGGAAGTCTGTAGAAGAGCGATGTGTGAGCCTACATCTTCAAAGTCTTCGATCTGGTCTACAATGCCAGGAAATTTTGGTGGCAGTTGATGGGAATTACACAAGCTGTGCAGAGAAGGTTGCGTAACAAATCCATCAACTTTGTAAATTCCCTTTAGCACACTTTCTCCACTGCACTGTACTGATGGGTGATGCATTTGCAGCACTATACTTTTATTGGAGGTGGTTTTATTGGATCCAGTTCTGAATCAATTGGACATGTCTTTGCTGCCGCTGAATTGAACCAGAAAAAAAAAAAATCGACCCCACTGTGGTGAATTTGCCACTGTCAGTGTAGACACAGCTTCAGGCTAGTGCTCTAACCATTTGACTATTCTTCCTTCCTATCATGCGTGCTTAAGTCCCTTTGGAAAAAATATGAGTCCAATAAGGGATGTACACTGGCAGGTAGCGAAGACAATGTGCACATTTTGCTATGAGGTACAATCTTCAGTGAAAAGCAGTACAAAATGTTGATGGACAAAGGACAAAATCACTTCGCTATGTAACAGGTTATTTCCCCAGAAGTGACTCAAGTCCAGAGTTGTAATTCTGATGGCAATAAATTTCCACATCTAGATGTGCCTGTGAACTGTTTTTTCCCCTCTGAGAAGTTTAATTATCCTCTGGGGAAGGGTTTAGAGTAACCTTGCACAGCTGAGTTAAAGCAAGCCAGTGGCACAATATGGTTGAAATAGCTCTGCTGAAGGCAAGCATTGTCACCAGCAGTGATAGTCACTGCAGGCCTGGAAGGAGGAAAGTCTATCTGAGGAATAACGACAGGGTGAAGAAACTAGATATAAAAAGAAATCATAGAAAATGGGCAGCTGCACAGCAGCAGATTCAAAACAGAAGGATTAAAATAAATAGATCTCTCTCCTTAAGATGAAAGCAGAAGGGCTTCCCATATGCAAATAGAAAGCAACATTTGTATAAGCTGCAAATCTCTTGAAATATGGCTTATGAAAACAGGAGGGAGGGAAGGGAAGATAAAAAATGTCCAGAGAAACACAGACAGGCAAAAAACTTTTGTACTGGTATATGGAAAAGTGTGTGCAGTGGGGGAAGAGGGGTAGGTTTGTAATGTAGCTTGTTTTTCACTCCTGCCCAGTGCACCCTTGCATGACCAGGACACGAACCTTAGTTCTTTCTTTAGAGACAAACCATCTAACCTGAAATCTGGTGTTCTATGGATCCAAAGAGATCTAATCAGCCTGCACGCCTAGGCTTGCCCTGATGCATTCTGCTGTAAACAGTCAGAGAACACTCTTCTAGCATGTAACAGCAATGTTGTTGAGTTTACCTGAGTAAGAGGGTTTTAATCTGAGTCCATGAACTACCAGTGGGTGCACAGCTTTACAAATTAACCTGCAGGGTGAGTGAACTACTTTGAGAACCAAGCCCTACAGGCAGTAAATGAATGAAGAAACTATTATTGGATGTATGAATATTTCAAAGATACATGTCATTTCATACTGCTACACCATGTTTCTCAATACAAACAAGGAGTCTGGTGGCACTTATAAATACTCCTCATTTGTTCTGCTGAACTAGACTAACACAGCTACCCCTTTGGAACATGCGTCTTAGATAGCAAAAATTGGGAATAGCAAAGCAGGATGTTTCAATGGTTTTTAATTTAATTTCTGCTTAACTTTTGTGTTTCCCAGCATTTTGTGAGCTTAATTATGCAGTCCTCAAGTTGTACTTTCAACACTTTTAGCATTCAATTTCCTCATTTTTATTTACAGCTTGGTGAAAACTACACAGTCAATATAACATTTTAAAGATATTTATATGGATAATGTAGCCATTGCTAATAAAAGATGCATCAAGGGACAGAAACAATTCACTAAAAGAGGAGGCAGTCAACAAAATATTCTTGTATTTAGTTTTAAAAAGGGGAAATAGAGAGAGAAAAAGACTAGAATACCTGTAGTTGAGAAGATGAGTACCTGGAAATTACAAATAGTTTCCCACTTTTTGCAGCCACTCCTGGAGTAGAGTAGTTGAAATGCAATATTACATTAGTATTATTAATATAGCTAGAGGCCACCACAGCTAACCAGAGCAACTATTCAAGGCTTCTTGACTCTTTTCTGCCTTATTCATCTTGCCATTGCTGCTTCCATTTCAGAATCTGACTTTACACTGCCATCAAGCTGCAACTTTCTGTAGCTGCCAAGCAACTGTTTTTAGTTCCCTGCCTCTTCCCATCTCATCAGGGTACCATACTTGTCACCATAGCAATTTTCTCTCTTTCCCCCTCCCTTTCTTCTCCCCACATGCCATAACCTCACCTTCCCATTTCTCCTTCCTTTCATCCCCTCTGGTCTCACTTTCATTTCCTCCTCTAATCCCATCAATTCTGAAATCCTCACCAAATATGCAAGTGTAGAGACAACCCAGGTCAAAGTGTGTGTTAAAAATGGCAAGACTGTGGTGAAATGTTCACCTCTCACCAAGATGTGATAACTTGCCTATGTTATTCAGTGGTGTAGCTCTCTCCTTGCTTGTTTGCTCTCCACTATTTCTTTGTGTTTTGTTTAACTAGAATATAAGTTCTCTGGAGCAAGGATGACACCATTATTTTAGTTTGTATGGTGCCTGTAACATTTCTGAACACATGGGAGATAAACAACAGTATTTTAAACCACAAGTGTTCAAAAATCATGGATCATGCCTCAAAAATCACAAGCAGCTTAAAAATCAGGACATTTTTGCCAAGTTATACTTTGATGTCTTTTTCTTTGTCTGCTGCTTTCTGATTCTTTAGGATGCACTCTGTTCACATCTGAAGTTTTTCTCTACAACCCCAAAGACTAAAAACTTTTCAAGAAAGCTACCGCTGAGAATCTCATGTAATCACATGACTCCAGAGGCTGGGGCTTTAAGACAAAAATTATCATTCATCAAATATTGAGAGACTCTGGATGAAATTGCCAGTTGGAAATGCTGACTAATAATCAACTGTTTAGTGCAGGAAGTGAGCAACATATTAAATATAAACTGCAAAGAAAGTTTGAGGCCGAAATCCACAAGAACTAGAATTTGACTCTGCTACTTTGGTTTAACTCCCCCCACCCCACACTCTTCTTAGGATAAATATTAGATGGATCTTTAGTGAGGCTGGAAGTCAGGGTCTCATTTTAATATCTCAGCCAGAAGCTAGCAAGGACACCTAACAACATGTCATGTAACTAAGAGAAGAGTGCTACCTATTGAATCAATTTCAGCAGCACCCATGGGTGCCCAGAGATCTGCTATCCAAGTCCCAACACTCCTGAATTGCTGCTCAGTCTATGAGCTCTGACTGGACCACAACATTGCTTGTCATGACTTGCCCACATATATCACAAGTAATAGATTAGACCTAACTCTTCATTTCTAGGAGAAACAGCTTTTTTCCTCATTTTTAGTGGATTCCAAATCTAATCCTAAAATGAAATGTTACAGTTTAGCCTTTTGATTTAGTGCGAGATAGAACAAGGCAAGTGGAATTTAATTCATTCTGTCACTTCTGTATGCTGCCCCAGCAGCAAGGCTTATATAAGATAAAGCTTGCTTGCAATAACGATTTTTCCAACACTACTCATGATTTATCTGAGTGCGCAAGTGGAAATACAGACTGTATAGCAGCTGTTTTTGCATTTAGCTACTGATCGTCTCAAGCTGCGGTTAGGGAGGTCGAGGCTGGATATTAGAAAAAAGCTTTTTTACTAGATTGGTGAAGCCTTGGAATGAGCTGCCAAGGGAGGTGGTGGAATCTCCATCTTTGGAGGTGTTTAAGGCTCGGCTGGACAAAACCATGACTGGGATGGTTTAGTGGGAGTGGTCCTGCCTCTGGCAGGGGGTTGGACTAGATGACCTATGAAGTCCCTTCCAACCCTATGATTCTATGATCTGCTTTGGTTTTTGTCAGCTAGTTGAGTGACAACTACAGACAAATGATTTGATGACTGAAGTGAACAATTCAACTGTTAGCCACTTGGAACACACAGGACAGGCATGGATCTGGGGAAGGCTGGAAGCAGGGGGTTTCAGTGAAGATGTAGCATGGCTGGGCAGATCACCCCAGTGGGTCATGAGGACATGAGGCAACTCAACTGCAGCCACCATGAAGCACTGCAGTAGTATTTCTAAATGGAAAGACTGTTTGAACAGAACATTTTCTGATGAAAAACAAAAAGAGCCTGAGAACACTTCTGTGTAACAGACCCTATGTGCAAAAACTCTGTTTAGTGAAAACCCTAGTTTTCAAAACTGCCAGTCTTAGGCCAAAGGTAAAAGTTGACTTGACCCAGAGAGTGCAGCCCAGAGAAACTGTTAGTCTTCACTGTCCCTGCAACCAGGCGCAGAGTAGGGAAGAATCTTGAAGTTCCAGAAAGGGACCATTGTAGCTGCTTGTCCATTTGCGCAGCGGAGGAAGAAGTCCACACATTTTGCAACTGCCTCTGTTTTAACTAGTGGTCTTCCACTATTTGGTGTTTTCTTTAATGCCCCAGCTCTTGGAGAAAGATCATTAAATGGGACTCAGCTTTCAAAAACCCACCAAGAAAAGTTTCTAACCCTTATAGTTGGGGGGAGGGGAGCAAAAACATGAATCAGCAAGTCTAAAACCTAGAAAGCAAACATAAGAAGCCCATTTAAAAAAAAAAAAATCAAGATTTTAAAAGACAGTGTCAAGATTTGTTGGGGCCCGATTCACAATTTTTGAATGCTTGAGGTTGGCAATACTGAAGGCTCCCCCTTGAGCCGGACTGTGCAACAGCAACATTAGTTATGCTTTATGTTGGGTCTTCCCCCCCTCCCCCCCCATTGTAGACTAAGTGAATGCTTGTATTCTGCAGAAGTTGCAGGCATTGGTCATACAGGAAAGCTTCCTGTGCATTTGATGAGCAAATTTTGCAAGGCTGCTGTATTTCATAGTCTCCACCCAGGAGCAGGGGGCTATAGTGTTGGAGCTTGAACTAAATAAGCACATAAATTCTGGGACATCGCTAATACCATGGATTAAAAAACAGTACACTTGTTATCTGCAAGGCTATATTGTGGATTATCACCTGTTAACCACAAATTCATAAAGCTGTATCACAGAAGACAATCTTTTTTTGCAAGTTTAACTTATTCATCAGATGAGTCCCACTGTTGGGAGTTCCCCCAGAAAATAAAGTGAGTATTCAAAACAATTACAAATCCCTTGTATTAGTGGCAGTAAGATGAGTTTGAGTTAAGGGTTGAGAAGGAAAGATCTGCAACATCAACTTGGTTTAAAAAAAAAGTGAGAAATGTGGATAAGACACTAATAAAACCAGAATCTAGTAAAGTATTTCAAAATTGTTTGGTTTTAGTGAATTGACCATGAAAACCAGACTGCCCATACCATTACCTTAATTTTGTTCACATGACAAGACAGAAACCTAGTACAGTAGAACCTCAGAAATATGAACTGAACTGACTGGTCAACCACACATATAGGTGTAGATTGGGTGGCTGGGAAAAGAGGTGAGAGATGGGGAGGGGCAAACAAGGTCAGATTTCACTGCTTCCCCACTGCCCCAAGCTGCCTAGAGATTGTTCTTCTCAGCCCATAAGGAGTAGGGGTGGGGCTCTGTTATTTCCACATGCTACCCCTTATCTCCCCTCTGCACCTGGACATCACCCCCGGGGCTCTAATGCCAGTTTTCTTTCCTTTCTGTGTATGCTGGGCACCCTTCACGGCCACCATCATATTTCCCATACAAAGGTGACCACCTGTGTTGGGGAAGGGCAAGGGATTTAGTAGGGCAGAAAGAAAATGTGGGAATCAGAAGAGTGGGATTTAGGAGTGGAAGTGGGGTAGGGTCTGGAGACAGTGGGTAGAGACATGGGAGAGTAAAGTTTCAAACCCGTACTAAGTCACTATTCACTTGTAAACTTTTGAAAGAACAACCACAGTGTTTTGTTCAGTTATAAACAACCTCCATTCCTGAGGTGTCTGTTACTCTCAAGTTCTCCTATATGAGGCTAATTAGCAAGTATAAAATTTTGAATTTCTATTTGCTATTTTTATTTATATCAAGATTCAATATTTTTCAGTTCAATAGATTGTCAATTAAAGCCTTATTAGAAGGGTTACTGGACACAAATCTGTGTTTAATTCAGTTTGTATCTGTTCTACAGAAGAGCAAACAATTGGATCTTGAGCTACAGGTTTCTTTCAAATGCTGCCTAAAACCAGACTACTTGAGAAAGCCTTTAAAGGGTTAGTTTCACTTTACTATTCATTAACTGGCCTGCAAAATTTTAGGCTGCTAACATGAATTCCCACACACATTGTATTTTATGACATCACATAGAGCTTTGTTTTGTGGTATCTTACAGAAGACAGACCAGGCTCGACATTAAAGATTGGAAATGCACTGCAGCAGATTGAATTTAAAGGCCTGTAGCTCCAAGACATTGTTTTCAAACCACAAATCTATGGCAGAGACTATTCATGTTTTCAATATCAGCAACACTACATATTCAACATTGTATTTTTTGGTCAATACAAGTGTTTATCTAGTATTGCAGCTTTGTATTGTCTTCAGTATGAACTGTTTCCAGCTATTGGAAAAACCTGATAATTCTATGCTATCTGAATCACTTCAAATAAAACGAAGGTGAAAGAGGCCAGGTCACCCACAATAATTTACTGCTGAGTTAACTGGAACATAACAGGAAATGCATTTTCAAGCCAATTTGAGTTTTTCCTTAGGTACTTTTTCCCCCTCTCATTGGCAGGATAAGCAACCAATATATTTTGTTTAATGAAGATAATTAAAGCACGCTAAGATGACACAAAAGGTTAAACTGTTATATGTTTTATTATGCATATTTACAAAAAACTGAAGTATCCACTTACTCCAAGGCAATGCCCACCCAAATTATAGCTTTAGAAAAATCTCTGTACACAGCAACATCGTACAGCAATACAAGAATCTTCCATGCTAAAATGAAGTATTTATCTGCAGCAAGGAGGCATTCAATATGGGCCATTCCTTCAATTTGTGTCTTATAGTTGCATCCTTAAAACAATGTCCTTTCCTCCCACATAATCTGATATAGGTGTACTGGTCTGCAAGAGGATCATCCAGCTAAGTATGTAAATTCACTCCACAGAGTTCATTTTGTTACAGCCTTCCAAAAATATTTAGGAGTAACTTCTAATGATTTTAGCATTTCCACACTGTTGATTTTTAGGCACTGAAATCTGTCCATTTTTCACTTTGCCTGAACCTACATAGTGATATGCCTCAGTAACTCATCCAAATCCACAGAATGACATTTTAGGGTAGCTGTATGTATTTCACCCAAGTCCTTTCTTTTCCTCTATTTTAAGTTCATCCCCCTCCATATACAGAAATCACAGCTACATCTCAGACTCTACAGACAAGATGGCTGATATTCTCTTAATGCTGCACTGGATCTGTCTATTGGCTGCTACATGCAATACAAATCACATGCACCCCATCCCAAAGATGGAGTCATCTTGGATACACTCAGACAAGCACCAGGTTATGTTCATGACTGTACAATGTTAGCCTTAGAAGTGAAGGAGAGAGTGCTCTGTAGACTACACTGCTCCTTTCTGTCCTGACCCAAGGTATGAAGGTATTTGAAGCAAATTTGCCATGCCTGCTGCCAGGCAGTATTGCTTAAACAAAAACAAAAACAGTTTTGAAGAATTAAAATGATCCCCCTACCCCACCCCAATCACTAGTATACATTCAGGAATAATGTAGTTTTATGGAATGGTTTTAAGTGCATCTTCAGTCTGAAGATTCCTCTACCAAGTTCAAGGGAAAATAAATTATTATAACTTCAAGGAGGCTAAAAGGGAAGAAAAGACATTACCTGAAGTAGTATGAGATGATTATATTTCAGTTCTTTAATTTCCAAATGTGAAAGAAGGACTTTCCTCACTTTAAAAGTAAAACCAAATTTTGGTTTTGGCTGACTTTTGAGACATTACAAAAGTAAGGCTGCCACACAATTATGGTTTCAGCAATATAACATATGCTATACCATGAAAATAAGTTAGTTTTGTATCATTATTTTACACAAAGCTTTCTCTCAAAATTAAATGGCAGTTTTGCTTCATATTCTGTAACCTGAATTAAATCCTGAATGGAGCCAAATCTTTGGGATGAAAATACAGCACTGAATAATTTCGTATAAGGGAGTTTATGGAAACAGTAACAGAAAAAGCACAGCTCTGCAGAGACATCAGGGAGCACTGTGTTTACTATTAATAATGGCTATGTTTAGTCACATTACACAAGCCAAACTGAAGTGAGTTGGTCTTTTGGTATATGTCTTCCCAAAGTGCTTGTCCTCTTATCCTACTAGTGCATGCCTTTGCATTTGGGCGAGGAAAAGGGTTGCATAAATTCGGCATTCAATACAACCTTCTAGTACTCATACCTCATCTTTAGGAGGTGCAGATGTGATTTCTGCAGTTCCTGTTGAAAGGCCACATTTGCAGATGAGTGCATTGGACAAACTGTCATCAAACCTGACCATAGACAATAAGTCAACTGTACAGATAAAAGCAAACTAAACCCTAAACAACACTGTGAGAACTTACAAAGTAAAGTAACCTATCACTTCAAGAATTCTAATGACTGTTCATAAAATTACTCAACTTCTGCTCTCAGATGTCCATTGCATAACTTTTACCTTCTAGATCTAGTCCTACAAAGTCTCGCACACAATGCATGCAAGTTTCACACACCTCCTCCCTCATATTCAACTGCCCCAGATTCTGAAGTAAGTTAGTGTAAACCCAAAGAATAGTTATTCATGATAGACTTACTTTCCTGACTGTTCACAGGTTTGCTACCAGAATTTTACTTAATGCAAATCTTCATGTTTATAGGGCAGAAGACTATGTGCAATAAATAATCAGGTACTCTTTTTTGGGGGGGGGGGGCACTCTTGATAAAACTAGCACCTTCTACCACCACGCACTGCAATCAACAAACAACAAACCCTCACAAGCTACTTGACAATTTCCTTTAGCTTTGTCATAAGAATGTCTAAAATAATATTACATTTCTCATCAAGCTCAGAAATGCAGGGATAAACTTCAACGGAAAGATGGACTGCATAGATGGTTTTCAGGAAAAAAAGGCAATATATTTCTGCTGCTATTAAATAATTTCTTACTTCAGCATTCTGCCACTCTTAATCAGTTGTTTGGGAATTGTCTCCATGAGCAAAAGTCTCTTCTTGTACACAAGTGGTTTTAACTGCTTTTTCTATTATATGGACCAATACAACTTGTAAAACCTAACAGCAATTATACTTCCTTTGTAAAGAAATTTTATTAGCTGACTGAAAGCTTCCCTTCCTCTGATATCCCACTGTTTTAACATAAAATTCTTAGCTGTAACAGGAGCCTTATATTCACCTTTTGTAGTCATCTAACCAGTTCTACTATGATCCTCTAATGACAGCAGTACAAAAGCCTCTGCTTCTAAAGACACCCATGGCATTGCAACCATGCTTTGTTTTCAAAACATCTGAACTCCTAACCCCATGAAATTAAGTGCATTTGTTCTAAAATGGTGTTTTTATTTGCAATGGTATAGGAACTAGGAAATCAATTCCTACTACACACTAACTACCAAGCTTTAAGAGTATTTCTTTTGGGCAATGTAACTATTTTTCAAGTTATCTTCCAGCCAGTGTGTCGCTGCTTTTAATACTTGTAGCATGGAAAATTCTTGCATATTAGCAACTAAGAATAGTCAACTGACATTGATTTAAACCAATTTATACCTCTCTGTACAGACAAGTACTTCCTTTAAAAGTCTGTATCAACAACTAGTGAACCACTGCCCAGCTCTAGTGACTATAGTTCACTTACCAAGTCACAGGGCCTTAAACTTATTTGGAGATGCATGTAGCAAAAACACCTTTGTTTAAATTTTATACCATCTTTTAGCAAACTGGTGTTATTGTGTTCCTACATGACAAGGGGAATATGGAATTCATTGTCAAAGATAAGGGGCCTGTTAGGAGGAGTTGCCTCCTTGTCTGCTTTGTGCAGCAGTTTGAAGAGTCCCGTTCCAATGTTCATCGGAATTCCCATGATGATACACTCAGAAACACCTAGGAGAGGAAAAACACAGGGTTAAGCAACTAAAAGGTTTCTACAACTACCTGCTCTGCCAATTCCCCTCCACATATAGCCCCATAGCAAAACCCTGTTTGAACCTTACATATGAAGGCAAGCATGTCAAAAGCTCTCTCCACTAGGCACAGTTAAGGAGGACGCTCAACCAAACCAATAAATAGCAAACACATTATTCTGAAACCCAAACGTTTAGCAAGGATTAAGAACAACCAGCAGCAGCGAAGAAGCTTCGTTGTAAAATGTATTTATAGTTTTGTGTTTGACACTAGAATTTACAGTGGACAAGGCACTGCCTACTTGTTAGGTACAAACCCAAACTTTGTTAGGAATTTCTCTCATATGTTGACCTTTCTATGGTTTGTCACAGCAGCAAGGCTTTTGTGTAGTCTGGTAAAGTTCTTTTTGGCAGTCAGCACTTCAAGTAAGATGAAGTCTGGAGTTTCTCAGCACTTCAGATATACCGATTAAATTTTTTATGTTTTGATGACTTAGAAGTACATGTTTTGAAACTTATCAATCTTGCCATGGATTTAGCCCTCAAGTGAGTCCAAATGCCTCTGATATGTCAGTTAACATATGGTTTGGAAATGAAGTCATGAATGCTTGTATACATACAAAAGATCATTTCCTAACTTCTCACAATGTTCGGTTACTGTGCTCTAGATGTTATATTCCTAGAATATTGGTCTTCAATTACTACCTATTCAAAGATTTCAGCTACTACAAATGCCAATGAAAAGCAGTCATTTTGTCTCTGCTTGGATTGTAGGCTCCTTGGAGCAGGGGCCATATTTCTGTTCTGAGATTGTGCAGCCTAACACTACAGGATCTGCTTGCTTCCTCCACTCCTCAGTTTAACTGAACAGAGCTATGTCTGCAAACAAAAGTTCAATGTGAACTAAAATTGGATGGGGGTGGGGAGAGAAGAGAATGGAAAAAACAGATTTCTAATAATTTAAGAGAGTAGGCGTGAGAACTTAAAATTAAGATGCAAAAAGAATATACAATCAAATGACAAAATTCAAAATATTTAAATGTCCAGGTACAGTTGATTAAGAAGTACATCACCTTTTAGTTTTAGGCACAGTTTGTGCCTTTCATCCATTTAATGGAGTAAGAGAAAGCTGCAATTTGATAGTTATTCAGTAAACCTACAAACATACATGTACATTTTGAAGGTGAACTGAAGAGTTTTTGTGTGTCTGAATTCGACTTCTCTCTAGGGCTTTATTCCTTGCTTATCCCCGTGGCCACTGAATGCCTAAGAGTTCAAACCCCTGGGCCTTCTGGGTTTTCTTTTTGCCACTAATGAAACACATCATAATTATTCATTATTCACAGTACTTTAGATGTATACAGCACTTTAAAACTACAAACAAAAAGGGAGCCTAAAAATGAAACTGGGAATTATTTTTCTTAACCTAATTTAGGTCTTAGTAAAGGTCAACAAAACTTGTAGAGTGAACATTACTTTGGTGGGTAACAGGATTAAATGCTATGACATCTAGTTGAGGGGATAATGTCTCAGCTAATGCACATCAAACATCTGGGGTCAAGATATTTTATCCAGCGTTATTTCTAAAGAGTCTAGCATATGACCTAGACATATTTTAGTGTTCTGGGAGACACACAGAAAGCTTTGAAAGGTGGGCCAGTCACCGTCATCCCCCTCCACCCCCAGAAGGCGTTTAGCAGATGCCGAATGAATACCCATGCTGCAGTCTATCCTACAATACCTACCACACACAGAATCCTTCTGCCCAAAGTAGGCAGCATCAAACAGATGGTCTGCAGTCTTTTCAAAAGAAGCCAGCATTAACACACTTTCCTTCATTTTTGCCAGACCAAACCTTGTAATGCCCAGGACTTCACCCTAGACCAAGGCAGGAATGGAAAAAGACAGTCAAGGTTCTGCAGGTTTGGTTTCATTTATTGAAGAATCAAAGCAAGTAATGTGACAAAAAGGTAGTTTAACTAAGCACTGAGGTCCACAGTCTACACTAGACCCTCTGTTCTGCTCCTTCAAGCTTTGGTAGTAATGAAAGGTTAAAAAAAACCAAAAACCATTTATTCTTAAGCTGTACGATCAGCTATAAATTGCTTGAAACTTCATGATGCCAAGGAAACTGAAAGGACGCAAATCAAAAAAAGGCACATGGATGACAGCAAGATGTCCAACTACTATCAGGCACTAAAATATAAACTGAACCTTCCTCTGCAGAGGCTCCTAGAAGGTTGCTATAAAGAATTTAGCTGAAACTGTTAGTTACTGGCCGATAAATCTGACTCCTAGCATAAAATGACTGGATCACGCAAATCTTCCTCTTTAGTTGCCTTAGAAGATCTACTAGAATTTAAATATATTGATCTAATCCTGACTCTATCCCATGCTGTTACAGAGCGCCTTGATTACAATGAAGCGAACATAGCTCTGATACCTAGGGTAGAGGGGAAGGCGAAGACGTGGATGCTGTGAAACTATCAAGCCAGCCAACACAGCACTCCTGGTCCCATCTCCACTAAAGTGGAAAGAGGGCTATCTGCTTGACTTTGCTGCAGATAAAGGTTTGGGAAGATGGCAGAACCAGCACAAAGGCTGTTGCAGTCTCAAGTCTCTAACAGTAACTGCCTGGTAGCTTTGGGGAACAAAGAAGAGCTACAATTCCTCGGCTCCTTTACCCAAGGGCAGAGTTGTCCCGCTTGTTAAACTCCTGTACGCTAGCTCAACATACGGGAGAAGATTTACTCCACCATGTGCATTAAACACAAGTACAGCTCCATTATAGTATACGCACAGTATCAAGGATTCTCCTTCCTTGAGAAGTATGGACATTGTACCACAAGCCAGCACTATAACTGTTACCCATATTCCTTATACTATGTGCAATGCCACGACCTCTATTAGGTAGTGTGGATGCTGTGCTTTCTAACATATCAAGAGATATACACGGAGGCGTGTATGAGGTGTGGATGTAACATACTAGCTAGTTGACCTACAGAGTGAAACAAACACCCACAAAATCTAAATGAAGCTCTTCAAACAGACTGATGTTCTCAAGCTATGGATTAAAGCAGGGGTCTCAAACTCAAATCACCATGAGGGCCACATGAGGACTAGTACTGGGCTGCATGAAGACTAGTATGTTAGTCCAAGGGCCACACCACTGAAACCTTTTCAGATAACAATATTGCAAATATCAGTAACAATAGGGTCATTGTGGGCCGCAGGAAATAGCTTTAGGGGCTGCATGTTTGAGACTCCTGGTTTAAAGCATTTAAGTCCCAGGGATCAACTAGGATGATCAGCAGTTACTTTGTAAATTATCTATTAATGCTCCTCAGCTGAAAGCTCTTTTGTTGACTCTACTGTTAAGTTTGGATGAAGAGACCCATGTGACACCAAAAAGAATGCAGCACAAACCTTGTATGTCATCAGATCCGATAGCAGCATAACATGCCTCCTGTCAATGCTCATACCATGGTTTACCATAGTGTATTGAATCTCATTGATAATTGTTGTTCGAGCAGCTTCAATGCCTAGAGTTTTCTCTACCTGGAAGAGAGAGATCATGTTGGCTAAATGACAAGGAAGCTCTTGGGGTACTGCAGCACTACCTTGCTTGAACATGGGAGTGAAGTTTTTACTACTGATCTAACTAAAAAATCTTAGTGATTTTCCTGGGATATAGGTTCCTGCCACACCCACCATTTTTCTTTCTATAAAGACCGGAATTAATAAAAATATTTGCTTATTAAAAGCACGTGAAGCTGGCAGCTGAATTCAATATTTATGCAGTTACTTGTGAAAGCAGAAATGATCAGTGGCAAACTGCATTAACTGGTGACAAACAAAAGGTGAGAAAGAATCAAGCAGCAACTATAAACTGTGCTGAAACCTCCTTGAGCATTACCTCATAAGTGTTGTTAGAAGTGGTCTTTGTTCCTTTGACGCCATGGGTGGCCATCACAGCTCGAAGGTTATCACCTTCCACCAGAAGTTTGTATTTCTCCTTGCCACTCTGCTCATCAATGTGAATGACGGCTCGGGACACCTCTGGGACACCTTGCACTACAATCTTTGTAAAATAAGTAGCTGAATAAACTCAATATGTTTTGTCCATGCAGCTTTAAGTAAACAGTGAGAGAAAGCTTGCATCTCATCAGACCTCAAAGTCATTTAAAAACTTCACTTGTTATATCACAATAGCCTGAACATTAAAATAAATATTAGTGCCTGATGTCTATTATGTACTCAGTGCTACATGGAGACATGGAAGAGGGGCATTCACCACTTTACTGTTTTATAACTAGACTTCACTGCCCCTGAATTTTGCACTTTGTATCAGGGGTCCAGGAAAGCAGGTGTGCCACAGATCTCTGCCCCGGTGCTGTAGGGTACCCTGGTTATTGGTTTTTACTTGCAAATGCCTTTGACAGATGATTTTATAGGTGCGTGTCAAAACCTGCCCTATTTTTAATTGGCATGAAATTTAGCATATATATGGCCCTTTTCATCTTCAAATGTCTTTCAATCATACCTGCTGCTTAAGAAATATTACAATCTTCATTTTACATAGTGGGAGAGACACACAAAAGGTTAAGACTGAACAGGTTAAGTGAGACCTGGCAGCTTTGCTGGAATTTGAACCCAGTTCTGGACTCAGGCAGCAAGAAGACTATGCTGACACTCCAACCCATCTAGAAATAATCATTATTTCCCCCATACAAATTGAAGAAATAAGCAGTTGCAAATGGAAGAGCTTCTACTTACCTTTGGTAGCTCTTCTTTCAGGGATTGCAAGACATAATACATGGAGCTCTTACTATTCTCACGAGGGGTGACACACACAACTGCCTCTCCATGAACAGCAACATCTCCAGGCTTCACTCTCAGCTTAGATGTGCAGATAGAATATCGCACAGTCTCTGCATTCACCTGCAGCAAAATGATTCTCTTGAATATTAAAATATATCCCTTAAACTTTTTAAATCTTTCAGCCAAGCAGAAATAATTTCTGCTCCACTACTTAACAAGGATGCTGTCTCAGCTGGATGGGTATGGAATGTTTGCACATTGTCAAAAATTCGCTCTGAGTGAAATTTGCCTCTGTGCAGAAGCTCCACACAGGTCCAGCTGCCACTTTAGTTTCCCTGAAGCCTTGTCAGTGCTGAGTATAGGTAATCTCTTATTGAATATGACACAGAACTGAAGGGTATGCTGTGCTGCTGCAGCTGTGTCAGTCCTATGATACTAGACATGCCAGGATAAAAGAAATATATTGTGACACTGGTTAACCAAGTGCCAGCTCTGGCCAAGGCTGTACACCAGGGGTCAGCAATGTTTGCTGGATCACATGCCAGCCCTACCCCCCGCAAACCCTCAGCTAGGGTGTGGGGCCAGCAGGGGACAGGAGCCATGTGGGGACAGGAGCCATGTGGTGGCGCCAGCGGGGGAGCAGTTGTTGCACCGCAGGCCAGGAGCTCTATGTTCTGCTGTGCACAGGCCTGCATGCCGGGTTTGGAATGCGTGCCAGAGATTGCTGACCTGTGCTGTACACATTAGCTAAGAACCAATGAAATCAGAGTTGGAAAGCAAAGTAGTTCATCTGTATGCTAGTTTTGTCTGAGACAGGTACTAGTTTCATCAAAACTTGCTTAATCTTTAGACTCCACAAAATGCTTGTACATTGATGCCTGCATTAATCTCACTTGTAATGCCCATCTCCTAGGCTATACAGAAATATGTAAGTCCTCTGAACTTTAGAGCCAGGAATGAGAATCATTACACATGGCCATTAAGAGGCCTATCAAGATTAAAACAGGCCACTAAGAAACACTATAGCAGAAATGATTGGTGAATGGCCCAATTACACTGTGGAAATGCTATGTGAAAGAAGGCTCATCTCATGGACTGGAAGGCCAGAGATAAAACAGGGTCACAGAAAAATTTGTCACCTCTCTTTGCTGTTTGAACTGTCAAAGGGCCAGAGACATTCAAAGAAGGTAGAGATCCCCAGGTGTTGCTCCTGGGTCCACCCTGAAAGTCATTTTGAATTGACAGATTACCACATCTGCCATCTTTAAGAACCACAAGTAACTCACTTGTATGTATAGATTTGCTTGCTTTAACCTGTAAACAATGTTTATTTCTTTTCCCTAGTTGTTAAGTCTTCAGATGGTTTATTACCAGACTGGCTATAGGCACAGTCTTTGGTGAAAGGTCTAGCATATCAAATGATCGAGGGTAAGTGACTGGTTTCTTGAGACTGGAAGCAACCTGAAGAGTGTGGAGATTTTTGGTTCAAGTGACCATTATTACTAGATCCAATTTATGTGGATAGACTGCAGAGTCTAAGGGGACTGTGACTCCATTGCAAAACAGGTTCTAGTAATCCAGGAGTTCACATTTGTTACTGGCTTGGTGAAATCTAATCAGAGCATGACACCAATATGAGGTGTCAGCTCTAGATGGGCATTCACAGTTGTGAGCCACTTCACTGTGTGACAACTATCTCACCTACCTTCTCATAAAACTGTCCTTACATTTGGAAGGCTATGCACCACAAAAGCCATTCACCTCAGAACATCTGTTCCTACCTAAATACTCAAGAGAAAATAATCCATAATTCCATGCAATTTAGTTGTTCTGTTCAATAAATCCAGAAGTTCCTAGGCCAGAAAACCTTAACACTACCTGCCTGCACTATTCCCAGCTCTAGATAATGTTCTGAAATGGCAAATGTGAACATTAAATGGAGCTGTAAACCTCATACAGACATCCTATGGATTGCACTTCTCATAGTCTCTTTAACTGGCTTGTTTGTCATCTTTGAAAAGGGCATCAACTGGCGTGGTGGAAGGGAGCTTGTAGACCAGACTGTTCGGAAAACCCGAAGAAGGTCCAGAAAGCTCACCTCTAGTCTCAGCAGTCTAATCCTCTCCAGAGAGAGCTTGACCAATATGAAGCAGTCATCAGGAAGGAAAACTTCTTCGATGTACTCTGAAATCTGCAAGTTACATGTCCAGATGGCATAGTCAGAATCTCTCCAAGAATGGTTAATGGCCACTGCAACAATACAGACTAGAATTTTTAAATGCAATTTATCACCAACAATCAAGCTTTTCTTACCTCTCCTAACAAGGTTTTTTCAATTCTTCCCTTAACCAGACGGGCAAAATCGGGGTCGTCATCCTTGTCCAAGTGTGCTGTGATGATAGGTGTGCTGCACAGGAAGACCCAGTTATATAGCATTTACTAGCTAGGTTATGAAATGGCAGCTTTCTGCTATCTTCTGAAATACGTAGTGCATCAACTACCATCTATGGTAAGGATAACTTAGATGGTAAAAGAATCTGTTGCTTTCCAGGAAGTAACATAGCACCCAAAATTGACACAATTTGATGTCTATGAAACTCATTTTTTAAATGCCAAGTTTCATGGAATACAAATTACTAGAAACCCCCATCCCACTTACACATACTCAAAGAGATTATAGTGAGTTTTTATTGCTTAGTTTACTGTAACGGTGCTAAAATAAGCCTCCAGGTGCAGAGAAACATACCCATGGCCACTTGAGCTAGATTTATCTCCTGTAGAGTAATTTCTTGACAGATTGTAGTATTTCTGGACACAGAACATTCTACTTTAATCTAGGCCAGCAATGTGGTCAGTGGCTGGACCTCTGGAGGAAGGAAGGCAGGCAGCTGCCGGCTCCCAGCCAGCAAGGGTGCAGTGAGCCACTTCAAAAGCCAGCTAGGGCATGGAACCCCTGAATTCCGGCTCTTCTGGAGCCTGCAAGGGGGAATGCTGCAAGAGCCACACTTCTCCCTTCAAGATCTGCATGCGGCTCCCAAGTTGCAATCTGGCCATGCCTGATATAGGCTTTGACAAATCTAGGTTTCTGGTCGCCATTGTGTCCAGTTTTAGCAGCCTGTTGCCTAGCTCCACTGCAGAAATGTAATTGCGGAGCCCCCTCTGGTGAGCACAAATAAAATTCCTGGTGCTTCATGTGAGCCAAATTTGTCCACCCCGGCCTTAGTCTCTTTATTAAATTACTCATCAGACTTCATTTTCAGAGGAAATAAACACCCAACCTTGTGTTTTAGCTACTAGAAAAATACTTATTTAGATTAACTGAAATGTGAGGTTTTTCTGCAAATTAAAACAATTTGGTACGTAGCCTAACTCATCCTGTTTAGATATTTGACAGCACAAACCCTGCATGTTCCTGTATGGGAGTTACCCTTTTAGCCTACAGGTTTATGAGTTTTCACTAAGGCAGAGGAATAAAAAATGGTTTCAGTACCTGATTGCTTTGGAGGCATTAATAATTTCTTTGATTCTGGGAACACCTAGAGTGATGTTCATTGAAGCAACACCAGCAAAGTGGAAGGTTTTCAGCGTCATCTGTGTACCAGGCTCACCAATGCTCTGAGCACACAGAGCTCCTACTGCAGAGCCAGGCTCCATCTGTGCCCTTAGAAAAAAGCACAGAGTAAAGACCATTCAGATCAAAATGAGAGGATAAGACAAATTCCTGATTATGACATTAAATCTAGCCTGAGCAAAGTTAAGCACTCCATTATTCCAGGAGTACTAATAAGAGTTGTAAAATTGCATTTTCTTCGTCAACGATGGGTCTGGCAGGAAAAGTCATCCATATCCGACAGACACCAATTGCATGCAATGCGAAAGAATGCCATGAGCATAGAGAAATTCCTCTGCCCCAGGTACAAAACATTTCACAACTAGTCAGGTGAAATAAAAAAAGTTCATCTTCTGAAGAATTGGGTATTGGCCATTGCCAAATCCCGAATTCTTCATCGGATGGACTATTGTAACCCAATAAACTGGGAATTCCCATATTCCAAATGCAACAGATTGCCCATGTAATTGTTCTTAACAGGTTGACAAACAAAGAAGGTTGGCTTTTCATTCTATATAGCAGGGGATCCCCTTAAATAAGTCTTATTTCTGAGTGAAGTTTAGCCTCTAAGAAGAATAAAATCCAATCATGTTATTGCTTTATTTTAACAGCAGTATATTGGCTATTCAAATAGATAACAAAATGGCAGAGAAAACAAAACATGCCACCACATGGAACATGAACCTATGAAGGAGAAGAGATGCTTTGATGAGAAGTTAGATTTTAAACTGCAGATTTGCCAGGACACTGAAATTAACACTTCTCTTTTCTCAAAGAATGAAATGGGATCAATCACTCTAGGAGCACGTTTTCTCCCAACAATAAAGTCAAGGCAGAGTGCCGCCTCCTAAATCACCAATGCAGCCTTCAACATCACCATGGAGACCTTTCCTTGGAGAATACCCTTCCCAGTATAAATCAGGCCCCTCAAGGGTTAGCCTGTGAGATATGATGCAATCAACAACCAGGCTGCTCTGTAATAAACAATACAGTTATTTAAATTCAGACTAGTCTACTCTCAAAATTACACTGCTTTAGCTATGTCTCTCAGACATAGCTAAGCTGATTTATCCCCTGTGTAGGCAGTGCTATGCCAGTAGAAGAATTCTTCCATTGACCTAGCTACTGTCTATCAGGGAAGAGCCTGAATTACAGTCATTGGAGAATCTCTCCTGTCACAGTAGTGAGCAGCTACACTGAAGCACTACAGTGGCTGCTGTAGACAAACCCTTACACTTTATTATAAGTTACACTATAAGCTCCTTGGAACAGGGAGCCTATCTTACTATGTGGCCTTACAACGCCTAGCACAAAGGGGCCTCAAACTTAGTAGTTCTATGCGGTGGCTGCTCCTACTGAAATTAAGCAAAATTTATAGCATTGTAATCATCATGACAAAGATTAGTACATCAAAGCCTTAATTAAAACCACTGTGCCTCTATCACCATACAATGCTAAACACATAAGTTAACACCAAAAAGGGAGCCGTCAGTGGTACTTGGCTCAGCCAGCACTGCAGGGGCCTGGACTTGATGACCTCTCATGGTCCCTTCCAGTTGCTATAATTCTATGAAACCCTACTCACATAATAAATGATGAGCTCTGACTTAATACAAGTGCATTAGAGGAAAGTAATAAGCAAAATTTGTACCGCATATATTTGTCCCTACAGGTCTCTAGAAACTTCTCTAACTGTGTCGGGGTAATTCGATCCAGTTGGTACAAGACACGTGGCTGAAGAGACAATGAGACAAAGGTTAGAAATGAGGGTTGGGGAGTTTTAGCCGAAGTCATTTTTTCTTACCCCTCTGAAAGCAGTTACCTCTGTTGTGCCGTTGTCATTAATACCGTACTTATCCCTGGTTTTCTTGATCTTTTCAGAAATATTTTTGATGAAATTTTTAATCTCCTGAAATAAAAAGAAATAAAAAAAAAAGTAAAATTTATGTCAGAATGTACGTGTCTTGTATTGCAGTAAATCGGGGTCTCAAACTCAAATCACGACGAGGGCCGCATGAAGACTAATATGTTAGCCAGAGGACTGCACCACTGAAATCTTTTCATACAACATTGACAATATCAATAACGGTAGTGTCGTCATGGGCCGTAAGAAATAATTCTAAGGGCTGCATGCGGCCCATGGGCTGTGAGTTTGAGACCTCTGCAGTAAAGCTGTTTGGTTCCAGATCTCGTAAGGTGACCAGATGCCCAATTTCTTATGGATGGTCCTGATATTCAGGGCCGTGCCTTATATAAACACCTATTACCTCCTACCCTGTCCCAATTTTTCACATTTGGGAACTGGTCATGCCATAGATCTGAAAGAACTGCTTTATGACAGCAAATCAGCAGTCTGCACTATGAAAAAGACGACAGCAAAATCTACGCACGCACTACATGGGTAGCACAAACCAAAATCACCCTTGTGGTAACTAAAAAAAAAAAAACCTCCAACAACAACAGGATAGTGGGAATTTGTACTAATACATATGAAGTATCCTCACGCTAATATTAATGACAGGCTCATCCCAGCAGCGAACACACATTTTCAAAAGATAATGGTTCTTGCAGAGTCAAGTCCTCCATTTGCATTCAAATAGGATCAGCATAAGCAGTAGCAAAGCAACCTTTCTCCACCATAATGACATATTTTAACAATGACTTGAGAGAACTATTTCTACAGATGACAATTCAGTTTTCACAGTCCATTTAAATCCTCGATCTCTCTGTTGTGCTGGTGATTGTCAAATGGACATAGGTACTACACTAATCCTACCAACTCTCTGAGGTGACCAAACTATTTGTGGGGCCATTCCATCTCCTCAGTAATAGATCAGTGAAAGCTATTCCATATGAAGAATAACTGTTCCTTTCTAGTCATTTCATATCTACAGCACCTCTCATTAATAAAACACTGTCAACAGAGCATATCCATTACAAGAGACTCTGAAGGGTGACCCCAAATTGCTGATGCTCAGCTCAACACTCAAGGCATTTTTAGTTTCACTGCCCACTACATCAGACAAGGTCAAAATGGAAGAGTTAGATAATGCAGTACTTGAACCAGTGCTTAAGTTTATCTCCATTTAGAAGACAACTCATTATTACTTGAATAATTTCCTACCTATTTTACCTAGCAATATACATCTCTCCCCTAAATCATATTCACTAAAAAGTATACTTTTCACTTTTACAGATTCTTCTATCAGATTATTCAAACCTCAAACATTTGTGCATTATCCTTAACAGGACTTATTAAATAAACACGTCGTAAGTAAGCATCATCTCCCTACCAAAAAACATTTAATAGAGAAGGAAGTGCTATGATTTCTTAAGGTTACAATGGAACAGTACTTCTAATCCAGACACACCAAAAAGGATGAGATAGTCAAAAGACATGAAATTTAGTGACTTTCTGAGCTACATTTAAATTGCTTCTCTAATCAGAAGGCCTAAAACTGTTTTTTTAAAATGACTGCCTAGATTTTCACCTAATCACATGCTGCTTTGAACTGGGGCTTTTTGAAAATGTATGAAGTCTTGAGAGACATGCAATAAAATTACAAGCGTTAGCAACAGTGAGAATCTTTGAGAGGGCTAGGACTAGAACCTGGACAAGAAAATGGACTTCCTTTTTTGCTTTAATTGTTCCTTAATAGCTAAAGAACTTTCAAAACAAGCAATTGGAATGCTTCTCTACAAAGGCTTCTGAGCTGCAAATACCAGGTGATCAAACTGGAGAATTCATAACAACTCAAGATCTAGAGACAAGTGCTAAGTACATCACTTAGCAAGGGAAAAGAAAATCAAATGCACAACCACAAAATTGGGAACAAACTGATTTGATGTAAACTCTGCTAAAAAGGATCCAGCTGTTATAGTGGATCACAAACTGAGAACAAGCTAAAAATGTGACGCAATTGTGAAAACACACACTAACATTACTCTAGGATGATTAATAGAAGCATCATATGCCAGACACGAGAGTTAACTGCTCTGTTCTACTTGGCAGTGGTAAGGGCTCATATGGACAAATTTGAGAGTCCAGAGAAGAACAACAAAAATGTCAAAAGGCTTCGAAAACCTAACATATGAGAAAAGGTGAGAAAAATTGAGCCGGTGAGGAAAACTAGCCACATATGGTCTCAAGAAAATAAGAGTGGGAGGGAAATCTCATGACAGTCTTCAGAAATGTGAAGGAACATTTTAAAGAGAACTGTGATCAACTGTCATCTGTGTCAACTGTCCTCTATGTTCACTGAAGGTAGGAGAAGTATCAATGGACACAGACAGCAACAAGGGAGATTTAGGTTAGATACTAAGAAAAACTATGTAAAATCTAGAAGGGTAGTTATGCATTGGAACAGACTTCTGAGGGAGAATGCAGAATCCCCACATCACTGGCTGTTTTTAACAAGTTGGAGGAACCTGTCCAGAATGGTGTAGGTTTATTTGGTCCAGTCTCAATGTAGGAACCTGACTTCTTGAGCTCCCCTCCAACCCTACATTTCTATGATGCTCAGTTAAAGAGATTTTTATCCGTCACAACAAAGAAATGATGGTACAGAATGCCATGTGACGCGCTGGAGGTTTTTTCTCTTTTCTTTTAAAAATTCTCAAGGGTCTTCCACATGTTAGAAGCAGTGAAAACCATGAAGTTCCAAAGATCTTCCCATTATCAATGGGAAATAATACTAAATTTCCTCCAGTTGCCCTATACTAATACTTTTGAAACAAGCTGGCATTTCAGGATATTAGGCTGAGTTAACTACCTTAGTGATTCAGAGGTGGTGGCTAAAATAAAGCCTCCGACAGCTAATTCTCATTACATTTGAGCTTTGTTTTCATCCACATTAGGTGAAAAAAAAAAAAAGATGACTTAGTAGATTAGTGCTGGGGAAACCTTAATTATAATTTGCCAGGAAGTAATGTCTATAGTTTGTTACTATAAGCTCTTGCACAAACATCTTAAGTTAAATATCACTACCATTAACAGTCACACAGCGCACACACATGCTACGAATACCTCATTATACTTTTCATAACCTGTCTCAGTTAATGCCTTTAAGGATGAATGGAAACAAAAGAAAAAAGGTAAAAGGAGAGAAGGAAAAAAAGTAACCATGTCTTCAATTTACTAGTCAAAAATGAATCTTTCAAAAACAACAAAAAAAGGTTAGTGCTAACATGGTGTAGCTATATCTGTGCATCGTAGTTTGAATTCTGAAAGGAGCATTAAAATTGAGCACATCTCTAAAAACAAGTGAATTAACTTCAGACCTTATTATGAACCTTACCTTAGGCCAAAATTTACTACTGGAAGCTATGAACAAATTGTTTACAAGCCCAGTGGGTTAGATTTACACACGCTTCTATTTATAACCTAAGCAGTCTGTTGACTCAGTACTTGCATCTGTATAGCAAGCCCTGTATATAAACCGCTGTTTACAGGTCTTGTCATCTTCTCTTCTGGAGCACAGTGATCCATAATAAACAGCAAATAGCTACTACATTCAGGCATGAAATCTGTGCTCTCATGATCACTGATATGGCAGAGGACATTTCAAGTTAATACCTTCATTGATCCACCTCCAGGTTAATTCTTCTGTTTTTCAAGGCTCATTTACACAGCCCCACAGTTCAGTCTATGGAGGTGTGAACAGCAGTAAGCACTTTAAGGGCTCCACTGTCACTCCCCTCTGGTAGAAGTTGCAGGCATGAGTTAAAAGTTTATCATTGGAATTATGAAATGGAAATTAAGAACCTTTTAGTTCACACTTGCAGAACCCACACAGGGGAATGATAGCACAGTACTGTGGACACCAGTCTGAACTGTGGGGCAGTATAGGCATAGCCTTGAATGATAACACTAAGACCCCAAAGTAGGAGACAGTGCGTATCTGCTTAGCTCTCTAAATAAAATATTTAGAGTTACTTAATACTTTCATAAACTTTGGAACTTGGCATTATATTTTGTGAAGTCCTACTGCAAGAAGCCAAAACATGATCACAGAAATACGTGCCAATCCAGCAAAGCATGTGCTTGAACTGCTTCGTTGAATTAGGAACCATGAGAGAATTAATGTTTATTAAGAAAGCAGAGCAAATAAAACTTATACAAAAGGCAAATAAAAGGGAAGAAGAAAGCACGTAGGATTACTACTTTCACACTTATGCTCCAACATATCAGACAATTATCTTAAAATATGTCAGGAATAGCATTAATACTTAATACTCCTCTGAGGTAGCCAATTACTAGAACTATTTTGCAGATGGTAAAAACAAGGTATAGCAGTCAGATTTGATTCATGTGTCTCGGCAGGTCAATGACTGACACTTGCTCAATCCACAACACCCCCTTCCTTTATAAAGTTATCATAGAAAATACATGTATTAAAGAACATAAAGGAATAAGTTTACTTTCCACACTAAAGTGCTAGTCTTACTGCACCATGAATACAGTACTGAGAAATCTTGGAAGGCAGGTTAGTACAGTAGATATTACTGCGAGTAGTGGATATAAATTTTTAAGCAGCTCTCCATCAGTCTTTAAATAAAAGACAATCAATATGTTCAATATCCCTGATCTACAAGGGAAATGATATTTCCTTTACTTCATGATTATTAAAATTAAGATTTACCTGGAGGAAACTATCTTGACAGCAAAGGAATTCCATCTTCTTCATGATGGACTCAGCAGTTAACACCAATTCATTTTTACTGAGAGCTGGTTCACTTTGACATGGATAGACAGCCTTAAGCAACAACAAAGAATTATACTTTTACAGATAATCCACAACAGCACTACATTAAACATTTTACAGATTAGTTCTGGTGTGCACATGGACAACAGAGTTGAAAAACATTTCAGTGAATAGTGTTCAAATTATACCTTTACGTTTCTGATTACACAAATCAAACCACATCCAGCCACAGAAGTCTGAATCACCACTTACACAGAGAAACCTTTAGTCTTTGTTGAGAAGAAATATTAACATTTAGCTAATATGAAGAGATGTTCAGCATGCTGTTAGTCATGTGTTTCTCCATACCATCCTAGGCCCACGTCTACATCAACAGCAGCAAATTCGCTCCTTAAATCAATTTATCTGATTCAATTGAGCAGCAGTGAAGACTCACTCAATTAATCCTAAAGTCAATCTACTAAAACCACCTACAGAAAAAGCACAGTGCTGTATCGACAGGTACTCTCTTTCCATCAGTGGAGCATCGTGGAGATGGCACACAGAACAGAAGTTCAGAAGGTGACACAAGTTATGCACGCTGCTCTATGCAGACTGTGCAACTCCCGTAGACTACTGCCAAATTTGCCCATCAGTGTAGACTAGGTCTTAGTGACAGCCAGCAAGGCTGTCTTCCTGGGAGCTCAGAAATACAATAAGACAAGAAAACTTTATACAATGTTAATGTGTGCAAGAAAGACTCATCCCATCACCCAATTAATTCAATAGTAGTCCAACTATTTATTTCAATGTGCCTTAAATTCTAAAAACCTGCATGTGCTAATCTAGTCATTCACTTCCAAAGAAAGGTCTAGAATTCTCTATTGAGCATAAACCTGCTAAAAAAAGTCCACGACAGATTTGGCAAGAAACTGAGTTTAAAAGAATCCTTGCATTGGAATGATCCTTCATGTTATACCATGACGCTTCTTTCTTCTCTATGTCCCCAATCATCCTCTGAAACCCAGAGACCCTAAAAACACATTGCAAATTGATTTCACAATATCTTACTCTGATATTGTCCAGGACTCGCTTGAATTCCAAAGGCTCGTCTTTCCCTTCCATGGCAGCAGGATCTAAGCCATCTCCCCCATAAATGAACTGTATAATGTCACCAGTAGAACTTCTGACAGTCAGATCATATTGAGAGCAAAGATCTTCAAGAGACTTCACCAGCCGTCTCTGAGGGGAGAGAAGGGAAGGGTAGGTGAAGTAAGGACAGCTGTTTTTTTAGGAATATTCATGTATTTTACACAATACCCTTAAGGTTTAATTTTATATTCCGTTGCCAGCAGGGGTAACAAATGATCCTCAGCGGTAATAGAAGTCAAAGCAACCTTAGAAGTCTGTAAACTTTCTTTCCTCACCTCACATCATTTAATATTTGCACATGCACACTCGCCCTCTAAACATCACCACTGTTAGAACTTAACAGTCCCACTTATCAGAAATTTAAAAAACAAACCATATGTCTTCAAGAAAGTGCCTTTTTAATCACATTTCTCTAATAACATTTGCTTCCTCCTTTTTCTTTTTCTAAATGCAAAATATAAGAGACATTACCATCTATATGTCTTATAGGGAGAAGTAAAGAGCAGAGATTGCTTAACATCTGCCTCTGAAGTTGGACCCCATTAAAAGTATAGTTTTCTAATAATTAATGAGTTAACCATCAAGGTTGGCTGAGTGCAATTTTTCCATAAATGTTAGTGCAATCTCCTATTAGTGCTAATGAACACTGCATTAGACACATTGCACTGGGGCATTTATCCTCAGAGATCAAAAGCTGAAGTCACTGGAAAAAAAACAAACATTTGTACTTAAGGACCATTCTACTTCAGAAATGATTGTTGTTATACTATTAAGTTTAGGACACTTCAAAACATGATCTGGTAACAGTTTAGAGAGCTTTAAATGAGGGCTCTCAAACTCAAGTCACTACAAGGGCTGCATGAGGACTAGTACATTAGCCTGAGAGCCAGACCACTGAAACCTTTTTATGCAATGACATTGATGTTGATGATAATAGTGTTGTTGTGGGATGCAGAAAATCACTTTTGGGACCTTGAGTTTGAGACCCTGACTTGAATGTCATCCCTTCATCCCATCCCCCCAAATTAATCCATTTTCCAGGATCCAAAATTCATCTGTGCAGATTTTAGTACAGCCTAAAAACCACATATAGTTTTCCTCATGTACTATCATCTTGCAAAATTATAACCAATGGGGTGAGCCACCTGCTCAGACCTGCTCAACACCCTGCAACATTGGACTGTCAGCTTTCATTTGAGACATCTTTCTGTGCTATTCCTAACGGAAGCTGAAGACAGCATGACTCAGATATTTTCAGCCATCAAAGACAGAGATAGTGTCCAGTTCAACTAGTCCAAGACCTCCACAATGGCAGAAATAGGCCGCTGTAGCATATATACGTGCACTTATAGTATTCCTAAAGCTTAGGGTCTTTATCCTACAAGCCCTGTGTATGGGGAACTCCCCTGGGACTTAAAAGGACTCTTTCTAGAGGACTGTAGGGTATCAAGAACTAGCTTACTTTTCTTGATGATACAGCAACTTGTCCTGCTGCTATTGCCAGGGGTAATGCAGAACAATACAGCTACTAAAAGTGAACAAAGAGGGGACAATGGTTACTTAATCTTAGCAGGGGATGGAAACTGCACTCACAAGAGGCCTTCCTGCCTTTTGTAACAGGAACAATCAACTCTGGGAGACATCAGCAAAAACAAAGCCATTTGAGTATCTCTCACTTGAGGAGACTAGAAATCACATGCCTTGGAACATGTGTTCTTCTTCAAGCACTGCTTGGATTCATTCAGTAACAGGTGTCTCCATGCTGGAGCGCCAGATTGGTCAGAAAAGTTTTTGTCCTAACCTGTCAGGAGAGGGCAGGTGGCGTCCGCCCCTCACGCCAGTCCTTGGCTATATATACGGCCGCCTCCCGACTCCTCCTCAGTTTCACTTCTTCCGCCTTGTGCATTGGATTTGGAATGTCCGCTCCTTGCGAGTTGCAAGCAGCCTGTCCTCCTTTCTATGAATTTGCTGCCCGGCTGGGAGCATCTCTTCGTGAATTTAATTCCACCACAAGAGTTCCCCACCATCAGGCTGGAACATCTTGCGATCATGCCAGGGTTCAAACCCTGTGCCAAGTGCAGCAAGATCTTCGCCCGGGACGATCCCCACAGGAAGTGCCTTAGGTGCCTGGGTAAAGACCACATGGTCTCAGCCTTTTCCATATGTCTCTCCTTCAAACCTTGAACCATTAAGAAGAGGGAACAGCGGCGCCATGCCCTAGCCTCTGAGGAAGCCCGGCACCATTCACCCGAGGCTTCAGGTTCCCGCCTGGCACCAAGACCCAGCTCGGCACTGGAGCCTACGCAGCACCGTACCACCAGTAGCCGCCGCTGCCGCACAACCTCAGTGCCGACTTTGGCACCCCAGCACCAACCTGGTGCTCCGACACCACTCAAGGTCGCCCTCAGGTAGCTCGGTACTGCTGGTACCAGGATTGCCCTGGCGCTGTTCCCCATCATCTTCGGCGCTGATAGCTTGGTACAGTCCAGCCTCATCAGTGCCAGCCATATTCACCCTTGGCACAGCAGGCTCACCATAGCCCAGTGCCGCAGGAGCGGGAGTCCTTCTGCCCAGGCAGTCCTCCTTCCCTGGGCAAGGACTTGCCACGGAGCCACATGGAGTTGCTCCTCGTGCCATCCATCCCAGAAGCGATGGAGGCTGGACGAGCCCTCCTTTTACTCCCCACACCTCTGTCCCAATCCCAACCAGAAGGGGCAAACCAGCCTTCATACTGAAGGCCTGGATCCAATCTGGGGATTCACCCTCACCACATAGCCCCGTCTTCCACTCCAGTGGGGGCTGGCACCACCCAACCGTTGCCAGTACCACCCTAGGAGTCTTGGTCCCATTTCCCCGCTTCCAGTCTAGAGGAAGGACCTTCCAGGAGCTCCAAGCGGCCTCGGCGCCACACATCAGCCCCGGCACCCTTCCACTTCAGGCCGTGGGAATGGTTCCCTCGAGAAACTCCCTCCCCACCACAGCGAACTCCTGGTACCGCCCTCTCTCCAGCATCGGGGTCTCATATGGGAAATCTGTCACCGCATTTCGATTTGTTGCGCTGGCACAGGGCCCACTTAGGCATGGAGGTGCAGCCTTTTTGAGCCTCCCTCCCGATACCCTCTTCGGGCCAGCCTTTGCCTCAATGGAACCCTTAAACAGTTCCGCCACACCCAAGCGTATGGGACCTTGCATGTTCCTGGTGGCAGAGCCCAAGTTCTATTGCCCCGGTTTCGGACACAGCAGGCGTTAAATATCGGATTTCCAAGTCAGATTTCCCCTCTCTCGCTGGTCACCTGGTTCCCCCAAGGGACATGGTGCAGATAGCGCTGGGCCCAGGGGAGCCCCCCAGTGACCCCCTCCCATCCTCCAGGGAAGCCAGAGAACTAGACCCTTTGGGCCGTAAGGTCTACTCCTCATCAGCCTTTCAACTGCGAGTGGCAAACAACCAAGCCATAACCAGCAGATACTTGTTGGATGTGTGGGAGTCACTTGCAAAATTTCAATGCTTGCTCCCACTTGAGGCCAGAGAGGAGTACGATGCCTTTCTTGAGGAAGGCAACATAATATCTCAAGACCTCCTCCTTTCAGCACGCGATGCAGTGGACACAGCTGCTTGCACCGTAGCCTCGGTGGTAACCGTCTGCCAGGTGGCATGGCTTAGGGAGGCTAGAGCACCCCCTAACACGCAGCAGGCAGTCCTCGACCTGCCCTTTGAAGGGGATGCTTTGTTTCCCCCAGAAACACTGTCGGTGGTGGGCACCGCTCAAGATTCCTGGGGAGAGGCCAAATACTTTGGCCTGCTCCCCCACAGACCCACCCCTCCCACTTAGTCTTCTGAGGCAACCCCCATATCCCCTCCCCCCCAAATTCCCACCCATTTCTCCCATAGTGGGACCACAGGGAATTTCCTTCCACCTCCATCATCCGCTGCAAAGGCTGAGACCTCTTCCCCTCTCCCACAGGGAAGGGCCCACCCAATTCACTGCCACCCCACTCTCAAACCTCAGGGGGTAAAGACTTCAGGGCATTATCACAGTAGACGGTCGACACACCCTTCCCCCCCTTGAAGGGGAATGGGGTTCGGTGGGAACCGCCCCCCCCCCCCCCCCCCGATTTGCTACTGCGTCGGCAGGCGTCCAACTCTTGACAGGGTTTCCCTCCCTCTGATCTTGGATGGCATGGCCTTGCCGACACAAGGACACCTCCTGCCTGCACCAACGGTACCCGGGTACTGTGGTCCAACCCTACACTCCCTCAGCAGCAGCTACTTCGGGTACTCATAGGGAACCCCCCCTCTCCCAAGGCATCCTTTCAACCCTGTGCCTTTTGTGCCAACAACACTTGCCAGGGACGAGAGGCGCGTCTCGTAGTATCCCCAGCATTGCTGCAGAGGCTCTGAGACGTGCATACTCGACACTCACTCGGACACAGGACTACGCCTGTGACCCTGATGCCTCCATCAGGTAGGTCTTCTTGAGTCTGGGTTGGGGGGGATACCTTCCTTCACATACCATCGGCATAACGAGTAACCAGCCCTTTGTGACCCCAACACCCCACTTTGACAAAAACTACCTCCTACTCGTCAAGGGGGACAAGTCCACTTAGCCATGGTGGATCTTAGCCTTTGAGGGAGGGCCAAGGTGAACGGCCCACCACCGCCACCCCACACTTCCCCTTCCTCATGGAAACTAGGGCTCCACACACCCTTACCTCGTAGGTGATCTCAGTGGTTGCCAGGACACCTACCCTAGGAGCCCTCATCCTAAGCCCACCTCACAAATTCGGTGGTCAGTTCTTCTCTTACGCCCTTCACTCACGAAGCAGGGGCCTAGCGTACCCTACTCGAACCATCAGATAGGGGAACCTAAGGGACGGTGCCAAACTTGCATCCCCACGGAAAGGGAACAGCGGTGAGATACCCTGTCGGGGCTTTCCCTCATCAACACCCTCCTCTGCGGCACCAGCCCGTCATAACTGGGCAGGAGACCACATTTTAGGCAGAGGGGATCCTCCCAGAATGACTTGTAGCTGCCTTTTCTACCTCTCGGTCACGTACCCTGGCAGGGGGTGCTCCCCCTGCCCCTTGTTTTCTTGGGGCCTTCCCACTACATATGCTTGAAGACCTACAGCTCTACCACAGGGTCACCTCCACGTGTGTTGGTGGTGCCCCAATAGTACTGCTGTTCCTCCTCAATTCTTGAGGAACCATTGACATACACTGCCCATCCGTTTATATGATGAACAGAGGGAAACAATCTAGAGCCTGCTTCCTGCAATATCCAGGAATTTATGGATTGTACTCCCTCAAATCGCCTTCCGACTTCTCGGCTGGGGACAATGCTTCGTTTGGCTCTCTAACCCTTGAGATACCGCAGTTGTTACGCTGTGATGGATTCACTTCCTAGGTGGTAGGAAAATGAACCTTCTTTGGCAACCGTGTTTTCGGGATATCCCTGTATCCAGGAGCTTTCCCTGGCACAGCATAGCAGTAGCACTATCCTTCCTGGTAATGCTATAGGCTCTCGAGACTGTGACCTTATACGGCACCTCTACGAACCTGTTGGCCCCCTTGCTGGGGTGGCCAAGCGATAGCTGGCGCTCTCTTTGGTTCCTCTTCTCCCTCCCTCATGTACTCGTGATGGCCCTCGTCATGCGGAACCCCGCGAGATTATAGGCCAAAGTGGGCCCTTCCTGCAAGCTCTCACAGTACCAAGGTCCTTACGCGGACCAATTCAGTAGCACTACCTCAGGCCACCTTGCCTCCCTGTGGTGCTTGTGTCCCCAAGCTTCCCTCCTGCGAGAACTTGGCCCTTGGTACCTGACTTGGCTGGAAACGTGCGCTCGTGCACTTTTCAAATTTTATAGCCAGCATACCTTAGGCCCCTCCGTCTGCTGAGCTTGGCCCTCTATATCCTGCTGTGAAGCGTCTCACGAGACCCTCCTCTGTCATTCTCGGGGGCCCCACCCCACACACTCCCATATCTTCACCCTCACTCGCATCGACCAGACTCCGCTAGGACTGATCGTGACCAGGCCAAAGGATAAGATTATTCCCCTGTGGCTACCTGTGTATCCCGTAGCCAACCAGATTAGTCCATCACTCTTTGGTTCCAGCTAGGGCCTTGGGGTGATCAGTCCATGGAATAATCTTCATCCCTTTCTTCGTTCTGTGCAGGCCATGGCTATTATGGCTAACTCTGCACTTGCTGGCATCCAGCGTTCTCCCACAAGGCCACGCTGCAAGGCCCCATGGCCAGACACTATATTCTGGCCATCATACTTCATGTTTTCCACCTATGTGGAGCATCTAAACGCAACCCTCTACGTTCACGTTGCGTCCTTTATTCCTGTGATGGTGACCTTGGTTCAACCTGCTTATGCTCTTACGTCCTGGCAGGTTCGTTCCTGCCCTGTCTTGGGTTGGCCCTAAGATCTCGATTCTCCTGTGCCGCATCAAAGCCTGTTTGCCTCTTGACTCCAGCTAGGATCGTGTGCTAGGCTTCTCCAATATGCGGCGTGTTGCTGTGCTGAAGGCAGAAGACCAACTCCACCCGCCATCCATCAGCATGGCTAGTAGTCACCTATTACTGAATGCATCTGAGCAGTGCTCGAAGAACGGTGGGTTACTCACCAGTAACCGTCCTCCTTCAAGATGGGCTGCTCGGGTGCATTCAGGTCCTTCCCCTCTGTCCCTGCATCTGGAGTTGGTGACTCTGAGGAACTGAGGAGGGGTTGGGAGGCAGCTGTATATATAGCCACGGGGTGGCGCGAGGGGCGGAGGCCGCCTGGTCTCTCCTGACAGGCTAGGACAAAAGCTTTTCCGACCAATCCGGCACTCTGGCACGGAGATACCTATTACTGAACAGATCCGAGCAGCCCATCTCGAAGAAGGACAGTTACTGGTGAGTAACCCACCGTTGCTTGTGCCTCTTTGGAGGCAGCAACTTATGGAGGGATTCAGTGAGAGCAACTGGACACACTACAGGGTTGACTCAAAACAGGAAGTGCTGCTGTTTTCATCCTGCAAGAGTAAACGGGCTGGTGGAAGCCAGAGCAAGGCTCATTATGCTGTAAGCAGGCTGCTGGTGCCAGGACACTGAGCTAAAGCTGCACAGTACAGAACCACCCAGGATTACAAGGCAGGCAGAGACAACCCCCTAGTGCTCTGGATGCCCTACGTGTCACCACCTGAAAATGCTTTTAGCTTCCTCTGTAGCTGAGTAAATTTTAAGTCAATTGTGCCCTCTGTGACTGAATGCACCCCTGTACACACTCATTACACACTACTGTACTAAATATGCCTCATGAGGTATCATTTGAAAAACTAAAAACTTGCTGTCAATAATGTTATGGCAAAACATGTCTGGCAACCTTGTGAAGTCACAGATTCCCCTAGGCTACGTCTACATTAGGCAAAGTTATTTCTAACTTGTTAGTTTGAACTAATAAGTTTGAGGTTACTTCAAACTGACCTCAAACTTATTAGTTCAAATTAACAACATGGACTAGTTCGAACTAATGTTAATTCGAACTAGTCTACTTTGCCGTTTCGAACTCACTGCCCTTAGCTCGAGCTACCACTTAGTCCAAGTCTACATCATGCTTAGTTCGAACTAACACTTGAACCTGTGGTAAGAATTTCACCTTGAACCAAGTCTAGTTTGAAAACAAATCAAATCAAATCATAGGGCTGGAAGGGACCTCATGAGATCATCGAGTCCAACCCCCTGGGAATTGAACCCAGGACCTTCTGCATGTTAAGCAGAGGTGCTAGCCACTACACTAGTTTAAAAACATTTTACCCTCTATTTTTCTTGTAACCATTTCTCACTTTAATGGCATACTTGTGCTAACTTAAAAATCTCTCTTTATAGTTTTATTCTTTAATTAAAACCAATCCAAAGGCGATAACTCCATTTATGAGAGCAAACAGTTATAAGATGATCCCCTTAAAGGGGCAAGGGCCCTAATATACCTTGACAGCCAAGAAGAAAGATGGATAATGTGTAGAATGCATGCTTTTGGGGGAAATTTTAATGGGCAGAGCATTGGGGTCATCTCACAAGTAGTAACCAAGGCTTCTGAAAGCCTGAGTCTGGCTAGTGTTTGCTGACAGACTGCTGGGTCAGAGTTGCTGGATCAAGGTGGCCTTATGCTAACACTCAGGGTGTGACCTGCACACTGGCAGGCTGTTTGAGTGGCCCAGCTGGGAGCTACAGCAGCAAAGCATTGAGAGACAGCCAAAGTTGCAGGGCTGGGGGTTACACAGGCTCTCACTTGTCTGACTGCACCCCTGAATCAGATCAGCGATTGCATCCAAATAACGCCTCTAAATAAGAACTTCAATGCTATCTTAAGCACGTAGGGAAGGTGATTTCAAGAGTACCCACAAGGGCTTAACCCTGAATAAAATCAATGGCAGAATTCCCATTTACTTAAATGAAAGGAGAGAAAAGCCAGCTTTGAGATATTTTTGAGCAGTAACACACCCTTTAGAATAAAATTTTCATTCCTGAAGGAGGCAAATTCTGTTGTCTTACTTGAGTCACCCCAATGAAGACATCAAAATTGCTCATGCACACATACCCCCGGACAGTCTCGACTTAGAATTTCAGTTTTCTTCTAATGGTTCAGACCAAGGGTTTCAAGTTGCATCAGTTCATCTTTGTTTCTCAATGGAATAATGATCAAAGCATCATCATAGGTGTGTAATTAAGACACCATGAGCATGATCCATGGGGATGCTCCATTTCTTCAGGCCTCCATTAACTTCTAAAAAAGCTGAAGACTCTTGCCCCTTTGTTGAGCACATCAGGACCCTTATGAACAAGCATCTGTTGCTGTACTCAGAAAGTAAACAGACAATCACACTCCTGCATCTCTTAATGATAGCCTTTTAGAACACATATTTTAGAGAACGAATGACTGTCTTTCCAACATCCAGCACTAGCTCAAAGAGATTTAATGGTACCTCACATAAAAAGATATGATTGACAACCATAATTCTCTTGCAACACCAGAAGTGTTCATAGATCTATACCACTGTCGAGCATTACCTGCATATATCCAGTTTCGGCCGTTTTCACAGCTGTATCAACAAGACCTTCACGACCAGCCATTGTATGGAAGAAGAACTCAGTAGGAGTCAAGCCAGAATAGAAGCTATTGGCAACAAAACCTTTCGCTGCTGGAAGCTAGAGAGGAGGGGAAAAAACAGTTCTGAATGTCTTCAACAGAAAAACATTAACTCTATATGCACACTCTCCTCAGTTGCAACCTGGTTGGAGGACAATACGTATCTTCAGTTTTGGACAGGAGGAAGAAGAATGACAAAGACATTGATTCTACTTGAACCTTCCAAATATGGCTCTGTTGGTATATGAATTATCATGGTTTGGAGTGCTGGAGCATCTAATTCTTTTGCATAGCTTGTTTTAGTCACTAATGAAGGTCTGGTCAATGAATTTTACACAAATCACTCACAGTCAATTTTAGAAGTTTATTATACCAACTGAGTAGCTAAAAGATTGATTGGAATCTTCTTTATATTATTCTTAATTCCATCTCCAGAATCCCACGCAAAAGTCATTCCCATATTCTGTCAAGTAAAACAGGGGATGGAGAAATTCAAGAAGAATACTTCATGGCATCTAACTACTATCAGTTTTGAAAAGTGGACAAGACTGGGAAATTAAAGTTATGACACTTCCTCTTTTTTAGGTTTTTAGAATTTATTTAACATCCATTTCTCCCATGAGAAAACACTCCAGGGATTTTTCGTTCAATAAAGAGAGAAATGCAGATTCCTGTTACTGGATAGCAGTAAGCAACTTTCTGTTAGGCCTTGTCTACACTGCTGTTAAAATTCAGCAGCAGTCAACAGGAGTTGCTCAACCTAGCAGAAGTTTGTGTGACTCCCATCAAATTCATAACTTCCTTTTGGTGTGTCATTTCCTCTGTACTGCACCAACAGCAAATGCATTTACCCTGATGCAGTGCCATGCTTTTTTCTGAAGACTGTTTTATTAGATTGCCTTCTGGGTCGACCCAGTGTGTCTTCATTGCTACTCAATCAAACTGAGGGTGGGGTGGGGAATTCTTGATCTGATAGTGGCAAAATTTGCTGCTTGCAGTGTAGACGTAGCCTTAGTTGAGCAACTGAAGTGGTAGAGATTCAGAGTTACCACTTGACAAATAGTCAGTGACCAGAACGACATGATTTGGTGAGCTGGACGGATGTTGGGGGTTTGCAGCCTTGACACTTTTTTGATAGACAATGGATTGACCACAACATTCCCTCGAAGGTGCTGGGGCAGCTGAGCAACTTATGTTGCTCACTGTGTGGGCTGCCCTCCTGTGAGCCCAATCCTGCCCCCCCCCCCCCCACCAGGCATCCCGATACTGGCCCCCGCTTAGCCCTCCCCACCAGTCCAATCCTCCTTCTCCCACCCTAACCCACTCCCTCAGCAACCCCCCAGCTGGCCGGACCCCCAACCCTCCACACCCTTGCCTGGTCACTGGAGTGCCATAGATGAGCCACAGCTCCTCCAGCTGGAGGAGCACTGACAGAGCATTCTCAAAGCTTCTGAGTATGCTCTGTCAGAACTGCTCTGGGCAGGAATTTTAAAAAATCCCAGCACCAGAAGAGCTCTCAGCTGGCCAGAAGACAGTGTCTTCTGACTGGGTAGGGACTCTGGCTGCCAGCCGTGCACAGCTGGCAGCATCCCCTGCGTGGAGCAGCCAGGGGGGCTGCACGGCCACGCAGCTTACAGGGAACACTGATTGACGCCATCATTTTAAGTGGCAGTCTCAAATAGCCGTGTATTAACATGAAGACAATTCTAACCTCTTGACTCTAGAAAGTGATCACTACACAATAGGACTGAGAAGCACTGATATAAAATTAGCAGTACTATTTGTCATGCTTTATCTGTTCTATAGAGACCTTCAGAAGCCTGAGTGACCCATCTGATACATTTCACATGCACTGAAGTTTTTTGAATCCATTATAAAACAAAATTAGCAGCAAAACACCCAGGAGAAGCCTCAGAGCAATAACTCTTTCAAGGGACAGGAAAAGGGAAGCTAAGATTAATGGAATATTAATAAGCAATATGAAAACCATGAACATATCCTCAGTGTTATCTTAAAAAGGTATTTCAACAAATATTAAAATTTTGTTTAACCATTTCAAGGAAGGACTATGTTGCAGAAAAAAAAGCAACAAGATTTTAAAAGCTTAGCTGTTAGGTTCAGGCTAATGAAGATTCCAGCAAACAAATGAAGACAAAAAAATTGCTCCCTCTCTACTTTCCCATTCAAAATGTTATACTTCAACATTATGGGGTCAACCTTGTTCTTAGAGGTGGTCCTTTCATTGGAGAAGGACTGAGGAAGGAGTGACTCATCTGAATTTATCCCCAGTTCATGGTGGATTTCATTATATCCTAATTAGTGCAAGGCTACTAACCTTACAGTGCTTCTCAAAGTGAGGTAGAGACCTATTTTCAAAACCATCAGGCACTCGTGACCCACTGATAGCCTGCTGTCCTACACAGGCAATCATCTGGGATATGTTAATGAAGGAACCTGGAGAAACAGAAGACATCTTAGTTAATAATCCTCTATAAAAGGATGACAGTTCAGATTGGAGATGAAGAGCACACCACTTTCTAGATCATCATAAGTTTTTTTTTTGGTTTTAAAGGTACAGTCAAATTGAACTCCTCAGTTATTTCTCTGGTTCAATTAAGCTTACAGTCTTGGATTGGGAGATACCAATCTAAATTAAGCAAGCTACCCTTACAAAGAATTCCTCACCCCTGTTAATCAATTAAATCAATCTAGTTTTGTTTTTGTTTTTGTTTTTTTTTGGGGGGGGGGGGGTCATGGATCTTTTTTTCAGGAGTTGTTGTTACATCAGCAAACCAACTGAAGACTCTGAATTCCAGATAGGTTTTTAAAGCAGTTGGTATTGCATCTCTCACAGCAAAAGAGGTGTTGAGGAAAGAAATTACACTAATAAATGGCATTAACAGACATGGATTATAGACTATAGATGGTATATTAAAAAATACCAAACGAATTAACGTAAGGCCTGTAAGCAAATAAGAATGTCATACAGTCAGAACAGCTTGCTGTAGCTTTTACCTCAGAATCCCCAAGTGTTTTACAAAAATTAAGCAGCAGAGATCAGGACAACCAATCATGACAAGGAATGACTTGGTTGTGGAAGTGAGAAGTCTTTTGAATGATTATTTTTTCTGACATTTATATGTTTGATGAGTTATTTGACCTTGCGATAATTAACGTCAGTCTTTGTGTACTTCTACCAGATTCCCAGGGACACCTGAAGTGCCAGATGAATGCTCTCATTGTGGTATAATAAATAAAAGGATGTAGTGAGTGGGACTATTTACAAGTTAATTTAAAAAGAAGCTAGTTTTACCCTCAGAAGGTACTGATGGCAAAAATACAGTCTATGAGTCTAATTCTTACAACTTCACATTTTAAACAAATCAGAATACATAATGTTTAAAACAAGGCAGAACAAGTAATTACAAGTGAACCATGTAGACAGCAACTTCATGAAATTCCAAAATTTAATCCATCTTACCTTTAGAACCACACAGAGCCATAATGAGGGGACTGTTACTCTTATCTAATTCTCTGAGACAGGCACTGCCAGCATGGTCCCTGATCACAGAGAGCTCTTTAAGGATTAAGGCCTAGAATGAGAGTTTAGACTTTTTTTTATTAGTAACAAATAATAAGCACATAATGATAAACTAAGGCCAGACACTAAAAAAACAAAACAACAAAAAAACCCCCAAAACTTCAGAAGTGTTCTATATGGAGCCTTAAAAAAAGTCCCATCAAAATAGGCAAACAGACCGTTGTGAAGAGTAAAAAACCCACACATTCTGCTTTTTGAAATGCACTAGGATCTTAGTGATATGAAGTATGGAATGAGAGATCCACTACAGATTGGCAAATTATGCCAATAAGACAGTAAACAAATTTATTTAAATTATATTACAACACAAAATGTATGGATTGTGTTCATGTGTCAAGTCTATGTTCTAGGATATATTTGGTGCAAGCACTAAATTTAGTAACAGGAGATCTTACTACTATTTTCGACTTTGAGAAGTACGGGAAAACTAACGCTGCTTGTGACTGGCATCAGACCTGAGGATTTGCAAAGTGAGATCCTATTTTAGGGGTACATATCTTAAGAAAAATAGTGATTCAGCATTTCTGTAAATAGAACAGAGGACAAATGCTTGAAACTCAAAGATGTTACATTTACATGACTATCCAGGTGCTTCCAGTTTGGCACAACTATAGATTCCCCAGTTTTCAAAGTAGTATCTTTAGGACACATGACATATTTAAGCTCTCCTGCAAATTTTACATCGATTTATTAAATTAAATTTCACTAATGACCATCTTATAACAGGCTGGTATTGAGATTTATTGTAAAAGTCCTGTTTGTAAATAAGTGTGGCTTTGGCCTAGTTTGCAACTTGCCTGACATAAGTAAAATCCTGCTTTTAGGGATCTTGTCATCAAGTAAACTTATTTACAACACTTACATTGGACAGAGGAATATTTTAAAACAGGATGTGTTTAAATTGAAGAATATATCTATAAATTGTGTTGCCAAAAGCGATTAGCAAAAGGACTTGAAAGCCCCCAAACAACTCTATGCTGAGAAACAAGTCAAAATAACCTGGCCAAAACATGCACAATCAATCAGAAAACACAAAAATGACAGCAAAAGTTATATGCCTATTAAAGTTCATGCACAAGTACTTTACAAGTTACATAAGACAAATAACATTCACAACACCTAATGCTGATTGGAAGGTAACTAATAAATACACTATTTGGATGCATAATAAAATGCGTTAGATTGTAAAGGGCAGTTGGGACTTCACAGGAAAACTCCCCCATGACTCCCCATTGTCTTAGGAGAAGGTAACCAGCTGCAGCTTTTTCCATATAGTCATTGCTTCATACTTAAGTAGTAAGGAGTATTTTTGGTTAAAGTAAAGGTTTGATTTAATAAGCCTGAGTGTCTCAGCCCATGTGCATGGCACTCACTTCCAACACTGTTTTAACCAGCGGAGTGCCACTCACCTCTAATGTCTCTTCTGCGGTACAGCCAGGCTGCTGCTGCAGTTTGCCAGTGTTCAAAGCTTCAATATATTCATCACATTTCTTGTAGCCAGCATTCAGAAGCTCATATTTAGCCTTTAGCAGCCCCTGTCCTGGAGTAACGTCACCAATCCCAATCGAGAACCCACGGTTAGCTACAGTAAAATTAAGAAAAAAAAGATACCGACATATAAAAATGCTCAGTTTACTCAGTCCCATGCAGATAAGTTTACCACAGAAATTGTTTCCATTGTGTGGAATTTGCAAACACGTCTGAAAAAAATCAAGATTATGTTGTAAACAGATACTAAATTGATTGAAATAGAGAAAAAAGTGTAACTGGATTTTTCTTTATCCAAATAGACTGCATTTTTAATAGAAACCTTCCTGGATTTAGATTACTTTTTCTCCGCTCCCCATTAAAACAACACTCTACATCAAAAGGCATTTTCCAGTTTACTTACAGAGGTAGACAGGAGCAAGCCTGGCTAGCCGTGACATGGCATCTGCAGCCTCTACCTGTCCCCAGTCTCTCAGCAGAATGTAAAAAATATTGTTCTTGGATCCAGATCCTAAGGTTCCTTTGTCCATACTGCCACACATCAACTGGCTATTCTGGATTGTAACATCTGGAGGCACAAAGGAAGATAGTGAAAGCCAGAGACCCCAAGACACCAAGAGCTTTTAAACGTAGGCTGAGTTTGTTGTTCTCTCCCTTTCTCCCCCAATGGGTTGACTGATTGGACTTTTTCCCCTGGAGTTAATCACACTGAAATATAGGCATTATTAAAATATTTTTTACACACAGGATTGCATGGAGGATCTTGCAAACCAAATGCTTTAAATTAGCCTGCTTATTTAAAAATGGACTGTTCCAAGCCCAGTCTGAGGCCCGCCCCTCCCTCCCCCATCTTAAAATACACTGGACACATTACCAGTATTTTAGCAAGGTTTAAATTATATAAGCATTGGTTGTAAAAACAAAAGCCAAAAAATACCAAAACATTTAATATGCCTGTAGTAGTACAACACTGAATAAAAAGTGTGCAGTGAAGGTGTTTTCAAAATGGTTTGCCCCCATAATTCCATTTCCCAGCCTCTCCTTAGCTAAATGCTTGAACTCCCACATTTTCTTTTAAGAAACAGCAGTTGTCCATAACTTGGAAGCAATCTTAACACCACCATTTTTTATTTTTCAACTCCCATGGAAGAAATCAATGTGATAAAACCAATTTTAAATCCTCAGAAGAATATCTTAAATCAGTCCAGTTTTGTTCAGATGGTTTAAAACTCTCCAGGGCAAAACAGTGAAAACAATTCCCCAGCCAAAAGTCAGACTTAACTTTGATAAAAATTTTAATTGCCTATCATGTGAAAAAAATTATTTAGGGAGATTACTTTGTTCAGCATTAAGACAGTAAATTGGCATAATAGCACTAGGAAAATCAAATCCTTGAGTTGAGATTAAGAGTTGCAGAATTGCAGTGACAGATGGCAGCATATTTATTATTCAAACAACCTCCCAAGGATTTTGAAAATCAGTTTTTTTGCACTTGATCTTGGGAGGTAAACCTCTAATGTAAAAGATGTGCTAAGCTATGTCTCTAGTTAGAAGTATACCTTCAAGATGATGTGCATTTAGCTTTGTGCCTGAAAGCTGTATGCCTCCAATGATTTTGTTTCAGCAGAAACAGTCTATTCCAGATATTACACCTTTCTTGCAAGTTTTCCCTTTCAGATAATAATAAAAAAAAAAGTGAAGTCTCTTCTCAACAAGAGGTTTGGGCACTTGCTGCATAAGAAAGCAACTTAATAAGTGAGCACTCCTACTTCAATACGCTCCATTCAAAGAAGAGCTTGGGTTCACAGACGGACTTATGTCACTGTACTGTTCTCGTTCATTAACGAAGCACCATGGTTACATATACGCTAGGAATAGGTCAACTGATCTATTACTTCTTTACAACAGGGTGTCATGAAAAGTTAGGTGCCATACAAAATGTTTCATTAGTAAAATACATGATTTCTTGCTCAAGTAAACACTAACTTTTGAGAAATTACCTAATTTGTATGTGATCAAATATTCACCACATCCTTGCATTTTTTTTACTTACACCTTCATGTTTAAAAATGAAAAATAACATTTAATGGCATTTTCTTCAGTCACATTTCCCAGCTGTGAACTTGATTACAAACTAGTAACAGAAAAGTAGTCACTGGCTCAGGTTTGTTATGAACTCATAACTGAAGGCTGAGCTATCAACATCACTCACAAGAATCATTGACACACAGATCCTCCCCTCGGCCACAGTATTGTTTGCCCTTGGTTCGGAGGTTGGCTTTCACAGGACAGTCATCGCTAGGTTTGAGAATGAGGCTGAAGACCTGCTTTCCTGTCCACAGGGTTACAGGCTGGATGCAACAAAAGAAAAGAATTAGGAACAGTCAGAATGTTTCTGATAAGGTTACAGTAACAGAACAGATAAGTTTAACATGCTGTTCTGCAACTTTAATACATTGGTGGAACAACCTGTGCCATTAGTTTGCTGGGATGGCTGCCATTATTCACTCACTTAAGAGAAAACAAAAACCCTGCTATCCTGCAGAATCAGAACATCAGCAGTTTTTGACAAAGGACTGAAGGCAAATATGCAATACCAGCATGTGCAACATACTCTGCCTACCACCACTTCACTCTGATACTGGTTAAAATAAAAGGAAGAGTTACAATAAAGGTGACTGCTATCTTAATTTCAGCACCCCAAAACTAGTTTCTCTTTCTCAGTATATAATATTTGTGTGAATAAGTGTGCATTTGGCCTACAGATCACATTGTTGTACACATCAGCCAAACAAAATGCAGCTAGCCAACATAAGCAACTGCCACAAACAACTAAATCTACGTCAGTCATTTGGTAAAATGGAAAACGTCCATCACAGAATCAGTGTCTTGTTACAAATGAAAACCATTACCTCACCTAGAAACTGAATTCCCATAAATACTTTGGCCTTTGCCTTAGGGGACCATTATCCTTCAATGCTCTAATTCTACCATCCTCTGAACACATTAATAATTACTCTCCAGCAAATGGATATTTATCAGTTTTAAGATTACTTTACGTCCCAGTATTTATGTTCATTTCTAAGTCATTTACTTGACATTTTATTCCACAGATAACCACAACGCACGCATCAAACTTTTCTACATCACAATAAAAAGTACACAAGTATCTTCTCTAGACACTTCTATACACGCCACTTTACAGATGCCCGTATGCCATGGGCATTAAGACTGCGCAGCCAAATATGAAATAGGACTGGAAGCAGCTATGGAGCAGAGCTCTTTCCTGCTCCACTTCTTACATCCCAGATCCTGCTTCCCAAGCTGAAGCCAATGCTTTCCAACTACGACCTCCCACCCCCATCTCTATGGCCTCTTCACTGTCTTCAACACTTTAGATCAGTAGTTTTCTAGTTTTTTAAACGGTCTCCCATGGACTTTTGTATAACAATTGCACCCCCCTTCTCCAGAAAAAAATGAGGGCCTGCTTTCATAGGCAGAGTCTGACTGCTTAACTTGGAAGAACAATGGGTAGCAGCAACTCCCCCCACAGTTCTGGAGCCCAGTGCAACCTGCCAGAGAAAACAGCGGTGGGGAAATTGCACCTCATTACTGGTATTATCCTCAGGCGGCAGCACAGACATAGCTCCTGCTGCTGGGAGCCTGCAGAGCATTCCTGGCAGCACCAGGTGGCAGCTGCTTGTGAGCACTGCTATGACTGGACACAGAAGGAGCTGTGCAAAGTACAGTGGGTGGAGCTGGACGAGCTTTACCCCCCATTTTCACCGTCACTGCAGGATCTGCTGCATGCAGTAGCCTTTTGCTGCTTCCACTCCCCTCCTAAAGATCCCCCAACGCCAATACCTGCCCCAGGCTACCCACATGAGATTGTGGGGTACCACTGCAGCCCAGCTGCACTCCCAGCCCAGCTCCATTATTATAAGCTGGGGGGGCACTGCCCCCATGTTCCCCAAACTCCACCCTTGAAGCCCCCCCAATCCAAGTCACACCCCCCCTTTGAGTGGCCCTGCCCCCCAGTTTGAGCACTGCTATCCTGGACTCCCTGTGGCACTGCTGGGTATTGCTGTGGAGGGGCTGAGAACGAGTGAGTGGGACTAGGGTGGGAGGAAAAAGTAGGGAGCAAAGGCAGGGGATTAAATGGGAAATTGTGGGATCAAAATCTCTTCTTCACAAAGGCCTGTGTGTTAAACCTACAGGCTCCACAATGCACACAGACAGCAGTCGGTAATGAACCATTACCAGATGAAAAACATTCAAATTCTGGGTGCATCAATACACAGCTCAACTCTCTCCCTCTCCCCTATCAAATCCCCCAGCCTGACTCAGACTCCTTGGCACCAGTGGACATGAAATACCATCAGGACTGAAGTCAGTGAGCATTGGAAGGTAGAGGCTCTGAGATGACAATCATGTCACCTGCCTTCCCATCCTTCGCCTGCATCTATACACCTGATTTAACAAGCTCTCAGGTATGAGAGGTATGACTCCCCTCTTCCCAACACAGGAAGGATGCAGAGGCAGCACAATATGCCAATCTGTAAAGATAACTCAATGTAGTGGAGAGTCAAGCATGGACACTTTAGGTGGATTATGAAGGGGTCCTCTGCTGTGCCCTAGACTCCACCACTTTTCCCACCTCAGAGCCCTGATTTATGATCCTTACAGCACTGCTGTCTGATCCACTGAAAATTAATGAAGCAGTGTGGAGCCCTGCTTCTCTTCCCATCTCCATGAAAAACAGATTTACTGCACAACAGTTGCTAAAAAACTCCCTAGAAGAATGAGTCAAGTAGGTACAACATCCATGAGAAGTCAAGGCCTAAAATCTTTGGTTGGTTAAAAACCAACCAAACAACAACACTATCACACACCTTTAGGATTGCTGGGGGTGGAAGACGAACTTTAATCTTCTCATCCTTGCCAACCAGGACAGAAGCAACAATTTGACAGGCCTTTGCTCGGTCAAAAAAGGTGTCTTTTAGCGTGAGAAGATAGGCACCTAAAATGCAATAAGAGGTTATCCTGACAAGCTGAAGTGGACTTGAAAAATGATTTAAGTGAATTATTACTGTGACCACTAGTTAACCAATTAATCAGCAATGCAGATGCAACATTGGCTCGCACGTTCCATCCCTGCACTTATTTTTAAATGAAGCCATTTAACTTTTTTCTTTTAGATTTCACGTCTAAAAGACCACCTGAGGGACTCCTAACAAACATCCTCTTCCTTATGAGATCTCTTGCCACTGATATGTCCAATAAATACTTCCTATAACATTAAATAACCTTGTAGACACACACGCGACACCATCAATCTAAAGATCAGTCGGCTTAAAGAAAAAAAAAGTTATTGGAAGTAACCCCTTTCTGCCTGATCGTAACTGAAAAGCACTGTGTAGCATCAGTTTCACTGTTTCACAGTCATGGGATCAATTTCATCTGTCTGCACAGGTCTTGCAAAATGGCAGAGGAAAACTTTTAAAAACTGAAAACCTGGTTGTGAAACCACAAACACTGGAAAGGCTTCAGGCAGGTACACACTCTCACCATTTCAAGGCAAATGATGGAATTTCAGACTAATACCTTAAAAGATCATTTATTTTGTTATATTTACACAATTTGATTTATGAAGAAAGATTTCTAAGTTAACAAGGAAATCTGATTTTCTAAAAAGGGAAAAAACCATTTTTAAGTCACAGATCTATCTCTAAAATGAGCTTTATGTACAGACCTGTAAGAAAATCTTGAATAGCTGCAATTAGAGGCTCTCCATTTCTTGGTGTCACCAAATTCGCTTTGGTCTGTAGAATGAAAAATGAGTGTCACTTGAAATATTCTGTATAGAAGATTACCTTCACATACATTATCATGTTATTCACTGCAGTAAAGTAGAAAGAACAAATCTTTTAAGACAGTGTAACATTAAGGGTCCAATCCCATAGTTTAAATGGGAAGATTTACTGAAGTATGTAGGACAAATGCTGTAAACTAGAAGAAACGCTTGCTGAGACCCCATCCTACTATCCCAATGGCTAATGCACATCTAAGGTACAAAAGTAGCTATAGAAAGACATGGGGAGATACGTACTCCCTTCCAAGCTGCGTGGTCCATATGTGCCACCAGACCTACCTAGGGATCCAAAGCAGTGGCCTATGTACCAGCACATGTTGCTCAGAAAAGTAAAATAGCAGCCAAAACTGGAATGTTTGGAAGGTTACTTCCCAATCCTGTGTGTGAAGAATGCACCGGGGAGGAAGACACCACAAATGCTGGAAAGATACAGCCCCAAACACACAAGACGACCCTCACAGAGGAACTCACATCAGCCACAAACTTGTATCACATGGCTGTTTCAGCAAGACAGTTGAGTCCGACTGTACCAAATTCAGAGTGGGAGTGTAGCACCATAGAATCATAGGGTTGGAAGGGACCTCAAAGGTCATCTAGTCCAACCCCCTGCCAGAGGCAGGACCACTCCCACTAAACCATCCCAGTCATGGTTTTGTCCAGCCGGGCCTTAAACACCTCCAAAGATGGAGATTTCACCACCTCCCTTGGCAGCTCATTCCAAGGCTCCACCAATCTCCTAGTAAAAAAGTTTTTTCTAATATCCAGCCTCAACCTCCCTAACCGCAACTCGAGACCATTGGTCCTCGTTCTGTCCTTTGTTATTACTGAGAACAGTTGAGCTCCATCTTCCTTAGAGCATCCCTTCAAGTAGTTGAAGGTTGCTATCAAATCCCCTCTCAATCTTCTCCTCTGCAGACTAAATAAGCCTAATGTTTTCAGTCTTTCCTCATAGGGCTTGTGCTCCAGCCCTTTAATCATTTTGGTTGCCCTCCTCTGAACTCTCTCTAGCATGTCCCTGTCCTTTTTGTAGTGGGGAGCCCAAAACTGAACACAGTATTCTAGATGTGGCCTTACCAGTGCAGAATAGAGGGGAATGATCACATCCCTTGATCTGCTGGTAATACTTCTTTTGATGCAGCCCAGTATGCCATTGGCCTTTTTGGCAGCAAGAGCACACTGCTGACTCACATCTAGCTTCCCATCCACCATGACCCCCGGGTCCTTTTCTACACTGCTGCTACTTAGCTGAATGTTTCCGAGCCTGTAGCGGTGCATGGGGTTTTTTCGTCCCACATGCACGATTTAACACTTGTCCTTATTGAACCTCATAAGATTACTATTGGCCCACTGTTCCAATTTATCTAGGTCTCCCTGAATCCTGTCCTTGCCCTCCAACGTGTCTACTGGTCCCGCCAGCTTGGTGGCATCCGTAAACTTACTGAGAATGCAGTCTATTTCATCATCCAGATCATTGATGAAAGTGTTGAACAGAACCGGCCCCAGGACCGACCCCTGGGGCACACCACTCATTACTGGTTGCCAGCAAGACATGGAACCATTGATTCCTACACGCTGAAACCGTTGATCTAGCCAGTTTTCTATCCACCTTATAGTCCACCTATCCAACCCATACTTCCTTAATTTGCCAATGAGAATGCTGTGGGAAACTGTATCAAAAGCCTTGCTAAAATCAAGGTATATCACATCAACGGTTCTTCCTGCATCCAGAAAACCAGTCATCTGCTCATAGAAGGAGATGAGATTGGTCAGGCATGATCTACCCTTGGTAAATCCATGCTGACTGTTCCTGATCACTTTATTTTCCTCTAAGTGTTTGAGGATGGCTTCTCTGAGAACCTGCTCCATAATTTTTCCACGGATTGAGGTGAGGCTGACGGCTCTATAATTTCCCGGATCCTCCTTTTTCCCTTTCTTGAAAATAGGCACTACATTTGTTTTTTTCCAATCCTCTGGCACCTCCCCCATTCTCCATGAGTTTTGAAAGATAACGGCCAGCGATGCTGCTATCTCATCGGCCAATTCCCTTAGCACTCTTGGATGCAGTTCGTCTGGCCCCATGGACTTGTGCACATCCAGCTTCTTTAAGCAGTCCCTAACCTGACCTTCTGTCACCAAGGGCCTGTCTTCTTCTCTCTCATCTGCCACACCCATGGTAGTGGGCTGGGAGCTGACCCTGCCTGTGAAAACTGAAGCAAAAAATGCATTGAGCACTTCAGCTTTTTCCTCATCCTCTGTCACAAGGATGCCTGCCCTATTCAGCAAGGGGCCTACACCATCCCTGGTCCTCTTCTTGTTATTAACATACTTGTAGAACCCCTTCTTGTTATCCTTTACATCCCTCGCTAGCCGCAACTCCATTTGTCCTTTGGCCTTTCTGATTTTATCTCTGCAGTCACTAGCAATATCTTTATATGCCTCCTTGGTCATCTGACCAAGCTTCCACTTCCTGTAAGCTTCCTTTTTGTGTTTAAGCTCAGAGCAGAGTTCTCTGCTAAGCCATTCTGGCTGCCTCACGTTTGTTCTTTCTCCTAATTGGAATGGCAATGTCCTGTGCCCTTAGCAGGGTTATATTTTATATAACCAACTCTCTTGGACTCCTTTCCCCTTCAGATTAGCTTCCCAAGGGATCCTGCCAATCAGTTCCCCGAGGGAGCCAAAATCTGCTTTTTAGAAGTCCAGGGTTGGTGTTTCGCTTCTTTCCTTCCTTCCTTTAATCAGGATCCTGAACTCAACCATGTCATGGTCACTACTGCCTAGCTTGCCATTTACCTCTACATCCCTGATTAATTCTTCCCTGTTTGTGAGCAGCAGGTTGAGTGGTGCAAGGCCCCTAGTTGGTTCCTCTAGCATTTGTACCAGAAAGTTGTCCCCAACACTCTGATTGCCCATGCACTGCTGTATTGGCCTCCCAGCAGAGGTCAGGGTAATTGAAGTCCCCCATGAGCACCAGGGTCTGTGATCTACAAGCTTCCGCTAGTTGTCCAAAGAACACCTCATCCACCTCCTGCTTCTGGTCTGGTGGTCTATAGCAGACACCCACCACATCATCCCCCTTGTTGTTTTCCCCTCTCAGTGTAACCCACAGACTTTCTACTGGCACGCTTCCACTTCCGTAATGGAGCTCTGAGCAGTCATAGAGCTGTTTTACATATAACGCTACTCCTCCCCCTCTTCTTTCCTGAACAGTTTATACCCATCCATGGCAGAGCTCCAGTTGTGCAGACTATCCCACCACGTCTCCGTTATTCCTATAATATCATAGTTCCTTGTCTGCGCTAGTATTACCAATTCTTCTTGCTTATTTCCCAGGCTCCTCACATTAGTGTATAGGCACCTAAGATACTCGGCCGATTGCCCTACTTTGTCATGTTGATTTCCAGTTCTATTACATAAACCTCCTTGCATTTTTTCTTGGAGTTCTCCTCCCCCACCCTCCTCACATATTGGGGCTTCAGTAGAGCACTTAAGACATTTATTTGATTCCCACCCGCCCCCCATGTTCCAACTACCTTCTCTTTTACTGCTGTTGATACAGTCCCAATTCTGTTCAAATTCCTCATGCTTTCTGAAAGTTTTCCATGCCATTACACTAGCCTGAATATACAGTTAGCAACAGAATTTACCCCCATCAAAATGAGCGCTTCTGCTTTGGCCTCCTCTGTTTGAGGAAGATGAAGGTTCATTTCATCACCATCAAAATCTGCATTGTACGGTGTACAAACACATTCATTAAACCGGAAGGTTCTGTGGGGCTTCACTCGAGCCTGCAGGAAAAAAAAAAGTGACACCACAGACAGAGAATTTCATGTTGAGTATACAAGATTCCAGAATCTACAAGTTCTGAGAGTGGTTTGTTTGCAAGGCATGCTTTTACAATTTTTTAAAATATAAAGATGCTTGATACACTACATCCAATTATTGGTTTTAATTTACACAGAACCTGGATGGAGACTCACCAGATCAAAGTGAAGCTAAATGAATTTATTGACTAATCCCTTTCCCATGCAACATTACTTGTAAAGTACAAGATAGAGCATGTTCTTATGTCTGAGTGCTCATATTAACCCTGCAAACTTTTCCTTTTATGTCTGTTTAGCCTTATGCAGGGACACATACAAATACAAACATGTACACCAATTTTATGTAAATCAGCAGAATTTGATTCAGGCTGCTCAGTATCATTTTGATTCTTATGCACAAGCACAAAATTGTCTTCACTGGATCATTTCCAGGTAGTGGTGTTTTAAGATGCAAAGTATGAACACAGTTTAATTGAGAGTGACAAAGAAAACTGAACCTCTAAAGGTTATGATTGCATGCTAGCCAGGTGCTGGGGTGACAGGGTCCAGCTGTTTGTACTTACGATGTGAGCCATGATGCTCAGCTTGTGCAGAGATGGCTGTCGGTTGAACAGAACTACATCCCCATCTATGAGATGTCTCTCTACAATGTCACCGAACTTTAGCTCTTGAGCCATCTTCTCTCGGTTCCCATATTTCAAAAACCTTGAAATGAGCGGATCAGAGTCAAAAACCCACAAAAGACAGACAAACGTTAGTAAATGACTAAAGAGCATACCCTTGTTTGCCCTCTGATTTCTTAAAAAGTCTCCCCTCATAGCTACTTTGAGCCAGACACACATTTGGGAAATTCACTTAACATTAGCAGAGTGTTTCCATCACTGAGTGGAAATGAAGAACAAAGGTTTTTCACCAAAGTCTGAGATCAGGAAGGAGGTCAATTTAATATCAAACGCACAGCAGTTATATTAAATGAACAATTAATAAATAGATATATCATAATCCTCCAACACAAAAGTGGATTAGTCAGCAAACACATAACCATAAAAATCTGTTTGTTTTTTTTTGTTTTTTTTTTTTAAACTTGATTAGTTTTAACTGTTACCAGAAAACAGGGATATCTCATCCACTTTTAGCTATCCACCTATAACTTAAAAGCAATGATAATGCATCTATGCCTACCAAAAAGATGTTTTAATAGAAAGATTTATACAAGTTCATGATTGCTTGCACAAGTTGACTTAGGTCAGAGAATATTGTTTTGTCCTTTATGGAAAAAAAATATAAAACAAAAAGCACAGAAAGGTTCCTTCTGATGAGTAATCTGCTGATTTCACATCACCAGTAAGATCAGGTAGCGGTGAAAGATGTAAAGTGAAACTGTACAGATACGTACCTTTTCATTTGTGTGTGCCTTTGTTGAATGAAATTGGCTCCAGGGTGAACATCGGGACCATTCCGTACAAGTTTCCTCAAAAAACTTAGGTTAGCTTTGTTCACCTGCAGCAGGAAGGGATCAGTTACAAACAACTGATTTAATACTATTTGCTATTTCCTTTGCTTGTGCTTTGGGATATTTAGACTCAACGTCAATTTCCACAGTGGTTGCTCAACTGTATTTTAAGCTGCTGAAGGGAGGAGAAGAGTAGATAAAAGCCAACTTACACTTACAGAAGCAAGACTGTTGAATGAATAGCTTGCTGTGCAAGTTCAGAAATAAGGGGAAACTCGAAAAGCTCTCTCAAAATGGTGGGATTGATGTTAAAATGTGAAGTTATGTTCACATAAAAGAGAACAAAACTAAAATTTGAAAGAAAAAGTGAGGACAGTTTCCTTCAACAACAGCTGATTCAACATCATTCCACAGCTTGTCTATTTTGTGGTACACTATTAACCAGAGCAATGAAAAATGAAAGGACAGACACTATCACCAAGATGAAGATGTGAATTTTTTGACATAGAGCATAAATCTACTTCTCACTCTGGTGCAGTCACATATACAAAACCACACAGGTTGGGCCAAACTAACTTCATTTTTTTCCCTTTGATGATTTTCCTTTCAGGCTTTCCTACCTTACAATCTGGATCAAGCATTCCTACCATCTTACTGTGAGAAACAAGTCATCTTCACAATGGACATTGAATCTATGCACCACAATGACCTTCCAATGCTGAGTGATGGCACTGAGCACCTGAATATGCATAACATTCTTCCCCTGTACACAGTTTACTGATTCCCTTCTTCTCCAGTGATTTAAAACACCACAGAAACTGACATAGGGAGTGTCTGGAGAAATATAATGCATCAAAAGAATTTCAGTTTTACTAGACTTACTTTTTCAGGGAATGTTAATATTTTGGCAACATGAACAGGCACAGCCACTTCATCTATCCGTAGGTTGGGGTCAGGTGAAATGACTGTTCTTCCTGAGAAGTCTACTCGCTTTCCAGACAGATTGCCTCTAAACCGACCTAATAAAAGAAGCAAGTTAAATCCAGTTGGGAAACGGATATTAACACACGAAATTGCATTTGAGAAAATGCTAATATGTTAATATGGCATGGAAGGCATATCACATAGGTTCCAAAGGGGTAGCTAGATCAGTTTAGTTCAGCAAAACAAACCAAGAGCCATGTGGCACCTTCTAAAGAGTAACAAACTTATTTATCACATGAGCTTTCATGGGAGAAAATGCAATTTGTTAATCTTAAAAGGTGCCACAAGACTCCTCATTTGTTTTACATCAGGTAGGCTATGCCATGCTAGTCTAATCTACATACACTGACACGAGCACTATGTAACGGCAAACATTTTGGCTAATAAGAAACAAAAAAGAAAATACTTTGGGATGTGGAAAAGGAAGGGTTTAGACTTACCCTGCTTCCCTTTGAGTCTTTGAACAAAGCCTCTGGTCCATTTCTTGGGTGCCATGTTAAGAGGAATTCCAGAGAGCTCACTGTTAATATAGAGGGCACACTGTAGCTGTAGGAAGTCCCAGTCTTCCATAATCATTTGTGTTTTGGCTCCCGATATCCTATGCTAAACAAGATAACGATCCACTTCAGGAAACAAATGCAGCAACAGGCATAAAACTGGCATTGAACACATTTTTCAAAAAGCTCTGATTTTATAAGAGCAAGAGCAAAGTGTTGATGCTCATGAAATAATGTCTCATTCAGCTTGCTAAAAAAAAGTTCACCTTAAACTGCAAAGGCAACAAGCACTGGCATCTCCTCCATAATTAGGAGTGAACCACACTCCATACACACAAGGCTGCAAGGATAAAAATGGAAAGAACCTGGAAAAACACATCTGGCAAAATCAACTCTGCATTAATGACAAGCCAAAATTTGTGCTTATCTGATCATCTGAATCTGTAATACTAGAAGTATGCTACAAAGACATACTACAGTTCGTTAAACCTGATTAACGTAGAGTGGGGGGAGAAAGCACTCCTGACCTGCAGCAGCATATCTAAACATGGGAGAAGATAAATCAAGACTCTCTAGTTTGTTCAAAACATTGTCTAGAATGAAGAATGATAAACATGATTTCAATTCTTAAGAGTGGTGGGGTAGAGTAAGAGGAAAGACAGGTGCCTATCAATGTCAGAATAGCTGCAAGGGGCTGCTGAGGAAGACACACAAAAGGGTACAATTTAAAAAGAAAATGGATGGGGAAAAGAGGTGGGTGTGAATTTCTGAGCCTATGAACCTTAACTGTGTCTTTTGCTGCCATCTAAGCCAGATATCCCAAAATATGACATGAAATATGAACTGAAACTGTGAAATACTTAAGGAAAAGCAATTAGTCCAGTCTATTTTGAGGCAATCTCTAACACATTGCTGTAAGACCAAGAGCCAGACAGAGAGCTCCAGCTGAGTCCACACAGGACCAATTCATACAACTGTTTCTTATACTGACGTCAATGAGATGAGAATGAAAGAAAGAAACATCAAATCCAGTAGTGGAGAACCAGTTACCCCCGCGTCTAATCCAGGCTTTTATTTATTTAAAAAAGCAGCATCAAATTCAGGCAGAGAGGGAAAGTGGCTTACCTTTTTAATTACATCATTGAGAAAAATTATCTCTGTCAGCTTCATCGTCAAGTCATCTTCGTTGGTGCCAGACTTCAAGTCACTCACGACAGAGGGTCTAATGCACAATGGAGGTACCAGAAGTCGTGTCAGAATCAAGTCAGAAGGCTTTCCTGCTTCTGGGTTCATCAGAAGCAGAGGGATATCTTCAGCTGGGATTCTTTTAAAGAGGTTTAGCACCACCAAAGGAGTCAAGTTCTCCTATGAAATTCAATGAATAAACTCACATAGCAAACTTCAAGAACATGACAACTGATTTTTGGCTACATCTCAACATTAATGACTTCATTTGCTACCCTTGCTTGTCAATTGCCCAAGAAAGACTACTTAAAAACAAGAAGAGCTTGTGTAGAAAAAGCTATTCTTGAGACCAACTCTTTTTGTTTATTTATTTACAAACTCAAGTCCCAGCAACTCTGGTTAATTGATTCTTTCCCTCAAGCTTCTCCTCTCTTACAATATTTCCAGTCTACATTTCTCTCCATCAGTTGTACATCTTTCTGTAGAAAAATAGGTACTTCATAATTACTTGCCAAAGCAACATAATCTACTTATAACATGTTTGCAGTAAGGTATAATTAACACCAATTTCAATTACCAGAGCTCATGCGGATTGCAGCATTTCATGAATTTTGTTGAATTTTAAAACAACTCAGTAAACAACTTTTTCTTGAATGAACATTATATTGCTGACATATTTCATGATTAATCAGTACACACAAAGCTGACAAGAGTGCTTCTGTCTTTCAAAAGTTGTTCACTTGCAATCAGAAACAGACTTTTTCTGCAGTAAAACATTTTCTATTTTCATTTTCCTAACATCTATATCAAGAACTGACTGATCTGTTAAAATCCAAAGGAAATAATCCATAGAATGTTAAGCACCACAAAACCCATATATCTTTACTATACTTAGGTTATTCCCTCTCATCCAGCTTTCAGCTCTTCCAACCATAGCCAAGGTTTATGAGTATTCTAAATATTCAAGAGCAGGGGTAGCCAAACTTATGGAACTCAAGAGCCACACAAGTTGATTATTAAACCTTCAAGAGCCGCACTGAGGCATATAGCCATATACTTTTACCTACTAAACTGATTTGCCGACATTCTTCTTCAAGCCACATTTTTTCATCTAAGAGCTACATGTGGCTCCCAAGCCCCAGTTTGGTCACACTTGTTCAAGACAGTGACTCAAGGTAATTGTCCACAAAGAAGGTCCCCAGGACCCAATTTTCTTCTCCCCTTCCCATCCTCATGATTCCACCAGACTAAGACCAACATCCACCATCAATCCTGTAGCAGTACAGGCACTGCCTCTTTGAAGGAACCATTAACATCTCCCCCAGCAATGTAATATGTTAATTGTTCTTCAAATTCTCCTCTCCATGTACTGAAAGGCTGGATGAGTACCAGTCTTTTAACTCCTATACTAAATAATTCAGTTTATCATTAAAGATTTTATGCATCAAAATTAACAAAAAATTCATGCACATGCAAAGCAAGATTAGGCAGGCATTCACCTGAGCTCTCCCCAGCAAGGATTCTACTTCTTTGTTATGTTCTATGGCAGTCTCAAAAGACTGAAGGAAACTGGACACTACTGGATCCATCACTTTCTTATTGGTCTTGTACTTCTCATGGATTATCTTCAATAAGCCACACTTCTTCACAGTACCTATAAGATGATAAATTGTGTTAAGAGGACATTCTACTCTCAAGCTACTCCTCAAAATTTCTTTTAAAATAATTTTTCAATCAACACGACAATAGTGACAGTGCTGCAGCAATAAAAGGTTTCATCACGTTCCTGGTCAATGCACCTCCGTCATGACCTGGACTACTCCTAAGGATAAAGTGATGGCTCAAGCTTTGCATCCATATGACCTCTCCTCAACAATGGTAAAGATTTTTCCAACGTAGATGCTCTTGCATTAGGAACTGGACCAAAGTGAACCAAATCATTTCATTCATAAGTCATTCAGATAGCAACTTTTGATCATTTCAAACCCAGAGTGGATTTTAGCCAATGACCTCAATGTGCAGGATATTACAACCACCATCCATCCTTGAACCAGTCAGTCCTCTCCAATTGTACTGTCGTATTGTACTCATTGAAAATTAGGATGAACCTATTTGGAAAACCAAAAAACAAACCACTACGAACAACTGCCAAATCAGCTATACTCTGCATTAATGGGAATAAGTACAAAGAACAAGAATTCCCCTGAAGATGAAATTCTACTTCTGATTCATGTGAGCATTTGATCCCAGAAGAGAAAGGGCACTACATAACCAAGTTCTCCACCACTTCAAAAAAAGTAGTACATTTTTTGTGCATCCAACAGATTGATATTAGTATTTAACAAACAATTCATCTTCTGTATGTCAAAAGAAAATGGACGTTTTACAAGATTACAATGTGTTGACAGAATACAGTGCAAAGTTAGAAAAAAACTTGAGAATTTTACTTCATTCTTTTTAGGACCATATCTAACTTCAAAAACTATAATGGACAGCACATGTTGATTTAAATAGGAAACCTCACATAAAAACCTCAAACTAGAATATGGCCTGATATTTTTGAAATGTTACATCCATTAAGTATTACCCCCTTTTCAAAAGTGGAAAAACGGAGCTTCTAGTATTTAAGTACAATTTCAGGGACTGATTTTTACTTGCACAAGGTGTCAGACTTGAATAGTGCTAAAATGAGGGACAAGTAATATAATGTCTGATATGCCATAAACCACTTGAGCTAATATAAAATGTTTTATGGTACTGCAAAGCAATATTTTTCATTTTCCCAGTAGCAGAGAATACACGTCTGTACCCTGAAAACATGAAAGATACTAGACTTCAATGAAATAAAAATTATATTTTGATAACTACCCTGTTCCCTTCTTCCTTTCCCAAGTTATTCCCAACTTTTAAAAAGCCTTGGGTTTTAGCAGGTCTTCAGAAAACTTTGTATCATGCTCTTCAAAGTATCTGACAAAGTGGGATTTTCTCCCATGAAAGCTCATGAGATAAACAAATGTTAGTCTTGAAGTGCTGCAAGACTCCTTGCTCTTTTTGCTTTATTAGACGAACACAGCTGTCCCTTTGGAACTTTCTATCATCTTAAAGCTTAGCCTGAAGACATAGCTTTTAAATCAGAAAAGGAATCCTCACTAACACCATACAATCATGATATATCAGCTTCCAAAAAAATGGAACTGAAATGAAAGAAAAAAAAAAAGAGAGCCAGAAAAACATGATGGTAATTGTCAGCCACTGCTGGCAACACTATCACAAACAGGAATGCAAACAAAACAAAAAGTACAAAATTAAATGCTTGCATTGGAACACTCTTATTAAATCTCTGCCTTCCTATGCAGGTGTATAGGTCCCAGTACTATCAAGTTGCCATCTTCTTAACTGAGATCTTCGGTCACTACAGCAATACAAATAGTAAGGATTGTTCGACACACTACCATAAAGAGAACACACATAGCATCTGTTCTAATCCAGACTGTCACTATAAAAATGTCAATCTTTAACACTGTACTCAGTGTTAACAATACATAACTTTAATGTTACTCATTTATTTTGTGTTACAGGTAATCACAATACATTTTTTCTAACAATTAAAAAGTCTCTCAGATAAAACATTTTGCTCAATAAGCAGCCAAAAGAAACAAAGGTCACTGTGATCTGCGATACTCATACATTGATCTGGAACACATTTATGCTAAATATAACTGACTCGCCAAATACATTACTGCAGAAAATGGTCGGATGCCTATTACTTGACAAAGTACTATTATTCATAACAGGATCTTCAAGCAAGTCAGAGTTAAAACTATCAGTCCTCAGATTTGCAAGAATAAGATAAACATTAAGTAAAATAAAGTCACTCCTTGTAGCACAGCTTTGAACAATTGCCTAATACACTGGTTCTCAACCTTCTGAGAGTCATGACATACCACCCTATTGGGCACAACAACTCACCCCAGGCCAAATCCAGCCATCTCCCCAGCTCTCCATGACGCACTTTCCCTGTGTGGCGACACAGGAATGTGACCTGACAGAGTGGTTGAGAACCGCTGGCCTAGCACACCCTGAATCTTTATTTTTCAGACTATGTTTAATATGAGATAAGCAACTCTCAAAGAAAGCTATAGTAGACCGACCACTGTCCATTATGACAGTTCCTGAATTGTTCTATATTAAGTATCAACAATCTCAATGCTTAGTATTAAGGAACGTAATCTGGGTGGTTCTTTAAGGTCCAACAAAACACCGGTGATTACTGAATGAAAAAATCACAATGTAGTTATGCTTGTCAAGACTAAGTACTAATGAAAAAAGTCCCACTAAATACCAACTACTCACCATTGAAAGCACCACAATAAGGGCAAGTGCTTTTCTTTCTGCACTTTTCAGAGACTTTCTTTTTCAATCCTCGTTTCTGCAAGTAGGTAAGACCTGGTCTCTTTAGATAATCTAAAAACTGTTTTCTCTCTTCTGAGGACAACAGGACACGACAACACGTCTTGCAAGTCATCTTGAATGTAAAATAAATAAATAAATAAAAGTTAACCCTTGGTCTCTTGTTATAGAAAAATAAACGTCAATGGGGACAAATTACAAGGGACACCACAGTTCTTCACACAATTATACATGCAATATCACAGACAAAAGGTCACCGTCTCAGTGGGGAAACCCAGTTAGTACATAGGGCACTGCGCCCAACAAATATGAGCAAGTGGCCAACAGGAAAAATCCTTGATCTTCAGAAAAAATTTTCAAGAACTTAACGTTCTTGCAACAAAACCCAACAGGTTTATCAGCATCGCTTAAGAGAGAAACTTTGAATACAATGCATGGTACCATTCACCTTGGAAAGAGGTGACTCCATAAGCTTTGCAAATTTGGGACTTACACCACTAAGCCTTTCCCTTTGATAGATTCCCACTTAAGTAATACATAAAGCCATCAGTACTGAACAGTGTTCTGCATAGAATATCATGATCTCTTTCATAGCTCCCAAAGGTACCATTCAAATGAAGTTAAGCCTCATTTTCCCCGTCCTCTGCCCCTCCTTAGGCTAGGTATAATTTCTGCCTTTCAAATTAAGAAAAATGATTTTACCTGTAAGATGCCTATGACAGCTTTAAAGTACCCAATATGGAAACATGGCAGCTCCAAGTCAATGTAGCCATAATGCCCTAAACAGTCAGCTAGATTCTTCCCACAGGTTTCACATGGTCGATCCTTTTCACTGGTACCCTTTGAAAAAGACACACAGAAACATTACAACTGCATCTACCAAAAAGAAACTATCATGGCTTAAATTAGTAAAGACTCCTGTAAACCGCGCGTCTCAAACTCAAATCATCACAAGGGCCGCATGAAGACTAGTACATTAGCCAAAGGGCTGCACCACTGAAGCCTTTTCATACAACGATATTGCAAATACTGATAGCGATAGTGTCATTATGTGCCACAAAAAATAACTTAGGGGCTGCATGTGGCCCTTGGGCCACAAGTTTGAGACCCCTGCTTGTTCCCTACCATCAAGAGCTGGGAACATGCTGAAAGCCAAATACTTAACATCCAATCCCCACAGAAACAGAACATCTTGCATTGTTTCTGCTGATGCAAGCGTTGTTAACCCATCTAGTCTTAGCCACCTAGAAAGCCTAATACAGTGACATGGCATTGTGAGTACGCCCACACTTGCAGCTTGTGTTGATGTATTTGGGCCAGTTTTAATGTTGTTATCTAGCTCTCTAATGACAGTGGTGAAGACAAACCACTGTGGGCTTCAAAGGTGGTAGCACAATGCCACCTGATTCCCAGGGTATGGGTCTGCATTAACAGCTCACACTGAAAGCCCATGCTGCTGTCTGCACAAGTAGGGAATCATTTCCCTTGGTACAGGACAGACATAACCATAGAAGGTGAGTAGTCTCCCATCACCTGAGAAGCACAAGGAGCAATTTGCATCCTGCCTCAAAAGTGAGTCTGCCTGATCTGTCCAGCAATGCAAACTAGTTAAGTGCACAGGTGACTTTCCAGTTCAAGAGGTGCTTATTTCACAAGATGGTATTGCAATTGGCTACTTCAGCAAAAGAGCCAAGGACACAAACACCTTATTCTTCTTAGGCTCATACAGCTGACAGAGAAGCTCGCACCACTGCACTTCCTTTGTGGCTGGATAGTAGAATTACTTTCATTTCATCACTGTTCATAAGCATCCAAAATATTCCCAATAAATCCCTCCAAGAAGCAGCAAAGATCCTTACCATACGATGGTCCAGTACTCCATACAGCAGTGGAGAGTGGTTGTTGTCCTGGCTATACAAATTCTTACTAACCACCTGAATGTGAGCCTGTTGGCGCATCTGCTCTGGAGATTTCATCCCAAAGCAGATGTGGCTTCTGGAACAGGAAAAATGACAGAACTTGATTTTTAAAAATGTACCAAAAGTGTATTTGAGCTACAGCAGGAGTAGGCGACCCTTGGCATGTGTGCCAACAGTGGCACCTGAGCCCATTCACAGCAGCACGCGGCACCCTCGGCAGTAGCACAGAAATTGCCACTCCTGCCACTGGAAGCCATTCTGGGCAGCGTCCTTCAGGTCCAGCTGGGACACAGGGGGTCCCCCCCATCCTTATGCCTCCATGTGACACAGAGAAAAGATGCCCAGAGCAGTGTCTCTCTGTAGTGTGATGCTCCCCAAAGGAGCTACTCCAGACAGCTTCTTTCCGTAGCATGCCTGGGAAGCCGGAAAGGAGCTGCTTCTTTTTGTGGCATGACTGGGGATCCCTGTCTCCAGGCACACCGCCAGGATGAGCCACTCTGGGCAACTTCTTTCCGTGGCATGCCTGAGAAGTGCTCCCAGTCCAGCTGTGACTGCTGCTGAATTTTCAGGCAGCTGCCATGTTTTTACAGCAGAGGCGGCCACTGGTGCAAGCTGACAGTTGGGGAAGAAGGACTGGCACAGGGGTCAGCAAAGGTTGCCAACTCATGAGCTACAATAAAGCCAAAGGAAAAAATATACTTCTATATGCAAGGATAAGTCACGAATCTGTGGTACAGACTTTTGCTTTACAGCTACAAGTTATTTAAGGATCATCAATGACCATGTATTTTATCACATGCACATACTCCGCGTGCAGACATTCATTACTTACTTTTCGCAGCAGTACTGATGCGAACCCATTACCAAACCCCAATAAAGTTAGTTTACAAGAATTATGGAGGGAATTCTTGCTATTCCACTGCTGAATTCCACTTCCAAGGAAGAAGGTTTTACATTTAACTGATGCTACAGTCAATATTAGAGACAACCTCTTAACCTTTCCATTAGCTAACAGTGTCAGAGGAGCAATGAAGAGATACAATACTGCCAACCAGTTCAACTCCCAGATGCTCAAAATAGTCTATCAACACCAGTGAGCCTATGTTTGGTTTCTATTCTAACTAAACAAGCCCATGTACATAAATGAGAAGTAGTACAAACATGCTTTATGACATAAAATATGAACCACTGTGGCTGACAAGAAACAAAAGGGCTCAATAAAGCTTTTTCAGATTTCAAGAAACTCCTCCCAATATCAGATTAAATCAGATGTGGCCAAACTGTGGCTCAGGAGCCACATGTGGCTCTTGAATGAAAAAGTGGGGCTCCTGGAAGAACATCAGCAAATCAATTTAGGAAAGCAGCCCCAGCCTAGGGGATCACAAGGGCGTCAGGATGGTGGGGAGAAGCACGGCACGGTCCCGTACGGTGGAGAGAAGTGCGACATGGGCAGGATTTTAAAAAACTTGCCACTAGCCTGCAATCTTCTACATCAAGCAGCAGCTAAGTTTTTACTGTATAGGCCTGATTTTCAGGGTAGCCTTAAGCAATTATTAGAATCTGACATTAGTAGGATCAATATTTGTCCTCTTTTTATAATAAAATTAAAGTGTGCTCTGAATTTTAAACTTATTAATTTTGCAGTATGTGGCTATAAGCCTCAGCGCAGCTTTTGAAGGTTTAATAATCAACTTGCATGGTTCTTGAGTTGCATAAATTTGACCACCCCTGGATTAGACTAACCACCCTTGCTACTCACCTGACACAGTCAAGCTATGCTGTTGTTTTTAATGAAAAAAATACAGGTTGTAAACAGAAAAGTCGACCAGATTAGCCAGCCCCTACCATGGCGACGCAGCCAGCCAGAGGGCTGCGTTAATTTTGCGGCAGTTATTAAGCTCTGCCAAGTGCACTTGGAGCAGCGAGGCGGACACCCTCCCCGGAGCGGGCAGATGTTAAATCCCGGAAGCCTCAGGGGGGCTGAGTCCCCACCTCCCTGGGTTTGGCCCCCACCTCCACCGAGGGCAGAGATGCCGCCGCCGCCGCCCCCCTTCAGCCCCCGGGGAACAGCGACCCCCGGACACAGCTTATTTCCCAACGCCGCGCCCCCCAGCACTGACATTTTCTTCGCCACGTCGGTCTCCCTGAACTGCTCCTTCACCATGATGGCGGCGGGACGCGGGGCAGCCGCCCGCACCGCACCACAGCGCAGCGCGCGCCTCAGCCGCCCGCGCCCGCCGCCGCCACCGCCGGCCGCTCTCAGCGCTCTCCACGCCCCGCCCACCGCCACCAACGAGCGGCGCCGCCGGAGCCAGCGGCAGCCAGGCGCACAGCGAACTGCAGCGCCACCTACTGGCCGCAAGCGGCAAGTCCGCCCCGGCCTCCTGGCTCCGGCGTGGTCTCCCTCCGACCCCGGGAGAAGCCCGGCGCGGGGCCTATCCCACTCGGAGCGGCTTTCCTGCGGGCCCAACTGCGCCGGCAGAACGCCGGCTCTTTCAATCAGGCACTGGGCTGGACGCCTCTCTGCCGCACTTTCACGCAGGCACCGGCCGGGCGCCCTCGAGCAAGCTCCGCCCCCCCCGCGAGGCCCCCACGCCGGGATATGATTGGCTGCGGCGGGGGGCCTCTTTCTTTTTCTCGCTGCCTTGGGACGAGCCGCTGGCCGCTATGGTGAGCGTCTGCGGGGCGCGAGCCCGCGGTATCCACCCGGCATCGGCGCCATCCTGCCGCGCCCGGCCCCGCCGCCTCCTCTGCGCGCCCGGGCCCGTCTGCCCGCGGCCCCGGGCCGGGTACTGGCGAGCCCGGGCGGGAGGCGGCTCCCCTGTGGGCTGTGGCGGCGGCTTGGCCGGGACCTGCAGCCCGCCGGCGGCTGGGCACGTGGGCTCGTCTCCCTTAAACGCTGGCGGCGGAGGAGGGGGTCTGCGGCGCCTCCGGTTCCTTTCGCTGAACGGGTCTCGCGCCCCCGTCTCCCGCCTCCAGCCCGGCGCCTCGGGGCCCGTGTAGGCAAGTGACGGCTGCCCGGCCCCTTCCCACACGCGCGGGGCAGGTGGCAGGATCCCGGGCCCGCTGCTTCGGCGTGTCAGGCGCCAGCTTTGGGCTCTGTTTGCATCTCTCAGCCGGGGTTTAAATGACTGGAGTCTGATGCAAACGTTTCTTGTTGGGTAGCTGGACAGTTCATGCCGCAAGCATGATTTGTATCCCAATTAGTCCCGCATCCCTCAGCTCTTCTTTTCTCCTGTCTGTAGTATTGCCAAAGCACGGGTGCCCAGTGCTGTATAGCTGTTGGGGGGCGGTGGTCCTCTAGTCTGCATGCAGCATGATTGTCTGAGATACTGCCATGGCTGCCTTTTATTTTGCATCCTGGGGAGCAGCTTTTTCTGTGCTCTGTAGCTTTTTCCCCCCGCAGAGCAGGTGGGATTGTATTCCAGCACCATTGCGTCAGACCAGGTTAATGGGCTAATTCAGTGTAAAAGCATGGGACTAATCTCACGCATGGTAATTGGTTTTCTGAACTGTCTTGTAGAATGACACAGTGACCATCAGAACCAGGAAGTTCATGACAAATAGACTGCTTCAGCGTAAGCAGATGGTAAGAAATATTGAGCGCGCCTTTAGTTTTGTTTGTCTCTTTGTTGGTTTATCGATCATATTTTCCTGCATGTTGAATTCTTGCAGCCTGTTTTTTCTTTAGAATGACAGAGAACTTGTAGGTAGTGTTCTTAAATATGTACTTATCAAGAAATTTACACGTTAGTGTTGTTTAAGGTATTTGCTGTAATGAGTTCCTAGAATATAAAGCTGCTAGTTAACAAGTAGGATCTAAACATTCCCTGTGATCACTGTTAAAACTTGAAAATGATAAACTGCCCACCAGTTGCTTCACTTAGTTCTGAAAATATGACCAAAACTTCCAGGAGCATCCTGGGGAGAATAATGTGGAAGTGGAGCTATGTAATTGGATAAAGTGACATTAGTGGATATTACTAAAGGATGAATCTCTTATAAATAATGCTGGAAGGTTGAACTGAAGGTTCCACAAAAAGTTTCGGTAACCAAGGGGAACAGTGTGAAGTTGCTTCAGTTAGTTGGGTATGGCATGCGAAAACATAGCTTAGTGTTTGCAGTATAACATGTTAAGGTATCTATTATCCAGTGACATGCTAGGGAAAACTTGAATTGACACTTCCATCAGATTATAAAAGTGTGTTTCTGCACAGCCCTTGGATTAGAACATAGCTGTTACATTGAAAGTTAATTTAGTCCTTTCATGGCAGCTAGAACATACTTAAATTGAGCCACTTTCTTAACATATGTTGTTTTCTTTCAGTTCCAAGGAGCTATCTGGTTGTACTTTGAGAAATGCATTTTAAACAACTGTCCTCGAGAAGGAGATGCTAACTAACGTAACACAATGAAATGAAGCAGTGAAATGTGTCCTGGGTCATAATCAGTTTATAATTCTGTAACTTGCTTGTAATAAATTGTAGTTGACTGTGGTTGATAGATGATGTCTTGGCCGGTCAGCAGGATGGTACACATGGCTAGTTAATTGGTTTATTAAGCAGCAGTCTGTTTTGTTACAGGTCATTTCTGTTGTACTTTCCTCAGGGTGCTAGTTACTTCTGTGTTTGACAGCTATATGAAGAAGAGAGCAGCTATTAGGGATATCACCCCAAAGTGGGGGAATTTGACGATAACTCAGTACCCAAATTCAAATATGCAAAGTTGAAATAAATATAAATTGTGTGCAAAACATGCTGTCCATCTATTCCTCAAATTGTAAACATAACAATGCCTTGTATTACAGGCAGCGTTTCTGTTTTTAGAAATCTGCAATGATAGTTTTTAATGTCATAAACCTCTGAGAACTGTCAAACTTAAAGGTCACTCTTCTACTTAACTTTTGAGCCTCTGTGTAGAGAGAGACTTGTACCAAAAAGGTACTGCTGGTCTCCATTGTTGTTGTGATGGATAAATTTAGATTCCAGTTGGCTACTGATACATCCCTAATTAGATGTTAAAGAACTGTTGAGATACAATTATGTGTGGCTTACCCTGTATGTAGATATTTCTAACTGGAAAAACTTGCATCTCTAGGTGATTGATGTTCTTCATCCTGGAAAGGCCACAGTTCCCAAAACTGAAATCAGGGAAAAGCTGGCAAAGATGTACAAAACAACCCCAGATGTAATTTTCGTCTTTGGCTTCAGGACCCATTTTGGTGGTGGCAAGACAACAGGCTTTGGCATGATTTATGATTCCCTGGACTATGCAAAGAAGAATGAACCAAAGCACAGACTGGCCAGGGTTAGTTTCATGCTTGCAATTGTCCCTTGCGGTGCAAAGGAGGTTGCTATTTGGATTAAAGCAGTGGTTTTCAAACTGTGAGTTGGGAGCTGATAATAGGCCACAGGGCCTCAGATATTGGGTCGTGGTGCCCCCTGTTGCACCTGCCTCAAGAACGGAATGTGTTGGTGAAAGATCTAATTGTTGGGTCATGGACATAAATGATTTTTTTTTCAGTTGGGCACTGAGGAAAACCACTGGATTAAAGGGCATTTTGTATATAGTTATGGGCCAAAAGTTTAAAATGTTACCTGTTAAAGTATGTTTGTTACTTACTGAGGTATACAAGTCAGTTCTATAAATAAACTCTTTCTGTTAAATTTAGAATAGAAACAAGTTTTTTTTGTTAGCATTAATGAAGGTGAAGGAGAATGAAATGTAATTCATGATTGGCTGTGGATTTTTAGCATTACAGCCTAGTGGCTATTAGTGTGGAAACAACAGAAGAGGCAGAAGAGCAATGGAATGGGTATTCATAATACATATTATCTTAAAGGATACTCAACTGCATTTATAGGTTTACAGCATACAAAATGTCTTGCTTTATATGAAGTGAAATATATAGCCTACAGAACTGAAAATTTCAAGGTTTGTTGATTTATGATTTACCATTAAAGTTTCTGAAATGTGTAAATATTAATATGGAAACATGTTAAAGATAACTACTTCTGAGTTCACTTTAGTAATTTTTCCCCTAATTTTCTTATTAGCATGGCTTGTATGAAAAGAAGAAGACATCAAGAAAACAGCGAAAGGAGCGTAAGAACAGAATGAAGAAAGTCAGGGGCACAGCCAAGGCAAATGTTGGTGCTGGCAAGAAGGTATGATCAAAGAGCCCACAGCCTAGAGCACAGATACTGGATTTGTATTTCTTTCTCAGAATAACCTTTTTCTTTTATCTCTTTACCTGTTCTGCTGGATAATAGAAGGTAACTTCTGAAATCCTATGTAGTTTTAGCTTCTTAGTAGTTGCACTCACTTGGTTACTGCTCAGTAGCTAGTATGATGTGTGACAGCATAATTAGAATTAATCCCATTTCTAATACTTACTCTATGGGTTTTAAATCTGTGAAACTGTACTTTGATTGCAAAAGTCAGTAACTGATTGCTCCCATTTATTAGATATTTCTGGTGATAAGCTGTTTAACTCACGTTTTTCCCAGACTTGAGGGTTTTTTAGTTCAGTGGATTCGTTGCATACTTGCTTACAAAACAGGTCTAAAAAGACAAGTGTCACAGCACATTACTGCTAAAAAAAAGCTAAATTTCTTATTTTTGCCATATAAAACAAATTTATTGGAATACAAGTACTCATGTTTTTCAGTGTACAGTATATAGAGTGGTATAAGTGAATCATTGCCTGTTTGCAAGTATAGTTTGTACTGTCAGCTCTAATGTTTTAGGTAAATGTAGGCAAATGTATCTAGATTCTAGCTGATAGATTTATCCACTAGAAGACGACATCTCAGGGGTACCCCTGGCTGAAGAACAATGCATTAGTTTCTTCCCCCTGCCCCCAATGTTTAAGAACTCCAGCTGGCTTGGTTGGCTCCTGGTCGTGTGTTATGCTGCTTCAAAAAAACTGAGTCAGAAGGCATGGTGTTTTTGTGGGTAGTGCCTTCCACTGTATAGGCTAAGGGGGAAGTATGTTTATTTGGAATTGCTGTTTGCTTCTGACAGATCAGTCATTTAACCCTTGAACCTGGTGAGAGCTGTCTCCATCCAGGAAAACCAGCCTGATCCAAGGTTGGAGTGGGTCTTAAGGCAGTGTAGTTTTATTCAAGGGATTTGAGAGGTAGAAAATACACAGAGTACTTAATCCAATTTAATGTCTTAGCATTGCTTTGATGATGCAGTGAAGTTGGTGGGTAATAGGAAAAGCCAACTTGTGAGTAAATAGTTGTAGCTAATGTGCTATAACCAAATACTCTTTCTTGAATCCTAGTAACCTTTGTTTTAACCTCTCTTACTTTCTTGGCATTCTTCATCAGAAGTGAAGTATCTAACAGGTACTGAGTGAGCATGAATGTGGTGGTGGCTTTATGAATTATGCTTCACTTACGCACTTGAAACACTTTGTATGTTGCTTTGCATGCCTGTGCTCTCACTGGAGTTCTCTTCTGCCCTTCAGTATACAGTATTCTGCATCAAGTGCAAAATACTGTTATAAAAATCTGATGGCTAACTTAAAACTGGTGCAGAAGTGAAATCTGGCTTTTGTCACTGCTAATCAAAATACCCTTAGTGATCATTGATAACGCTCTCTAAAAATACTTGCACATATTAATGCTTATGAAATACTCAGGAATGGGGTGAGGGACAATGAATGCCTCAACACTATGTATTCAAGCTCGGTTTTTTTAAATTGCTTTAAAAAAAAGCTGAATATATAGATTGTTCTTAAGCAAATGCACTATGCTTGTCTGAATTTAACCCATAGTACGATACGGGGGATGTTTATATGCCATAACAATATATCCAGGCAACTATTGTGAATAAAATACCAGACATTTCACATATGGATCCTTAAACTCTTTGAAGATGTGAATTGTTGTGCATCTCAGTCCCTTGAAGCTAACTGGGTTATTCCTCATTATAACCCATTTTATGAAAGACATGCTAATATTGATACCAAGAGTTTGAATCTTGGATTTCAAACTGAGGCTTCATTTGGATGTTTGTTTCATTTAAACACTTCGATGATGCTAATCAATAAAGATGAAGCCTTGCAAATATTAAGTGCATACTGGTAAGGATGGAGGCATTTTGAGCTCTTAAGGCATTTGAAAGCCTGTCTTTTTCAACAGAAGGTAGTCCAAAATGAATGAGAATACCTGACACTCCTTGTGTGCAAACTTAAGTCAGTTTCAAGGATGGAATTAATTTTGTGCAGTGTTACTCAGTTAGTGTACTTTGTTGCATGCTTGTAAAGTACATTTGCTGGTTAAATTCATTCTACAGAAATTCTTAAATTCTATACTTCGTCATTTGTTTCCTTAAAAAAAGGAAACATGATTTTTACAGGGTTTTACTTAATGCATCTTAGTTGAGGTAGCACAAATACAATATAAATGAATTTAGCTGGTTGTAAGGTTAGCACCTCTAGTATATGTCTTGATAGTTCAGTGATGTGGATGTAGTCCTTGAAGGAGAATAACTGTTCTCTTTACTGATGACTCTGTTCCCATTTGAAGTTAACCAGAATTAAAAATTGGCTCGGGGGCATCCATTACAGGGTCTAGATCTGACTAATTGAATAATCTAGCCATGTGGATTATTCTTTCTAACTTATAAAACATGGCCAATTCTTATTTTTGTGGTAGTGTCTAGAGGTTGTGATCAAAGCCCAGTTATGCTAGGTTAGGTGTACACATAGCAAACACCCTCTGTTCTGAAGAGTGTAATGATTTCTTAACTACAGAGTTAATTTGAAGTGTGCTATATTATTCAAAACTTAAGTAGTTTAAGGAGACTTAAAAAAAAGTCATGAACACTTCTTTTGGGGAGGTTTATTAACAGAGGAGTAATAGGAGTAAAGTACAAGGTAGTGTTTAACTAGGTGTGCAGTGCAATGAAGGTATAGACAGTGTTTGAGAAGAGCAAAAAGCGGAGTAGTTGCTGTAATTGAAACATTAATCATTATAGGTACACTGGTAATTAAAGGAAACTCTAATTGCATTTCTCAGTAAACCTGGTTACTTAACAATAATCTGAACTGTTGCATGGGAATGTGATTGAATCAGTTCCTTGAATCAGTTCTTTGCCTTTTGTATATCTTTCACATTTTGATTTTGAAGATGCATGTCTAAACTGTGCTGGGAATTTCTGAAAATGTAAATCATAAATATATTCAGATGCTTTCATTTGTTCCTGTTGTTCACATAATGGTATGGTAATTCTTTTTTTTTCTTTTTGCTTGAGTTGGGAAGGCTGTACCCCATGCGTCCATTGTAAAGCCTTGTTTAATCAGATTTTGGTGATGAAGCACTGCAGTGGTTGCACTGGTGAAAAGCCCTTATGCATTTAGGGAAAGTTATTTGCACATGTGTAGGTTTCCCCTTGAAAAAGGGGGAAATAGTATTGCTTACTGTAGCATATTCTGTTGGTTTTGCTATGGTGTCTGTCTATGGAAAGCTGTGACTACACTTGACCCACTTTCTACCTGACATCTTGTTGTTCTGCATGGCCAATGCAGAAGGCTAAGTAATAGACAAGATAGTCTTTTCCCATGTTTTTTTTTAAAAAAAAACAAACCTAAAAAACCACTCATTTTCCCTGCCTGGACAGTTTCACATCAAACAACTTCTCAAATCTATAAATAGTGGAATCGCCTCTCTAGCATTGTCCTGTGACTACTTTTACTGCTTCTGAAGGCATATGTCTGGATGGCAAAAAGGTATCCTTACAGTAAAACTGTATTAACTGCTTCTTTTGTATTGAATTTGAGTATTTTTTAATACTCCCACAGCTGTCACTGTGGCTAGTTATTAGTTTGTTTTTTATTACATGTACAAGTTAGTTACCACACTCCAGTACAAGGGTGGCCTAACTAGCCATCTGTGGGGCAATACAGTTGTGAAGCAAAAACAGATCTTTTCTTTGTGACTAACAAATGGGCAGAAGACTTTTTTATACGAACCCATATCAACCTGCTGCCTCACATCTTTGAGTATTTTTTTTGCTGTTAACATTCAGGTGTGACTGTCCAAAAAAACCTCTCATTCTTTTGCAGCCACTGTCTTTCTGCAAAACCTTCCAAGATCCATTTTTTCTCTTAAGAATTATCAAGTGTCTTACCCTTTTCCTCCAGCCTTCATTGAGGTTACTTGTGGTGTTACATGACAGAAGTTGCTTCTAGGTATTGACAGCGTCTAGTATATTGTTTGCTTTTTGGAATACAAATACATGTGTATTGTCACATCCCAAATTATGTTTAAGCAGTATTTCAAGTGGTGGTCTGACCACAGCATCTCTGAATGTGAAGGGCTTGCAGTATTAAGGTTATGGTAGGTTTAAAACCTTGTTCTACAATGCGTGATTCTGGCAGGCATATAGATGTTTGTTAGTGCTTAAGTGCAGATACACTCAAAGTATGCAGATAATGGAGGCCTTAGTCAACTTCCCTTTCCCTTGGACTAGTCATAAGTTTGACTTTGAGCTGCATGGGCTTACTGGCCTATGGAGGAGAGTTGAATTCTTCTCTGGGTTGTGCACTGAATTGCTTCATTTTCATTTGCAGAATAGCTTGAAAGTGCAGACCTACATGCATCAGAACACAACTTTTTAACTTTCACTGCTGATAGTTAAAGGGAGCCCCTCTTGTCTTTTCCCTCCCGGCCAAATAAATCTTATGAACAGGGTGAACTTGAAGGTACTGAAAATAATTATGTAACCCAGTGGTATCATTAGCGCTTTTGAGGACACACCTACACTAAAAGGTTGGATTTCCTAGGGCAACATAATCACTGAATAAAACAGGTTTTAAGTTTGTGATTTAAGTCTTCAGTGACTTCTCTCTTTTCTTGTTTCAGTGAGCTGGCACATGGAAATAACAGGTGAGATTCATAAATGTTTGGCTTTCTATTATGCTGATGATTTGGTTTTCTCTAAAGTCAGCTTAATCAGATGGTTTTTAATGTTTTGGTCTTATGTTTAGAGCCAGCCTGATCAAGGCTTAACGTACGTTATTTGATTTAAAGGAACACTTAATTTGTGTATTGGATCTGTTTGAATTCAGTTGCCAGTTTTTGTAGGCGCATTCCCCTTCCTGTTGCTTTGTGAAGGATCCAAGCCATACAGGGAAATAGTGAAACTTGGCAAAAGAAGTGGACACATGCTCAGAGAATCACTGAAATAGAGAAGAACAAATGAGGAGTTTTGCAGCACTTCTGAAGACTAACAGAAGTGCCACAGGACCCATTGTTTTGTTGAACTAGACTTAACACAGCTGTTCCTTTTTGAAGCAGAAATAGGTTTCCTTTAATCCCTTGCTGTAGTAGAGTTGTGATGTCTTAATTTATCCTTTCAATTTCAGTAATAACTAATAGAGTAGGGTGAGTGTTTTTCCTCTTACCATAAATGGAAAAAACAATTTACAATCTCACATTATAACATCATAGAAATAAATGAATGTTTTCCACTGAGAAATTGGACAGCTTTGTATTCATAAGTTGTGTTAACATCTCAGATTGATCAAGGGGACTTAAAGTATGCTTGATGGCCTTTTAGTAAAGTCCTGCTGTGTATTCTCATTCTAGTGCCAGGGATGCCTAAATGAATGTGCTTTGTAGTGTCCAATACCAAGTAAACCCTGTGCTACAGCTACTGCAACAAACAAGCAGAATGTAACTAAAACAGGAGAGATGCTGTCTTTGATCTTCATCCTGCTTGAAAATTTGTGATCTTGCATAGCAGGCTGACAGTTACTGGATTCCTGTCTATAATGGTTTCACAGGGGTGATTTAGTTGGGGTTGGCTTTGCTTTCTGAGCAGGGGCTTGGGTCACATGACCTGTAGAGGTCCCTTTCAACTCTAATATTCTCTGATTGTGTAGTTGTTCATAGCATTTTTAAAGACCTGAGCATCTTAAGCCTCATCTTGCAATGGCTGCTGTCTGCATAGGACTAATAAGAGGATGAGACCTGTTAACATTTATCTAGTGTAAAATGCACTGATTAGATTTCATTGTGAAGCTTGTTACAAGGCTGACTTGTTTTGGCTTTTTTCCTTTATACAGAGACTAAATTATCCCATGGTGATACAAGAGAAGATGGTGCTGATCTGTCAGAGTCCAGTATAATAAAGCGTGTATAAATTGAAATGCAGTCTTCGGTTCTTTTTACAGTTGGAAATCTCCAATAAATGTTTTATAAAGTGAATTTGAAAGACACAGGATTCTTCAGAGGTGGTATCCTTACCCTGCATTCATTCTTCTGGTGTGAGCATTATTTTTTCATCTCAACATTTTGTTTTCAAAATGTTGCTTCTGAATATCTTGAGTTGCCTTATAAACAATAGGGAGTGGACCAAAATGTTCAAGGGGTTGCATTTCATGTGTTTTGAAACTGTCTTTCAAAGCTTACTGCAAATTTTACAGAACTCTTTCAGGTGTTTAAGCATAAAACTTAATATCAGCAGTAGAACAGGGGCATGCCATGTTAGTATGTTAGCCACTCATTGGACTTTGAGGTGTAGAAGTATTTTTGTTATACTCAGTGAATTTAACATGTTTGATGTATGGAGCACTGTAGGGGCTAGTAATGACCTATTTTTACCACCATGGAAGTCAGTAAGAAAAATCAGATTAGAACTTGATGTGAATAAGAGCTTTTGATCATGTGTGACAGTGTTGGCTGAAAACCTTGATCATACTCCCTAAAAGCTGTAACATTTCTGGTTTGAGGTGCATTAATACATTGTGGACTTCTAAAATCCAATGCTTCTGTATCTACTATAGAAAAATACACTAAAGCTCCCGAGCAAATGCATCATCACTGCAGCAAAGACACAGCAGCCACAGAAACACTCCACAAGGAGGTGGACATATGGTAGATTGAGTCAACCTCTTGCAGGGATCCTCACTGCAGGCTAAGGGAGCCAGCTGTGCTCCAGGGACTCCTAGCTCGTGCAGACCAGTGTGCAGGGGTTGGTCCCACCCTCCTACCAGAACCTCATGAGCTGGAAGGGGCCTAACAGTCACGCTGCAGCCCTGGCAGGGGCTGTGTAGGCAGCATGTGCTTCCTCTGTCCCTCCCTCCCTTGGTGGGGCAGAGCAGTACTGCCTGCCTACTCCCAGCCAGCTGTCCCTCCCAAGAGCAGCTGGGGAGAGCTGAAGCTCAGGAGGCAGGAGTGCTGGAATAGCACGTGGAGCTCAGGCTGCTTCAAGCTGGCCCTTACAGGCTCAAACAGAGGCCACCTTGCCCCCAGGCTATAGATTGGGTCTGTTCAGGCCTGGAGTTGCTGGGTCAAAGCAGCCTGAACTTCCTGGAGGGGCTATTCCAGGGCCTTGCTTCTGCAAGCTGTAGCTTTCCCCTGCCTGCTCTTGGGAGGGATAGTCAGCTGGGAGTAGGTGGGGCAGTGCTGCTCCACCCTGCCAGTGGAGGGAGGGATGGAAGGGAGGTAGGGGTTGTGGCATGACTGCTGGGCTGCCTTGGAGTTGGGGTTGAGGGGGGTGGGAGGGAATGGCTCTTGTGCTGTTCTGGGTTGCTGACCCCTGACCTCTAGTTACTGCAGCAGTTCTCTGCTAATGTCCACACTGCTCTTATGCTAGGGTTGCATTTCCTTACTAGGAGTGCTTGAACTAACTGAAGTGGGTTATTGTGATGCACTGACAGCTCTGTGAGGCTCAGAACTGGAGGGCCCCCCTACTTGGCAGCTGAGGGCCCTCATCTGGCCTTCAGTTTCACAGCAGGGAGCCTACCTGCAATTAAATCAATGTTCTTGTCAGTTTCACAGCTATTTCACATCTCTGGCCATCGGTCCAGAGCTGATGCTCCAGTTGTGAATCTGGTTGATGGGGCTGGGTGAGGGTGACCAGCGGTGAGCCCTGTGTGGCCCTGGCAGATGACTTTAGTAGCACAGGGCAACAGCATCCATGTAGGCACTAAAGCATTATGCTTCTTGGAGTGCTGGGGTTACTGGAGGTAGTGGGTGACTTATGTTAGAGGGGTGTAGTGTAGACTCCATTAATTTGGGCAAGATAAGCTGAGCCATAAGCCTAAAGAAAGTAGATCAGGCCATAGCTATTTGGTGGGGCTTGAGGAATGTGGTAACCCTCCTGAACTTGGACAATAACCTACGCTGGAATGAAAGTACTGAATCTGGCTTTCATGTGCAGAAAGGTGGGTGTTAAAAGATCACTTAAAAGTTATACGGTAAGGAAACATTTTCTGGTGTATAAATTTTATTAGTCTGTTCATAATTACACTTGGGTTGCAATGTTACCTTCTGCCCATTTTTCCTCTTCTGGCTTGGGGAAACATGAATGAAAGCTTCCTATAAGTTGTAACCTGGACCTCAAACTTATAAGTGAGCATCTGCCTTGATGTTAAATTTCAATTGTGTATTGTAAGTCATGATAGGGAGAGGATGGAGGTGGGAGTAGTTTGCCCAAAGTAACTACCTGTTAGCAAAATTTCACTTGGACTGGCCTGATTTAATGGCTGTAGATAAGGTTGGATATGAGGCTGTTTCAGGTAGTGTTGCTTTGCAGGCTGGGGCACATGCAGTCACTGCCATCACATGGACCAAGAACAGTAAGTTCTCAGCAGTGTGGCTCCAGATGATGCTTTGGGATTCCCCTGCGAGAAATGAAGTAACTTGCCTCTTACCAGGATGGATTTTAGTGTGTCTTGGGTTTGGTGGAAAATACCCTATTTAAATGAATTGCCATTATTGCTGTTTGATAACAACCACGTTGCTACAATATGGCTAGAACCATTTATTTAATCTACAAGTGAGGGTACCTTTGCTCTTGCCATATTTGAGAGAACTAGTAATTTCTGAAAACCCATCTTGAAATATTGAGAGGTGCTGGCATTACCTATCACTTTCACCACAGTAATTGGGATTGCTGTCTTGGGACACAAAGCTTTTCCTACAATAGCTCTACTCTAGCTCTGCTTGTCTTACAGTCAAAGACAAAAATCTTTGTTCTGGGAAAGGCTGGAAGTAAAATTTAAATCAGTGTTCCGTTCACTACAATTTTAAGTCAAGCCTAGTTTTGAAGTTGCCTGAAAAACATACTCAAAAGTGTCTGCTGGAAATTCTCTCAAATGGAAGGGCTAAGGGCTTAAGTCCTCCTTTACATTTTTAAGATCATGCTTTGTAGTCTCTTAGTGGTGCTGGTTGTCAGGGTTCTCATGAATTGAAATTGAGGTTTTGGAATATTCAGGGGGAAGGGCCAGTGAGGTGTGAGTCCGGTAGTGAAGAGGGGCTATATGGCACCATGGTAAAAACTGAACAGTAGTTCATGACTAGGGTTACCAGATGCTTGGTAAAAGGAGGATATGTCGTTTTTGTTAATTTCAAAAGGGATAGATGTGTTAGTCTAGTCCAGTAAAAAAACAACAAGGAGTCATGTGGCACTTTAAGACTAACAGATTTATTTTTTGCATGAGCTTTCGTGGGAGAAGATCCCACTTCCTCAGATGCTTCGAAGATGGGTGAACTTACAGAAAGGAATGAAACTAAATGCAAGGGGGTGTAAAACATAGGATCAGGTCATAAAGTAACAGCAAATCAGAGCAGTTTACAGGCTCAAACCATGGGAAGCCTGAAGTCAAATTACCCTTTGTAATGGGAAAAGAACCCACAGTCTCAATTAAGTCCTGCTTTCACAGAATTTAGCTTGCATATTAATTCGAGTTCAGCTGTTTGAAGTCTTGATGTCCCAGGTACATCTCTAATGACAGTTGTTAATAAATCCATTATCGAGTGATTAGGAAGATGGAAGCGCTCAGCAACTGGTTTCTTTGTTCTTTGATTTCTGATATCAGCTCTGTGCTCATTCAGTCTCTTATGGAGCGATGGTCCTGTTTGTCCAATATATAAGGTGTTGGGGCATTTCTGGCACATGATGGCGTAGACCACATTAGTAGATGTGCAGGTAAATGAGCCTTTGATGGAGTAGCAGGCTTGATTAGGACCTATGATGGTGTCTGTTGTGTAGATAGGTGGGCAGACTTGGCAGTGTGGTTTTTTGCAGGGGTGTGTGCCTGCTTCAATGTTTCTGTTGTTAGATCTGTAGTGGCTGGTGAGTATCTCTTTAAGATTAGGGGGCTGCCTATAAGCAAGGAGTGGTCTGTCTCCTAATGTTTGAGAGAGGGAGGAATCATCTTTTAGAATGGGCTGTAGGTCCTTAATGATCTTTTGCAGAGGTCTGACTTGAGGATTGTATGTGGTGACTAGTGGTGTTCTGCTGCTTTCTTTCTTGGGTCTCTCCTGTAGTAGATGACTTTGGGGAACCCGTCTAGCTCTGTCAATTTATGTCCTTTTTACTTTCATGTTCTCCATCCAGCAAGCAATTTAAAAATAAGCGCTTTTGTCCAGCGTTTTACTTATGATGAGTAAGCAGGTTTAAAAAAAAAAAACCCAACCCCAAAACCCTATGGCAGCCAAGTTCATGAGCCCAGCAGAGGGACCTTCTTCCAGCGGCTGGCCCTTTTAAGACCATTCCTAGCTGTGTTGGTAGAGCTGGTGACCTTTAAGCTCAGGGTTGTGGGTTTAAGACTCATGTTGGATGTTTTGATTTTTGGCCTGCTGTTCCCAATATAGCAACACTAATAAAATGAAGGAGAATATAGTGTACTGTAAATAAAATTACCAGCAGTGACCAATTAAGTAAAACAAAGGGGCACATTGGCAATGAATAGAAACAATTTAGGATGATTTTTTTGTAAATATAAAATGGGCTGCTGTGGAAAATGAAAAATGAGATGAGTTAACTGCCCTCTTTTTTTTTTTTTTAACTTTTTTAGGCATTTTTCAAGTTTATATTTGCAAATTTAGTTTAACTTTTTTTAGTCTCATGAAGATTAACAAAAAGGTAATGAAACACTTTCATTTACTGAAAAAGTCCAGTTTTCAGTAGAAGAAAACTTTTTGATTTATTTCATTTTTAAAAAAATTTAAAAAATGATGTGCAATTTTAACACTGCATTTGTTGATCATTACCCACTTTCCATCACATAATATGGTAATGGGAGTTATATTAATACTACATTTTCTCCATTTCCTCCAATGTCCTCCTTTTTGTACTTCCCTGTCCTTTCCATGCTTTGGTATCTGGTAACCCTATTCATGAATGACTATCGTCTTAGATTTTCCCACAAAGTTGGCTATGGGTCTGGGACCAGTATCATTCAACATATTCATAAATGATCATGTAAAATGGATAAATTTGGCAAGTTTTGCAGATGATACAACATTATTCAAGAATAAATTAGATTATTAAATTTGGATTACTAAACCCAAACCAGACTGAAGAGTTTTACAAAGGGCTCCTACAAAACTGGATGACTGGACAACAAAATGGCAGCTGAAATTCAGTGTTGAAAAAGACAAGTAATGGATATTTGAAAACAGAAACCCAATGATACAAATAAAATAATGGGGTCTTACTTAGCTGTTACCACTCAAGAAAGAGTAGGAGACTCATAGACTTGAAGGTCAGAAAGGATCATTACGATGGCCTGGCCACCTGCATAATGCAGGACAGAAAACCTCACCCGCAGGGGCGTCGCTGGCTGGGGGAGGGACCTGGGGCTGAGGCCCCGCCACCGGCCTGCCGGCCACGCCCCCAGCCACCAGGCCACGTCCTCTGGCCGGGGACAAGGCCCAGCATCCCTGGACAGGATTGGGGCCTCCGCCAGCGTGCGTGGCCGGGCCCGAGACTGCCTGCCGTGGCCGTGAGCACCTGGGCCCAAGATCCCTGGCTAGGGGCGGGGCCGGAAGAGGCCACAGGAGGCTGGGCCCCGCATCCCTGGCCAGGGATGGGGCCGCCAGCGGCCAGGCCCCGGATCTCCAGCCCGATTGGGCCGGAGATCCACAGCACCGGTGCTGGGCTTTGGGGCACATGCCCCGGGGTGCCCAGTGCCAGCAATGCCCCTGCTCACCTACTCGCTCCTGTAATAAATCTCTAACCAAATTATTAAAGTCCTCAGGTGTGTGTTGTGCATTTGAATTGGAAAAGGTACAGAGAAAAGCAATTAAAATGATTATGGGTATTGCACAGCTTCCCTCTGAGAAGACCTTAATCTGGGACTTCTCAGTTTGGAAAAGAAATGACTAAGGGGGGATATAGAGGTCTATACAATTGTGGCTGGTATAGAGAAAGTGCATACGGAAATGCTATATAATATTTCTCATAACACAAGAATTAGGTGATCCAACATTTAAATTAATGCATAGTAGGTTTAAAACAAACAAAAGGAAGTATTTCTTCCCATAACACTGAGATGGGCAGGGATGGAGGCAACACCATGTTCTGAAATGTTCCTAGTCTCCTTTTGCCAGAAAGTGGGACTAGATGTCAAGAGATAGATAGCTCCATGACTGCCTGTTCAGTTCATTTCCTCTGAAGCACCTGGCAGTGGCCACTGTTAGAAAACAGTTACTGAGCTAGATGGCCGTTGGTCAGAGTCAGTATGGCCATTCTTATGCTCTTACATAAAAATGAATTAAAACATAAAAAAAAAAAATTAGTACAGAAAATATCCAAGATAATTACTTCTCAAGGTAGTGATGATGTAAGATAATGACCTTGTCAAATAAAGCATTTTAAAAATCTTGGCATATTAGGAAATATTTATATGAGCTTCCTAGCCACATATCTAGCATTCTGGAGCAAAGTCACTACAACACAGATAAAAAATTTGTTAGTCTGTAAAAGTGCTACTAGACTCCTTGTTTGTTCAACAAAGAAATATTTTTTTAATGGGCTTGTATCTCTTCTCATTAACTTACTCACCTTGTTGTGTTCCTTGTCTGTACTTGAGGGAGACCCACAGTTCAGAGGTGCTTTCACAAGAGTTCACCTTCCAGGGAAGAGGGGGACAAAGAGCACCTTGCTCGTTCTTCCAGCTGTTGGTCAGTTGTTCTTCACTATTTCACTCAAAAACCTCCTATTGTAGATATAGTCTCCGCCACACTTTGTGTGACTTGACTTCTGTGATTTTGTCTCAGTGGGGGAACTTATGCTGATGCAGGCTGGAAGTCTCTAGTCTCCACGAAATATGGTTACTTCCCTACACTCCAGGCCTAAGCACTCATACTTAGACCACCTGATTGTCTGTGATTTCAGGTATAATGGTCACTTTAAATAACAAAAGACTTTGTACAGAGCCTGACTAAGAACCAAGCACTATGGCCATGTCTACACTGTGGCTCTAAGTTGATTTAAGGGCCCTTAAGTCAACTTAGATAAAGCCCAGGCCACACTGCAAGCTAGCAAAGTTGACTTTCTTGGTTCCTAATGTTGACTTTATAACTTCCACTTATAAAGTTGAATTTACCATTAAGTTGACTTTAGTAAGTTGATTTAAGGCAACGTGGCCCAGGAGTTGCCTTAAGTCAACTTAACTGGCCTCCTAACCATAGAAAACATGGGGATGGGGGCTGGGTAGAAGGCACAACACAGGTGTGAGCATTCCTGGCTGTGTGCACCACATCCAAACTCCCTGTGTTCCCCAACCTGACCCAGCATCTCCCCGTTTCTCAGCCCGACCCAACATCTCCCCCACATTCTCAGCCCGACCCGACATCTCTCCCATTCTCAGCCAGACCCAGCATCTCACCCGCTCCTCAGCCTGACCTGACATCTCCCCCCCAATTCTCAGCCCAACCTGGCATCTCCCCCTTCTCAGCCTGACCCCTCAACTCTCCCATTCTTCAGCCGATCCTGCGTGTCTCTTTCCTCATGCCTTTCTCCAGCATGTCTCTCTCTCATTCTCCAGCATGACCCTGCATGTCTTTCTCCAGTCCGACCCCTGTCTCTCTCGCCTTGCCTTCTGCAGCCTGACCTCATGTGTCTCCCCTTCTCTGCCCAAACCCGTGTCCCCCCCCCTGCCCTTCTCTGCCCAACCCTATGTCTCCCCTTCTCTGTCTGACCCTGCCTGTCTCTCCCCTTGCCCTTCTCAGCCTAACCCTGTGTGTCTCTCCCATTATCCACCCCAACCCCATGTGTCTCCACTTCTCAGCCTGACCCCCCTGATATTGTTGTAAAACCAACAAGGAGTCCTGAGGCACTGTTTAAAACTAACAAATTTATTCATTGCATGAGCTTTCATGAGAGAAAATCCCCCTTTGTCAGATGGTTTGAAGATGGGGGAACTTACAGAATAGTAGGAAATAAATGCAGGGGAGTGTGACATATGATTAGCTCACACTGTAACAGCAAATCAAAGCAGTTGTTAAGATTCAAACACTGGAAAACAGCACATAGAAAGAAAGAGAGAAAGAAAGAAACCTGCTAGTTCTTTTAGATTAAATTGTGTGAAAACAGGATTAAATTGTGAGTATGGATTTCTTTCCCGTTACAAGAGGTGATTTGACATCACCTTCCTCTATGTGCTGTTTCCCAGTGTTTGAATCTTGACAATTGCTGTGCCCTGCCCCTGCGCTGGTAGTTTCCCTGTGGCACCTGGTCCAGAGCCGGAGGAGTCTGGGCAATGCAGGGAGGGGGTGGAGTGCTGTGTTGGCACATTGCTGGGCCACATCAGGCTCCCTGACTTCCAGGGGCTCCCTGTTGCCACACACAGTATGGAGGGTGGTGTGGTCGCTCACTTTCTGTAGTAAAGGGGTGGCTGGGAGGGAGGGGCACTTCTGCTGTGGTACACTGTGGGCCAGCAACCCACAAGGCAGCACTCCTAAGAGGACCTGGCAGCTGCCATTTGGAGAGTGGACACTCTAAGCTGACTTAATAAGGTCTACTTTAAGCTGTCTTAAAGTAGAGCTTATTAAGCCGGCTTAATAAAGCCCTGTAGTGTAGACATAGCCTATTTGACCAGCCCAATAATTGTTAAAAGCTGAGTTGATTGCTAATCAGATGCTGCTTGTAAGGGAGAGCCCCCAGCAACAGCAACATCCCATTTCCCACCAACTAAGATGCAATCTGATACGGCTTAAATTTGTTAGTCTTTTAAGTGCCACCAGACTCATTGTTGGCTTTCCTTACTTCTTAGCTAGTTCAGTTCAGTCTGGTCATTTCCAACCAATGCCTAAATTGGTATAACACTGTTACTAGCTAGCTGACAAGTGTGTGTGTGTGTGGGGGGGGAGAGTTATGGAAATCCCTACTGGTAGTCGTCTATGATATTAAAATGTATCTGGCTTTTTTTTTTTTTTAAGGTCCACTATTGAAGGCTTTGAATGGTGGGGGCAGATTACTGGCTAATTTTTTCTGTGGTAGGGAAAGAAACCAATCACTCTTTAGAAACTCTGATAAATTTTCAACAGGAATAATTATGAGAAGAACCTCTGTATGCTTGAAAGAAATCTGGTCTTCATTGGCTGCAGACTTAGTTTGGGTGAGGAGGGAAGTGTATCACTCAACTTATGGGTGTTTTTGGCTACAAACCTGACCTGGTACTTAATTAAGGTCTAGTCTGGAACAAAAATGACCTGTGTTGTCATACTGAACTTCATATTGAACTTCAATGACTAATCAGATGAGATTTGTGTATCCTTTTTTTTTAAATTGTAGAATTAACTTCCTGAGCATTGCATCTTCCATCTCTGTCTTGAGACTTCACGAGCTTGAGTTGTTTTGTAGTCCTAAGCCTAAACTTTGCTCTTCAGCAGCATGCTGTTTCCTCTAGTTATATTTGGCACCTTACTTAATTGTAACTCACTCTTACTTACTTATCCTTGTAGTATATTTAGGTGGTGGTTTAGTTATAAATGCTAAGAGACATTACTCCTCTATTTCCAGTGCTGTGATATAAAAGGCTGGGTCCTTTTGCAGTTTGGTTCAAGATTCATCTCCATAGGCTTGTTTCCAGATGCAATTTAAAGTGGTTGCAAGATAATTGTCAGAGAGCACTGTAATCTCATTTGTCAGCTGACCTCTAGTTTCGAGGCGTCTGAGTTGACAATCCTCTGGTGTAAATTGAAGGTGACGGGAGGTAAGGTTTTCTGGGAGTACATGGCAGGTACTCTGGGCGTCATTCTAGAATAACTGTTCTTGATTAACTCCAGACATAGAAGCTTATAACTGGAGTAAGGCACTCATTCTCTGCATGCAGTTATGCAAGAATGGTTATTTGGAAATAACTTGTGCTATAGGCAAGTTCTAAGAATGTCTTATAGACTTCCAGACCTAATTTGAGTGCTGGTAGTGTGCAGTACTCTGGCCAAATGTAGATGAAGGGCCTGCCAGTCAGAGTTAAAATCTTGCAATATATTGCCCAGTCTTAGAGTTTAGATCAGTGGTTCTTAACTTTTTGCAGATCATGACACCCTGGTTGGCATATCATGACCCTACAGAACACATCAACCTATTTCCCCCACGCCAAATCCAGCCATCTCCCCAGCTCTTGCGACACACTTGCCACTGTGCAGCAACAGTCGTGTGTCCAGATGCAGTGGATGAGAACCACTGGTTTAGATAATGCTAAACTGTGCTTTGTGACCAGGGAATGGCAGCATCCAACGGTTGTTAATTTCTGATCATTTCTCTAACCAGTTTTGTCACTGAACATAGCCTGATGAATAATCGTAGCACAGTGTAGTTTCTTGTTCCATTTTTAATAAGTTTCCCTGCCAATGTGTCTTATTTACAGGTAAAGCTTTATTGAACTGCCAACTCTGTAAGTTCAAGTTGAGGTCTTTGAGAATTTGAGCTTAAGAACTCTGATAACTCTTAATTATTTTAGGATCCCCATTTCTCTTTATTTCAGTGGTACTTAGGTGCCTAAACACTTTAGTGGCCCTGGACCTTATGTTTACCATCCCTGTTGGCAGTAATAATGCTTCTGTAGCATAAACTATGCCCCTGAGTTGTATTATCATGTTATGTGCAAATTACGCCCTTACTAACAGCTGTTATAAAGCCATGCCAGCAGGGATACACAGGTATAACTGAGGGAAGCAGAGGTGCAGACCTTTTCTGATGATTCAGTAGGAGGTGGAGCATGCATTGTTATTGCGTGGGTGGTAGTTCAGTAAGGCTAAAGTGGGTGAAAAGGAGAGAAGATTTTTTTTTTATTTTATTTTTTTGTAAAGAAAAGCCAAAATACACACATACTGCGGGGTGGACATCAACATATGGAGCCATTTTTACTTGGGTACTGGACCTGCTTGGGCAGTCCTGAAAATCCCCTTGTCCACCTAAAGTGCTGTTGATGCTGACCCTGGGTCATTTGTTGCAGCTATGAAGTGCTTTATATTTTTTATAAGCTTTACAGAAAGTTTAAGTACATGAAGATTCTGGTTCAAGAAGGGAGATGCATAAGTAGCCAGGTGCTCAGACAGGGTTTTTTAATTTATAAAGTGTTTGCTCTAGGCTCATTTATAATACATCAACCAATTATATTAATGTGCTCTTTAATTGAGCCCCTGTTAGTAAGAAATGGAATAAAGCCATTAACTTAGATGCTCCCCCCCATTATGTAATTGAAGGTAATGGGGGTTGCCTTTAATCAATCACTATGGTTGCCTTTTTTTCTTTTTCACTTCTTGTCTAAGAACTAGTGCATGATCAGTGCATTTCAGCTGTGAGGGAGGCAGCCCATCCCAGATTTCCTGATGAAGGGTGAGAGCCTCACCCTGAGCCCCTGCAATTTGTGCTGGAGTTTGAGGATCTTTTCTCAGGGAAAGAGGAGTGAGCAGGCTATCAAGGAAAGCAGGCTGCTTGAGTGCAAAAGAAGGGGTGAGACTTGCTGCGGGAATGAGTTATTGCAAACATACAGTATTTATTTCCGTTCCTGTGAATCCCCAGCTGCATGTGAAATAAGAGCTGAGTAGGTTTCCTACTCATCAGAACAAAGAAGCTTCACTTAAAGCAGGGTTCAGCTGTGAATGCCACCCACGGACTTCATTTGGGTTGGCCTGGCCATTTAATGATGTAGTTTTAACAGATGTGAGGCTCCCTTCAGAAGCATGTTTAGCACCATGAAGCAGAAGAGCCTTCCAATCCAGTATATTAGAACCATCACTAGAGGGTGGTGTGAACAAAGCAATGCAAATACCGGACATGCTGCTGTTGAAACCTTTCCTTAAAACAAAAAGCCACATGCAGCCAAGCAGAAGAGGTCAAACTTCACAGGAGAGGAGTTGGCAACAGTTGTGTGTGGTGAGGGATAATAAATCACCCAACAGCCGCATCCTAAGTGTTTCAGGAGAAATATATGAACTGTACTAAGCATTTCAACTATTTATTGTCAAAAGACAGTGCTAGAGCACTGATGCAAATATTGCTTGTTCTGGTGTGCCTTCTCTCTGTATTTTAGATGTAAACAAAAACCCAAAAGATACTTCTTGATCAAGGTGTTTGTATAACAAACCTTTCACACTAGAGTAGCTGTCATTGTGGCAAAAGTCTCTGACTTTCTAGAAGAAACAGAAGTGGCAGAAGGGGTAGTACGGTAAATCACATCAGCATTAAATTCAGTTTCAGGGTGGTATCTTTACAGAAAAAAAAATTGAAATTTTAATTTAAAAAATTTCAGGATTATTTATTCTGAAATCAGTGTTATGAAAAATAAAACTTAAAACCAGTGCAGTGTGTGTGTATCTGAGTAGATACATTGTTTGCAGGGATGTGCACAAGGGACAGCGGAAAGTAAGTGCACAGCACTCCCCAGTAATCGAGGGGTGGGCCCAGACCTCCTCTGGCTGTTGGCGTGATGGTGGGGAAGCGAGTTCCACCCAGGGTCCAGAGAGTTGAACAGAGAATATATCCCTCCAAAAGAGGTCAAAGTTAAATTGCTGCACACCACCTGGTTGCCCTTTCTTCTATTATCTATAGCCAATTGTCATTCCTCTAGCATACCTTGTGGTATTTGATGTTTCAACCTGACATATTCTGAGTTGTCAGAGCAGAGATGCGTGGGCCACAGACTTTATGGGGAAACTGATTTTTTTTTCCCTTTCAAAGGCTTAGTTTTAATCATTATTTGAAAATTATCCTCCTGGTTGAGACACTAAACATTTCCAATGGACTCATCTTTAAGGAGAATGTAGCAAGTCACTTTGAAAGAGTTTGAAATTAATATACCACATCAGACTAATGACCTATCATACTGTTACTTGACTTTATCTTCAGTGCTTGGGAGTCTTTTTTTGAGCTGAAACGAGGCGGTCTTTGGGGATATTCTCTGCCCATTACCACACATTGGCTATGTCTCCACTTACAAAATTAATTTGAAATAGTTATTCAGAAATAACTACTTTGATTTCAATTTGAAGTAATTGTTTTGAATTAGCACTACTTCAGATATATTATTTCGAATTAGGAGTCCAAGGAAGACTCTCTAATTTGAAATCAGGTAGGAGTTATGTTGAAGTAGACTTAGCAGTCTACTAAGTAATCATCACTAGACTCTAATTCAAAATAGGGGAAGGCAGGCAAAAGAATAGGGCCATTATTTTGAAATAAGCCGATTCTGTGGCTTAGAATGGCTTATTTTGAAATAATCATTTTGATTTAAGTGCTATTTTGAAATAAAAGCAGGTTTATTATTTGAAAATAGTGCTTTGTGTTTTTGGAAAAAAAACCCACTTAATTCAAAGTAACAAAATGCATGCATCGACAGGAAAAAAGCTATTTCAGAATATGTCTCCTTATTTCAAAATAACTTCTAAGTGTAGACATACCCCAGGGGTTGGCAACCTTTGCCGACCCGTTCTGCTCCTTCCTCCCCAACCCTCAGCTTGCACTGGTGGCCCCCCTCTGCTGAAAAAATGTGGCGGCTGCCTGAAAATTCAGCAGCAGTCACAGCTGGCATGGGAGCGCTTCTCAGGCATGCCATGGAAAGAAGTCGCCTAGAGTGGCTCATCTTGGTGGTGTGCCTGGGGACAGGGGTCCCCAGGCATGCCATGAAAAGAAGCGGCTCCTTTCAGGGTTCCCAGGCTGGCGGCAGAAAGAAGCTGCCTGGAGTAGCTCCTTTGGGGAGAATCAAACTACAGAGAGGAGCCACTCTCAGCAGCATTTTTATGTGTCACATGGAGGTGTGAGCATGCGGGGGACCCCGTGTCCCAGCTGCACCTGAAGGAAGCAGCCCAGAGTGGCTTTCAGTGTCAGGAGTGGCAATTTCTGTGGTATTGCAGAGGGCCATGTGCTGCTGTGAATGGGCTTGGGTGCCACTGTTGGCACATTTGCCAGGTGTTGCCTACCCCTGACATACACCATTGTGAAAAATGGTGTTATACTGTACTTAGAGAAGAAAAACAACGACAAAACCCTAACAGGATTTTATACACGGGGACAAGGCAACGTGCCATATGTATTATGAGAAAAATACAGTTATGTTGATAGCTAATATCTATTATCACCCTGCCACACACACACATACAACACACCAGGAGTTCTGCAGTTGGTCATGTATAGTTGTCAGTCCTGATTGTTGCTTGAAGTTGTATCTGGTGTCTGCAGCTCATAGTGGCTACCTGGCCAAGGAAGCTGGGCATGAGGAAGAGCAGCTTCTTCTTTGAGTAGTGTCCCTGTCTGCTCCACTCTAGGTGCGTGGCCAGCCTCGTGCCTTCAGATCGGAGAATTCTTAGCAGCCTCCGTGGGGGCGACCTGCGCGCGCCAGCAGGGCTCGCTGACTTGCGCCATCAATGATGCGCACAGTCGCCCCCCCCTTCCCTCAGTTCCCTTCTTACCGCTTCGGCGTTTGGACGGAGACAACACTCACTCCAGCCTTAGCACCAACAGCCGTTTTAACGGCCATCTCTCTTCTGGTCAATTTCAACAGACTGAAAGCAAAAGCAGAGAAACAAAAAATACATATAAGAATACAAATAATAAATGGAACATGCCTACCCCACAGGGGTTTAAACGGTGTACATCCTGTAGGGATGCTATGCCAGCACCGGATGGACATTCCCAGTGCATAAGGTGCCTGGGCGAGGGTCACTTAACACAGAAGTGCCCTCATTGTAAAAACTGACCACATGGACCCGCAGAGAGAGGCAGATGAAATTGAAATTGTTTTTGATGGAGGGCTCTTTGAAGCCCACATCTGACCCTGGTTGGCAGCCTTGATCTCCTCAGCCACACAAGTGGTGGTTGGCTGCTTCCTCCCCCACGCCCTCAAAGAAGGCTAGGGGTGAGCCCGTTGCAGAGAGTGCCCGGCAGAATATGGCCACCTCTGGCAGCTCCAGGGGGAGAAAATACCGCCTAACCAGTGCCAGGAAAGAGCGCAGGTGTGAGAAGCCAACTGAGGGGAATAGGTAGGTGCTGACCCTGGCGGCCGCTATGGATGCAGCACTTTTCCCGATGATTATGGTGCTGCAGACCCCACTAGCGGGGCCATTCTTGCGGCTGGAGCCACCTGTCAACCCCGCAGCACCGTCCCAGGTGGCAGGCACCGTTTTGGATGCAGCACTGAGCGGCATGGTGCTCAGCACGGCACTGCAGCCAGCTCCCGCAGCAGACACAGGCCCGCTGCCACTGGAGTGGTGCTATTCAGGGGCAGGGGAACAATTGCCCCTGCAGTATGGGAAAAGAGAACAGAAAAGGCACCATTTAGAAGTAGTGGAGGGCAATCGGTCTTCTTCCTCCTTGATATCCCCGCTATTTAGTATTCACTCTTCAGATGAGGACATCCCCTCTTTGAGTTTTTCCAGTGGGGGATATACTTCGTCAAGGTCTAGATCTCTAAGTCCAGTGCCACCTGGTAACAAAGGTTATCCCAATATTCAGGCACAGACAACTGCTGTGGGTGCTTCACCTCTGCCTCCTTGGGGCATGACTTGGCCATATGCAAGTCATGGCTAGGCTGGGGAAGCTGTCCTCAGTTTGGACTACCACAAGCTCTGCCGATGCCAGTACAGGGTGAAGTTGGCACTCAATGCCTGCCTTCATTGATCCCAGCACAGCAACAGCTACTGTCAGCGCCACAAAAAGCACAGCAGTTGCTGGAGCAGGATGAATCAGGAGACGAGCCTGGTTCTCACTCCAAGTTTGAAGAGGGAAAGCAGTTTCAGGAGTTGTTTAAGAGAATGGCAGACAGTCTGGACATTTCTATACAGCATGAGGGCATGAAGCAGCATAAGTTGTACAAGATCTTGTAGTCATCGACCTTGACGAAGGTTGCACTCCCAATGGACGATGGGATCATGGAGCCAGTGAATCAAATATGGCAAGCACCTGCCACAGCCGCTCCAACAAATAAAAAGACGGACAAAAAGTACTTCATAATGCGAAAGGGCAATGAGTTTTTATTTACGCACCCTCAGCCCAACTCGCTGGTCATAGAGGCAGCGAACCAATTAGTGAAGCAGGACCATTACAAGACAACCCCGGCCAATAAGGAGGGGAAAAATTTGGACCTCCTGGGGAAAAAGGTGTACACTTCCACAACTTTTTTATTGAGGGTCGCAAACTACACGGCAGTGCTAGCCAACTACGACCATGACATATATTCAAAGCTGTCGGAATTACTTACCTGCCTACCTGAGGACAGAAAAGACCAATTTAAAGCATTAATAAGGGAAGGTCAACTTACTGCAAGAACAGCACTGCAGGTCTCCCTGCATGCAGCAGATGCAGTGGCTCGGGCCACTGGTACAGTCGTCGTCATGAGGCGAGCGTCCTGGCTTCACGCGGCTGTGTTGCCGAGGCAAATGCAGGCAACAATAGAAGATCTTCCCTTCGAGCGAGAGAAGCTGTTCAGAGGGAAAACAAATGAGGTGACGCATGCCCTCAAAGATTCCAGGATGACGCTGCGCACCCTGGGAATATATCCAATGATTCCCAACAGGAGAGGCCAAAGGTTCCAAGCTTACAGAAACAGATACTCTCAGTTTAACCAGGGGTAGAGACTGGAAAGTGCTAGACCACAATCTCAGCACCAACAGCGTTGAAGACAAGGCAGTCAGCCTGCAAATAACCCTCAACCATCGGGTACCAGACAACGGTTTTGAGGGGTTGGTTGAGGGTTTGCCCGACCACCCTGTTCCAGCGGACACTCTCGTCACCATGTACCGCAAATTTTCCTTGACAGACTCCTCCCCTTTTTCCACCAATGGGAGGTTATTACGTCGGACAAGTGGATCCTCAATACTATCTTGAAAGGGTATACCATCCCCTTCCCATCCAGGCCCACTCTCCACACCCCTACCTTGTCCCTCTTCAGCAACCCATCTCACGAACAACTGTTGGCTCAGGAAATAGACAATCTCCTCAGCCTGGGGGCGATAGAAGAGGTTCTGCCTCAATACAGGAACAAGGGGTTTTACTCACACTACTTTCTGGTGGAGAAAAAGACAGGGGGGTGGAGGTCTATACTAGACCTCAGAAGGCTAAACAAGCATACAGAGACAAAGAGGTTCAAAATGGTGATGATTCCGAGTATACTTCCTGCACTGGAAAATGGGGATTGGTTGGCTTCCCTCAACCTGAAGGATGGTTATTTCCATGTGTAGATTTAGCTGGCACACAGGAAGTATCTCAGATTTCTAGGCTTTGGCAAACACTACCAGTATACCGCAATGCCCTTTGGTCTTTGTGCCGCACTGAGGGTGTTCTCAAAAATCATGGTGGTGGTTTGTGCACATCTCTGAACATTGGGAGTGATAATATTTCTGTATCTGGATGATTTCTTGATAAGGGCAGGTTCTTTTCCTGAGACCCTACAAGCAGTGCAGACCACTGAGAGGACCTTCCAGTGATTGGGACTGGCAATAAATTACAAAAAGTCCTCTCTTTGCCCCTCGCAAAGATACTATTCATAGGGGTAAGAATATACACACCAATGGCACGTGCCTATCTCCCCCGAGAGCGGTACAAGAACATTGTCAAATTAGTCCGAGTAGTCAAATCTTCCCCCACAGTATCGGCATGCACCTGCATGCAGCTACTTGGCCACATGGTGGCCACAACATCCCTGGTGAAGCACGCCAGACTACATATGCGTTCTTTTCAGCTGTGGTTTGCGAGTGCGTTCAGGATAGGTCGGCAACACTTACACTGCATGCTGTTCCCTCCGAGTGTCATAAAGGACTCGTTGGAGTGGTGGACGACAGATGCCTCCCTGATGGGGTGGGGGGCCTATCTACTGACAGAAATGGCTCAGGCCAGGTGGTCAGTACAGGAGAGACGCATGCACATAAATATCTTAGAACTGAGGGCAGTGCGCAATGCATGCAAATGCTTCCTGCCTGTGATTGCAGGGAAAATGGTAAAAGTGCACACAGACAACATGACCCGTATGTATTATATCAACTGCCGGGAGGGGGGGGGGGGGGCATGGTCCAAAGCACTGTTCCTAGAGGCGATGAAATTATGGGATCTGTGCATACACAACAAGATAGATATCTCTGGTATCTATTTGCCAGGCAGGAACAACAAGGTAGCAGATACCTTGAGCAGGACTTAAGAAAGGGCGCATGAGTGGGAGATACATCCGGACGTCATCCAACAGGTGTTTCAGCTATGGGGTCTCTGCTTGATAGATCTGTTTGTGACCCAGGCCAAAAGAAAATGTCAAGGGTTTTGCTCCCGTGCAGGGATAGGGAAGGGGTCCAGAGGGGATGCCTTCCTTGTCAGCTGGAGCATAGGTCTACTGTATGCATTTCCCCCAATTCTGTTGATTCCCAGGACTTTGTGGAAAATCTGATGCGACAGAGCCTCTGTAATAACGTTAGCACTGGTTTGGCCCAGACAGACCTGGTACACCAGCCTTTTACGGATGTCAACAAGGACTCCAATTATGCTCCCGAAGGTCTCGGATCTCCTGACACAGGAAAGGGGGGAATCCTTCATACTTACCTCAGCAGGCTGCACCTCACGGCCTGGTTCCTGGATGGTACAATAAGTTAGAGTTTCAATGTTCACAGCAGGTCAAGGAGGTCCTCCTGAACAGTAGGAAACCAGCCACGAGGCATACTTACCTTCAGAAGTGGCGCAGGTTCGTGGTGTGGTGTCATTAGAATGGTAAGGATCCCGTCTCAATCTTGATTCTGGAGCTGCTCGACTATCATCTGTACCTGAAAAATGCAAGACTGTCAGTTAACACCATAAAGGTTCACTTGGCAGCAATATCGACATTTCATGAACTGGTACATGGGGCATCAGTTTTCTCTCATCAGGTGGTTAAGCGCTTCATGACAGGGTTGCAGAACTTGTACCCACTACATCAAACACCTGCCCCACCATGGGATCTCTCCATGGTTCTTAGGGTGCTGATGGGAAGACCATTTGAACCTATGGCAAGCTGTTCATTGTTACACATGTCAACGAAGGTGGCCTTTCTAGTGGCCATAACATCGGCCAGGTGCGTAGGTGAGCTTGCGGCACTAATGGCGAGTCCTCCATACACAGTTTTTCATAGAGATAAAATCTCCATGCGGCCACACCCGAAGTTCCTCCCAAAGATAGTACCATCTTTTCACATGAATCAGACAATACACTTACCAATGGTTTTTCCTAAGTTGCATGATAGTCCACAGTACACTTTGTGGCACACGCTCGATGTAAGGCGGGCAGTGACTTTTTACCTTCAGAGAACTAAGTCATTTTGGAAGACTCCGAAGCTCTTTGTATCTATAGCAGAGAGGTCCCAAGGGCAGCCAATCTCAAAACAGAGACTTTCCAAATGGATATCAGGATGTATAATTACAGCATGAGTTAAAGGGACTGCAACCCCCAAAAGGCATTCGGACTCATTCTACAAGGTCCATGGCAGCTTCCACGGCTTTCTTGAGCAACGTCCCTATAACAGAAATTTGTAGAGCGGCCATGTGGGGGTCAGCAGACACGTTTTGTAAAGCATTATGTGATTGATCAGCTGTCCATGGCAGATTCGGCAGTGGGTCTGGCAGTGCTTCAGTCAGTTCAAGGGACAGGCTTCGAAGTCCCCTCCGCCAGATAGGGGACAGCTTGGTAATCACCTAGAGTGAAGCAGACAGGGACACTACTCGAAGAAGAAGTGAGGGATACTCACCCTTGTGCAGTAGCCAAGGTTCTTCGAGATGTGTTTCCCTGTCCTGCTCCACTACCCACCCTCCTCCCCTCTACTTCGAAGCAGCATAAAGTTAGAACTGGAGCTCCCTTCGCGGTAGAGAGGGAACTGAGGGAAGGGGGGGGCGACTGTGCGCATCATTGATGGCGCAAGTCAGCGAGCCCTGCTGGCGCGCGCAGGTCACCCCCGTGGAGGCTGCTAAGAATTCTCCGATCTGAAGGCACGAGGCTGGCCACGCACCTAGAGTGGAGCAGGACAGGGACACACATCTTGAAGAACCTCAGCTACTGCACAAGGGTGAGTATCCCTCACTTCTCAGTCAGGCACATGGCTGAGTATCGACACTCTTGAATACTGTACAGAATGTTACCCTAAGCTATACTGCAGGGATTCCTAAACTTTTGAAGGCTGGGGACCCCTTTTCTATAAAAAAAAAACCCCTTTGCAGACCCCCTTGCTGTTTATTATGTCACCACTGTGGGCAGAATCCAGCCTCGGCAATGCAGCAGCAGAGCCACGACATGTGTGTGGGGGTGTGCTGGCAGAATCTGACCCCACAGTGGAGCGACAGAGCCATGGGGGGGGCACCAGAGGAATCCAGCCCTGCTGCAGAGCAGCAGAGCCATGGTGGCATCCAGCTCCCCCCCATCGCAGAGCAGCAGGGCTGCAGTGGGGGAGGGGGCACCAGTGGGGTCTGGCGGTGGGGTCTGGCCTGAGTCACCCCAACCCCCCCAACCCCACATCCTGCCACTGGCTGACCCCCCCTCCACGCCCTTTCCCCAGCTGCCTGTTCCCAAGCCCGATTCCCTCCACCCACAGCCCCCTTACCTGGCCACTGGAGCCATGAGCGGCCATGCCATAGGCTGCTCCTTCCACCCTGAGGATGATCTGAATGTGTTCAGGGCGGTGGGGGAGTTTAAAAAACCCCCAGGTTGGGGCAGAGCAGCTCCCTGCCATTGTCTGGTGTCTGGCTCCTGGCTCCCACCGTGGCACCACCGGCATCTTCTGGCTCCAGCTCCCAGCCTGTCCTGGACACCTTTAAGTAGCTCTGCGGCCCCCCAGGGGTCCATGGACCCCACGTTGGGAACCACTGCTGCACAATCTCACCCATATTTTATGTCTCGTCCGTCGTCCATGGACCTTGCTGTCAGACACTGCCTCAGGGCACTGTATGACCATGAGTCATCACTTAATGGCAGGTGTCACTTTGATTTTGTTCGTGATGGGGCTTTTTGTATTTTACTTTTTAGGGTGGATTCTTGCTTTTGCAGGGTTTTTCTGCATTGGTCTTCAGCCATTAAGGTGGTGCCAGCAGTTTGTCATCAGGATAGGCTGGAGTTGGAGATGGATCCCATCGCTCACACACCCCTCATTCATATGTCCAAACTAAGTTCACACATCTAAAATCAGTTTTAGCAGAACTTAGGCTGGCAATACAAAATGAAGTAGACAATTCAAAATGGAGATGGAGTTACAGCAGACAGGTTATGATGTTAAAGAACAAGCGGATGAATGAGCATGGTATTTTTATCAATGAATAATAGGCATTATTCTAGACAGAAATTCTTGTTGGAAGCAATTCTATGGTATAAATTCATCTTTAGCCGTACAATAGAAGGCAACTGAATTGCTGACTGAAAACATCATGCTTCAAAGGTCTTCAAAAATAAGCATCACTCTCCCTTTTTACATGATATTTTGTTCTGGTAACATTTACCCTTCCTCTAGTACAATCTGAGCTACAGTAGCTGTTTCATAACTCAAAATTTAACCACATATGCATTGTGCCGTGATGATATTTTCAGATAACTCCCTTTTCTGTGGAAGATACAACAGTTATACAGAAGACATGGATGAAGAGAGGAATCTTTATGGTGTCCCTTCTGTGTACTGAAGACACTTGTACTTCAGCTGATCTTAATGTGTCCTATCCTCTGCAGAAGTCACAGCTTTATCAATAGCCACCTGCTTTTGGACTCTCTTTTTGGACTCTCTTTTGGCCGGGCTTCAACATTAGCTGCTTAGTATTTTTAAAGATATAGAATTTCCATAACAGACCATCTTGTACCATCAGTAGCTTTCTGATGACCTTCATGGAGGCCAAATTAAAACCATCAAGGGATTTGTGGGGTAGAGACCTCTAAATTGAACTATCAGCTGGTAATAGTTCCATCTTAGGAAGATCTTCATTAACCCATTATCATTATTTCAGACATAGGAACAGCAGGAAATACACTTTGGGGAACAATCCTGTACTGTTAGGGGAGGGATAAAATGATGTTACAAGTCCCTTCTCGTTCTAATTTGCAGTATTCTATAAACAGTATAAAGAGGACACACTTACCTCTACTTTAGAGCAAACAGCCAGCAGAAGAAATCAGGGACTGCTAAGTAGACCAGTAGACTAGGCACTAGTTTCCAATCTTTTTCAGGCTAAAGACCACTTTTTAAGAAAAAAAAAACTTTGCGGTCCCCCTCACTGATTATGTAATCTGGCCCGCACCACTGGGACAGCTGGTGTGCAGCGCTGCCACTCCATTGCCCACGCTGCTGGGGAGCCAAGCCGTGGCAGCTATGGCCCCCTGCCCTTGCCCCTGCCAGGGAGCTGCCACGGCCCCATTCCCTGCCCGGATCTGGCCATGGGCAGGGAGAGGCAGCCCTGGCACAGAGCATCAGGGCTGTAGCTGGATTCTAGCCTGGGTAGGAAGAGACTCCACGGACCCCCTGCCACATGTCTGTGTACCTCTGGGTGGCCCCGGACCACAGGTTGGGAACCACTGGATTAGTGTACAACAGCGTCATCAATCAAACCAGTTGTTCTTAGAAAAAAAGGGTGGGCTACAGAACTTAATACTCTGGGGGCTGTTGATGTAAGATGGCCCTGATCTAATATTTTAAATCTGAATCTGTGTTTGATCAAATCCAAATGAAAGGTCGATGGCCCTAACTTGAGGATTTCTTTCTTTCTTTCTTTCTTTTGGGGGTGGGGGTGAGGTTCAAAAAAATCTCCAGGCATTGAGAGCTCATCTTTTCCATACATTTTTGGAGAGCTTCAGTTCACATGTGAACTTTGCATTGTGCGCTGAATTATGTTATATTACCTATATTATACTGAGTTCATAGCATTAGAGTAAGATTAAGTCTAAGTAATCTTCATGCACCTACTCTGCATTTCTGCCTTTCAAAAAATACAAATTAGTTGCTGTAGTTATGGTCAATTTTAAGTAGGCTTTGACATCACTGGTAACAGGATTGGGCATATCCAGATACACTACAGCTTGGGTTCCTTGCTCTTAGGGCTTATCTGGGAGCTTAGTCTTGCATTGGTAACAATTGGTGAACTCAAGTAGTGTGAATTCCATAGTTATGTCTTTCTCTCCCCCCCCCTCTCTTTTTTTTTTAAATGCTTCAAATTCACATTCCCTGTGAATTTTACCCTCATTTGGAATTCAATAAATTACCTTTTAATTTTAGCTTTCACTCTCCATAAGAGCTGTGGCTAATGAAACAGATGCACAAGTGGCTAAAAGGCACCCTGAGCCCTAGAAGATAATTGTATTTTTCCAGGAGTTTGCCATCAGCAACAAGTACTGTAATAAGAAGAATGCATCCTCTTCCTTTGCAGTTATTGCTGTTCACACATATAAAAATTATAAATAGGGTCAAGTAGCAATCCTAGTCAGAGGTACATTTCGCATATCTGCATCTTTTCTCAACAACTGTTATTTTCACACACTAAGGAAAAATGCACAAATCCAATCCTTGGCCAAAGGTAGATGAAGGTGTTTTATGCTTTGTAAGAAAAATTATATGTAATCTCTTCTGTAGGACAGTAAGAAAGGTGCTGAAGTGTAGGCCTCGTTGGAGCCGTGGGTTGCTATGGTAGTGGGGTCGTTTCTCTGACAAGTCATGTATCTAAGTTCCTTTAACAAGTGGCCTAGAGTTGATAGTTAAAGTGTGTTATCTCCCCTTTCTCATGCTTTTTCTCCTGACCATCTGGACAAGGAATGTAAGCTAGACTGTCCGTCTTTGTTCTAACTGAAAAGGGAGTATTACCTCCTATCTCCTGCTCACCCTTCTTGGCACCACAGCCTCACAAGAATGTAAGGTCAGCATCTCTAGGCAGAAATTAATGAGTTTGCAGGTACTGCGGCTGCCCAGAATAATGCAAATGATGTCAACAGTAAACAGAGGCGGGGATAATTATATGCATTCATATGTATTTAATAATGTTAATGTAACCATATAAGGGTCTCTAAAATATTGTCAATCATGTAAGCATTATCATAGCATTATCATACTGTACTGGATAAAAGTGTTGTGATGCTGCCCCTCGGGGCTCTCTCTTGCACTCGAGTTGTTGGGGGGGGGGGGCTGCTCAGAGGGGCTAGCACTTCTTTGCTGCCCTCTGATGCAGTTCCTTTTGTTATTCAGCTGAATAATAATAATAAACTCTGAACCACACCTCGTTCTCTGCTCATTGGAGTCTCGGCTGGGAATGGGTCTGCTTCATTGGGGAGGCTCTGGTGTGCCTCTTTCTGAACTTGAGGGCCAGAGTTAGATTTTTCCCCCACAGCTTCCATTTGCTAGGTTACAATGTAGCTTGGTACCTAACAAGACGGGCCAGAATTTAAACTGACCTTAATTCAGAGAAATGTGCTTCATTTTGTTTCATGATGATCTGATCTGATTGTACTGCTCTGATACCATTTTCTGTCAGTATTTTGCTGATTGTTTGTTGACATAGCCATCATGTGCATTGCTCTGATAACAGGTTTTAATCATTGGTAAATGCACCTTTTCTACAACAGTGTTGATTTTAGGTAGGTAGAAGACTTGCTCAAACATTTTCCTTCCCTAACATTTGCTTGCTGTTAAAAGGGACACCATCAACTTAAAAATCACACTGAAAATTTCCATCTTTAGGAGTAAAGATATCTGTTAAAAGTAAAAGGAAAAAGGGTTCATTTTGTAAATTTGATAGCACTTTCTTTCGGTTTCATTTCTTCTGTGGTAGTTTCTGTAGATCTTTTCATGCAGCAAAAGAGGAGAGAAAGGCATGTTTAAAGACAAGGAAAGTGTTATTACAAAACAAAAAGACTGGTCAATGATTCAGGTAGAAGCACTCAGTCAAGCTACTTCTGTTTAAGTTGACTAGGTTTCAAATTCATGCTGACCATTTCCCTCTAACTAAATATTAAAGAAAAATGGTCAATTTGATTTAGGCCCAACATAAGCATTTTCTGAAAATGAGAGATTTTATGAAACCAGGAAGTGTACAGAAACGTTCTCCTTGAAAAACTCAGCTCCTACGTGGCACTGAACATTCCTTTCTAGTAATTGTGTCCCACACCATTGAGGCAGCATGCTGGAGTGCATAAAAAGTAGGAAAATACCCTGACTATAAATACAAGGAAAGCTGATTAGTAGAATTCTATTGCCTAACCTGAGAGAAGCACAGAAAGTGAACAAACAGCACGTATCTGGCCTGCCACATTTCACCAACCCCAAACTGACTTCCTCTCTTCATTAAAAAAAAAAAAAAACAAAACAGAAAAAATACTACTGGGTTATCATCTTAAAAAAATGTGAACAGATGTATATTCTAGCTAATGTATGTTCAGTGGCATATTCTTGATAATGTCTTCATAACTGCTTGTATATTGGAATAACAGGAGCACATTCCTGTAGGCACTTGCCTAACCAATACTATCCGCACAGCCCAGTGTCTCTGAAGTTTTTCTTCAATTAATATGGTGCACTAGCTACCATTATAATTATGTGAGCTTTGCTGGGAGAAAACAGAGCCCAAACTCTTGGATGTAGTGCTATTTCCTTTTCTGGCTTTCAACCCTCAGAAGGATCTATCCCTGCACCTTCTTTCCTTATTTCTTTTACCTCCTAAGTGGCTGTCCAGGAATCTGAAACACAGCAGACTCAGTAAAATACTTCCCTGAGAGCTTGCTGAGCAATGAAAATGTCTTGTACAGCCATTTCCAATCTATGAGAACTTCAAGAGCAAGCATTTCCTGCTTTTTGGTGATGATGCAAAAAAGAAACTAGATAGATTCTCGAAGAGATGATGCAGGGCAGCCATTTAACCAGCAGAGGACTGTAGAGCCACATGGCACACACTTACTGATGCAGAAATCTCATCACAAAGGAATGTGGGGAGGACAGTTGAGTGAATAGATTCTATAACCCATGATAAAATCCTGAAAAGTGAGAGCTGTCTTCCTTGTTTGTTTCTTATTAATGAGTTTAATCCCCCTTCCCGCCCTGCAGATTTATGGGAATTTTGTTTACATTTTGAAGTGTGTTGTCAAGAACATTTCACGTGTGAAATATACTCAACCCTTTGGGGGCTCACCACACCACACTGATATTGAAATGGTGGTGCAGTCCCTAAAGGAAAGCATACTTCACTTGAAACAAACATTATGTCTGCAGAAACGAATGGCACAGCCTCCCATTCAGTTTACGTAAAATAAAACAGGTCCATATGTTGCTGCTTTTAGAGTTTGGGTGTTTAATTTAAATGTTGTTTAATGAATATTCAAGCCCATTTGCTCAGAAGTTCTGCTCAGCGTGGCTCCCCCACACCATCTTACCTAGCCTATTAAGCCATTACAACAGAGTGTTAAAAAGTAGGCATCTGTCTGCTAACTCAAATGTGGGGATTAAAATGCTACAGCAGATGAGAGGGTAAATAAAGACATACAGTAAGAGGATCATATTATTTTTTGTTTTGTAATTAAGACTGAGAAGGGTGCGACGTGCTTGCCACCCTTTAAGGAACAGGAACGTTCACTGTGCTATTACAACAGCTGGGGCTTTGGGAACATGACAGTGGTACAGTTGCCTCTCCCCGTTGCTTCAAGGAGTGGTTCTCAACCTTCTGCAGGTTGCAACACACTTAGTGGCATATCGTGACCCTTCTGGACACACCAGTCCTGCCCCCCGCCAGCCCCCCAAGCCAAATCCAGCCATCTCCCTGGCTCTTTGTGATACACTGCTGTGTGGTGACACAGTAATGTGTCCTGCCGGAGTGGCTGAGAACCAATGACTTAAAGATATGTTAGCCTTTTCCTTAGCAACACCTAGTAAGGCATACTGGGTGGCTGAATTTAATCTGTATTGTTAGACTCATGTCAGGTTACTTAGGTCGTGACTCAGGTGAGCATTTAAGCATATACTTAAATCCATCCCTATTTAGGTAAGCTTCTTTGCTTTAAGCACATGACTTAAGTGTGTGCTTAAGTGATTTCTTAGACTGGGGCTTCAAATCCAGAAATGACTCCCCCGACCCTTTATTCTGAAACGGAATGAAAAAGATCTGATTACAAGACAGCTGGCATGTAAAAGCAAATCACAATAATTGCCCTTCATGTGTTTTCATAAGGGTTCTTGAGATGCTTGTTTTTACTGCACAAGTGCAGAAATATTATAGAAATACAGTGAAGCCCCCTTAAGTGAATAACTAATACATGAATAAAATGTTTAAAACATTCCCCAGCACTGTCTGTTTAGAAAAATCCGAGTGAGAGCTCTGACTGCTAAATGAGAAAAATAAACAAACAAACCTCAAAGAAATTTTGAAAAATCCTTTGTTATTCATTAAAGCTTTCCAGTGTCTCGCTAATTCTCACAGTACAATCTCAGAATTGTTACTCAGGTTGCTATGTATCCATCAGTTTTGAGAAGGAGCAAGAAATTACCTATCCTGCCAGAGCATACCTACCACCTCAGAAGATAAGATGGCCAAGTCTGTAGGGCATATAGATTTATTGTTGATGGCGCCATGTCTCTGGCACAATAGGACTATTTGAAAATTGGCTTCTTATAGGAAAAGAAACATGCAGATGACTAAAACATAAATAATGATTATATATATGCAAATATTTGAATAAAAAATTAACAATAGCAATATCTGTAGATAAAGAGAACTCTCTGAATGAACCAATCTTGAACTTCTCCTAGACTATTAGAAGTAGAAAAAGAGGTTATATGTAACTGGGAAATTAATTTTCCATCAGATTTATTGGTGTAAAGAGTAGAGCTTGATGAACGTCTAGCAAGGGGGTGTCGCCCCCCCCCACTTGAAGAGAGACAAGGAATAGCTACCACCCTCCCACTGATGGGTGGAGCCAAGTGGGCCACAGCCATTGCATCAGAAGCTGAGGTTAGGGACAGGAATAGGAAATATAAAGGATGGGCGCAGTAGCTCAGCTGCGGGAAAGTTTTTGAGGGCAGGGTGGGACAGGATGGAGAGAAGAGAAGAGAAGAGAAGGACATATTCTTCATGCTGTTGGAATGGGAGCTTGGTGAGGCCTCTGATTGCCCTGAAGCAGAAATGTTGTGCTATTAAAAAAAAAATTTGGGGTGCAGGCCCTGTGCCGACTTCCCCCAGCACCTTGTGGCCCCATTCTGTGTTGGGCTCCAGCTCTTCCCCCTCCTGTGGTCCGCCCTATGCTGGGCTCCTGCTTCTACCCTGGCATGACCCAGCTCTGCTCTGGGCTCCCAACTCTCCCCTGTGGGCCAGCTCCTGGCTCCCCCCTTGGGGCCCTGTGCTGTAGCCTGGCCCAGCTCCTGGTTCCCTTTGGTCCCCTTTTGCCCACATCCAGGCCTGGGGCCATCACCTGGTCCAAAAAGCCACTGTGCCCCAGGTCCTGTCCACTCACTGCTGTGCCTAGTTCCTCCTTCCCCTGTGGGGCTCAGCCGCACTGCTTAGCCCACATAGCCACAGCTGCCTCCATTCGCAGACCACCCTACACTGACTGGTCCAGAGAGGGAGGGTTTGACATTTCTCTTGTCTGTTCCAGCCCATGCCCCATGTGCCCAGCACTAGCGACGCCCCTGCAGTGAGGATTTGCCTGAGCTTCTTACCAACCCAGAGTCTGTGGAGCTGCAGGGAGTGCCCCAGGTGATGTACCCTGAGAAGGCAGATGACAACCCTTGGAGACAGGTACTTTGTAAAAGGGGTGGAAGAAGTAGCCTGGTGTAGTCAGTTGCAGTCTGGCTCTGCTTGTGCCTCAGCGTGTTTCAGCTGGAGCCCTGGTGATCCAGTGGTGCAATGGTCTGCCAGTGTTTGGGGCTCGGAAGTGGTGAGGTTGGTGATGTCTCCTTTCCTGTCTTGCTATCCACCCCTGAGGTGGCAGCCTTCCCTGGCCTGTGAAGTCTTGGTGGTGCTTGACCCTTCTGCCTGTGAGCCTGGATTGGGCTTGGCTTGTGAACCCTTAGACTGCTTGTTTGCCCACCCTTTCTAAGGGCGTAAGGCCATAGAAATGCTTATTTGCCTGCCCTGTGAGAGCTTAGCCTCCTGACTGTTTACCTGCCCTCTGCTGCCTGCGGCAGGGTCCCTGGGATAGCTAACTCTCTGTCTTAAGCCTAACCATACAGGTGTGGCAGTGAGAGAGGATGGCCTCCCTTGCACACTGACAAGGAGGGACAGCAACACACTCCTTCAGACTTCAAGCATGATGGAGAACCCCAGTGCGTTAGGTACTGGACTATTACAAAGTAGGATATAGTCATTATTTGGTTTTGAGATGACTGCTGACCTTGATGACCTCTGATCTTGATGTTATCACGCATGTAATACACAGGCAAGCAAATTGTTTAAGGATGCTGTTGTTATATTAAGGGCACTCAGCACAGCTAATGAATTATTTTTGTTTTTAAAGTGTAGGTCTACAGTAAAGCTACTTTTTGTTTGGTAGATCTGTTCTTTGTGTAGTCACAGTCCTAGTCGCTTTGCTGAAGTGAAAAGGCCCAGCTCTTCAAAGATATACAGGCACCTAAAACTCATAGAAATTAATGAGAGTTAGACGCTTAAATACCTTTAAGGATCTGGGCCAGAATTCTTACGGCTCTTAATTCCTGGTAGCACTGCAGGGCCAACAGAGTCAATGAAAGAAAATGAGATATCTTTTCTTGTTTACCAAGAACAGAACTCCACTCAATTGAAACTCGTGACAGCTGTGTAAATCCATTGAGGGTCTGGGACTGCAAAGATGTGAGTGAGGGCAAAACTGAACCAGAGTTGCTTTTTGGAGAAAAGCTGCACTTGAAGTGAGTGTATGTCATTTGTGCTGATTGGCACATGTGGAACTTGCCATTCACCTTTTATCCACATAACTGATACAGATTGGATAACTTAAGTGAACCATCCTCAAATAGACCAGTGTTTGTGGTTTAGCTCTGACCTTGAGTGAGAGTGACTGCTCAGGCTCAGTCCTCTGCCTCTCTGCTCAAACTCCCAACCCTCTCAATTCGTGCTAGTGGTGAGGGTGGCTTCAGATGCTTTGATTTGCTATTACAGTACAACCTGATCCCATGTTGTATACTCCCTTGCATTTATTTTCATCCCATTCTGTAAGTTTCCCATCTTCAAAGCATCTGATAAAGTGGGATTTTCTCCCACGAAAGTTCATGTGATAAATAAATGTTAGTCTTTAAGTGTCACAAGACTCCTTGCTTTTTTTTTTAACTTTTCTGCTAGGAGCTAACCAGGCATGCTAAGCAATCATTGGATGGTAACAACCTCTTGCTAGTTTTGTCCAAGTATAACTCCCATTAATGTCAAAGGGAGTGCTACAAACACACACTTCACAGTACTATTCTCTTTGGCTTGAATTAGGGTTTAAGAGAGTTCTAAAGGATAGCAAACGTATTCTTTGGATGAGTAGGTCTCTAGCTCTTCGTTCAGGCACTTACCACTGGAGAAGCATAGTTGGGTGTCATAGCTGTGTTTGCAAAGTTACACAGAGAAGGGTGAACAGACACATTTTAAAGGAACAAGGGAAGATCATGGCTGGGTATGATTTAAATGAAGCTTATGCAGGGACTTATGTGAGTCATGTATGACTCGGTTATAGCATTGAGTACTGCGTTCAGGTGGAGTTTGTTCTATGTGAAAAAAATGATACTTAATACTTGAAATTAGGGAGGCCTGGGACGAGCCTTCTTAAGGAATGCCCTATTGGGTAGGCTGTGACCAGTAGATAACTATAAACCAGATACACCAGGGTGGGATTTAGAGTAGCATTGGTCAATTTGGTATGTTTAGCTAAAAATGGACTTATTTGTGGGGTGTAAATGTGACTTGAAACCACTGGCATATGGACTTTGAAGTCTCTTTCCTTGACTGGGGGGATGGGCGTGATCCAAAAACCACTGAGGTCACTGGCAGTTCTTTCAGTGACTTTCGTTAAGCCTTGCATCAGTCTCATAAATACCTGATTTTTATTCTTACTCAGATAAAATTCATGCTAAGTTGGGACTTGAGAATTTATACCACATTTCTATTCCATTTCCTTTTTTGTTCCTCCTCTTAACTCCCTCTCTCCCTCTCTTCTCTTCTCTACCCAGACAGCATCGGTATAAATTACAAAGGCTGAACTAATCTCTAAATGTGAGGGAGACCCATTTAAAAGCCTTGCTTTATTTCTCTCCTGTGCTTCTAAACACAGATGTCCTTTCTTCCTTACCTTTCTCTTTTCCAAATATAACAAACAAACTGTCCCTAAGGAAAAAACAAACACTTGCTCTACTAAGGAAACAATCTGTGAATTCATGACATCAGCGCTAATAATGTTTCAGAACCAATTTAAAATCCAGTTTCTTGCACCTGATATCTTCTCTTCCTTGCCCTTTATCCAGCTTCTTCCAGGTTTACTATATTAAAGTACATTTAAAAATATGCTCTAGACTCTTTCCAATAGCATGCACATTAAAACACTGAAATTTCTTGGCATCTGCTTTAACAGTATATGGGAAAGATGAAGTGAGGTGGAGAGCACAATTCCATGGATGGTATTAGCTCTCAGGATGGCAATGGGGCTGATGATCATGTCGAAACACTGAACTTCTGTTACTGTTTGGGTAAAAGAGAAAGTAAAAATGAGGACTAAAGCAAAAATATAAATACCTCAAGGCTTTTGGGGGAGCATGGGTGATATTTTCCAGCAGCCAAATAATGATCATTCAGGCCACTAGTCATTTCTGGAGAAGTCACAGATGTTCTGCTACTGTGGGGATTGCAAAAATGCTTCTGTGTCATTTTCATTTCTTCCTAAATGTACCACAAAAAAATAACTCCAGACAGATTCTGCAAGCAATAGTAGCAAGGTTTGCTTTATGACAGCCTCTCAAAGGCTGGTGGAGGCGGCTACTTACTACCCCCAACCCCAAGATTTATCTTTAGCTAAAAAAGTTAATTAATCTCTTTCATTTCCAGTGCACATGGGGGCCAGAATGTGTGTATATGAAAAGTTGCACTGTGTTAACTTAGGCGTTAGAAGAGGGGTCAGCAACCTCCGGCACCCATGCCAAAAATGGCATGGGGGCCAAGCCTGAGCAGCATGCAGCCCCAATCAGGCTCCCCTGCTGGCCCCACTCCTCCCAGCGCTGCACAGCTGGGTGGCAAGAGCCATGTGCTGGGGTTCCAGGCCCCCTGCTGGCCGGGTTCCCCTGCTGGGGAGTGTGCCCAGCAGGGACAAAGAAGCCGCAGTGCATGGGATTCCTGACCTCTGCTGGGTAGGACTGGAGGGGTGTGGGGTGGGTCAGTTTGCCTGCTTCTGGATCTGACCCCGGAGCCAGAAGCTGACTGCTGGCAGGGGTGAGAGCTGGTTCCAGCTGGGACCCAGAGGCCGACTGCTGGTGGGGGCAGGAGCTGGCCCCAGTCCTGTCCCCAAACCATAGGACTAGCCCTGTCCCCGGCACCTACTGAGAGTGCTGTGGGCAGGGCTGGAGTGACAGCCAGCAAAGGTTGCCAACCCCTGCGTTAGAACCAATTAACTGGTAAAGAAACAGCCTCCACAAGCAGATGTTCTTATTTTGATTTAAGAGAACCTTATATCAATGAACTTTAAGCTCGCTGAGTAGTTAAATCAGTGCAACCTTCTCATGGAGAGAAGGCCCCTCTGACCATGGTACCTAACCTACCTCATGTGATCTTAATTGATGATACCAGTAAAACCCCCATTGACTAGGGTGGGAGCAAAACTGTCTGAATTTCTAAAAAACACCTCCATAGTTCACTGCATAAAAGGAGTTGATGCCACTTCATACCTAAGTACCTAGGGGCAGCCTATAACTACTGCATGTACCAACAAAATGACAGCAGTCCAGTACCAGAGCACATAAAGGTAGGGGTTGTCCAGCTGTGCCATCTATTGCGCAGCTCAATGAAAACATATTTATTCAATAGAGAAAATACCAGCAGATAGAATCAAAATGGAGAGGAAATCTGATTATTTCCAGGAATACATCCCCTTGAATGCCTCCTACCCTCCTGCAGGTAGGCCATTTTAAAAGTTGCATATGATGAACTGAGAGCAACTGAAGCAGAGCAGTCTTTCTTGATTTATTACTTCATTCATTAATCCACACATAAAATACAATTGAGGATAAGGCTCAGAAGTCCTCATTCTGACATATTCTCGCATGATAAACGAGTCCACTGGAAGAGGCTTGAAGGGCACCTGTGAAGGATTGTGCCAAAGCCTATGTTTCAAAAGATTTTTACACTTTCACATCAAATTAGAGGACATCTCTTAGACAAGGGTGAGGGGGCACCTGTCACTTGGGTGCATAGTGCCTCATTCACAAGAATGGAGAACGCAAATTACCAGTGCCATAAGAAAGCTGCAGTCTTGTGCATAGCCTTCCCAGGGTTTTCTTTCCCCAGGCTTCCTAAGAGTTATTGAGTGGTGGAAGAGACTGAGGGAATTATTTTCTTCTTTTACTGTCCATTTATTGCCAGGCTTTTTTCTTTGGACTCCCAGTTCAGTTATTTTAGGCAGAAAATGAATTCTTATCATTCAGTAGGGAAAGTTAAGCAGGGAGGCTTTATTACAGGGAATACATGGTAACACACAGGGATGGTAGTCTAGAAATTTTGTGCCCTGGAGACTACTTTCTTTGGACTACAGGGGGTTAGAGGGCTGGCAGAAGGATCTCCAGACCTGCCAACCTAGGGCCAATCCTGGAGTACTTTTGTGTCTCAGATGACTTCAGAAGATACCTCTATTACTGCAGGGTAAGTCCTCTTTCTCCCCAGCCATTCTATTTTCAGTTCTTTTCCTTTCCCTTTCCCATCTCCAGGTAAGGTTCTCTTCCCTCCTCCTATTACCTCTTTTCTTCCCTCTTTGTCCCAATACAAGACTTTCCCTTAGGTCAAACAACCAACTTAGAAGGCCCTCAGGAGGACACACTGGCATTATCCTGGAGTTTATGGGAGCAATAGCAAAGTGAAGCATTCATTTCCACTCCAGCCATCAAATAGAGGCCACTGTCAAATGGATCGATCCAGTCAATTTAATTAGAGGTGTCTCCTACTTTCCATTCTCAGACATGGATCTGGCCAAAAAAAAGTAGTTCTCTAACTGGTGACCTTCATATTAAAGTGTTGGATTTTTACAAGTAACTTATCTCATTTTGATGGAAATTAGACCTTTCTTGTCTACACTGACGAGCCTGCCTAACTCCTGGCATTTTATTTATACTACCAACTTGTCAGACTAACAAAATCAGAAGTGCTGATATCAGGGGTCAGCAGCTGATGCACCTAGACTGGTGCTGCCTAGCATCTGATTCCAAGGGCAGCCAATGATCCTGAGAGTGGATCACAACAAGGACATGAATCATCATTCACACACTTCTTACAACCTATAGTCCGTTACTGCAAAGCAGAAAAATTATACAACAGGGCCAAAATCTTTCCTGAGCTCCACTTGGCATAGCAATGTGAAAGAAAGAGATTTGGGAGGGACAATTGCATTTCTTCAATGCTGTAGGCTAGTCCAATAGTCCAAGCGATAGTTAGAGCAGCCTAGGGAAGAAACTCCAGTGAGTGCTAGTTCATCTGCAGCATCCACAGCTAGCCACAGGTCATGTTGGGAAGTATGAATAAGGATTTCAAGGTTCATCTCTGCAAAGAAAAAGGCTAGACACATTTTTAAAAGGAAAGCTTACCGGTAAGTCTCCAGCAGGGACATGATCCTATATTTTGAGCTCAAAGCCAATAAACTATTTTGATATGACTAGTTAACTTTATTCAAAACTTTTTAAAAAGTTGAATTGAATAATCTTGGGGCCTATGCCTTAGTCCAGTAAGCTCAGTTTTATCTCTCTCCTTCCTTGATTTATTCTCGTTTGCTAAACAATGGCAGGTAAAGTAGACTTGGAATTGTAGTGAATTCCCCTTTCTCCCATCTCTTTCTTTCTCAGGATACGTTAATTCAATAAGCCTTTGTCTAATTCATTTGAGTAGTGGAAAAAAAATTTCATGGAGTGCTAGACTTATCCTTCTTGCTTGGAGGCTGGTATGCCTTTATGCTAAGAGAAAGTCAGTTGCAACCTTTTAAATGAAGGAGTCACAAACATGGTATACCACAGCTCCTAACCCTGTATTGAAAAGCTCTGTGGCTATACAGGTTACTGCTGTGTAAATGAAATGTTTGTACTATTAAGTACTATTCTTCACCTTTATATAGGGGATGAAAATATTTATCTGAAAGTCATTAGCGATTTTGTCTGCATGCAGCTTTAATGTTTCATATTTTAACATCAGCACAGCATTAGCTTAATTAATCTGATGAATGAATAGGTCTTTTAATATTAACTAGCTAATTAACATACGAGTCCAATATGTAATATGTTAGGTCAAACTGCTCCACATTGCAAACTAACTCTCTTCTAAATGGCTGAAACTTTTCTGGTCCTTTAACTCTTTGTGCTCTGGAAGGAAAAAAAATCCCCAACTATTTGTTGTGGATCTGCTATATCAGTTTCTCTAAGCAGTGAGACTTTCTAAATAGGACACCAGCTTCTTAGGCAGAGAATCCTGACTGTCTCAGTGCAATTTGCCTGCTCCATCCTGTAGGAGAGGTGGAGTGCCTTACAAGTATGGCAACTCACACAGGAGATGGTTATCAATTTAATGAGATCCTGTGATGGGGCTTAAATGCTATCACCTGCAAGGAGAGGGAAAGCCCTCCTGCCACCAATTAGTCATGCTCTGCACCTGGGTGATAAGCAACTTATCACCTCTCAGTCAGACCCAGTAGAGTGAGTCCTTATAAACAGACTGAGGGAGCTCAACCTGGGGGAGATAGTAGGATAGACATCTTTTTAGCAGAATGAGAAGCCCTGGGATGCTACTTAGCTAGACCAGGAGATAGCAATGGGTGAGTTTCAATAGGTTCTCATTGGGCTGGAGCAGCAACCATGAGCTTGAGCAGTGAAGTGAACTGTGGGTAAACAACTGGAGAGTGAATTTTGGGCTGGAAGTCTTGTGAGAACATACTTTCTCCTTTGAGCGCTGCTCACATCATTCAGTTACTGGTGTCTACGTGCCACAGTGCACAGTAGCTCAGCAAGTCTTTCGCATTAACCTGTCAGGTCAGGGCACATGGCCAATGTCCCCTCCACGCCACGACTGCGGCTATATAGGTGACTGTGACCCTGACCCTCCCAGTTCCTTTTTCCGCCGTCAGCATCAGTTCGGATCAGTGTTATCTTGTGAAACGCAAGCACCTGTCTTTCACACGAAACTCAAAATGCCAGGTTTCAAGCCGTGCTTGGGATGCTGCAAGGCTTTCCCAATGGACAACCCGCACAAGAAATGCCTCACTTGCTTGGGTGAGTCCCACCTCATGGCAGACTGCTCCATTTGCCGATCCTTCAAGTGAAGGACTTGCTGGAAAGAGAGCGCCGTCTCCTCCTAATTTTGGGGAATGGAGCCGCTCCGCCCAAAGGTGACCGAGCCACCAGCTCTCCGCCGGATCTTCGATCAGCTCGGGCTCAAGATTCCCACCGATCTCCAGTACCGGGCTCAAAATCCCGGCCCTCTATGGTACCTCCTCGGTACCGACCTCGCAGGTCCTCCAGTAGCCTCTCAGCCACCCTGAGTAGGGCCCGGCTCAGGCACCGGCTTGCCAAGGGCATTCAAACCCAGCCCTGGTGCAGAACAAGAAGAAATGGACCAAAGCAGCACAACCCCCTTTGGCACTGCTGGACACAGGCACCGCCCCTGGCGGCACCGCCTCTAAGCCTGGTACCGCCGTCAAGCCTGGTACCACTGGACTTGGCACTGTCGCCGATACCGCTGCTTCCGGTGCCATCACTTCCGGTACCATCGGACTTGGCACCGACAACACCTGCACTGAAACCAGTACCGTCGCAGGCCTCTTCACCCTTCTCCGACCCGGTACCATCAAACCCAGCACAGGGCCCAAGTACTGCAGCTCCACCTCATCGCTCCTCCGAGGAACTCTCAGTACCAGACTGCCAGATGTCAGGGGGGAGGTCATCCAGATTGTCCTCGGAAGACCCTTTTTCTTCCCCCTCAGGAGGAGCACCCAACTAAGCGGCCTCGAATGAGCTCCGTGTCACTGGGCTCAAGGGGAAGGCGCCCATCAGGAGAGGTCTCTGCTCCCCCCATGGCGCCTATGCCGCCATCGAGGTCATTGCACAACGAATGGACCTTTGACTGGCTGAACACGATGGCAGATGATACCGTCTTCCGTTGTGTCCGATCGCCAGTACCAGAGTCCTTGGATTTCTCTGATGATGAGCCAGACCCTGATTCTATCCAACGTAGCAGATCAAGGGCCCAGTCATCCTCATAGCCCGATGAGTGCCTAATTGGCATGTCTGCCGACTGTGAGGGAGATCCCCATGTCGAGCAGAACCTCCTCCACCACATGGCAGCGAATCTGAAGCTGAAGCTAGGGGTGATCCAAGTGGAAGATGGTTCCCTCTTCGATGCGTGCTGTAGAGCCCCACTGGGTAAGGTCGTAATTCCCCTGCACGCTGGGGTGTTCCGCATCGTCCAGGAATGCTGGCAAACACCTTCCTTGATTCCGCCAGTGTCCAAGATAGCTGATAAGAAATACTCTTTCTCCCCGGAAGGATTCCCCTTCCTGTTTCATCAACTGGCCCCAGGATCCCTGGTGGTTGACGCAGACAACCAAAGGGAGAGACAAGGCCAACCAAGCTCCATGCCCAAGAACAGAGAGGCGAGGAAGCTTGACCTGTTGGGCAGGAAAGTTTACTCCTCTGCTGCCCTTCAGCTGTGCATCTCAAATCACTCAGCCCTGATGACGTGTTACACCTTCAACTTGTGGGAGGCTCTACGAAATCTCCGCTCAGTCATCTCCGAGGAATGCCTGAGAGACTTCGAGGCAATGCTGGACAAAGGAGAGAGAGCTTCCAGGGATGTGTTCATGGCAACCTGGGACGCAGTGGATACAGCGGCACGTATAATGGCATTGGCAGTGGTGATGTGCCTTGGCCTAGCTCCAAAACTCCAGCCTCTCCACGAAGATGCAACAGATTATCCAGGATCTCCCCTTTGAGGGCCCTGACCTCTTTGCATCTTCCACAGATGCGAAGCTGCATGGTATGAAGGACTCAAGGGCTATACTGCGGTCCCTCAGGATTTACACTCCTCAACCCGTTAGGTGCTCCCCAAAGTCATACCAGCTACAGCAGCAGTTATAGCAACTGAAACAACAGTTGCAACTGCAGACCCAGTTCCCGAGATCCCTCCAGTTTCCCTGGCGCCACCTTGGGGAGCTGGACAAAGATAAGAGCCAATCAGGTAAAGGGGGTAAGCTTGGTACCTCTCAGTTGGGACGGCATGGACAGGGATCGGACCGCTTGTCGGGCCACAAACAGCGTTTTTGATGATCCTCCTGAGGGCAGTGCTCCACAACCCCTATTCTCCCCCCACCGCCTCTGCCACTTCGCTCCACGATGGACCTGTGTCACGTCAGACCAGTGGGTTCTCAACACAGTGGCCAGGGGATATTGCATCCAGTTCCTTTCAACCCCCCGAGACAGGAAACCGCCCCCTCCCATAATCCCAGAAAACCCAGATCTGCTAAGCAAGCTCGAGGTTGAATGCCAGAAGTTACTCTCCCTCGGAACCATTGAAAAGGTTCCCAAGAGAGAGCGTGGCAAAGAGTTCTATTCCCGCTACTTCCTAGTCCCCAGGCCCAACGGGGACCTACCACCCATTCTAGACCTCAGAGCACTCAACAAAAACATAAAGAAAATAAAATTCCGCATGGTCTCCCTACCACAGATCATTCCCTCCCTGTCCCCAGGAGTTTTGCAGCCCTTGACGTAAAGGACGCTTACTTCCACATAGCCATTCAGACCCATCACAGGTGGTTTCTCAGGTTCGTAGTGGTATGACGTCACTACCACTTCACTGCCCTCCCTTTCGGGTTATTGCTAGCTCCCAGGGTGTTTGCAAAGTGCGTGGCACTGGTCGCAGCTTTCCTACGCAGGAAGGGCGTAAGAATCTACCCCTACCTAGACGACTGGCTCATTGTGGGCAAGTCAAGTCAATATGTACAAAACCACATTGAGATGGTAATGAACCTCTGTGAGTTCCTGGGCTTCTGCATAAACTTAGAGAAGTCCAAGCTTTGCCCCACTCAGAACATAGAATTAATCGGGGCATGTTTAAGTGCCTAACAGAGCACTGCGTCCTTGCCCCTGTCAAGATTTCGGTCCATCTGCACCATCATCACGGAGCTCCAGGCGCCCGGGCTGACCACAGTGCGCAGGTGCATGCAGCTCTTGGGACACATGCCAGCGGCCACATCGGTAATCTGAACAGCTTGCCTGCGGATGAGACCGTTCCAGCTCTGGTTTGCCACAAGCTTCCAACCAGAAAGGGACCATGTGAACAAGGTACTCTCAGTCCCTCAATATGCCCTGGAGTCCCTCCAAATCTGGAGGGACCCCAACTTCGCGATGGGAGGAATTCCATTCAGGGAGTCCAAGCCCTCAATGACCCTGATAACAGATGCGTCCAACTCGGGCTGGGGAGCCCACCTGTCTGGGGGCCTCTCCATGCAAGGCGTTTGGAATCCCGAGGACAGTCTCCTCCACATAAATGTGAAGGAGCTCTGGGCTATCACACTGGCCTGCATGACCTTCCTAGATCAGATCCAAGGCAGGGTGGTCCAAATCCTCTCAGACAATACAATGACCGTGTTCTACACGAACTGTCAGGGGGGGTGTCCACTCCTCAGCTCCATGTGAGGAAGCGACCATGCTCTGGCAACTAGCGATAGACTATCACTTCATGCCGACTGCCTCCCACCTACCTGGGGTAGCCAATGGCATAGCAGACTCACTCAGCAGGAAACCCCTGGTGAATCAAAAGTGGTCCCTCCACAACGAGGTTTTCTCCCTGCTGACAAACAGATGGGGAACTCCTCAGATCGACCTCTTCGCCACGGGGCAGAACCGCAAATGCCCCTGCTTCTGCTCCCTCCGAGGCCAGGAGAAAGGTTCTCTCAGTGATGCCTTCCTCCTTAATTGGTCAGGGGCCCTAATGTATGCCTTCCCTCCAATTCCCTTGATCCACCAGGTGCTCCTGAAGGTTCTCACAGACGAGGCACACATCATTCTGATAGCCCCGGACTGGCCCAGACAACACTGGTTCCCTTTCCTACAAGACATGTCAGTGAGGATCCCGCTCCACCTCACACGGTGAGCAGACCGCCTGACACAGGACTTGGGATGCCTTCAGCACCCAAATCCGGGGTCCTGCACCTGACAGCATGGATGCTCTCTGGCTCAGCAAGCAAGAGAGATGCTGCTCAGATAGGGTTAAAAAGGTCCTGGTTGGTAGCAGGAAACCCTCCACCAGGTCCACCTACATGGCAAAATGGAACCACTTTTCTGCTTGGTGCCGTGACAAAGACATAGACCCTACCTCTGCACCAATTCAGGCAACTTTGGATTACCTTCTTGACCTAAGAGAGAAAGGCCTATCTCTGTCCTCATTAAAAGTCTACTTGGCGGCAATCTCGGCCGTTCACCAAAGAGTAGATGGGGCTCCACTCTTTTGACACCCCATCTCTCATAGATTCCTGAAAGGGGTGGAAAAACTCCCCCCCCACACACCTATAAACCCACTCCACAGTGGGATTTGAATGTTGTGCTGTGGGCTCTGACAGCACCACCGTATGAGCCCTTGGACTCAGCCACCCTGCTCATACTGTCCTGGAAGGTGGCTTTCCTGGCAGCGATCACCTCAGCCAGAAGGGTCTCAGAGTTACAAGCCCTGTCCTCTGAACCTCCATATATGGTTTTCTTCCCAGACAAGGTGGTCCTTCGTCACCACCGCTTGTTCTTGCCCAAGGTTGCCACTCCCTTCCACATGAATCAAGAAATTTGCCTGCCGGTTTTCTATCCCAACCCTCAGGTGACAGAAACCCAGAGATGGTGGCACACCCTGGATGTCAGGAGAGCGCTCCAAATCTATATTGAGCACATGTGATCTTTCCGCAAGACCTGCCAATTGTTTGTGGTGGTCGCTGAACGCATGAGAGGTTCCCCAGTATCTTCTCAGTGCATCTCAAATAGATTGCAAATTGCATTAAAGACTGCTATGAAGGGTCAAACATGCCTCTCCCAGAGACTGTGAGAGCCCACTCTACCAGAGCTCAGGTGTCTTCCACGGCCTTCCTTGCTAAGGTCCCAATCCAAGAGATCTGGAGGGTCACTACATGGTTGTCGATACATACCTTCATGATGCACTACGCTGTTGCTCAACAGGCTAGAGATGATGGCGCTGTGGGCAGAGCTGTACTCAGTGTGGGTAGACTGTAACTCCTCCCACCATCCTTGGGTACAGCTAGCGGTCACCTGTAACTGGATGATGTGAGCAGGGCTCGAAGGAGAACGGTTGGTTACTCACCAGTAACCGTCCTCCTTCGAGATGGGCTGCTCACATGCATTCAGGTCCCTCCCACCGTCCCCGCTAATGGAGTTGGCAAAGGTATATGGGACTGGGAGGGTCATGGTCACGGTCACCTATATAGCCACGGTCGCAGCGTGGAGGGGATGTTGGCCGTGCACCCTGATCTGACAGGCTAACGCTAAAGACTTTCTGAGCTACCATGCCCTGCGGCATGTAGACACCTGTAACTGAATGTATGTGAGCAGCCCATCTCGAAGAAGGACAGTTACTGGTGAGTAACCAGCTGTTCTCTAATAATCTTGATTTGAGAATGGACAGAAATACTGGGAAAATGCCACTTGTAAAGGGTACAAGAGCTTCAGCAATTCTGCTTTCATCCAGTGTCTGAAAATGTGTAGAATGAAGAAAAGGAAAATTATACAATTTTATACTACTGAAATAGTATTGTATTAAAATCTAGCTAATTAAAAATAGATAACTTGTTTCAGCTATCACACATGCCCTAAAATCTTCTTGTCTGTTTTGGTTGATATTTTTAAAAATGGTTGTCTCTCATTTGTTTGTCAGAGGTTCACGTAGAGAGAGGCAACAATGAAACTCCCTATATATAAAATTTTGCCAAATAAAGAAACATATTGGGAAGAACTGGAGAAATGCATTTCTTCTCTTTCTCCTCAGAGCACTCTTATTTTTCTATGACACACAAACCATGGCACTGAAACACTCTAGAAAGAAGTGGATTTCTTAAGGAGTCCCTTTAGAACACACTTTTAAAAAAACAAACAAGTCAGATCTGGCTCAAATTTTGAAGTGCAGTTCTATCCTCAAAGATGCTTCCAATGGTTACGGACACTAAATATTGATTTTCAAATTCAAAGTTTCAGTCTGCAGGTAAAAGATTTCCTTCAATCACTGTTCTGTCCATTTCACATATTATCTGTAATTATAAAGATTCTGGAGGCCAAATTCTGCCTTGATCTACACTTGTGAAACCCCAATGTCTTCAGATTATGCCCTACATGACCTATATGCAACTCACTCCAGGTTAATGCTTTCACTGAGGGCATAAATTAAATGTGGAACTCCATTGCTGAGAGCATCATTTGCCCTCTATAGCCTCTATTACTGGTTGTGATGGATGGAAATTATAACTTGACCCTGTGTCCAACAGCAGTTTGCAGTAGTCTGAGTAGCAGTTTGTGTAGCCTGAACAGTTTGTGTGGCAGATAAAAATTCTGGGGTGGTGTCAGTACACGTTCAGCCACAGAGGTTTTTATTGGCCTAAACAAGAAAATACCATAAACCTGGTTCACCCTGTGAAGTTATGTCAATGGAATGCAACTTCCATCAATGTATCCGTGCATCTCCACTGGTAGCTCAATTCGTTGACCTAAATTGCCATGAAGTTTGACTTCATAAAACCACCTACCCAATAGGTGAAGTTGAATTTGGATGGGCCAAATAAGTGGCTGTGTAAAGTAGAGTGTTGTGGACACTGACATCATCAGCTTCTGGGAGGTACCCCACAGAGTTCAGGTGTGACTGCTCTGGACATGCACCCTTTGCTGTACCGCAGCCATGTACTCAGGAAACATCCCCTCCTCTCAAGCGCTGGAAAATTTTAAATTTTCATGTCCCATTTGCTCAGCATAGAGAAGGGTTGGCAGCAGAACTGATCAGGGTGACTGTACATCCTAAACATGACTCAGGCTGGAGTCAACCCGAGGCCGTAGATATTATCAGTGTGTGGGGAAGAGTTTGTTTTGACTCAGCACCAGCCCAGCAAAAGAAATCTGGACAGCTACAACAAGATACGTTGTGGCTTGTTGGAGAAGGGGCACAAAAGGGATGCCCACAGTGCCTCATGAAAATAAACTAAGGCAGGCATATCAGAGAACCAAGGAGGTGACCAGTTGTTCTGGCTGTTGCTGTGTGACCTGATCCTATGATTTATACTTCAAAGCATCTGACGAAATAGAATTTTCTCCCACAAAAGCTCATGCAATAAATAAATTTGTTAGCCTTTACAAGTGCCATCAAGCGCCTTGTCTGGTCCTCTGTTTTGTAGATGGGGAAACACCAAATCCATAAGACCCTAGACATAAGTGAAATCTAGTTCTCATCTGAACTGCATGAAGAAGCTGATCTGAGAGGGGCCTCTGACAATGTAAGTTAAGTCCTGTTCTTGTTGTTCAAGAGATGTGCACACTGTACCTGCCTTGCAATATACCAAAAGGCCATTCTGATCAATATGTTGGGAGATTAGGTGGATTTGAGTCATAAAAGCACAGTCCAACCTGTACAGCTTTGGAGCTGTCTTTTTTTCCAGTGTGGAAATGTATGTTCCAAATATAGGTATTTATCCTTTTCTTTATTTCTTCTCCTCTACCAAGCTGTATGTAATATGATAGTGCAATGCTGAAAGAAGTTTGAATCCCACTTTTGCAAATACTAATACGCATTCATAAATCGGTCCCAACACTTCCTGTTATCTTATCTCGGCACTTCAAGTGTCGATAGAGTAATTTCTGATCTCTTTCACTGCATCAAGATACATTCACATAAATTCGTGTGGCAGTTTAGAGCCAATTAAAATTTATAAGCCACAAGTAGTGAGTGAAATTCTGAGGATTAATTTACTCACTGGAGTATTAATCTGTGTAATGTAGTAGGTTATCCTTCAGTAAACTTGGCTATATGGGGATAGGGAGATACATTTCCTTGCATGTTTTACTGTAAATGGAGTAATTAGTCCCACTGGGCCATCGAGCTTGAACGGCTGCAGCCAGCACAGCCTTGGTTTGAACTCTGGGAAAAAGAACCAAATCAGCAATTTGAACTCCAGTTGTGTTTATCTAGCAGAATCCATTTTGTCTTCCCTGCTGCAAGTGCAAGATCTAGCAAAGGGAAAACGTTTAAAAACTGCTACAATTATCAAAAGGTGGAACCTTTCCCCTTCCCCCATTTCTCATTTACCACAGGGGAGAAAAGTGGCACTCAACTATCTGACACACTAGCAGGAGGAACTTGTTAAGTCAGGATTTACTAGTTCAAACCCTTCACAACTGCAGTACTTAACTGATCAGCATAAATGAATCCACCCAATAAGTACAGCTGAGTGACCTTACAATCAATGGATATTTATTCTCATAATGTTCTTGTGAGTTGGGGGAAGTATTATTTCCACCTTACAGATAGGGAGCAGAGCCAAGGCCCAGATTTTGGCATTGCTGCATTCAACATTACATTTATCTGACCTAGAGTAATGGGCTTAATCTATAGCAAAGGAGATTTAGATTAGCTGTTAGAAAAAAACTTCCTAACTACAAGGACAGTTAAACTCTGTAATAGGTTTCCAGGGGAAGTTGTAGATTCCCCATCACTGAAGGTCTTTAAGAACAGTTTGCACAAAAGCCTTTCAAGGATGGCTAGGATTACATGGTCCTACTTCACCACAGGAGGCTGGACTTACTGAGTTCTCAAGGTCCCTAACAGCCCTACGTTTCTAGGATTTAGGAGCATAAGAGCTAGGGTATGTCCACACGAGTCTTTTATTTCGAAACTACACTGGGTGTTTCAAAATAAAAAACTGAATGTCCACACGACGTTTTCTTATTTCGAAATGACAGGCTCTGTCATTTCAAAATAAGAACCATCATTTTGAAACAGCTTAAACCCCATTCATCTCGAAATGGCTGTTATTTCGAAATGGTTATTTCGAAATAACGCCATTTGAACATGTTGTTTCAAAACAACACCATTGTTTCGAAACAACTGTTTCGAAACAACATGTCCAAACAGCCTTATTTTGAAATAACAATTTTGAAATAATAGCTGTTTCGAAAGCAGGCTTTCTCTTAATTCGAATTAACATTTTCTTAATTCAAATTAACTTATTTTGAAATAAGGACTTTACTTCAAAATAATTCATTTTGAAATAACTTATTTTGGAATAATGATGTATGTGTGGACATAGCCCTAGTCTTCACTGATTATAGCAAAATCGACACCATTAGATTGATGTTCCCAGGTGTCTGAAGACCTGCTTAGTGGCTTGGGAAGGCAGTCCTTGAAGACCACCCTGGTAAGTAGCATAGCACTGAGTCTAATGGAGAGTGCTCCCTTTGACTCACTATGATGGACGTTCTAGCTTCAGGGAATTCAGAAGGAGTTTTTTTAGGTAACTTGCGTATCTCCCTTCAGCTGCTTCTGAAAACAGCATGCAGCGTAGACCTGCCGTGTGTGTCATTGCTGTAACCCCCCTGGGGTTTTAAGGAGCATGGTTCCTTTAAATTTTTGCCCTGTGGGAGAGGGTTGTGGAGCTGAGGAGGGGGGCTGGAGCTGCAGGAGTGGCCTGGGAAGGAAGCAGGGGGAAAGGCCCTGCCTGAAGCCAGGGAAGACAGAGCGGCTGACCTGGGATGCCATGGAAGGACACTGTGCTGGGGAGAGTCACCCAAGGACAGAGTGGGATCCAGTGACTGGCCATCTGGAGCTGTAGGGCTGTGAGTACAGCACCTGGGACCCAGGGGAGAGGCTGTAGTTAGTTAAGTGGGGAGGGTGTCGCTCTGGGTTCGCAGAGAGCGACAAAAGAAGCATCAGAGGGTTTTCTTTTGCTGGGAAAGTGCTGGCGCCGAAGACTAGGAGTTGCTGGGCTGAACCCTGGACTGGAACTGTGCTGGGACTCCTGAACTCATGGTGCAGAAGCAGAGCTCACGTCTGCCTCCAGCCTGCTCCATTGTTGGGCCTTGCAGGGCCCTATGTTAGCTGTTACTCTGTGTTACTGCTGCACCATCTCCCCTGCAGGTGTTGGAGTCCCTCCTAATGCCAATATTAATTCCTCTTGTGTCCACTTCTCATTTGCCATCAGACTCTGTAGCTTGTGAGCTAATGAGTCCACCTCCAGTAACAAAGGTGCGCTAGCAGAGGACTGTCTTGGCCCCAGAATTGTCCAGGGGATACCTCCCACTTGCACTTCTTTGGGTACTTTATCAGGATCTGCTTCTTTGGAATGAGTACATAGTGCTATCATGCCCTTCAATTCATGACTGTAAATACTAGTGTGGACCTTCACTCTCCCCAGTACTCGTACTGTATCTAGGCTCTCCTCAATTTCATTGGGTTCCAACTCTTCTGGGAACCCAGCCACCAGCACAGCCTGCGCTACTGAGATCTATGCCCCTCGGCAAAGGTCTTCTAGTAATTCTCTCTCCATTCCCCCTTTTTTTTTCTTTCAGCAGGTGGTCTCTTTTCACTGTGAAGGAGCACCCAGAGTGTGTGACACAGAGGTTTGTGTCTGCAAGCGTTCCCCGTACGGGCCACCAAGTGTAACACCCACATGGCCAGATTGAGTCTGCCTTGCAGGCGGCTCTGACCAGAGAAAGGGTGTGCACGGGAACACAGCAAGGAGAGCCCCTTTGCCCCAGGGGCACCTGTTCCAAACCCCCAGAGTGACCACACACACACTGGGATAGCGCAGGGAATATGGGTATGGGGAAGGTCATGGTGCAGAAGCAGAGCTCACATCTGCCTCCAGCCTGCTCTATTGTTGGGCCTTGCAGGGCCCTGTGTTAGCTGTTACTCTGTGTTACTACTGCACCATCTCCCCTGCTTCCTTCCCAGGCCTCTCCTCCAGCTCCAGCCCCCCTCCTCAGCTCCACAACCCTCTCCCACAGGGCAAACATTTAAAGAAACCACGCTCCTTAAAACCCCAGGGGGTTGCCAAAAGGGATTTAGGTGTTCATGTGCCTAATTCCTATTGACCTTTAAACATCAGGAACAAAGGGTACGTCAACATGTCTTTTATTTTGAAATAACATTGGTTATTTCAAAATAAAAGAGATTAGGTCCACACAACATATTCTTATTTCGAAATGACGGGCTCCGTCATTTCAAAATAAGAGCTGTCATTTCGAAATAGCTTAAACCTAATTTATTTCAAAACGGCTGTTATTTCAAAATGGTTATATCAAAATAACGCCATTCGGATGTGTTATTTCAGAATAACCATTGTTTTGAAATAACGCATTTTGACCTTCCTCCCAGGAAGGGTACACAGCACCCAGAGGAAGGAGGAAGTGCTGTCCCCTGCCTGTGCCAGAGGCGTGCTGACAGGCTTCCCCAGGCATGGCAGCAAGTGAGTCTGCTGGCCCAGACGGGAGATGCCGGGCCCCTGTTTGGAGCATGGAGGAGGTCCAGTGCCTCCTGAATTTATGGAGGAGGCAGGACATCCTTGCCCGGTTCCAGGCCAGCCACTGGAACCAGGACATATATGTGGACATCACCACATAGCTGTCTGCCCAGGGCCACGAGCGCACCACGGAGCAGATGCGCTCCAAGATCAAGACACTGCGGCAAAACCGTGCCTGCACCAGGGAGGCATGCAAGCTCCAGGAGGCAGGTAGCAGTGCTACCTGCCCTTTCTATGATGAGCTCCATGACTTCCTGGGGACTGAGCCCAGTGGCCTCCCAGCTTGGGCCATTAACACTGGGCACCAGTCTAGCAAAGCCTCAGCCCCAGAGGGAGGGGACACTGACTCGGAGGCATCCCTTGACATTGGACAGCCTCCTGTCACACCCCCGCCACCACCAGAGACTGCGCCAGGGACTCTGGAGCTCTTCTTTGTCCCAGATGAGGAGACAGGCATCAGCGAGGAGGAACAGGGGCCTGGCAACATGCCAACCCCTGTGGAGTCAGAGAGCGAGGAAGGGACATCCAGGTGGACATCTGGAGCCCCTGTTGGTGAGTCTTCCTCTCCCATAGAAGCAGGCAGGGCTGGGCGTGCCCAGGTCATGGGCAGCGAGGGAGAACAGCACAGGGGCAGGTAGGGCACAGGGCCAGGGGGTGCAGAGGCCCTTCCATGGGCATGGGTGCCCAAGGGACATGTGGCACCAGGGTCACAGGTCCCTGCATGCCTGGGGTTGGTTAACAGGGAATGGAAGTAAAAGATGCAGCTGCATCTTGGGCAGGGTAGAGAGCATGCAGGCCACGCCACTGGCAATTGGCCTTGGGAAAGTCCCCAGAGCAAGTCTTGGGTGAGTCCAGCTCACCATTGTGGGCACTGCTAGACCATGCGTGCCTCCAGGGCAATGTCCCACAGGACCCAGTTCCAGATTCATGCTGACAGTGAGGGCAGAGGTGTGTGCTGCAGACAGGCTGCACACAGACAAGGCCAGCAGGCAGCAGGGGCCAACCCTGTTTTGTGCTTCCCTGCAGTAGTTCGCCCAGCTGCCCAACTTGCTGCTGCACGGAGCCCACCAGGCACCCCCAGACCGAGGAGGAGGAGGGGCCACCGGATGCAGGGAGAAATCCTTGCCAGCCTTGATGACCTCGGCCACCAGGCCGAAGAATCTGCCCAAGTGTGGCAACAACAGCAGGCTCGTAGCCAGAATGCTGCCCTCCACCTGCTGCAACAGGTGGCAACCATAGATGACCACATGGTCGCCGCATGCAAGCAGCAGGCCTTGGTGATGGAGCTCCTGAGCACTGTGGTGGAGGACATGGCCACCAGTGTCTGGTGCATCGCGGACCACATGGCCTCTCCAGCGGCTGACGGAGGTCCCCCTCATGCCCTTCCTCGGAGGCGGTCCCAGACCCGGGCTGGCCATGGGCAGGGGTGTGGGAGACCACCCCAGGACCGCCACACAGGCCCTACTTAAGGGCTCCCCTCCCACGCAGACTCCCCAACCGCCTCCCCAGTCCCATATCCAGTTGCAGGCTCTCCCCCCAGTCTCCACCCACATTTCCACATCCCCTAACCCTCTCCAGCCCTTCCTTGCCCCAACCCCCATGTTATGTTAAATAAACAGTTTTACTTTGTGACACATATTAGGGCAGGTCAGTGTTTTTATTTGGTGTGGTTCACAGTGCAGGTGAATGGGTGGGGGCTGGCTGTGGTAGAACAGGGGAGCGGGTGGTGTGTGGTAGGGCAGGCCTGGCCCTCAGGCCTGGCAAAACTGTTCAGGACTGCGTCATGAACTGTGACAGCACTTTGTGACACCCGCTCCCATGGGGGCACAGGTGTGGGTTGCTCATAGTGGCTGCCTATGAGTTGTGCCTTGGCCTCCCAGGCAGCAGCAAGTCTCACCCCGCATTTCACAGAAGTTATGCAGGCCCACGCACGCACTGATGACCTCTGTGGTCGTCTCCTCCGCAAGGTGGAGGCGCGAAGGAGGCACCTCCATTGTGCCTTTAGCTGGCCAAATGCCCACTCGACCAGCTGACGGCAGTGGCTCACACAGCGGTTGAAAAGCTGCCAGCGGGGATCAAGGGGCCCTGTGTAAGGGCGCATGAGCCATGGGTGGAGGAGAATAGGCTGCGTTGGTGACAATGAGGACAGGCATGTCTACTCCCCCGACATTGATGTTATGGAGGGGGAAGAAGGTGCCCACCTCCATGCCCCGGCATAGGGTAGAGTTCCGGAGGACTCTGGCATCATGGGCCCTCCCTGGCCATCCCACATAACAGTTTTGAAAGATGTCCCGGTGGTCCACAAGGGCCTGCAGGATTACTGAGTAGTACCCCTTCTGATTCCGGTACTCAGCAGCTTGGTGCTCTGGGGCTCTCACAGGGATGTGCGTGGCATCCAGTACCCCAGCAGAATTGGGAAGTCCCAGGGTGGCCATGCCGGCAATAGTGTCCTGCAGCACCCCTTGAGTGGCCAGGTGTCGCAGCAGGATCCTGTTGATGGCCCTGGTGACCTCCAGTGGCATGTTCCTAATGGCGGATCTTCCTATGCTGAAGAGGTGCACCATGGACCTGTACAACTCAGGAGTGGCCATCTTCCAAAGAGTGATGGCCACGCTTTTGTGGACAGGGATAGCTTGTCTCATGCTGGTGTCCCTTCAGCACAGGAGCGGGATGAGTTCTGATACCAGGTGGTTGAAGCTCCCCCTGCTCATGAGGAAATTCCTCCGCCACTGCTCATCACCCCAGGTTCTAAGCACTACCCGCTCCCACCAGTCTGTGCTGGTCTCCTGGGCCCAGACCTGACAAGGCACAGAAGGGGGCAGGGGAACTACGGCTGCTCTGAGGCCCAAGACGATGACAGCCTGGGGCACAGCCTGGGCATCATCAGGGTCTGCGAGCAGCGTGTCCCACAGCAAGAGGACACTCTGCAGGCGAACAGCGGGTCCATTGACTGCACGGCAATGGCTAGGAAGCTGGGCAGCGTCCATGTCTGTGTTTTGCAGTCTCCTACTAGCCAGAATGGACAGGGAAGTGAGGTCAGTACCTGCTTTTATAGGATTGGCTGGCAACATGGCTGGCAAGATGGCCCAGTTAGGGGGCCATGTTGCCACACCTCCCATGCTGCCCCCCTCCTAAAGTGAAATATCAAGTCCTGTGTTTGGGCATGCTATTTCGCTTGAGCTTTTCCCTTAATTTGAATTAACTGTTTCTTAATTCAAATTAACTTATTTAAAAATAAGGACTTTATTTCAAAATAACTCATTTCAAAATAACTTATTTTGAAATAATGATGTACGCGTGTACATAGCCTAAGAGATTTGCCCAGTAGCTCACACAACTTAGAACAGCACTCACCCCGCCCAGATCCACTACCCTGCCTACCATAAAAGTGCTGTCCTTTCTCTGGATTACTAGCCAGTGACCATCCCGACAAAGACATACATTTCTCAGGATGCCTGCTGAATTCAATCCTATGAATAAAGTGGGAGAAATGAGCCCAAGGAGAATCAGAAAGATAAATTCTTTCAGGGAGAATGTTGAAAAAACCCACTGAGGAAAAGCCAACAATAAAATCTCCCATGGAAACCCAGGGTTCAGGACAACTGTGATCCCAAGATGAGGAGTTGCAATAAAAAAATCCCATAAAAAAGAGAGAGGCTTTAAACATATTCTCCACCATTGGTTCTTTGTTTTCACTGAGAGCACTGTGGCGGTGAGTTGGGAAGCCTGCTTCTGTGTTATCACCTTACATTATTGCATTTATCTGTCATATTCTTTGTCTTGGGAAGGTGGTACTGGAAGGACAGACCCTGCTGAGTTCCCTTTATTATCTGAATGACAGAAGAATTATCCCTGCTCTACCTTGCAGTGCTCTGTTGTTTGGTTTTATTTCTAGTACAAAGGAGGCAGTGATCAGGCAACCAGCTGCACAACGTGGTTACAGTGATCTCCAAGCCTCAAATTAGATAAACAATTATTTAGGAGATGCGAAGAAAATCTTTGTAGAAAAGAAGAAGTTATGGAGAGGGATTAGCAATGGAATATCTTTTATAGAGGTGCAGACACCACTGCTCTCATCTGTAGTTACAGATGTGAAAAATATTTAGTGCATGAACACACACACACATTGTATGTTGAACCTCATGAGACAAGCCTTCCTGTGGCCTGTGTCCGGCACGGGTGATGAGTAGGGGAGCGGTGACTTACTGGAGGTGTGACTCTGCTCACAGCCAGGCAGCTCTGTAGTTGTGGGTGTGATATCTGGTTCTTAACACTTGGGCTCCTCAAGAGCAGCTTGTCAAAAGAAGATTAGCACCTTGAGCCTGTAGCACTTCTGAAAATCTGGTCTGAAGCATACCAGTGGGAACAGCAGGATGCTGAGTGCTTCTGAAAGTTTGGTCATTAATTAGGGGCGTCAATGGAGCAGAGCTATTTTGAAAATCTGACCAGAGGTGATGTAACTCCTTGTTTTTTTGCTGGATTAGACTAATACGGTTATCCTTTTGGAATTTGAAAACACTACCCTTAAGAATGTCATGCCAGGAGCAGAAAACACCTCTCAGGTTTACATCTTTTGACACAGTCGTTAACTTTCATCTCTAAAATCAATAGTTCTCTGTCAGGTGAGGTCTACCCAGCAAATTAAAACCTATCTTAGATGGCTTTTAACACTACCCGTGCTTGTAGCATATGGAACTCTTTCACATAGGGAACTCCAAGTTTTTTCCTCTTGTATTATTTCTACATTTGTTACATTGATTCTATATTTATTTTTATTGCTGGGATATTTCAGGGTTTGCCTACACTCCATAGACAGCCTCCTGTGCAAAACAATTCTCCAATGTTATTTTTCTAGTGCCTATAATTTTCCTGATGTTTTCAACTTCTTGTTTATTTTTAAGCCCTGTCACAGATGATATCGCTGCTAATCATCTATAAACAGCTGCAAGACTAAGTGCTTTATAGGACATATGGCAAAATACTTTCATAAAGTTGTGAGTATGTACAGGACTACTTGGATTCTTGTTACTTGAAAATTTACCTTGCCCTATATATGGAGTCAGACTCATAGAGCTTAAGGTCAAAAGGGACCATTATGATCATCTGAACTCCCGAACATTGCAGGACACAGAACCTCATCCACCTGGTCCTGTAATAGATCCCTAATCTCTGACTGAGCTACTGAAGCGCTCAAATAATGCTTTAAAGACTACAGAGAATTCACTATTTACAATAGTATAATTGGTCAATGACCTGTGCCCATTCCGCAGAGGAAGGCGACCCCACGCTGTCCAGCTCTCCACCAATCTGACCCTGGGGAAAATTCTTTTCCAACCCAAAATAGAAGAGTTATTTAGACCCTGAGCATAAGGGCAAGACCCACCAGGTAAATCCTTGGAAAGAATTCTCTGTAGTAAAGATTTGAGATGGTTTTCAGCAAATAGATGTTTCATTGGTACAGTTTGTTTTCCTACCAATTTTTTTTTGTTGGTGTTAGTCTTGGGTCTTCCTTCCATAGGGTCTCTAGCACATGATATTTATGTTTTGTTTTAACAATATTGTACTTCTGTCATTTCTTTTTTTTTTTTTTTTTTTACCTGTATGATTCAACCTTAAAATAATTGTATGGACCTTTTAAAAAACCTAATATAAAATAGAGACCCTCACCCTTTGGAAATCAAAATCTGGAGTAATGTTAGGGGTAGGCATTCTGTATTTTAGGTTACATTACTGTTGCAATCATGGTCAGTTATGGGTTGGACAAATTTTCTACCTACCTGTCCTGAACTGCATTTTCCTACTCTGAAGTATTCAAGGTTCTATTTAATATAAACATACCTATCAAATGAGCTGCTGATTGAATCCAGATTTTTGTTTCTAGAATTTAGCCTGAATCTTATAATTCAATCTCAGCCAGGCTGCCCAAAGTTAATATCATTTGGGTTTTGGTTTGGATCAAACTCAACAAGTGCTTGCCATGAAGTGTGGAGACATTTTTGATCTTCCTGGAAGTTTTAACGGAGTGTCTAGATTCAAGATACTTGCTTTAGACCCATAAATGTTACATTTTACATTTCCTATTCTGTGTTGCACATGGGGGTACTATCATGAATAAAGTTCCTCAGGTGTGGATGTGTTTGTAAAATTTAGCTTAATGTAGTACACAATAAAGCTAGCTGTGGCACTAAAGGTGGTTAAAATAGACAAGAGATTTTTAAAGCATTAGGACGTGATCCCAAGTCCATTAAAGTCAATGGGATGACTTAGCTGATTTCAGTAGTCTTCAGATGAGGCCCTTACCAAGTCTTACCTCTTTGGAAAGAAGAGATGAAGAGTGATGATTGCTTTCTATCCACTGATATTTCCTGCTTATTTACTTTGTCCCTGAGAATCATTGCACACAAAAAATTGGTGGCTATCCTTAGCTGGTGTAAATAATTTTAAATCTACTAACATCACCAGTGTTACAATATCTGAGGATGCATCTGGATGTTATTTACATCTCAAATGCAATCTGATGTAGTATGCAATGAGGACAGAACCAAACCATGAGACAGAGCCATTGATTCCTCATTAGGAAGAAAGGGAATGGCAAGTTTACAAGTAGATGAGACACTTCATCCAAATCAGTTTGAATTGTGAGGTTACTGTAATTTACTTAGTGTCATGCTGCAAAGAATCAATTTTGGAGCTACATTGGAAACTCCTCTCTTTTCTTTTGTAAGTGACCTGAATGTCAATTATAATTTTTGTCCTATTTCTTGGACTGTCTTTGAAATATTTATTCTGATTACTGTATTCACTTTTTAAAATCAACATGTGGTACACTGTTTTGGAGTCCCACTGCTACAGACCTTTGGCCATCCCTCCACAATGGGATTGTTTCACACAACACAAAGTGGCCTGTTATTTGACAGAGATGGTAGCTGAGTTCACTGATCTACAGCTGCACTTTTATTGAATTTCTTCAGGATTTTCCTCACCTCTTTGATTCTCTCTTTCCCTCTACCCAGTGTAAACTACAACTGCAAAACTATTCTCTGCTGATTAAAACGAAGGATGAGCAAGCTGACATTGCTCTTAGCAAACATTGCCCTAGTCATTGGGTGGGAAAAATAGAATAATCAGTTTTGATCTCTGCTAACAATATAAATGAGACATGTGAGCTGGCTGGCCCCAGTCATCAAATGCCTCTGATTTACCAAGTCTCACCTCTTCAAAAAGAATGGATGAAGACCGCTCACTGCTGTCTATCTACTGACATCTCCTTCTCATTTATTTTACCCATGACCTTTATCCCATAAGAGCTTTATCCCATAAAAGCTTTATCATAAAGGTAATATTTTTTACCTCACTCACCTTCTCTCTCTAAAGAACTGGCTTGTCGCGCTGGAGTTTTTGGAGTAAGTGTAGGACTATAATTCCCTATCTATACACCAGCCCTAGTTCTGTGCTTATACTCTTATGAAAACATACTCTACTCAAACTGGCAGACTGTGTGTGTGCGGGAGAGAATTGCTTGTTCCTACCTGCATTATGAACTGCATGTTTCTTTTCCACATTGAAAACCATGTGGAAATACAAGTGCAGGCCTCCTGAGACAGTGGTGTCTGTTTACAGCTGTTGGTCCAGGGCTGCGTTCCCTTAGGACCTACAGCCTGAAGGTAGAGGGGCGTAGCTAGTTGTAATCTTTGGCGTCCCATGATAGATGTTGTGGATCTCGCATGCTGTGGAAAGCCTCGTCAGCCTGTGTGCTGCCTTAGGCCAACCCAATTGGCTGGTTCCTGCCAGCCTCAGGACTGAGGCCTTTCTTGATCTCAGAGAGCTGTGGAGGGGAAAATGCTAATGCTCAAGGCTGCAATAAATTATTATGATGCTTTTTATCCTGGGTGTTCCATTGTCTGGAGAGGAAGAACATGCTACATTAAGCAGCTGTTCTGATTATTCTCTGGCTCTGTCTACCTAACTCACAAGTAGCAGAGCTCTCCTTTCAATCATGTTACTGTGATGAATGTGAGAGAAATCTTTCCCCTCTGGATGCCTCCATTGTTCTATAGTTTAGTTCTTCTACCACCTTTTCCATATGTAAGCCAAGAAGAATATGTGGCCATTTTTCAGCAACCAGTCAGTCAACTGGCTCTTCAATTTTATGACCACCAAGTCATTCAAAAGTCTTAGGCTATGTCCAAACATACATCATTATTTCAAAATAACCCATTTCAAAATGAGTTATTTCGAAATAAAGTCCATATTTCGAAATAAGTTAATTCGAATTAACAGTTTGTTAATTCGAATTAAGGGAAAGCCTGCTTTCAAAATAGTTGTTGTTTTGAAATGGTTATTTTGAAACAAGGCCGTTCGGACATGTTGTTTCAAACAACATGTCCGAACGCCGTTGTTTTGAAACAGCCATTTTGAAACAACGGCTATTTCGATTAGATGCGAGGTTTAACGGTTTTGAAATAACGGTGCGTCGTGTGGACATGCCGCTTCTTATTTCGAAACAGCCTCTGTTGTTTCCAAATAAAAAGCCTGTGTGGACATACCCTTAGAGACTATGTGAATAGAAACAAATGTTTTAGGTTAAATATGATACGGAATCCTCTCAGTCAGAGAAGCAACTAGAAGTATTTTAATCAGAATAGTGGGGAAAATCTAGGGTTTATTACTGGGCTACTGAATAGGCTTCCAACCGGAAAAGTTTTGAGTCCATTAGAAACGGACCATAGAGATCACTAGACCACTCACAATAGGGAACACTCCCACACTAGATGACCTGCCCCATTTCTATGATTCAGTTATCATGCTAGATCTGTTTCTACCTAAATACTTCTTGTAAATATAAAGGTACCCTATTTTACAAAATGGATTAGAAGTTGCTGGACTAACTAGATCACCAGCTGTTACATATTGGTATAACTCCACTGAAGTCAAAAGTGCTAGGTCATTTTACAGCAGATGAGATTCCCGCTTGCTAACTGCTTATTTGTATCTGTTTATCTTAGTGACACTTATTATTAAAACCATTGTTGCTGTGTCACCCTGCAGCCACTTGGCAAATTCAGTTTTGAAGGTTTTTTTTGACAATTCCTCTTTCCTCCCACAGCTTTGAACTAGGCATTAATGAATGCAAAGGCATCTGCAAGTGGGGAGAAGAGCTACTTCCACAGCTAGCTAATAGTGCAGATGGATTATTGGAGGACATACAAAGAGAAGTGAAGAAGCAGAAAGTGTTTCTAAACTATTAAAAGTACAGCTTGGGATGGGGGAGGGAGCATGGAACAGACAGGAAAGAGAAAATGATGAAGTGAAGATGTCTAATATTACAGGTCATTTGGCCACATCTCAGAGTATAGACTTAGATTACTCTCTAAAAAATATTTTGGGTGAATCATTGTTCATGAAAGTTAGGGACTAATAGCACAGGATAAAGCTAGACCTGTAGAGGATAACTTTCATCACACCAGCTCTACCAGGGCTCTTCTCTATTATTCTAATACTTGAACTTCATACTGGGTAGCCTGGATCTCATTGGCGACATACCCACCTCCTTTTGGGCTTCTCTTTGTGTAGGAGCTTTAGTTAGCTGACTAAAAGCTTTTTGGTGAGATTGTCAAAAACGGTAAAGGTGCCTTGAATTCTTCTCTGTTCCCCTCGCCAATCCACACTGTATTTACTTTTAAAGAAGTTTGGTATCTACAAGTAACGACAGGTCTCATATCTTCTCTGGTTCAGCCTCTGAAGTGCAACACAATGCACTGACTACTTTGTCCTGCCATACCATTATTAGACAATCTTTGTCCTGAGTGACTGAGGTTCAACTCTGGTGTATAAACACTTATCTAGCAGACCTCTCATAATATTGCAGTATGCAACTGTTGTAGTGAAACGTGCCCTACGTCATTTGTTAACTACCCTTTTCTTTGTGCAGTTTTCAAACGTTCATGGTGGGGGCATCGCATTTGCCTCATTATACACTGGGCAAGGGTCTGCCACGTCTAACACTCATGGCTCCATGCAAAGAGTGGATGCTTGTGCCCCAAGTGGAGTAATATCATCTTACATTTGTTGTGAAAAATGGTCCTAGTTTGCTTCTTTGCTGGAGTCTACAAATGGGGAATGCATGAATGTGCTGCAGAGAGATCACCTCAAGAGAGTTAATAAAACCTGCACTGATGAGCACAACATGACTTCTTCTGCCACAAGCCCATATATGAAGCTATTCCTTAAGGATGTCAGTGTCTCATGTTAGATACCAGTTGGATGCACCTACTGGTCTTTTTATTACCATTTTGCACATACACTGTGCTTTCTTTGCTGTTGCTAAGTGAGTTAAAAATGATAGGGCTTTGTTAGAATTGGCTCTGTGTAATCTTCTGCAGGGGCATAGGGTAGTTATTGGATGATTTGTATATTTTAGGCAAAATGATGTGAGATTGGTGTAGTACCAGGATATCATCATAAAAATAAGGACTGGTTCCAGTTTCATTCTATGTACAGACTTCACACTGCACAGAATAGGTGCGCACCCAAGTTCACTAATTAAGACAGCCAAGACATCCAACTGTGTGTGTTTGCACAGGTGTGCAGTAGAGTAAGGTAGGAAGACAATCATTACTGGGATGAGGAAAGACAGAAAGAGGATTTCAATTTCCGGGATTGTTTAGACTAGTGCCTTTCTCCTGCATCACATCTACTTGAATAGCAGCATCAGCTGTGGTTTCTGTAACTGAATGATTATTTATCACTTAACAACTTTTAGTCCTGAGTGCAGATTGGTGCCAACTGATATTTTGATGAGCCCCATTTTGAATGTGCACCAAGCTATGCTGGAAGGGATGGGGAGAGAAGAGGCAGGGTCCATGCATGATCTTGGGCCTGGCACAGAATGGCCAGAGGATGTTAGTGCCAACAGTTTCCAAAGGGATAGCCGTGTTAGTCTAGTCCAGTAAAAAAACAACAAGCAGTTGTGTGGCACTTTAAGACTAACAGATTTATTTTTTGCATGAGCTTTCGTGGGAGAAGATCCCATCTTCAAAGCATCTGAGGAAGTGGGATCTTCTCCCACGAAAGCTCATGCAAAAAATAAATCTGTTAGTCTTAAAGTGCCACACAACTGCTTGTTGTATTTTTAGTGCCAACAGCGTCAGAGTGATGGGGACACCTTGTTTCATGGTGTGGTTCTAAGCCAGGTCCCTGGGTATAGAGAATCCAATTTACCTCTCATGAGGTAAAAACCCTTGGCTCCCTTTCACAGCCTCTGAGATGCCAGGAATTGACATCAATGCTCCGATAACATGTCAGTTGCCACTTTACCTGGGCAGGGGCAAATTTCAATGAATGCAATACGACATTTGGGGACCCTACAGGAAGTCACGTGTTCACCCTGCAAGATAACACAGTATGCTGAGTGCCCTGTCCTTTTTAGGGTATGTCTACATAGTCCATGGATGTGAGCCTCCAAGTCCTGGTTGACAGAAGCTGCTGCCATAAAAGAGAAGTTCCGAAGGGGTAGCCTTGTTAGTCTGGTTCAGCAAAACAAGGAGTCTGGTGGCACTTTTAAAGACTAACAAGCTTATTTAGTGCATGAGCTTTCATGGGAGAAGACCCCACTATCTCAACTACCTTGTTTTTCATTTCTTGGAACCAACACTGCAAAAAATTTTTTTACTCTGGGTTTTTAAACTACTGAAATTCCAGTGGCCTTCGTGGAGTTATTCCAGATTTATACTGGTGTAACAGAGCAGAATCTGTCCCATTCCCCTTGCTTCAAGCACTTCTGAGAATGGCTGTGGCTCTGCGGCTCCTTTTTCTCACATCACCTGGTGTGCTGCAATGGCTTAAAGCCATACTGTTGTTCCGTCAAAGTAGTTGTACACGCATATGTACAGTTATGTAACTACTACTTCCTACTCCGTTCAGGGAAACCTAGATTCCACTGAATCAGTAGTTTCACCCTGGGGATGCTATAGTTTGTGAGCTGACAACAGTGGGCAACCTGCAATCTATTAGAGAAATGAATCCATATGGCTTTACCCTTGATATATTAATATTGCCAAATCCCAGCACCATATTGATTTGCCTACCTAGTTATCTTTTGTAAACAACATGCACAATACAGAACTCCAAGTCATGGACAATAGCACAGCTTATGCATGGAATTGTATATGAAAGCGCTGAAGCCTAGAGCATTGGTTCCTTTAGGGGAACAAGGGTTGGCTGGTGTTAATCTATATGTATATATAAAAGATACTTCTTGTAGTCCTAATTCTCAGATTTATTATTGTTTTGGCATTATTAGTTAAGAGGGAGTAATTCATTTCTTGGAACCATCATAGAGAGAATGCAGTTTAAATGTTAATCGTTTTTTAACTTCACATTATGTGATCCGTTAACATTAATATTTAATTTAATGCAGTCAAAAGATTAATGCCCATGTTTATTTCTAAAAAAAGGCAAAGATGCTGCAGGGTAACATCCAGCTCTGTTGCACTTTAGAAAACAGAGCTGAGGAAAATATATTCATGCTGCAATCATACAAATCTCTCTTTCTCTCTACCTCCCTTTGCCATCTCTCCTGTTCTTTATTCCTAAAAATAAGCCAGGGGGTTCTAATGGGGACACTGATTAAATATTCTGCACTGTAATTTATGCAAAAGCAAATCCCAACAGGAATCAGGGACTCTGAAAATCTGTTGTGAAATAATTATCCTGAATGACATTGTAGAAATGGTCCATGAGGATGTTGTCAATAATACATTACACAAAATCTGTTTGAAATAAACCTTGAAAATTACATGATATTCACGGGAACCTGAAAGAATTATCAGTAAACAAATTTAATCAGCTTGATGTTATGCATACCACTCAACTTCTTATTATCTGATCATCTAGGTTTCAGATGGCTAGGGGGAATTGAGTGACAATGAATACGAAGATAGAGCTGTAGAAGCTTGTGTGGTGATTGCTGAACTACTTGAGTCTCTTAATTTTTTTTCTCATCTCTCTTTATTTGTGTTCATTTCTTGCTGTCTTCGTGTCTTCAGTGATGCTCTCTGAAAGTGGCCTGGATGTTTTATGGTTCCAATCATTCCCTTAACAGGAAGGCATTTGTTAACAAAAATATAAATTGGCTAAACAATTCTAATTCTTACCATATAATGTGAAGTAGCCAACCTAGATATTTCTCATTGTAATATCCAAGGTGCACAGTGGAAACAGAAACCTCGTCACAATAACAAATGTGGTAGACAGTTGTATTCAATCTGTAGTTTTACTGACTCATCCTGCTGCAACAGATAGAACTGTGGTGCACGCTCAACTGAACTCTCAATCTGTGTGCAGGATTGTCACTCTGTGTGGGACTTTGAAGCCTAAAATGTTAATAGAGTGAATGTAAAGTGATGAAAAGAGCAACAAGTATGGTTGAGAGTTCTCTTTGTTCAGAATATCATCAGATTAAATAATCACTGATTCACGGTCTGTTACCATCCAATTGCGACAAAGTGGGATTTTCTCCCATGGAAGCTCATGCAATAAATAAAATTTGTTAGCCTTTAAAAGTACCAATAGAATCCTTGTTTGTATTGCTAAACTAGACTAACATAGTTGAGCTACTCCTTTGGACCTTGACTTTATGAATTACACCTGTGTGACAGCAAGGCATCGATCTATGCTGGGCGAAGAGTTCTTGGTCATGGTGATATCAGAAGAAATGCAGCCAATCACTTTCCCAACTCTGCAGCTAATCAGCATGCAACACTTTGTTTGTTTGTTTGAAGGAAACTTGTAAAAAGGAGGGGTTTGCTCAGCCAACTGCCCATACCCATGAAAGAGAATAGACTTTCAGCTGCCAGTACGGTAATAATTTGTAAGGAGGTAGGGCCTGCTCCTGAATCATTGAAGTCAACAGATCTGCTATTGGTTTCAAAGGGAGGAGAACTGCAGCTTTCTTCATTTGGGACCTACACTCAGTCAGTCACTAGATATTCATTCACTGGTAGAAGTCCTAGACCAACGTTACTAAATATACATGACAGAATATATATGCTCCCACCACTGTCTTCTTTTAGTAAGCATCGAAGCAATGCAGGTCAGTAAGCACACGTATATCTTTTATGTGCACTATCCTATCTTTACAACACTCATTCCTTGCATGGGTTCACTGCTTTTAATGATGTTTGCATGGAGTCATGTGATGCTTGCACTGGGTTAAGATGTCCCAGGCCAGAGCTTTCACACCAGCTGCTCACTCCACTGGCATTGCAGTAACTGTGGTTTTTGTTGCTGAAGACTGAGCTCAGGAGCATGGTGATGCCAAACTCCAAGACCAGGCCTTCACGTGCAATGAAAAAGATTACATGAGAAATAAACTCCTTCACTGGATTCAGCCTAATTCCACAATACCTCTGCCAATCTGTTTCTTTACTTCTCCAGGTGGGTACTGTAGTTTTAAGAAAGAAAACACCATCCTGGCCACTATGGATGCAGAAACTCTTTACACCAACACTCCACACAAGGATGGATTATCAGGAACGATGCTAGGGTTTCTGGCACACCTGCAGTGCAACGGATGCCCAGGCAGACGGTGACGTCACAGGGCAGTGCAACGGCCATTTTGGTGCCCCTCAAATTTCGGCAGCCCCCTGCAATGCTTACCTTGCTTACCGCGTTGCACCAGCTCTGTGGATTACAAGCTATTAGAAGAACCATCCCAGGTGATGCCACAGCACAGCTTGTGACTGAACTCTGTACCTTTGTGCTCACCCACAACCATTTCAGATTTGAGGATAATTTATACCTCCAAGTCAGTGGCACTGCTATGGGTACCCACATGACCCCACAATATGCCAACATTTTTATGGACGACTTAGAACAACGTTTCCTCAAGTCTCATCCCAATGCACCTCTCCTCTACTTACGCTACATTGAGGACATCTTCATCATCTGGATCAGTGGCAGGGATGCACTTGAAGATTTCCACAGAGATTTCAACAATTTCCACTCCATAGTCAAACTGAGCCTGGAATACTCCCCACAGGTGATCCACTTTCTGGACACTACAGTACAAATTAGGGATGGACACATCAACACCACTCTATACCAAAAGCCTATTGATCAGTATAGTTATCTATGTCTGTATCGGGGTGCCCTTCTCCCCTAGGTCAGGGAGGGGTGGTCTGTCAGGGCCTCCAGCCCCACTCAGGCGAGACCACCAAGTCTTTAGCTCCTCACCAGCTATAACGGGGTCCCTTTACCTCTAGGAGAGGAAGGGACAGCTCGTCAGGGTCTCTAGCCCCACTCAGGCGAGACCACCAAGTCTTTAGTCCCTTGCCCTGGGCAAGGGACTTGGCCCAGCCCGGCGTAGGGTGGGGTTCCAAGTCTTTAGCCCCTTGGTCAGGCTCCAACAAAGTCAAAGACAATGTCTCTGTGGTTCTAGGGGTCACCCGGGTCATGGCAAAGGTCGCAAGTCATGAGAGGGCTTGCACTAGGCGAAGGGATCAGCGGAGGTGTGGGGTCATCCCACTCCACTGTGTCCCAACTCAGGTCCCCAAAGGAGGTCAGGGCTGTGGGCCCCGGGTCAGTGGGGTCCGGGACACAACACCCTGACCTCTGGGCGCCAGAGGCTTCGGTGCAGGGGTCAGCGGGGTCCTGGCCGCAACACGCTGCCCCTGGAAGGAGACTCCCCACAAAGGGTTGAGCTTCGCCCCCTCCTCAACCACCCTGGGACCCCCGCTTTGGCCATACCTCAGAGTCAGTCTCCTCAGGGTAGTCCCCCAAAGGTACATTGTAAAAACCCTCCACTTCGTCGGGTGGTGGCAGGTCAGGGAGCATGGCTGGCTCCTCGGTGAGGGGTAGCTCTTCCAGGTCACAGGAAGGGTGTGGAGGTGCGGGGTCCTCGTCAGCCAGGGGTAGCTCCTCCAGGTCACATGAGGCAGGCAGTGGTTTGGGTTCCTCGGCAGCCAGGGGTAGTTCCTCAAGAGCGCACGAGGTAGTTTGGGGTTCAGGCTCCCCATCCAGCATCGACTCCAGCCCCCTTGTCAAGCTCCCTCTTGGTGGTCTCTCCTGCCAGTGTGGGATGACCCAGGGCTCAGGTAGGGGGCCCCAGTCGCTGCCCCTGGGCGGCCCCGGCCAGACTGATGGGCCCGGGTCTGGAGGCCAGAGCCCAGCTCTTCCCCTGGGCCGTGCAGGGTCAGGAGCAGGCAGAGCTGCAACCTTCCCCTCTGCCACCCTGGCCTGAACTGAGCTGCCTGCCTCTCCTTTTATACTTCCTGTCCCGTCCCCCCCATTTCTGGGCTGACTGACAGTCCCTGCCTGGCTCCGCCTCCTGGCCATCTTGCAGTTTTTTCTGCGGTCTCTCTGAGGGGGCCCACATCTCCTCACTACAATGTCCCTTCCATTCTAAACACACCACATGAGCCATTGTTTACAGCCAAGCCCTAAGATATAACCGCATTTGCTCTGATCCCTCAGAGAGAGACAGACATCTTCAGGATCTCTATCAAGCTTTCTTAAAAGTACAGTGCCCAGCTGGGGAAGTAAAGAAACAGATTGACAGAGCCAGATGGGTACCCTGCAGTCAACTACTACAGGAAAGGCCCCAAAAAGAAAACAATACAGTGTCGCTGGTCACCACATACAACTCTCAAGTCAGACCTCTACAACAGATCATTAAGAACCTACAGCCTGTTTTAAAAGATAACCGCTCACTCTCTCTAGCCTTGGGAGACAGACCTCTCCTCACCTACAGACAACACCCAAATCTTAAACAGATGCTCACTAGCAACTCCAGACTTAACAACAGAAACATTAAAGTGGGGAGATATCTCCACAACAAACCATGCTGCCAACTTTGTCCACATATCTGCACAAAAGACACCATCATGGGACCTGATCAAGCCAGCTACTCCATCAAAGGGTCCTTCAACTGCTCATCCACTAATGTGACTTATGCCATCATGTGCTGGAAATGCCCCCGCACCTTATACATTGGACAAACAAGACAGTCCCTACACAGAAGAATAAATGGGCACAAACTGACATCAGAAACCACAACACACACGAAAAAAGCCAGTTGCTGAGCACTTCCATCTTCCTAATCACTCCATTAATGATTTATTAATGATAGTCCTCAAGAAAATCAATGGAACATCAAGACTTCAAAGAGAAACAGCCAAAATTGAACTAATAGGCAAATTAGATTGTGTGAAAGCAGGACTTAATCGTGACTATGGATTCTTTTCACATTATAGCAGGTAATTTGACTTCACCCTTCCTCCCTGTGCTGTTTCCTAGAGTCTGAATCCTTACAAATGCTCTGAGTTGCTGTTGTACTATGACCCGATCCCATGACTTATAGTCCCCTGCTTTTATTTTCATCCCATTCTGTAAGTTCCCCCTCTTCAAAGCGTCTGATGAAGTGGGATATTCTCTCATGAAAGCTCATGCAATAAATAAATCTTTTAGTCTTTAGTGCCACAAGACTCCTTGCTTTTTTTAGTTTACTAAACTAACACGGCTGCCCCTTTGGAACTTGACAAGACACTGATCAATAGATTTGAATTCACTGAAATGGATCAATCCATAGTAAAAAAACAAACAAACAAGGAGTCGTGTGTCACTTCAAGACTAACAGATTTATAGACTAGCATGGCTATCCCTTTGGAAATTGACTCAATGCATAGTATGGTATTGAGTGTGTAGCTCTGGTTAAACTGAGCTATTAAAATCTGCTTCACAATTTTTCTTCCTTTCTTTCTGGTGCTACACAATGCCAGTTTTTTTCCCCTGCTACTTAGATATGTTAGAAATGCTCTTATCTCACCTTCAGGGTGGAAATGAATTCTGGTGTTGCTTAATATGAAGCATTGCTTTGCTTGCAAGATATAAAATTGGATTTTAAAGATAAGCTAATTGAAAAAAAATTACCACCCAAAAGAGGTGTTTCAGTTGCTACAAAGATTCCACCTTGTGTTGCTCTCTTCACTGAGGATATTTTAAAGCTTCATGTTGAATCGCTTAATATTTCTTTGCACCTTGCTTGACTAATTTAGTCAAAGGGATCCATCTAATGTTGATTTATGTATCCAAATCCCAAAGTTACCTGCTCTTCACCTAGGAACTATGATCTCCCTTTATCCCTTCTGTGAGCTGGATAAACATTTTTCCCACCACTCCAGAAGTCTTAAGGAACACAATGGGGTACAAATGCAACACAGCTGAGGTCACATGCTGCCTTGCTACATGTTCTAATCATTCGCGGTAGAAAGCCTTTGTCTGATCTTACCTCAGCTATTAAGTCTCTATTTCTCTCTCTAATCAGCTAGCATACTTTTCCCATAAAGAAAATATAGAGGATACAGAACCAAAAGCCCAATCCTTCACTTCTTCTGCGTCCAATATTTCCCTTAAGTCAATGGGAATTTGTGACCATAAGTTATGCAGGATAGGGTTTTAGATATGCAAGCATTACATTAAAGGTCAGTGCAGTGAGTCATTCTTTTTAGTTGTACCTGTCTCATTCCAGGTCACTTTGTAGCCGGGTGGTCAGACTCTCCCCATGTCTCTTCCATTTAGCTATATTTTCACCTCATTTTGGTAATATAAATACACAGGGCAGAACTGGGTCTGGAATTACACCCTGTGAAACCCTACAGAAGTCAGTATGGCTTGTCATAGATGTACATCAGAGCAGAATGGTGTCCTTTATACGGGTATTTTCCTGCCATGGGATTTAGTAATGCTATACATGCCAGCCTTTTTTTGTTTATTGTATTGCTTTTGATTGCTCAGCTAATATATTTTTATATTTTAAAAAGCATATTCCATGTAAAATATGCTGTCAGTTAGCTGTGGTTAAGGGGAAGCTCAGATTGGGCACTTTATATTGTTACACTTTCACTTAAGTAAAGGAAAACTTAAGGTTTAACTTAGTGGACAAAATTCTTCCTGGGAAACAGTGGAGACCTGAATTTGGCTTGATGTGTCTTGTTGCTGCCAGTGTCCGTGATTAGCCCAGCCCAGGCAGTTAGAGGGGATGTGGCAAAAGTCCCCCTCTTGGAAAACTTTGTCAATTTTTTTTTTTTATTTTCAGTGAAAGTTTTTGACTTACTGCCAAAAAAACAAACCCTGAATTTTTTTCAGCTTTTGGCAATAACAAAATTTCCAGCTGATGTTTGGTTATTTTTTGTTTGTTTTTCTGAAGAAAATGTGTGGAAAGCAGATACTTTGAGAGAAAATATTTTAGATTAAAATCCAGTTTCTCATTTAAAGAAAAAAAATATTGATGGATAATTTTCAACTAGCCCTACAGACAGTGCTCCTTACATTTAACTTGCCTGGATGAAAATAAAGTCATATAGCTAATCTCTTGTGATGGTAATTTCATAGCTATTTGAGAACAAAGCAGTATAAGAACCACCCAGCCCATGGGCAGAGGTCAGGAGAAAGGAATTTGATGATTCAGGGATTGATGTGCACCACCTGCCAATTTTGAATGGCCTGTTGATTGTAAGGTGACTGGTCTATTATGCTCAAAGGTACAAGGAAAGCAGGTGAGCGGCACATGAGGCTCAGCATAGGCAGCTGGGCCTGCTGTTCCCATTATGACAGAGAGGAGAGTGAGAGGTCCCAGAAGAGAAAGAGTGGGAGAAAAAAGAGGCAGGTAACCTTTGACTCTTCAGGTTAACAGGATGCATCTGCCACCAGCTACAAGAGGGGCTTCCCTCCCAAACTGAAAATTCTGTGGCCCCCCCAGTGGCATTCATTTCCCTTCTCATTAAGCACCATAGTTATATGCTCCATTCCAGACCCTAGGCCAGGCGTGGCCAAACTGTGGCTCAGGAGCCGCATGTGGCTCTTGAAAGAAAATGTGTGGCTCACGGAAGATCAATTTAGTAGGTAAAAGTATATGGCTATATGCCCCAGTGCAGCTCTTGAAAGTTTAATAATCAACTTGTGTGGCTCTTGAGTTCCATAAGTTTGGCCACCCCTGCTCTAGGCTATCTCTACACTTAGAAGGTTAGTTCAAATTAACTTAATTGAAACTAATTAATTTGAACTAATAATGATTAGTTCAGATTAAGTTAATTCAAATTAACATGGCCACGCTAGAAACCCTAAGTCGAACTAGCATGTCCATGCACAGGACTTGCTACTTCAAATTAGGTAGGGGGTGCTATTGCATACGGAAAATCAAGCTGTAGCTAATTTGAACTAACAGTTTGAATTAACGCGGCTACATGGTTAATTTGAACTAATGAGTTTGAATTAAATGTCACTTTGAAGGTAAACCATGTTTTATAACTTTGAAGTTAGCTTTCATCAATTTGAACTAAGGTAGGGGTGGCCAAACTTACAGAACTCAAGAGCCACACAAGCTGATTATTAAACCTTCGAGAGCCGCACTGAGGCATATAGCCATATACTTTACCTATTCCAAAATTACTAAGTTTAAAATGGATTGCACACTTTAATTTTATTGTAAAAACTGGGCGAATATCAATCCTACTAATGTCATAGTGTAATAATTACTTAAGGTTACCATGAAAACTAGGTCTATACAGTAAAAACTTAGCTGTCACTCAATGTAGAAGACTGCAGGCTAGTGGCAAGTTTTTTTAAAATCTCGAGCGTGCCACCACTTCCCCCTGCTATCTTGATCCCCTCCTGAATCCCCAGGCCCTGACACTGGCTCCCCCAGGCCCTCATGCTGGCTCTCCCAGCATGCTCATGGTAGGAGTTTTAAAACTCCTAGGCTGGGACTGCTTTTCTAAACTAATTTGCTGATGTTCTTCCAGGAGTCACACCTTTTCATTCAAGGGCCACATGTGGCTCCCGAGCCATAGTTTGGCGACACCTGAACTAAGGCATTCCTTAGTTCAAATTAATGAAAGCCAGTGTGGCCATGCATTTATTTAATTTGAATTGATCTTCATTAATTCAAATTAAATTGTAAGTGTAGACATACCAGATATCAGCTACTCAGCCACCCAGTGACATGCACTCCAGCCTGAATCTCAACTTCCCAGGGTCTTTAAATTCATCTGAGCACTGAATCTAACCCAAGAACAACTTTTCTCATGACATTTTTGAAACCCTTCTATAGGATACCTTTTCTGGCTCCTCTAGGGCAACACGTCCCTCTTTTGGTTTACAATAAACAAACCAATACATCCAGTTACTTATATTTTATAAGGGAGTGGTGACATGATTCCAAACTGGACAATTATATTGCACCACTCTACATTTCCTCAGCAGTTTCATTCAGATAAATCTTTCTCTTTCCCTTCCTCTTTGGGTGCCATGTCCTATTTATCACCTAAAACAGGGGTTCTCAACCCTTTCACCATTGTGACATAGCTGGGGGCAGAGGCCCTGGCTGTGTGCAACACAACACAACACACCACTGCTGCTCTCTCCATGGTTAAAGAAGTCTCCATGTGAAAAGGATTTTTCAGCAGCTGGAGGCTTGACTTACAGTCTCTGAGGCTATGAAACAGCTGATTCTGAGGCAGCTCTTGGAGAGAGCTGCTGCAGCTTCAGCTTCAGCTCTTAAAGGGCCAACTTCAGCTCTTAAAGGGCCAGCCGTGTTAAATCAGCTTGCTGCCGCAGCTCTCCTCAAGGAAATAGGTGCAGTTATAGACCAGACAGTTTAACCTCTGTACCGGGAAAAATAATGGAACAGATAATTAAGGAGTTGATTTACAAACATCTAGAAGAAACTAAGGTGCTTAGGGCTAGTAAGCATGGAGTTGTCAAAAGCAAATCATGTCAAACCAACTTGATAGCTTTCTATGATGTGGTAACGAGCCTTGTGGATAGCAGGGAAGCGATAGATGTGGTATTTCTAGACTTTAGTAAGGCATTTGATACATTCTCTCTTCACATTCTTATTAATAAACTGGGAAGGTATAAACTAGATGGAGCTGCTATAAGATGGCTGAAAAACTGGTTGGATAACCACTCCCAGAGAGTAGTTATCAATGGTTCACTTTCAGGCTGGACAGACATAACAAGTGGGGTGCTGCAGGGATCTGTCCTGGGTCCAGTTTTGTTCACTATTTTTATCAAAGACTTGGATGATGGCATAGAGAGCAAACCTATAAAGTTTGCCAATGATACCAAGCTGGGAGGGGTAGTGAGTGCTTTGAAGGATAGGATCACAATTTGAAATGAAAAATTGGTAAGATGGAGGTAAATAGAATGAAATTCAATAAAGGTAAGTGCCAAGTACTCCACTGAGGGTTGAACAATCCGCTGCACACATACAAAATGGGCAATGACTGCCCAGGAAGGATTACTGGAGAAAGGTGTCACAAGTGGATCACAAGCTAAATATGAGTCAGCAGTGTAACAGTGTTGCAAAAAAAGCAAATGCCATTCTGGGGTGTATTAACAGGAGTATTGTAAATAAGAGATGAGAAGTGTTTCTTTCATTCTACTCTGCGCTGATTAGGCCTCAACTTTAGTACTGTGTCCAGTTCTGGGCACCTTATTTCAAAAAGGATATGGAAACTGGAGAAAGCCCAAAGAAGGGCAACAAAAATGATTAGAAGTCTGGAACATTTGACCTATGCGGGCAGATTGAAAGAGCTGGGTTTGTTTAGTCGAGAAAAAAGAAGACTGACAGGGGATATGATAACAGTTTTCAAATACCTAAAAGGTTATTATGAGTAAGGAGGAGAAAAATTATTCTCCTTAAACACAAATGAGAGGGCAAGCAGCAATGGGCTCAAATTACAGCAAGGGAGGTTCAGCCTAGACATTAGGAAAATATTCTTAATTGTCAGGATGATTAAACACTTAAATAAGTTGCCTTGGCTGGTTGTAGACTCTCCTACATTGGAGGTTTTTAAGTGCAGGTTAGATAAACACCTGTCAGGGATGGTTTAATTGGGGTACTTGGTCCGGCCACAAGTACAGGGAGCTGGAATTGAAGACCCGTCATGGCTCCTTCCAGTTTCTATGATCCTATGGCTATGTCTACACTAGCCAATTAGTCTGGGCTAAGCTTGCTAATAAGTTTGAGTGGTTAGTCCTGACTAAGTGCTTAGTTCAACCTTTAAGTTCGAACTAGCACAATGGGACGTGAACTAATGGCTTAGTTCAAACATTTTTGGTTCAAACTAGCCGCTTTGACTAGTTCAAACTAACTTTTTAGTTTGAACTAAGTCGTGTGGCTAGTTCAAACTAAAAAGCCGCGGTTGGTCCTGAGGCTAGTTAGACTAACTTTGGGCTTTTTGAGTTCAAATTAGCAAGTCCAAACTAAAAGCAAAGGTAGACATACCCTATGATTCTTCTCTCTGAGTAAGAGGCACCCACCCCAAATTGGCAGACTAAAGCCACTGTAGTGGAATGAGGGAACTTCAGAAAAGCAAAATGTTCTAGAAATAGATTTCTACACCACTCATCTCATAGCTACTAAAATTCATTTTTTTTGAACTCTGAAAAAGAAATAGTAATGTTATAAAATTAAAAGAAGAAGGCAAGAAATACATTATCAGCCTGTTCTTAGACAGAACCTTTAGTTTGTCTTGCAAAAACAAAAAAAAATCCAAAGTGATTATAAAACCCTAGCACTTAAAATTGATAGTTTATTCCATTCTGAAAAATGAGTGTGTGTGTGTGAGTACAAGTCTGCAAAACTAGCTTTTAACTAGTTTCAGTGAGCAGGATCTTCCAAAGAGAAGCTAGCGGAGAAATGTTTCCTTTTTTTTTTGCTTGGAATTTAGGCTGTTATGCCCTGTGTAAACAGAATTATAGAAAACACACTGGACACTTGTCGAACAACTTATTTGCTGTAGCCAGTACTCCGATCTGGGTTTTCGTATTCCGGGGTGTAGTGCTAATTAGGCTATGGGGGACAGCTTTGTATGATATGTACAGGCAATCCAGCAGCCGCCTGAATCTGAATTTAAGAAAACAATGCAGGTGACATTAATAGCATTTGACTGGCACTGAATTGATTTAATAAACAGATGTTAAGGTTTAGCTGATAATAATTCATTACTATTCAGAATCCAACACCCCTGCTCTCCCAAACTGAGAGGGTTGCAGTTATTCAAAGCATTAATTAGTTTATGCTTCATCATTCATACAGAAGAGAATGTAAATGGTGCTATTAACGCTAGAGTCTTTCTGTTATAAAATTAATTTGTTCTATTAAGCAATAAACCCCCAAATCACACAGTCTAAGATAAAAAATAATTGCATTTTGTATACGGGTGGAAACTTGATCACTTATATTTTTTTCATACTGTGGAAAATACTGTTTTCAGTATAACACCTGGTGGTTAGATATTTAAACATTTGGTCATAGGCCAGCCTCTTACCTGTTGCTCTCACCTAAAGATACAATTTCTATGACTGATCTCCTCTGAAATTAATAAGACAAATACTACCCTCAGCTAACTCTGACAAGGGAAAGACTGTCTGTTGGTGTGTTGGTGAACTAAAATAAATAGTTGCTCTAGCCTGTGTATGACATTGTGCAAGGCACATTTTTCTGATTCTGGACTCCGCAATTTATAATTCATACAAATTTCCTCCCAAACTTCCTCAATCCCCATGACACTTAAATGCAAGCTCCTATGACCTACATTGTACTTATGCTACCAACAAACCTTTTTCTTTCAGTTTTCTCTTTTCAGTCGGCATCTGTTCAGTAAGAATCAGGACTCTTAGGGTATGTCTACACTTATAAGATTAGTTTGAATCAACTGAATTCGAACTCATCAATTCAGACTAATAATTATTAGTTCGAATTAAATTAATTTGAATTGACACAGCCACACTAGAAACCCTATTTCGAACTAGCATGTCCATGCACAGGACTTGCAAGTTCAAATCAGGAAGGGGGCGCTATTGCATAGGGAAAAATCAAGCCGTGGTTAATTTGAACTAACAGTTAATTCGAATCAACACGGCTACATTGGGTTAATTCAAACTCATGAGTTTGAATTAACCATCAATTCAAATTTAAGGGAGGTTTTTTTGTAGATTCGAACTAGCCTTTCCTTAGTTCAAAGTAAGGGAACTCCTTAATTCGAACTAATGAAAGCAAGTGTGGACATGCAGTAATTTAGTTCAAATTAAGCCTCCTTAATTTCGAACTAACTTGTAAGTGTAGACATACCCTTAGCTTCTCATACCAAACCTCCACTTGCTTATTGTGTGATTCTGATTTTGACAAACCACAGCCCCTCAGCAGTGTTAGCCCCTCTCTCGTGGTCCCATCAGTTTCCACAAAATGTAAACTTTCATAAAACTCCCTCTAAAACCTGGTTTCTAACCCTTAGGGTTGTAAGGAAAGCATCCTGAACTTAAAATGAAATAGCACCTCTTAATGAGCCTCAGAGAGAGTGACGTAAATCAGTTCTAGTGATGTCAGTTCAAGTGGCGATTCTGTTCAATATTTACCTGCTGACCATTTTAGCACACACATAGACACAGAATCAAGCTTCCTTGCCTGTCACTTCAATGATCTCACGAGGTCCCTTCCAGCCCTATGATTTGATTTGATTTGATCTCATCCCTCTTCTTCTTCATATTATCCATTAACTTCTGCAACAAGTTAAATTCCTTATTCTGACTTTTGAGTCACTATACATTCTGTCCTGGACAACAACACCTATCACACCATCTCACCTTCCAATGAATATTGCTTCATCTCCATGTTCTAGTCTTTTTTCCCCCAACACTTGTTCCATGCTGCATTCTGACCATTGATCATCCGCAGAAAATTCCTCCTTAAAGTCACCGCTGTGAAATAGAACCTCCATCTTCATCTCAGTTAGAATTAGAGAACAAATGCAAATGACTCAATAGCGTGGTGTTTGGAGCACTCTGTTGGGACATCCGGGTTCTCATTCCCGCTTTACTGAGCATTTAATTAGATATTCAAAGCGGAACAGTTTCCACAAAAGAAGTTCCTATTTCTGAATATCCTATAGCCTAGTGGTTAGGGTACTCATCTCCTATGTAGGCAATTTAAGGCCTGCCTCTGATTTGGGCAAAGAAGAGACCAGAACCTGAATTGTTCACATCCTGGGTGAGTGCTCTTATCACAGGGTTATATGAAGCAAGGTGCGGGTGTCTCAGCTCCTTTATTTTGTGAATGGTGTGCAAGTCTCTTTGTGAATCTAGTCTGAAAAAAATGGGTCAGAACTAATAAATTAATTTGTGTGGGATTTATTAATAGTTTCAGTCAACCTGAAACTGCACTTTTGAGGAATAAATGATGTGCACATTTTATCCCCCCAGCTCTTAACACAATGCAGAGAATGAAATACTTCTTCAATCAGTAGGTCAGATTAGATTAACCTATTGCTCTTTCTTAACCTTAATTGTTGTTATGATCTCAAAATTTTCTTTTTCACAAATTTCAGGCTCTCCATTATCCCATTAAATGCTGTCAGTTTCCACATTGCCAACTAAATGAACAATTAGTAGCATGTGTGTATTATTTCTATGCATAAGTATGTCTAGGCTAAGGAGACACATTCCCACTGGATATTCTATTCTGGGACTTGCTTCTCTCCTTGGTTTCACAGAGCCAGAGTCTACTGACTGTCTTGGTACTCTGGCCTTGTTTTTCCAATCTTTTGAGAAGGTGGTATATCAGCAGGGCTGATGTGAGAGGAACAGGAACAAGAAAGGAACAGGCACTGAAATATGAGGTCTAAACCCCTCTTCCCTCCCACAAGCTCTGTCATGCTCCCAATTTTTGTGGCTTGGCCATGTTCCTACAACGGGTTCCAGCTGGAACATTAAACCTCACTCACCCCCATATTCTGGGGGAAGTTAGATTTGAGCACCTGAATCCAAAACCATGGCTCAGGAAGCTCTCTAAGGGTTAAGTTCCAGTCTTATTTGCTTTATTCCACATCTCTGTAGTGCCAATCAGATTACCTCACCCCAGCTTTCCAGCTATTTTTCTTCATTATTTTGTATCCTGCAGTAGCATTGGGCCTGATTGTAAGAATTGATTGACTTAGCTGGTGTCATGGGATAACAAGCTAAAATTATGGCTGGAAAAAGACGGCTGATTTGAATACACATAGAGCAAAAAAGTCTGTCCAATTTTCACAGTGGAAAAATGATTTGGTCAAACAGTGACTGTATTACATTTTCTGTGACTTATCGAACCTATCTGTCCCCATACACTTTACATTCAGAGATTTCAAGGTACCCTACTGAGCCACGTACACACCATCTTGACAGAGTGAGGCATAAAAATAATAAATACAAAGTGTAGCTTGAAAATATTTATTTTTTAATCCAGGGAATAAGACAAACTTTTTTATATCCAAAAAGAAAGCAGGGAAGGACCATGTGAGCAAGTCTAGTTCCTTCATTGTTTCAGATGGAGTGCACAAGCACTGTCTATGGGTTGCGATTGTCTGCATCCTTGGACCTGGCTTTTATGTTAACTTAAATTACTGTAACATATCTGACTGTGTTTCTATGTCCTTATATCCAGGTGACTCAGTAAGAGTGCATTCTTCTGCAAGGGCTCAGATCTGTTCCAGCCTGTCTTAAGAGCTCTGAAGGAAGCATTCGTTTGAAAGTTGCTTTTGTAATAGTCAGGAAGGGCCCTGAACTTTCTCTCTGACTTAGAAGGGAAGTGTTTGACACCCAGCTTGAAAAATGATAGTTTCCTTTATTGATTTTATTTTGTATCTTCTTTGTGAAGCAAAGGGAAATCCCTGTCCCCAGGGCACATTTTCCTCTGTCAGTGCTTCTACCTTGGCAGGAGACAGGGAACAGGAAATTTTCAAGCATCTACTTCTTCTACTCCTCAGTTTTCATAACATAAATGGGTCCTCTGACATGGGCACTGGAAGAACTGTGTGGGTGGGTGGCTGAAGCTCCCTGCAGTGGCCTGAGCCTCCCAAAGCACCATCTATGTCTTCCGTCCCACCCTACCTGACCGGCTTCCCCTCCCATTGGCTTCATCCTCACTGAACCCCAGCCCCTCTTCCTCTACTCCTCTGGTCAGCCCAAATCTCCTGGAGTCCCTGCCTCCAGGGCTGTAACTATGGCAGGGAGAGTGGAGCTTTGTCCTGGGTGTGCCAGAGTGGCTCCACTTAGCGGCTCCATTAAAGGCCGTGTTCTGTGCAGCTAGCCCCAGGCACTGATCATTGTAAAGGGTGCTGTAGTTACAGCTCTGCCTGCCTCTGCCCCACTCTTCTCACCTGACTCTTCCTGCTGACCAGCCCAAAGTCCTCAGGATTCTTCCTGCTTCCCAGACTCGGGGGGGGGTCCCTGACATCAAGAGGAGGAGCCTCTGCTACAGCTTTGGTAGCTTTGAAATGAGGGCTGAGCTACTGGTGTGTGCCTAGAGGCAGAGTGGGACCCATGTACCAGCCAAGCGGGCTGGGTCATGGCACACTCCCTCCAAGACAGGTTTTAAAGTGTGGGGAGGGGGTGACAATGGCCATTTGAGTGCCAAAGAAGTGGATAAAGGTAGGCTGAAATGTTAGAAGAATCAATATTTAAATATCCCACAGAGAGCATATATGGTTCTTTTCTTAAAATGTGAATGGGGGGGCAGCAATGGCGCTTGGTTCCCCTGGTTCTAGGGCCAGTGCCTTTTGGCCTTCCCATCCACGTCTGTCATCTCCAATAGTCTGCCCCTGCTTCTTCTCTCTCTACTGGACATCTCCAGCTTCTCCTCCCCCCATGGCCTTCACGCGTCAAAACAGAGTTATCAGAGCTACTCTGAAGCTTCACAATTTGGATCCAGATTTTGAGTGTCCCAAAGTGTGGTATGTCCCATTGCAAAATTCAGCTTTGAGCTTGGATTTTAAATTACCAAAGTTAGGAGATGAGAATTGTGTTTGGGAATTTTTTTGAAGGCTACGTATACTAAATGTTACCCATAGCACATGTGACCCCAGGGCTGTGGATTCAATGTGTGTGCGTGTGTAATTTAAGCTTTAGTTGTTTGTAAACTAGGAAGTGGCTCCATGCCTTCTTTCCTTAGCATTTCATTTTCCATCATTCTGTTGGTGACAAACTGAAATTTACTGCTTTGGTCAACGCAAAGCCAAAGAAGATGTTGTCCCTTTTATGTGATTTATGTTGAGGCTCATATGAAGAGTAACAGTCTGATTATTGTAAATCATCCTTGCTAGGAAACCACCACCATCTAATAATCTGGTCTGCACTTAACTCTTTCAGTCCTGTTCTTCTTTCACCCCTGTTCGACTGCCATCATTCCTTTGAAGCAATACAAGGGCTCACATAGGAGAATGGCCAGATTGCACTAAATATGCACTAGTCTGTGGTAAGGTCATTGTGAAGTTGCCCAGAGACTATGCTTGAACTGCAGGCATACAAAGGTAAATTGACTGTTCGTGTTACCTCTTTGGAAGGGACTCCCTGCTATGTGCCAGTCTCTTCTGATGTGGAGGAAGGGATAGGGCCATGACTTCCTTCCCAGTTCTTTTGAGTTGACTATCAATGGAGGTAGAAAAATGGGGGTTACTTACTGTAAGCGTCCTTCTTCGAGATGGGCTGCTCACATACATTCAGTTACAGATGTCTATGTGCCACAGCGCGTGGCAGCTCAGAAAGTCTTCAGCCCTAGCCCATCAGGTCAGGGCATGCGACCAATGCCCCCTCTGCGCTGCAACTGCAGCTATAAAGGTGACCATGACCCTGACCCTTCCAGTCCCATATACCTTTGCCAACTCCATTAGTGGGGACAGTGGGAGGAGCCTGAATGTATGTGAGCAGCCCATCTCGAAGAAGGACGGTTACTGGTGAGTAACCAACCGTTCTCCTTCGAGCGCTGCTCACATCATTCAGTTATAGATGACTGCTAGCTGTACCCCTGGACGGTGGGAGGAGTTACAATCTACCCACATTGAGTACAGCTCTGCCCAGAGCGGCATCCTCTCTAGCCTGTTGGGCGATGGTGTAGTGCATTGTGAAAGTGTGTTATCGACGACCATGTAGAGGCCCTAAAGATCTCTTGGATCAGGACCTTGGCAAAGAAGGCCGTTGAGGATGCTTGAGCCCTGGTAGAGTGCATGTTAACAGATTCAGGAAGTGGCGTGTTCGACCCTCCGTAGCAGTCTTCAATGCAGTTCACAGTCCATTTAGAGATACACCGTGAGGATACTGGTAGACCCTTCTTACGCTCAGCGACTGCCACAAATAGTTGGGAGCTCTTGTGGAACGGTCGAGTGCGCTCGATGTAAGTCAGGAGCACTCTCCTTATGTCCAATGTGTGCCACCTCCTCTGGTTCTGCATAACCTGGGGGTCTGGGTAAAATACCGGCAGGCAGATTTCCTGGTTAAGGTGGAAGGGGATGGCCACCTTAAGGAGGAAGGATGGATGGTGATGTAAAACCACTTTTTCCAGGTAGAACCTTATATATGGAGGCTCTGAGGAGAGGGCTTTCAACTCTGAAATCCTTCTGGCAGAGGTGACTGCTACTAAGAAGGCCACCTTCCAGGAGAGGACCAGCAGGCTGGCTAAGTCCAAGGGTTCGTAGGGCAGCTCTGTCATTGCTCGCAGCACAACATGCAGGTCCCAAGATGGGGTGGGCCTGTGGGTTTGGGGAAAAAGTCTCTCCACCCCTTTCAGGAATCTGGCAGAAATGGGATGGGAGAAAACTGATTGCCCATCCACATTCTCATGGAGAGCTGAGATTGCTGCCAAATGGATCCTCAGGGAAGAGGGAGAGAGGCCTTTTTCCCTGAGATCTAGCAAATAGTCAAGGATCAGGCATATTGGAGCTGATGTGGGGTCTATATCCTTGTCCCGAACCCAAATGGAGAATTGCTTCCATTTGGCTGTGTATGTTAACCTGATAGACGGCCTTCTGTTACCAACCAGGACCTTCTTAACCCTGTGTGAGCAAAGCCTCTCCTGGCCGTTGAGCCAGAGAGCATCCAGGCCGTCAGATGTATGTGGCCTGGGTCTGGGTCCCGAAGGTGCCCTGAGTCCTATGTCAGGAGATCTGCCCACTGTGGGAGGTAGAGTGGCGTCTCTATGGATGTGTCCTATAGAAGCAGGAACCAATGCTGTCTGGGCCAGTCCGGAGCTATCAGTATTACATTTGCTCCATCCCTGTTGATTTTCAAGAGGACCTTCTGTATCAGGGGAACTGGTGGGAAGGCAGACTTCAGGGGTCCTGACCAGCTGATGAGGAAGGCGTCAGAGAGAGACCCCTCCTCCCAGCCTCTGAGGTAGCAGAACTGGGGACACTTGCAATTCTGCCGTGTCGCAAACAAGTCTATCTGGGGCACCCCATTTGTCTATCAGGAGGGAGAACACCTTGTCGTGGAGGGACCACTCGTGGTTCGTTAGTGGTTTTCTGCTTAGCAAGTCCGCTGGTCCATTGTCCACCACCGGTAGGTGGGAGGCCACTGGGATGAAGTTGTGTCATATGGCCAATTCCCAGAGTTTGCATATCTCCTCGCAAAGTGGTAGGGAGCGGACCCCCCCCCCTTGCTGATTCATGTAGAACACGGCTGTGGTATTGTCCATGACGATCTGGACTGATCTGCCCTGTATCTTGTCCAGGAAGGTCAGGCAAACTAGTCTGATGGCCCTTAGTTCCTTCACGTTTATGTGGAGAGGACCGTCCGTGTGAGACCAGAGCCCTTGAGTGGAGAGTCCCCCAGAGATCTGGGCCCCCCACCCTGTGTTCAAGGCATCCATTATTAAGGTCACTGAGGGCCTCAGGTCTTTGAAGGGGATGCCCCCCCATGGCAAAATGGGGATCCCTCCAAACCTGAAGTGTCCCAGAGTGTCCTGAGGGGACAAACAGTACCTTGTTTAGGGAGTCCCTCCATATGTGGAACACCGTGGAGAGCCAGATCTGGAAAGGCCTCATCCTCAGGCATGCCATCTGGATCACTGAGGTGGAGGCTGCCATGTGGCTGAGGAGCTGCAGGCACCGGCAGACCATGGTCACAGAGGACGTTTAGAATTCTGTAATGATGGTGCAAATGGACCGAAATCTAGAGAGGAGTAGGAATGCTGACCCCTTGCGGGTGTCTAGGCGCGCCCCTATGAACTCTATGTTTTGAGATGGGTGGAGTGGAGTTTTGACTTTTCGTGGTTTATGTGGAGGCCCAGATAGTCACAGAGCTTCATTAGCACTCCGACGTGGAGCTCTACTTGAGAACTCGATTTCCCAGCTATTAACCAGTCATCTAGATGGGGTAAGTTCTTATGTCCTGTCTGTGGAGGTACGCCGTAACCGTGCCATGCACTTCGTGAACACCCTGGGGGCCAGGGAGACCCTGAAAGGGAAAGAGGTGAACTTGAAGTGGTTGTTTGCCACCATGAATCTTAGGAACCGCCTATGGCGGGGCTGTATGGCTATGTGAAAGTAGGTGTCTTTTAGATCGAGGGCTGTGAACCAATCCCCAGGAGACAGAGATGGGAGGATCTGTGATAGGAAAACCATGTGGAACTTTATTTTCCTTATGTGCTTGTTTAAGGCTCTGAGACCTAGAATGGGTTGAAGGTCCCTGTTGGATCAGGACCAGGAAGTATCAGGAGCAAAACCCTTCTCCCCACTCCTGCTTCAGAACCCTTTCTATGGCTCTGAGAGAGAAGAATTTCTGGCATTTGATTTCAAGAAGGTGGGACAGTTCCTGGTTTCCAAGGGATGGATGAGGGGGTGGTTTTCTGTCCCGAGGAATCGAAAGGAACTGAATACGATACCCCTCTGTGACCGTCTTGAGGACCCACTGGTTGGATGTGGTGCTGGCCCAGTGGTGTGTGAAGCGGTGTAAGCTGTTGGGGACTGGTTGGATTGTGGATTCCATGCCTGTATAGTAACCGTCAAAAGCGCTGTTTCTTCCCTGACGAGCATTTGGAGGCCTGCCCACGTCTATCCGATTGCGAAGCGTGGGACTTCTCACTTTTGCCCAAATGGACCTTGTCCTTGTCCATGTCCCCAAGATGGCACTGGGGAAAATGTAGGGACCTCGGGAAAGGACTCTGCAGTTGAATCTGTTGTTTAAACTGCTGAAGTTATTGTTGGAGGAGCTGATGAGGTTTTAGAGAGTGTCTGTTAGGTTGCGGGGTGTAAATCCCCAGCAACTGGAGCATGGCTCTCGAGTCTTTCATGCCATGGAGCTTCATGTCTGTGGACTCAGTGAAGAGGTCAGAGCCTTCGAACAGAAGGTCCTGAATAGTAAGTTGCAGCTGCGGTGGTAGGCCCGAACCGTGTAGCCAGGCCGAGCGACACTTTACCACAGCCAATGCCATCATACAGGCGGCTGTATCTATGGCATCCCAGATGGGCATCAGAGTGTCTCTGGATGCCATTTCCTCTTCTTCAAGCATCGTGTCAAAGTCCCTAAGGCGATCCTTCTGGATAATGCTGTGGAAACCTTGCATGGCATTCCAGAGGTTAAAGATATACCTTGCCATAAGGGCCGAGTGGTTTGCTATGCGCAGCTGTAGGGCTGCTGTAGAGTAAACCTTCCTGCCAAGCAGGTCGAGTTTCCTTGCCTCCTTATTTTTAGAGGTGGAGCCCGGTTGACCTTGTCTCTCTTTATGGTTCATGGCATCGATGACCAGCAATCCTGGAGTGGGGTGCTGTAACAGAAAGGAGAACGTGTCCTGAGGGATGTGGTACTTATGGTCCGCGACCCTTGAAACTGGCGGAATTGAGGACGGGGTTTGCCAACGGGCCTTGACTATGCTGTATACCCCTTTGTGGAGTGGGACAGACACCTTAGCAGGTGGGGCCCTATGGCCGACGTTGAAGAGGGGATTATTTTCCTCTTGGTCAACCCTGAGTTCTAGGTTCAGGTTTGCTGCCATGCGGCATGGCAACTCCTGGTGGATGCGACAGTCCTCGTTACAGTCAATCGGTCTCTCAAAGGTATACTCATCGGGCGAGGAGGAAGAGCGGGCCTGCGATCTACTACAACGTGTGGTGTCTGAATCGGGTTCATTGTCTGAGAAGTCTGAGTCCATGGTCTGCAAAGAAGACTGGATGGAGTAGTGCTGTGAGACCAGGGTATCGTCAGCCGCCGTGTCCAGCCAATCGTGTGACCAGTCGTTAAAGGATGCTCTGGCCTCCAGGTGGTGCAGAGGAGAACAGCCTTGCCTAGATTGTGGTGTGGTACCAGAAGGAGAAGGCTCCACTGGCCCAGACGATCTCTTCTTGCATCGAGGTGTGGGCAAGGGGGAGTGCTTGTGGCGCCGTTTCCCTAAATGCCTTCGACCCTTAGCACCATCTTGAGCGAGGGAGAAGGGTGGACCGAGGCTGGAGGCGAAATTGACACTGAGCCATGGGACGGGGCCCCTGGAGCATGGGAGCACGGCACCGACACATCCTGGGAGGATTGTGGGGAGGAGGCTGGGGAGCAGTCCTCAGCGGATTGCAGTACTAGTGGCGGACTGGGTGGCACCGGGTTGGCTGGGAAGCAATCCCCAGTGCTGGATTGTGGTAGCAGCGGCAGGCTGGGTGGTACCAGTTTGGTGGGCGGTACCGCTTCCTGCGCCGACTGGGCTCCAGGTGCCGCAGTCGGAGTTGAACTGGTTTTCTTCTGCGGTGCTGGAATCTAGTCTGAGGAGTGCGCCTGCACCATCGCAGGGGCCTGCAGCATCAATGGTGCCTTTGGCAGTGCTGCTTTCGGTTCGCCACTGGGTTGGTTCGGTGACCGAAGTGTTTGGCGCCCCAACAATACTGACAGGGGCGTTGACGAAGACTGTGGGCTTGACACCAAAGAGCAGTCCCAGAGTTCTGGTGCCTGGACCGATCGGTGAGCTGGTGGAGCACTCATGGCTTGGGCAGCATCAGAAGCTTGCGTGCTGCTGCCAGCAAGAGATCGGAGATGCAGCTCTTTATCCTTGCGAGTCCTCCTTTTGAAGGAATGGCAGAGAGGGCAGCTCTCGCCGAGATGGGACTCACCCAGGCATGCGAGACATTTATTGTGTGGCTTGTTGAGTGGGAAAGTTTTGCAGCATCCTAAGAGTGGTTTGAAACCAGCCATCTTAAATTTCGCAGTAGAAGACAGGCACTTGCTTACGCAAGATTCTTGACTGATCCGAAACTGTCGCTGAGGGCAGAAAACAGGAACTGGGAGGGTCAGGGTCACAGTCACCTATATTGCCGCGGTCGCGGCGCAGACGGGGCATTGGCTGCGTGCCCTGACCTGACAGGTTAGGGCTGAAGACTTTCCGAGCTGCCGTGTGCTGCGGCTTGTAGACACCTGTAACTGAATGTTTTCTTTGAGTGCTGCTCGGATACATTCAGTATTTGGTGTTTATGTGCCACAGCACACGATTGGCCAGAACTTCTTTTAGCCTTAGCCTGTCAGAACCGGGCTGGCAGCCACCGCCCCCCTGGCCATGTATATGGCCCCAGCCCTGCTCCTTCCCAGTTCCTTTTTTCCGCCCTCAGCAATAGTTACGGAACAGCCTGTTCTTGCTTTATGCAAGGGTCTGTCTTTTTGTTCTGTTTTACGTGTATTTTCACTGGAAGATCTGTTTGCCGACTTCACCAGTGCTCCTACCGTGTCCTTCCAACAGAAACCCGAACACGATGTCAGGGTTTCTTAATGCCCGTGTGAGCTTCGCCAGGTGTATCATGCTCTATTTGCAGGTCTTAAACAAAGGACTCGGCAGGGAGCAAAGGCTGCATAATGCACCCGGGAACGGGCCCCGCAGCTGATGCCAGGAATTTGCTGGCTCCGCTCACCGATCTCTGGCTCTGAAGAAAAGCTGCAACCAGACCCGGCACCACATGCTCAGTCAGCACCGGAACCCCCTTGGCGCCACTCTCCGGCTATGAATACAGCCATGATCAGCCTCCAACTCAGCACCGTGTGCTTGGTTGGCACCGGAGCCCACTTGGCACCGCTCTCTGGCTATGAATACAGTCGCAATCGGCTTCTGACCCAGCACCGTCTGCTTGATCAGCACCGGAGCCCTCTTGGTGCCACTCTCCGGCTATGAATACAGCTGCATTCGGCCTCTAACCTGGCACCGTGTGCTCAGTTGGCACGGGAACCCTCTCGGCGTCACTCTCCAGTGTTGAATAAAGATCCGCGATCGGCACGAGCTCCATGCCTTGGCAGCAGTTCCACTGGCCAGTTGGCACCAGGGATCTCTCAATGCTGCTCCCCAGCAGAGCCCAGGTAAGCGCAGCTTTGGCATAGAAGTGCCGGTGCTGTGTCTGGCACTCCCCTTCGGGGTGAGTGCCTGGAGCCTATCACGGTGCCAACCACACCGGAGGCCTTTGAAGTGACAGAATCCCTCCAGCCCCTGAATACACTGCAGGCTGCCAAAACAAATGGTAAGTCCGTCTTCTTCCTTCTCCACTTTACCCAGCACCAGGGGGAGCCGCTCGCTACTTGGGCCCACGCCACTGTGAGACTACAGGCTCCAACACCTACGGCTCTGACAACCTTGCCTCAGCACTGCAAGAGATCTGAAAGTGCATTTCTCAGGCCCGGCCCCTTACTGAAGGGTCCGTGGCACTGGCTCTTCCCGGCACTGCACTCGAAACCGGCAACCTCCTACTGACGGCCCGCAAGGGGAATCCCTACTCAGTGCCATGGCCCCAGTGAGGGCACCCCAGTACCGGAGTTGTCGCTTCTCCTGACTACAGCCACAAACAGGGACCAGGGTCTTACAGAGAAGACCCTACCACACTTGAACACTTTCACCAGGCCACTACCTGCCTGGGTCAGGGTCACACTTCTCGAGGGAGACCAGAACCCCCTATTTGACCTGGGGTTCAAACCTTACCAGCCGCCATTATGATTCCCTCCCCCTCATACTTGTGCGTTTGACATTGCTGAAACACACTGGCTGAGCCCACCGATTCATCCGGGGTTCTCTAGGAGTCCCAGAAGGTTTGACCTCCTGGCTGGAAAAAAAAAAGGCTACTCAGTTTTCAGCTGAGCGATCCTGGCCATCAGGCCTGGGTTAAAAGACTCCTTAGACCTCTGGGATGCTATGAGGAGTTTTAGAAGCCTACTCCCACAAGAATACTTGGAGAATTTGAATGCCTTGGCATCTCGCCATGCCTTTACAGTAGCTTTCAATGCCTTGAACACAGCCAGCCATGGCATTGCTACGGCCATGGTTATGCACCGAACAGCCTGGCTTCAGGATCTTGACCTCTCCCAGGACTTATGGTAGGCCATAGTAGACTTCCCTTTAGAGGGGCAGTCTGTCTCTCTCTTTACCTGTCCACTGACTCCATGATCCATGGTGACTGTGTCCAGAGGTTGGCACTCAGAGTCCTGGGTACGCTCACTCCCCAGATGCCTCAACATTCCCAGTCTACCGTGACCCCTTCAACGCATGGGGGAGGGGTCCTTGTTGTATTCCCCCTCCCCACAAATGAATGGCTATCTTTTAGGGGCCTTTGGACCACAGGAGGATGGTCTCTTTGCCTCATTATAGGTGATCAACTCCAACAGGGACACTTCTCCCTCCATAAGAACCCTTGAACATCAGAGCGGAACCCTAAACGCTTTTGCTAAACACCTCCTCACAATCAGCCTCGGGACACCTCTTCCTCCTTTCCGGTAACAATGTGCCTCCCTCTTCCCTTCCAATACCCTTCGGGTCAAGTAAGGGCCTGGCCACTGGAGAATTCTCCTCACATGCACTTGCTTCCAGACACATATGTCCCTGGAGCCTCGGTGGGAACCCAGAAGGCATAGAGGTATGCAAAGCAAGCACATCATGCCCCGCAACCCCCCCCCAAACCCTATAGCCCTCTGGCTTAAGGGCAGGATGCCTACACCTTGGCCAACTCCTTCCCAGTTGGGCACACTGAAAGGGTACGCTTCCATGTCACTATCCCAAGAGCACTCCTCATCCGTTCAGCCTGCAATGGATCAGGGGGAAACTATTGCAGGATGATGCACCCCACCTGCTAGGTGACAGGTAAGAGGGCAAGCTCATACCCCTTTCCCCTCTATCTTCTCCTGCCTCACTCCCCCCAGGCAGTGCCCCCTTAATATTGGGGCCATACTCTTCAAACTCGTATTAGGCTTTTGCCTGAGAGATCCTAGAGTCTCACTGTAGGGGTTTTTGCCTTTTCAGCCCCTACCCCTCCTCCCCAAGGACCTTCACCACTTTACACTGGTTCTTCCGCCCATGGGCAGACCTCAGTTTAGCTGTTGAGTGGATTCTCCTCTGCTGTGGTGCCTCCCTCTACCAGGCAAGGGTCGCTTTCCCCTGAAAGCCCTAGACAGCCGTCCAGGAGCTGCCTTGACCTTTCTATTGCACCCCTCTCCTCCCTAGAATTGCTACGAAGGGAGATAGTAGGGGATAGAACTCCTAACCACCATTGGTATTCGTACACCTGAGTGAGCCATTTGAGGACCTGTGGCTTTCAGCTCAGGGTAGTTCCCCTGCAGAACTCTGGCCCAGGGAAACTTACAGACCTTAATAGATTGGACAGCCTGATGCCTTATGGGTGACGTTTTCATAACATTTGCTCTTGCCCCTCAGTGTTCCTTAAAGGACACAGCAGTTCTCTCTTATCTTCCCTAAGTAAGGGTTGCCTTATGCTTTCCTCCTCTTCCCGGGATCCTTCCCGCTTCCCACCCAGGACCTGCACAAGCCTTAACCCTTCCAATACGTGGGGTGCTGCACCAATAACACTCCTTCCCTTGGAGCAGGCATTACAGACCATGTCCAACTTGTGTCTTGCCTAAGGTGTCGCCCTTTCTTCTCATCAGGACCTATGCAAGATCCCTCGTAGTTGGCCCTTTGTAGCCAGGACCCAACACCTGCACCTGCTGCTAGAATGAGTCCTCCACCTATGTTAGGAAGGTTGACTACCTCTCCATAGAAGTGAGAGATGAGAATACCTTCCGAGCCGCATGCCCTCTCCAAACACTCTGATTCTGGAATTGGAGGCATGACTCTCGAGGTGGACCTGACCCATCTACAGAGACAGCCAGATACCCCTTCCCTTGATTTGGCACACCTCTCTGTACACAAGTCCGTGTACCAGGAGAGTAGAGTACAGGGGAAGGGGACAGAAATGTGCACCAAGTGCTGAAGTTGCATAAGCCCTCCCCCCCCAGAACCCAGCGATGTTTTCACCACCCCTACCTCAGGTCAGTCCCCCCTTTTTGGTCGGGACAGCCTAACATGGGGAATTCAATAACTTTTCTCCTAGTTTCTCTCCTGATACTAGGATGGGTGTACCTACGGCCCTCTTTTTTATTACAATAACCTGCTTAAGGGTTACTTCTAAAGAAGGGCCCTTCTGAGATGTCCACTTCTCTCTTTATGACAATCTCCCTGAAGGAGTGTCTCAGACGTTTCTGGGCCCCAGAGATGGGTCTGCCAAGCATCTAGGCCTTATTCTGGGGCCCTCCTTCCGGGCCCTCCATTCCCATGCATCAACGGACGGAGGGGTAGGGGGTTCCCACCCACTCCTTTCTCGTTACCCTTCTTCCGACGTTAGCTTCCATATGGAGCTGGGATGCCTCAGTTTAGTGCACCCCTTATCAATCCTACCCATGCCATCTCCTGCCAGTATGCCAATGGGGAAAGGCTTCTTGCCTATCTCCCGTTTGGCCAAGGGGCGATGTGTTCCCCGCCCCAGTCTTGGTTAGTAATTTAACCCAATTCACCTTCCCCTTTTGGGGTTGACGTGGCAAGGGCAGCAATTATTCCACCCTTGCCCTTCACCTGCAGCTGTGGGAATCTGTTGCCCTGGATCATGACTGCCTTTCTCAGGCCTCAATTCTCCTAGGAAGGGGCAACCCTCCTGCACTAAACGGTCTTGCTGTGACAAGGATGTTCTTTGCTATTATGATAAAGCAAATTCCCTGACAATGAACCAGGAACTGCCCTTGTTGGGGTTATAGTCTCCTGACAGAGTGGCAAATGACCCCTCCGCATTCTCATGCATGCCTCCTCCTGAGGATCTTGCACTTGGTGGTGTGTCCGTAGGCGTTTGCCTGGCGGCCCATTGCTTCTTCACCCAGTTTTGGGGGCTGTGCTGTTTGTGGGTAGCTGTGCTGACAGTGAATGAAGTTCTCACTCTGCCCATCTTCTACAGTACAGCTATCAGTCACCTAATACTGAATGTATCCAAGCACTGCTTGAAGAAGAACGGTGGGTTACTTACCAGTAACTGTCCTTCTTCGAGATGGGCTGCTCAGATTCATTCAGTCCCCTCCCACCACCCCCGCTACTTGGAGTTAGTGATCAATGGGAACTGGGGAGGAGCAGGGCTGGGGCTATATATATGGATGGGCGCGGTGGCTGCCAGCCCTGCCCTGACAGGCTAAGGCTAAAAGAAGTTCTAGCCAATCGTGTGCTCTGGCATGTAGACACTAATACTGAATGAATCTGAGCAGCCCATCTTGAAGAAGCACGGTTACTGGTAAGTAACCTACTGATGTGAGCAGTGCTCGAAGGAGGACTCTTTTTTCCCCTCATTCCCTTCCTTTGTAAGGACCTGATCCCTTGTAGTTCATTATAAAAGAATCACTGACTTAGCCTTTCTTATTGCATTAATTATGCTGGAAGTGAGTTACCTGAGATTACTGATATTATTCCATTTATAGCTTGGATAAGGATAATATGCATTTTTTGGGAGCCTGATTGGGACCCAGGCCAGGGCAGGGTCAGTGCTTCCTGCCCTCTGAAGTTGACTTAAAAGCTTAAGGTGACTTACAGCGCAGGACTTATTAAGCTGATTTAGGCAAGTGCTTAAGTCAACTAAATACATTCTAAATATAGCCCTGGATTTGCTTAGATTGATTTAAGCCCACTTAAGTCAACTTAAGCCTCTTAGTGTAGACAGAGCCAAAGAAAGTTGCAGTTTTAAACTTTATATCCCTCATCTCACTTTGGGTTCCTGAAGTGCAGAGGATGTAGCATACTAAAAGTGATGTTTCTCTTGGCTGCCTGACTATAGTTGGAAACGTGACAATTTCTCCCTCTTTGCAATGTTCAGGAATGAGCATAATATGGCACATAAATAAAGAAGAAGAATAAATGGAGCTAATTGTTTACTGCAAAAATAGTGTTTGTGAAAATTTCTCTGGTTTCTGAGCAACGTTTGGTTGGACCACATTTGTATCCTCATCACCTACGCTTTACAGACACTTGTGAAAATAGGTTTTTGTTCAAAACAAGTGTGTAGGGAATAGCTGATATCTGAATTGCCTTATTTCTGTGCCAAGAAGCATATCTGCTGTATGTTCTTCACTATTCATCTTTTGTTTGGAGTTGTTCTCTTTCTGAAAATGTCCAGTCACCCAATCAGAGCAAATACCAATATCATGTGACTTAGAGGTCCAATCGTGGACCATAGTTCCACAAATAGCTGATAAATTGCTGCCATTTGGAGAAACTTTAATATCAACTGTACAGCAAATCCTTCAACTAATATATTTGCAAAGTAGGACCACTTGCCAATGATCCATGAGCAAACACTACTGTAAAGTTACAATAGTCAGACAATACTGTACAATTACATTGATTTATGTTGGGGCTCATATGAAGAGTAACAATCTGAGTATTGTACAGTAATTGTCTGATTATTGTTCAAACCAAGAACATGATTCAGTCATGAAATTTCATTGATAGGACTCAAAGACACACAGGGCATGCTTTCATCTGATGAAGTGGGTTAGAGCCCATGAAAGCTTATGCTTGAAGAAATTTGTTAGTTTTTTAGGTGCCACAAGACTCTCATTGTTTTTGCTGTTCACAGACTAACACGGCTACCCCTCTGGAAATTTGTCGAATACTTATTCATGATGAATTAATTGACAAGGCCAAACAATAATAGCACTTGAAAATCCCCTGGCAATTTTACAGTAGCTTCCTTCTCTTCCTCACCCAATTTTTTTGAGTTGTGCGACTTCAAAAACCTGCTGTATTTGACCTCAGAAGTGACTGCATCTTAGTGATGAGTATACAGTGCAGATATATTTATATAAAGGAAGGCACCAGTCCCGCAAATATACAGTTATTTACATATGTGCTTACCTTTATTGTTGTGAGTAGTTCTATTGATATCATTGAAATCATGTGAAAATTAAAATCAATCATACCCATGATCATACCATTAAATATAGGTGTTAGTGTGTGCAGGGTGAGGCCCAAAGTTCATAGAAAATATTTAAGGACATTTCAGGTTGAGTAATACCATACAAGTAAATGGAGTTTAACACCATCATTGTAACCATCATTGCCTGTTCTTAGTTATAATTAATAAACTAATCTGAGTACATACTTCCTTTTTAGCCTTTCTTTAAAAAAGCATAGTATGAATGCGGAGTAAAATGAAATGTAATCAACGGCGCTATTAGGATGAACAGTGCGTGATGCATCAGAAAAAGGTTCAAATATAGCACATCTGTCTGAAACCTGGGGCATTAGGCAAGCAGTTAATACAGCAAAGCTTGCATGCTTTGTCCTTATTTTAGTTGATCCTTTTAGAAGGGCTGTTACTGTCAGTCTAACCGTTATCATATTTTAATAAGAGGTGATGTCTAAAACACATCTGTGCTGAAACTAAACAAACAAAGAATATCTAGTACTCTCCTAATGACAGTAACCATAACTATGTGAGAGCTCTTTCGGGGGGGAGAGAGGCAACTTCCCATTCAAAATCGAACTACTGTATGTGGATTTATGGCACTTTTTTCAAATGGAAGGGGGAAAATGTGCTTTGGGAGACTGGAATTTACTAGTGGATTCAAGTGTAACTTTAGAGAAATACGATAGTATTAGATGTGGCAATATCACAGTATTGTTTTATTGGCAATTAGATTTCAAACTGGCAGGGATGTATGAAAATAAGCCTCAATTATGGGACTGTGGAATTTCAGCACCATCTGTCAACAGTTTGCTCCTTATGCCACAACATGTGTACCTTTGGAGGAAAAAAAAAAAAAAGATTTAATAGCACAAGTGAAGAGGTAAAGCACACAAAATTGTACTTCAGTTTTTATAACTAATGCTTTCATTTATGAGATCTGATGTGGTACAAACACATTTACATTTACCATGGCACACAAGCTGCAAGGTCTCCTGGTTTTTGTGATATATTGTACAGATAAGCAATATATACTGCTTGAGATCTTCCAGGAGTGCTTGCAAAATCTGATATAATACATGCATAAAAAAGGTGTCCCATAACTTGTCCCTGAATTATTGGCTGTTCTAAATAACCATGTTGTGAATGAGATAGAAAAATTAGAGTCCTGTCAAACATGTGGCCATTAAAGATTTTCAAGGAACTTTTTGTGCAGGTTCTGGCCAAATCACAGCTCAGGTGATCAGATTCTGATGATGTATTATCATTTGATTCTGTTATTTATTAGTATTATAAGTATTTCTGAGGCCTCAGCACCAGATTGCCATTATTAGAGTATTGAGAGGCCACAATCAACAGCAAGTCTCATGGACTTTAAGGTCAGAAGGGACCAATGCGATCATCTAGTCTGACCTCCTGCACAATGCAGGCCACAAAACCTCACCCACTCACTTCTGTAAATAAACCTCTGATTTAGGACTGAGTAATTATAGCCCTCAAGTCATGGTTTAAAGCAGGGGTCTCAAACACGTGGCCTGTGGTCTGCATGAGGCCCCTAAAGCTATTTCCTGTGGCCCATGACGATACTATTCTTACTGATATTTGCAATATCATTGTATGAAAAGGTTTCAGTGGCGTGGCCCTTGGGCTAATGTACTAGTCCCCATGCAGCCCTCATGGTGATTTGACTTTGAGACCCCTGGTTTAAAGACTTGAAAGTACAGAGAACCCACTGGCAAGTAAGCTGTGTCCTGTGCTACAGAGGAAGGGCAAAATTCCCAAGAGACTTCATCAGTTTGCCATGGGGGAAAATTCCTTCTCAACCCCAATTAAGGCAATCACTTAAACCCTGAGCATGTGGGCAAGACTCACCTGTCCGAAACCCAAGAAAGAATTATCTGTAATAACTTAATAACTTAATGTCCCATCTCAGGTCACTGGTATATCATATCCACCACCAGTAGTCAAAAACTGGTCAACTGTCAAACTAGGCAGCCAATCACATCATCCCTTCCATAAATTTATCAAGTTCAGTTTTGAAGCCAGCTAGGTATTTTGGCCCCACAGCTCCCCTTGGAGAGCTATTCCAGAACTTTACTCCTCTCACGGTTAGCAATCTGCCTCTAATTCCCCCTTGGGCAGCTGGTTGCACAAACACAGTCTCTGGGACTAGTAATTCCCAGAGTGGGTATCACTGCTCAAGCTAGCATCCACAAATAGCAGTGTGGTATGGGTAGCAACTATATACTTGTCATGTGAATACATCCCACCCTGCACTTACATACCTTGCAAATTATGCTTCCCAGCTGCTGGGTAGATTCAACTGTCAGAAGAGACATTCCCTGCCCTGAACAGTTTCCAGTCTAAATAGACAACATAGACAGAGAGTGGGAGAAATGGATGTAACATACAAGTAATATTTCAAAAATAACTTTCAGATCCATAATGGCAGGGCTGTCCCTATAGCAGGGTAAGCAGGGTGGCTGCCCAGCCCCCCCCCCCGCTTTGGGAGGGTCCTGCACAGCTGCACCAGGGCCCCACCCATGCTGGGGACCGGGCAAGCCGGCCAAAAGGGTGGCCGGGTTCAGCGCTGCCGGTCTGGCCACCCCCCTTCCCCTGCTCGGCAGCAGGGAGGGGGCGGGAGGCAGCATGGAGCCGGTATTGCTACCTCCCCCCCCCCCCCGGCCATGCTGCCTCCCACTTCCACTCCGCTGCTCCGGCACAGAGCCCACAGCAGCGCGTGTGGCGCAGGGGGGTGGGTGGAATGGGCAGACCAGCAGCGCTGCACCGGGTCACCCTTTTGGCCACTCGCCCAGTCCCCTGCATGGGAGGGACAGCGCAGGTGTCTGCTGCTCCCCTGGGCCGGCAAGCCCTATCCCTCAGTGCTGGGGGCCTGCAAATGGTGATTTGCCTGGGGCGCTGCACCCCCTAAGGATAGCCCTGCACAAAGGGATTTAGGCAGTGCAATCCAGAGTTGCAATGCCTAACTTTTAGATGCTGAAAAATCATTGGAACAATAATTGGATTCACAGAGCCTGAGTTAGGTGCCTGCAGTCCCTACACAATGAATAATGGCTCAGTTTTTTCTTTGGCCCAAAAGATCTTCTCCAAGATCACCAAGGATTTTTTTTGGCAGAACTAAGACATGAACTCAGATTGTCTTCATCTGAGGCTAGCAGCTACAAGGAGGTCATCTTGTGCCCTGGAAGTATAACCAGAGAGAGCCACACTTTATTTCAGTTAAAAGAAAATCAGCATCCTCACAAAAATAGGGACTGCACTTTGGAACAAGTGTGGACATATTAGGCAAAGAAGTTGCTGAAATGACAGGGGCACAGATCATTTACACCAGCAGTCTCAAACATGAGGCCCATGGGCCGCACGCGGCCCTTAAAGCCATTTCCTGAGGCCCGCAATCATACTATCATTACCAATATTTACAGTGTTGTTGTATGAAAAGGTTTCAGTAGTGTGGCCCTCAGACTAATGTACTAGCCCTCATTTGGCCTTGAACTAGCCTTCATTCAGCCCTCATGGTGATTTGAGTTTGAGAGCCCTGATTTACACCCTGATCCTGCAGACACAATCATGCTGTGAGGAAGCAGAAAAATTGCCCACCAGCATAGCAGGGGTTAAAGAGAACCCCCTGCTCCCTCCAAGTTCCCGTTATAAACATGCTTAAATTTACTACTATGAATAAGGATTACTCACCAAAGACATACCTTGACTTCTGTGTGGGGGACAGATCAGTTCAAATCAGACTACCTAAAGTTTGCAGATTATGGGGGAGGGGCAATGCCCTCCCTCAGATTGCACAGGTGTGCAAGTATTAGCTTGTAGCTTTAATCTTGCACTAGTAGATAATGAACAATACTTTGAATTTCACCTATGCATTCACCTGCGGCTTTGAATAAAATACTTGAGCCCTGTCCCATTTCTGTAGCAGTTAAACTAGGTGAACTTGTTTGCAAGCCCTTCTCAAAACCAGCCGGGGTTCAGATACAGGTTTTACTTTAAACCAAACCTGGGGGATGGCTAGTCATATTAATATAGTTTTCACTCATCCCTGCTTTGATTCTCAGCTTTTGGTCGTCCTCATTTTTCTGAATTGAAAACTAAAATCATTTGGACCAAACAGGGGTTTTCTCTTGCTTCTTGCAACTATAATATTAGTGCAATTGATATAATTACTAATGGACTCAATGTAGTAGTTGCTACCACCTCCAAAGCACTTTGATTGTGACATTTATAATTACATGTGAGCAAGTGAAATTTATCCCCCTGCCTTTAAAATACAGTGAGCTGGGTGAAATTTATCCCCTTCTTGGGGTTTAGATTTTGAAGAAATTCACAAAACATGTATAATGTGAACTCCAGCCCTTCTCCTTACCTGTAGTTGCATTTGGTTTACTCAGCCCTGAGTCTACATTTCATCCTGTGCAGCTCCTACTTCCCCTGTATTCCTTGTTGAGTTAATTAGCTAGGCACCCCCACAGTGAATCATCAGAAATCATCGACAACTTCCAACCCTGCAGGGCTAACTGGGTGGGGACACCAGAAGGAAGGAGGTGCATGAAGGCTTCTGTATCAAGTCACTCTTACCATGCTTGCATTTCAGTTGCACAGCCTAAACTAAGGTGTGTATAATATTTTTATATAAAAATACATTTTAGAGCTAAATGATTTTAAAGTCCATTTGTTAAATATGTTTAATCAAGTCTGCATAGTCATCAGTTTCTGCTCAAGTAGTCCAGGCAGGGGTCAAGACTTGGAGGTGTTGTTAGCAAAGCTATTAATATATATGGATTTTCTCTACACTCCCAGGCTGTGGTACTTTTTCCAGATTGCTCCAGGCTCCTACATATGAGTTGTAATTTAGATTCCTTTGTTATGCTGGTAGAGGAAGGGATCTATGGGGTAGAGGTTTCTTGGGCATAAGTCTAAATCAGGAGTAACTCCACAGAGTTCAAAGGAACTACACCAGTGTAAGACCAATGTGCAGGTGAGAGGAAAATTAGATTGTGTTTAGTGCTCAGCTGTTTTTACTTGAAAACTAATCATTACTGCTTTAGGTTGCTTCATATTTTCTTCTCCCAAGTAGCCTTATGCAGTGCTTTCTCTGCTTTTTGTGGAGTTTGGAGAGAGGAAAGAAAGAGTAACTTCAGACACCAGCCTGGCAAAAAGAGAGTCACTGTACTGCATGAACAGGCTGAGCTAAATGGGGAAGGAAGTGCTGCCTTAGGGGCCACATCTAGATGGGAAGGATTGATGGGGAGTAACCAGGTAATGAAATTAAACTCACAGAGCTAATGTAAAAATCTGGAAAGGAACCAAGATGGCAGGACCTAGAGCAAAAAAGAAGTGTAAGACAAAAGAGAACAGTAGGAATTAAAACTTTAAACCAGGACAGAGATGAGAAAGATGACTTTAAGCAAAAAAGAAACAGGAACTTAAACAAATTAAGAATTATACTTGACAAATTATCAAAGAAAAATAGAAAAAATGGACAGGAAAAGAAGGAAAAACGCTTTCTAAAAAGTAGCTCAAATGACTGTGAACAAGTGCAGAGGTAGGCCAGAGTGACCAACAAACTTACTGCCCAAAGAGATTGGTTAGTTTTTAAGGTGCCACAGGATGCTCATTTATTTTACTTCTAAAATAGTTTCTGATATGTGACTTTATTTTATACACATTGAAAATCAGTGTAAAACATTTTGGACATTTTTCCACATTTGTGTCATGCTCTGGCAGGTTCAGATGCTGAGAAATAGAACTGGTTCAAATTTTATAAAAATGTCCCTGCTTCTTGACCAACACTAAGAGTATGTTCCCATTTTTAATAGTGGGGAAAAAAATCTTTGCAATGTGTTTTAAAATTTTTTAAAACAATATTAAAATGAAAATACTTACAACTATTTTTCTATGAAATTTCCTGTCCTTCCTATTTTTGACTAGGTCTAGTTAACAGGAATATTAATCCTAGACCTACAAGGAGAAGCACTTACTGCTCCCTCTTTTGCAATGTTGTGCAGGATGCTAGCCATGTTTTTAGTTCCTCATTTAGGTCCCAATTCAGTATTTGCTTAACTTAGAGCCCTTGAATGGTTCTACTGAAGTCAATGAGACTCTTCAGGGGCTTAAAGTTAAGCATATGTTTAAGTACCTTGCTCAGCTGGAGCCTCAAGCTGAACTAAAATATACCCACAGGTTGTTTAAACAATAGCAAAAATCCACACTTGCCTTAAATGGAATTTTTAAAATAAGAAAAGAAATTGTCATCTACTGGTGATTTTCAGCACAGCCAGTCTTGGTGTATATCTGTTCCTTTTGTTAGTAAAGCTTTATTGATATCTGAGAGTCAGAAGGTAGAAGTCTCTCTCGTTTTCCCCAGAGTGCTAGCTATATAGGCTTGCTTAGATTTTATTCCACAAAAGCTGAGCATCACAAAAGTGCAATGAAAGTCACTGAGGAAAGGAAAGTGGGAGAATATTAGGGCCTTCACCATAGCACAGGGCTCTGGAAGACTGCAAGTCCATGCTGGGAGCAGGGTTGTAGTGGCTGATCACTTCCTCTTCCATTTAAACCAGGCTCCTTGCTGCAGCAGTGCTCCCCTTCTCCTAGCTGTAGCATGGAGCATGCAAAGCACTCCAGCCTCAGACCCCAGGCCCTGGGGTCTCTGCTGGAGCCAGAGAGAGGGGAGGAGAGCAGAGCACTGATCTCCCATCCCCCTGGCTGCAGAAGGGAGCCACTGCCTAGGCATCCAGGTGGAGTGCAGAGGGCGACAGGACACATGCAGTTTCCCTGATGCAGCCAGGGAGATGAGACACCCATGAGGAGGCAGCCTGCTTTTCACAGGGGGAGGGGGAGCTGGTGGCCCTTTGAGGCTGTAAAAATGAGATCTGTGGCCTTTGAGCCAAACCACTGGTCTAAACCAGCCAAGATCGATGACTGTTCAGGCTCTTCTCGTGTGCCTCAATGGACTTCTTCGAGGGAGGGAGGACCTGATGTGGTGGAAGCGGAGAAGTAGAAGGTCACTGTGGGGTTCTAACCAGTGTCAGTGGAATCAAACAAGGGACTATACAGGTTGAATGATAAGGCAAGATAGGTTGAGTAGCTCCAACACTGAAGTTCTTATTGTGTATCGTAATATTGCCTCAGGAAGAGTAATATCCTTTAAAAAAAGCTCTTAGGAACAAACCAGGAATTGGATTGCCAGTAGGTCACAGCTCCAGAGCACTTGAGACTGTGATGATTGAAGATAGGGTTACAGGGGTGTTGGAAAATTAGGTATGACTCCCCAAGGTGGGATCCTTGGGATATATCTTCAATGGGGGTGCTGCGTCCAATGCAGTGGGATCAATTGAGCAGGCAGTGGAGACCTGCTCATTGAATCCCTGAAGTGCTCTCTGTCTGATGAAGTAAATCCATCCCTTCTGAAAAGAGTAATAGAGCATTGACCAAAGCATGTTTCTGAATGCTGCAACGTAGCAAAGATGCTGCAGTAAGTGAAAGTTAGTAAGTCAACAGGAGAGACGCAAATTTCAGGATGTAGCATGCACCTTCACAAACAAAGAAATCACAAGAGAGAGACTAAACACAGAAAATTCATGATCAGTATACCCTCCTCCTCTCCACTTAATACTGCATACTGTAAGAAGTGCAGTAATTGTCATAGGTTTTAACACTGGTCTGCAATAATCACTGTGAAAATGGACCAACCCAAAACCAAAAGCTATTCTTCTGCCATAATGACCTTCATGTAGTGTAATTTTTTTCGTGTCACTCAGAGAATTACCTGATCAGATGTGAACCTGTGAGGAGAACTTTGAAGACTGATGTCTGTGTAGTTACAATAGTTTGTGATGTGTATGTACTCTTCTGTACTACTTTGTCGCCTATATTCTGGAAAACTCTGATCTTGAGCCTTCAAAGTGAAGCTAATGTTTTGTCCATGGGAGCAGAATGGAGACCTAAATATTAAGGTAATTCATTAATACACAGTTCTGTATGAAAAGATGTCATTGGTTTTGCTCTTCTGTGAGTCACATGTCACCAACACAAATTTTCATAAGAATCTGAAGTTTAATATTGCTCTTTGGTGGTGCGCAAAATAATCTTTCCTTACATGGTGCAAATGCTGTGGATCTGAAAGTGGGGTTCTTTCTTTCTTTCTTTCCCTGTAAAGAGGATTCATAACAACCTCAGGTAACTGCCTCTTTTTGCATCACTTCCATTGCTTAGGTGGTCTCTGTGCCATTCTGCAGCAGTCATTTCAGTGCTAGCCCAATTCGGGTGCTGTGGGCAAGAACGTTCTGGGTATCTGAAGTCAGCAGGCAAATCTCCAGTGGCTTGTTCTCCAGAGTAGGAATTTCAAGAAGATGGATTAAATCCCTAGTAGAGAAGTTGTAGTTGAACAATGGAGGACAAAGGCCTGAACTGATGTGGGAGGTGGATCGAGCCCTAAAATAAAGTGTCACTTAAGGAAACACAATCCACAGTTCTGTTAGTTCCTAAGGATTTTTCTGACTGATGTTCTTCACAGGAAAGGTAAGAATTGGAGGGAGGGGGAATAAGAAGAAATGAGAGAAAAATGAATGAAAGAAAAAGCTCCAAGTGGCTCCTGACAGATGGTGCTAGAAAATGAGTATCTCTTTGGCACTGTGAATGCTCCCTCAGGGGTTCTTCGTTCTCCGATTCTCTCACTCTCTTTTCTTCTCTTTGCTTGCTTCTGACACTTCCCTCCATTTGCTGTAATTTAAATGAGAGTGCAGAAAAGGGATATTCAATTTTAATATGTAAAGAGCTACAGTACTTCTGGGTTTGAAGCAGACATTTAACATGCAGGTTGAGTGAAAAGAGGAGTGGAGACTAGGGCTGCTGGCTGTCAGTTTCTGCCACAGCAGTTGCTGCCATTCCTTGGCTGCTCTCAAAGATTCATCAGGGGGAAGTCACGGCTTTGCAGACAAAAATAACAGATGGTCGTTCATGTTTGCCTTACTCCAGAGGCCGTACCACAGTGAGCAAGGTCCAAGAGAATTTGAATAACTGGGGTGTTCCTTTGTGTGTGCATTCATGCGTGTTGGGAATGTATTTTTTGTTTTTGTCTTTGGATTTTTATAAACTTGCTAATGAGTTTAATGATGAACCTATAGATTTCCTGAGATGCTTACAGGATGCATTTATTTTGAAGAGAGTTTTAATTAAATTTTCCAGCTCTCATCCACCGTTTAGTAGTCTTCTGTTGCAAAACAAGCAGCTTACCACAGGTGGCGGGGCATTCATGTAGCTTTAAAAACATCTTTTCCTGCTGCCAACCTAAATAATCATGAGTCTCTTTGGAAATATAGCCACAATGTTATTCCCCCCCCCCCCTTCAGCAAACTAAATACCATGTAAGCAAAATAAATACGTGTGTCAAATCAATCCAAGAGTCTTTGAGCAGAACAAAACAATGAGTTTAAATATTTCTCTGTATTTATATTTCATTTGAGTTATAGCTCTTGCAAGTGTAATAGTTTTTAGACTAGTAGTTGGTTTTATCTTTGCAGGGATGTTCAGTTACCCAAAACTGATCAGCAGACTGTCTAATTTCAGACATCTATTAAATATCAGATGTGACAAAAAAGGGGCTTTTTAAAAACAACTTTTTTTTTTTTTGCTTATCTTGCCTTTTTTTGTACTCTATTGCTAACAAATGCCCACTCTGCACAGCATATGAATAACCTAGTTGAAACTCATTGCCAGCTAGTGAAGAATGTGCATTTGAAGAAATCAGGTTGCTGTTAAGCAAAGGTATTTATGACTTTTCGCATTGCTTTCCCCCTTGTGTTCACAATTTTTCCCTCCAAGTGGCCATAATTTTCCCAAATGTCTAACAGGGCTGAAACTTCCCTCTTGGGACTGGGGCTTTTAATGCTTTCAAATATGGCTACTATTTCACACAGTTTGCAGGAAGAAGCTACAGAAGCTTGTTTGAATGGAGTTGAGGTCCACTGAGACGTCTACTGTAGAGTAGATTGCCTGGGTCCCACTCTTGCATCTGCCTTCCTGTGCATGAACAGTAGATCAACAAGTGAATGGAAGAGGTAAGGTCTGAATTCTTCTGACTTGGAATGCAGTGCACCTTCCTCCAGTTTAAAACTATGTTGGTGTGAATGCTTTCCTATTGCCCAGCCATGCAATACTAGTGAACAGGGCTGGCCAAACTTATGGAACTCAAGAGACACACAAGTTGATTATTTAACCTTTGAGAGCTGCACTGAGGCATATAGCCAGGTTTTACCTACACCAAAAATTACTAAGGTTAAAATTCATTGTACACTTTAATTTTATTGTAAAAAGAGGGCAAATATAGATCCTACTAATGTCAGGTTCTAATAATTAGTTAAGTTTACCATGAAAATGAGGCCCTATCTATACAGTAAAAATTTAGCTTCTCCCTGCCCTCTCTGACCGAGCCGCGCTTCTCCCTGCCCTCTCTGACCGAGCTGCGCTTCTCCCCACCATCTTGACCCCCCCTGGCTTCTCAAGGCTGAACCCCTCTCCCCAGAGCCCCCTTACCTGGCTGCTCCAGCAGCTAGGCATGGGCTGGGGCTTGCTCCCCTTGCTTTAAGCCATGCCCGGCCTGAGCATCCAGTATGGCTGCTCTGCTGGCTAGGAACATGCTGGAGGTCCCCCGTGAGCATGCTCAGGGTGGGAGATTTAAAACTCCTAGGCTGGGGCTGCTTTCCTCTGGCTTTCTTCCACGAGCCACACTTTTCAATGAAGAGCCACATGTGGCTCTCAAGCCACAGTTTGGTCATGCCTGCAATGAGCAATGTGAAATAGTTGCTGGCACATCCAAAACATGCATCTTTTCCATCCAGACTAGATGGGCTGTGATCCTGAAACCAGAGGAGAAGGACACAATGCAGTTCTTTGGTGGATTCAGTATAGATGTTATGAAGGCATCTTTTTCAGAGAAAGGAGAAATGTGAAGTAGCAGGTGCTGGGATCTGGGTCCTTGCATTGCAGAGCTGAATGAAGAAAGTTCCAGGAATGGTTGGTGGAGAATAAGGCAGTTAGGAAGTTTGAAGCATGTGGCATTTGGAGGCAGTGGGTTGTGAGAGCTGACTCAGGAACAGAGAAGTCCTTAGGCAAAGGCCCATATATAGGCCCCCACTGCCACCCTGCCCGTGGCCTCAGTCCCTCTGCAGCTCTAACCGCCCCCACCCCGAACTCCTTGTTTGTTTTTGCTGAGCCAAACTAATGTAACTATCCCTCTGGAACTCATAAATTATTCTTGGGTATGATATTGTTAAAGATCTTTCCACCATGAAGCTTGTAAGTTGATCATCTTTCACTTAACATAAATGAGCTAATGCAGAATTACAAAGTTATGTGCATTAATTAACAAATAAAAAGTGTTAAATTAATGATGGCTCAAAAATAGCTAAAGTACCACATTTAAAATTTTGGCAGTCAAATCCTACAAATTTTTCATATAGGCTTGGGTTTGTGTGCACTAGAGGTTTAATACAAATAATTATAATACATAAAAATAAGTGAAAAGAAGGTTTCTAGTCTGTAGCTATAAATGAAAAACACCAAATTTCAATGAAATTCTGTAAAGTACTCAAGTTTAGAAGACTCTGGCCACTTCAAAAATATTAAATACAAAAGAAGCTAAAAAATTACTTACAAAAATAAACACATACATCTCACACAGCTATAATGATTGCTTGAGGGCAGCACTGTATTTGTATGTAGCAGCCTATATGGACATACCTCGTAACTTGAGCTAACCAAAGGCAAAGGAAAAGGCAAAAGAAGAACACGTAAAAAAGAAAAGGAAAAGTCAAAATTTCACAACTGGGATTAAAAAATAGCAGAATAAATGGCCACACTGAGGAAGTAAAAGATGAGGTCGTTGCAAAAGTTCCTGCTATTGTGTTTGCTCCTTTTGTAGCATGTGAATGTGAAGTGATGGGCAGATAATAGTGAAATCTGCAATTCTGACAAAGCACAGATCCTAATGATAGTTTGCCTTGATGCGCCGAGGCTGAAAAGTGCTGTGCTACTGGCCCTGCTAAATGGGAACAATTTCTGTATTCTTCTATATTTTCATTTCTGTCCACCAAATTGAGGATGGAGCCCCTTATTGCTTGGGAGCCCTAGGCAGGCGCCTGCTTCACCTACCCCTAAAGCCGCCTCTGCTCAGGAAGAACTGAAATGATCTGAGGTAGGATCAAGACATTGCACTCATCACAATAAGCTCTCTCCTAGTTGAACACACAACCTTAATTATGACTTCAGAAACAAGCCATATATTTAACCTCTGCATATATCAGTGCTGAGCATTTGCTGAGATTGTGCTGAACATTTTTTTTGTTATATTGCAATGGAAATTGTTTGTTTCCTGATCTGTGGGAGGCCAAAGGAAGTTCTTTGTGAAGATGAAGAGCCTGTCATCTATAGTGAAAACCATGTTGTGTGGAAACATTTTAAAGAGGTGTCCTGTAACTTATTTCCTTGTTTCTTAGGGGGCATGTGACACATGGCCAACCACAGTTCTTTGGTTTTGACTTTGGAATATGACACACGCTATAAACTTCTGTGGCTGCAATAATGACAGGAGGAAAAACTCAAACACAATGTATTCTCTGCCACAGGGATACCATTGCTCAGGGTGAGATTTCACTGATAGACCTAATGCACATGGGGCAGACTGACTGTGCTTTCCCACTGACCAGAGTCAAGAAGCACACCAGCCAGCCATTTTTCAATGCATGCTGCTGGTAGCAGAATGTCTGCTAGTAGTTTGGGGGCCTGAACCATGTCCCAATCCATAGATTATGCCCGTTCTGGGTGTGGTTTGTGGGATGGTGTGTTAAGTAGGTATGTCCCCCGCTGCAGTCTGCCCCACTTTAGCTCAGTGGGGAGTTCTGCATAAAACTTGATGGATGGTATTGTCCCAGAATAAGGTCCATGGTGCAAAGAATGCGGGGGGGGGGGGTTGTGACTGACCTCTCCATCTTGCCTACTTAGTTAGGACTCTCTAAACCATATTTCTTAGCTACATATCATCTGGTTGCTTTTAGAGAACTTGTCAATTTCAAAAGGGATAGCAGTGTTAGTCTAGTCCAGTAAAAAAACAAGGAGTTGTGTGGCACTTTAAGATTAACATTTATTTTTTGCATGAGCTTTCGTGGGAGAAGATCCCATTTCCCTTCGAAGCATCTGAAGAAGTGGGATCTTCTCCCACGAAAGCTCATGCAAAAAATAAATGTTAGTCTTAAAGTGCCACACAACTCCTTGTTGTTTTTTTAGAGAACTTAACATCTTAGAACCCTTCTGTAGTATTCTTTCATCTTGAGATCTCAAAGCACTACAATTAATCCTCAAAACACCCCTATGAGGAAGGAAAGTTTGTCATCCCCATTTTACAGGTGAGAAACTGAGGATGAAATTCTATGACCTGTAGTATACAGGACATCACAACAGAAGAGGTTCTGTGTTAGTCTGTAAAGAAGCAGTCAAATTTTTAGATGAACCTATAAATTGTTTCAAAATTTGATCATAACTAGCTCTGAAGCCTTTAAAAACGTGGCTTAGACCAGCATTATTGACAAACTTGTAAGCATATCAGATTTTTTAGCTTTAGCTATAAATTCATCACAGGGAGAACGGTCTCCATGTAATACATAATTTAACACCAACAGCTAATTTATCTGTTTACTGAGTCCAAACAGCCTGACTTATATAGTGAAATGTATTTCACTAGTTGACCATACTTCTGTGTATGTCAAAAAAGAAAAAAAACATAAAAGCCTAATGGGTTTTGCTGATAGATTATCTTGGACTTTGTTACACTGATTGCTATGGATCCATAGTAGCTTTCTCCTCCCAGCAGTAAAAATTTTACTGAGCTTAATATTACTGTAATGATTTAACTTACCATATATATGTCAAAGCCTAAGTCTTTGGTATGTTGTGCTTCTCCGTGTAGAGACCAAATCATTCAGTCTTTAGTTTAGCAAAACTCACAGTGAGGACGATAACCCACGTCTAAGATTCTCACCTGGATTACACCTATTTTCTACTCATCTTTGTATATGAATTGTACCAGCTTTCATTCTGTATTAGGCTCAAGTAAATTGAGTACCACCCACTAAGCACTGATTTGTAATATACATATCTTTACAGACCAACTCTATAGTTAGCTTTCTGAGGCCAAGCTACTCTCTTTTATGGAGAAAAGCAGGAAGAGAATCGTGTGGCAATAGGATATTGCTGGGACATGGTTTTCTTGTCTTATGTAAATTTTTGAGATTTTTTTAGATAAAAATTCCAATCTCAACTGGGATGTAAAATCAAAATTTCAAATTCTTGTGACTCCTAAATTGTAAATATAAATGTTGGGTCAGTCAATCAAAATGTATTATTTCATTAATTTTTAAAATTTTGTTTTAATTTCAAACTCTTTAAATTTATCTACTTCTATTTTTTTTACTATTACTTGCCTTTTTACTATAAATATTTTTAAACAAAAAGTTGCTTGGAACAAAAACAAGGAAACTTTTCAGTTAGAAAACATTGAGAGATTGGATAATTTTGAATCTTTTCAAATGTTTTTTGAAGTGGAAGATTTGTTGCACAGATTTTCCCCCACAAATAGCTCTCATTTTGACAGCAGCATTTTTGAGTTAGTGTGGTCAGTCATAAAACCCTTCAGTACAATTCTTTGCAGTTAGTAAATTCTCAGCAGACTGGGCCATGTTCTGAGATATAGCATAATAATTTAGGTGTAACTTGGCCATTTTTAACAGGGCCAAATAGCTGGAACTTGGCTGGGTTTCTTCAGAATTCTCATAATTACTCTAGTTCAAGTACCCATGGGCAGCCAAAAATAAGTTGAACCTTCTAGTACATTGTAAACATTATAAACATATATTCTGTTTGTTCTTGTTTAGTATTGTGGCCATTACACGTAGAATAGACTATTCAGAGGTTGCAATCCCAACAGTGGCTTGAGTCTCCAGAGACTGTAAATAGCCAGATCATTTTGTAGTGTACATATCTAATGAACAGGCTGCTATTTTTTTTTTTTACAGTAAATGTTGTCACATTTTGTGACCACACTGTAGTTGGCTAGGAGGTCTCATTAACTGTAATGCAGCTCTTTCTCACGGTCCTATCCTACATCCTGACCTGATGTGGTGACTTCCACTTGTGCTGTCAATGGACTGGGTTAGTCACTAGCCTCTACAAAGACGCATGATTAAATTCTACCTCTGCCAGCTGTGTAAGACAAAAGGGATGGTCTTTTGATGAAAGCACAGGCCAGGTCAGGAGACCCATGGCACCCAACCAGTCGGTGGTAGAACATCGGGCAAGTACTTCAATTTCTCTATGCCTTGGTTTCTTTATCTATCAAATCCGTAGTTATTGTGAGGATTGATTGATTGATTAATGTTTGTAAAATGCTTCTATGTCCTTGGAAGGACGGCACAGAAGAAGACATAGAAGAATTATTATACTGTAATAACTGGAGACAGAAATACACAACCTAGGTCACAATCCAATTTCCATTTAAGTCATTGCTTCTTTGGGAGCTGGATTAGGTCCCTGGAGATCATAGCGAAGTAAAATCAACAAAAAGATTGTTAAAGTTCACATTTTTCTGTGAACAGGTTGAAGAATTGCAATGAGTTTATTCATTGCAAAATTATTCAATAATTTCCACCCCAAATAATTCTTGATCTATAGCTCATTTGCTAAATATTTCTTGCAAATATTTGTGTTGTGTAACATACCAGTAAGTCATGTGGCAGTTTCTGCTTTCTGGTTAGTTGCCTCTTGTAACTAATACAACATGAATAACAAATATACAACTCAAAGTTCAGGGAACTGAAACTGTTCCACTGTATGCTATATTGATTAATAACATAAACTGCAAATTGTATAGTTAATTAGAAAATACTCATTTACATAGTGTTGGTTAGTTATATTAGTCATGTGATATTAGTCCTGTCCTCTATTGGAGGATTTATGTAACTAAATATCACAGTTCTGCATGCAAATCAGAATTCACCTTCAGAAAGTATGACCTAAAAATTCACTTTTTGCAATAATCACAGTAATATAGCTTGACTTTTTGAATGTTTATGCAACAGATATCAAAATTCACTACAGTAGGAGTATCTGTAGACAATTATTTTCCTTTAGGATTTCAGCTCTACTAAAGACAGCTTTGCATCTAGACAGGATAAATCTGTATTTGTATTTAATCCAGTGAGGACTACTGCTTGTTTTTTATATCTCCCCCATGCTGAGAGGGAGCCACATATAAGGACTTCTCAATGGAAGAATGTTGAGTCTGGGTTGCAAACAGGTTGTTTCAGTACTTAATCTTTGTATTCTATATATTTTTTAAAGATCTTTTTGAAGAGATGAAAGGAACAGCCTGTTTGTGCATGTGTGCAAGATTAATTTCATTTTTGTTAATCCTCAGGGGTAAAGTGAAATGATAGCACATGTACCAACAGAGAGTACATAAGGTGCGTCCCTCAAGTAACTATTACATCAAATGTCATAAATACTGTTGAAAGAATACAACCACCCATCATATACATCATACTTACTTGACATAAAACTGTCAGTCACAGGATGTTGCTCAGGCAAAAAAAAGCCACAAATCATCCCATGCAAAAGAAGATCAAATGGTCTTAATTAATTAATTTGCACAATTCATTAGATTTAAAAGCATTTACTTAAATTGCTTCCTGATTGACAATAAATACCTTGTTAATCTTAGACCCAACGGGCTGGGATCAGTGGAACAGCCAACCAAAATGATGACTGACAGTATAATTGACAACATGCAGGACTAATTTCACTCTTAAAATACGCACTTGCTGTAATCATCAGGAACTTGCAAAGAGAGAACTTAGAGATGAGATGGCCCAGTACACATTATGCAAGCAACAGCTGGAGGTGCACGCTGGACAAAATTGTGTAACACTAAATGCTGTACTACCTTGGAGCCTGATGGGCCACCAGCTCTCTCTGGCAGCCTATCAAAAGTGTGGCCACTGAGAGTGGGTTTGGTCAGTTGCAAATTTGCTACTCCACATGAGGCAAATGGTGCCTAAAGTAGAACACTACAAGGTTATCCGCTGTACCACTATTACAGAGGTATTCAACTAGTTTGTTTGTTTTTACTGTTTATTGCAGTGGTGCTTATGAGCCCCAATCACGGACCAGAACAAAAAAGACAGCTGCTGCCCCAAAGACTTTATCATCTTAATAGTGGCATGCAGACTCTAAGCAATCTGTATGGCTAGTATTCAGTAACCATGTGGCAGCTCATAGTTAACAGCAGTTCGATTTTGCCAGAGGTTTAGCATATCCCATGATTTATCCTGTAACCACGTTATCATTTTGCAAGCAGTGTAGTTACCACACCGCCAAACCTTCTCTTTGTAAGCCAGAAGGGGCTGCTGCTTCTCGGTTCTCCTGGGGTGCCTTCTCTTAGTGGGCATGGCTGCTAGGGGTGCTCAGATTTGTGCCAAAAGACATAGTACAGTGACAGATAGGAACCGCCAGACTGGATCAGACCCATGGTCCATCTAGCCCACATCCTACTTGACCATGAGCAAAGGCTGTATATACTCCATAAAGTAGGGCTGTGATTATTAGCTTGCACAGACACACTCGTGCTAGCCCTTGTCTGAGCTACGCTGCTAAGAATAGTGATGTGGCCATGGGACCCTGGCAGCTGTGGAATGTGTTGCCTGCATTGAGCCCAAGCCCACCTGAACCCTGTGGGGTGGGTACTTGGCGCTGCTAGTGGCTGGATCAAGGCCCTGTCCATTCTTGTGGGCCCCACCCCCAACCAAGTGAGGCTGGGTGTTTTGCAGGCAAGTTTGGAGCCCATTACCCTGCCAGTGCTGAGGATGGAATTTGTGGCTTGCAGCCTAGTTGGTGCTGCTTGAGGGTCCAGGATCCTTAGGTCAGAGGCTGCAGCCTTTGGTGCTCCTGCCCCACCCATGGGCTGCCTGGGCTGTCCCAGAATGTCCTTGACGTGCTGGAGCCGACCAGCCAGTCCACAGCTGGGGCAGGTAGGCTGACAGTGGGAAGTAGTAGTGTGCTGCTCGGGGCCAGATTTTTGCAGGGCAGTGCTCCCCCCCCCTTTATCCTGGGGCCAAGAGCTGCAGCTGCTAACACGCCTGCCTTACTTTGGTGCTGCCCTATGGCACTTGTGGGACCATGGCTACTCTATGATTTTTAGTGTACTAGCATGAGTTTGTGTAAGTGAGCTGGACATTACACCCCGCGCTCCTAGCGTAGATGTAACCAGGGAAACAAGCCTGCGCTACACAAATGTGGGATAATCTGTCAGGTGACAAGTATAGGCTTCTGTGATTGTGTTGTAGAAGAGCTGTTGGATGGACGCAGGTCAACCATGTTTACTCTAAACAAGTCCATTGCGAGTGTCACAAAACCCTGGTTGCTCTGACAGTATGTACTGGGCCTTGGTGGTAAAACAAGACACTATTTAAACATTTTCTGCAGATCCGTAAGACGGTTTCAAAAAGCAAGAAAAACAAAAAGGATGAGATTCTGCTTTCTCTTACATGGGGTGTAAATCTAGAGTAATTCTAAAACTAATGGCATTACTCTGAGTATACATGTAGCATTGCCTACTTCAAAGAGCACGGAGAATTAACATATCTGCTATTTGCAAGGATGTTAACTTTTAGAGATGTGGATCATGTTGTCTAGAATGAATTTCTCTCCACCCCTTGTGTCTATTCCCTTCCTATTTCACAATCCTGGCCTTTGCCGTGTGTGTGTGTGTGAGTGTGAGTGACCTCTTGGGTATGGAGAGTTTTGAAGAGGTGGAGACATGCTTATTTGTGTCCCAGCAGCTTTTCCCTTTATTTTCGTTCCTCACTGTTCTGTGTAGTTCCTCAGTGAAGGTGGATGCCTAGAAGCTGTGACTTTAGGGCCACTTTATGCTTTACCTTTTAAATGTCCCTCCACCCCCTGAAAAACACAACAAACCAATCAGCCAAACAAACAAACAAACAAAAAGCCCCATTATGGAATTCTATAGTAATGGATCCAAAACGCTATTGACATTTACAAGATGGAGAATAATGTAATATTTTTATGGGGCTTTGTAAGGATGCAATAAGTAAGGATGCAATAAGCATTCTGTATATTGTGAGCATACAGAGAGTTAAACATGGAGGTGGGGACTGAAAAATTAGATAGAAAGGAAATTGCTAAATCTATTGCAACATTGCCAGGATCCAGCTCTGAAATTATTTATCTCCTTTTCATAGTCATTGGAGACAGCTATGGAAGATAACCAGATGTTCAAGCATCTCTCTTTCTCTCTTTTTTTATCACATTCAAAGGACCCGTGTCTTAGCAACAACAGTCAATGTTTAAAAACCTTGTGCTGGTCCAAATCAAGGCAAAGTGTTTATATGTGTAAACAAATACAAAACTACATAGAAAGTTCTTGTGGTTTGAGGCAATGGTATAGTAAAATGCTCATAGTGCAGTTACATTTGGAAATCCCTGTAGATTAGCCTTATTAGAAACAAGCCTTTAGCAAGCTTGTAAAGTTCTCGGCAGTTTCAAGAGCAGCATGTAATATAAATATGGGAAGATGCCAGTGAAATGAGGAAGCTGTTATTATAAATGAAGTGGGCATGGTGTGACTGTACCCTTCTTTTAGATGAACATAAATACCTTTTCCCTAGTGTTTTAAAAAACTGAAGCAGTACAGCTTCAAATGCTTTCTGAGGCTCCTTTTTATGAGGAATGGAACTCCCAGTGGAAAACAATAGCAAAATATTGTCAAAAAGTAGCTGTTTGAGTTAATTAAAATGACAACATTAAATACTGAAATGTTTTTCTCATCTGAAATGAATTTCTGCTAGAAAATATTCCATCACTGGAAGTGAAAGAGCTGTCTGGCTCACACCACCGCAGCAACCTGTTGCCTTGTCCTTTATTGATCCCCCCCTGCTGGACAGTCAGAGCAGAGAAAACAAAAATTGTGAAGGACTGAAGACTGAAACTGAATTACTTTGTTAGTTTTAGAATAGGGTTGAGACACATTGATCAGATAGTGGGAAGATGCTTCCATCCATGCTGTCTACATTCTAGGGTAATTATAATTTAATGAAATTACAGTAATATTTAGAGGCCTCAACTGAGATCATACCCACCCCTCTCTCACATAGTGTTAGGCTCTGTTCATACACACCCACAACTCTGTCCCTCAAGAATTTACAAACTAAAGAGACAAGACAGTGCGTAGGAATGAAAATGGAAGCGTAGAGAGGTTTGTTGTTTATAGAGGTAGTGAGAATATTGAGCTATGATAGCAAATGTTGGAAGAATAATAGTAAATGTAAGAATGAATGAAGGTTTTGGACGGGATGTCTCATGTAAATCCTCACTCTCCATAGAATGTCAACCTCTTACTGCTGGAAATGTCCCTTGAGACAGATACACAAGGTGGGTGAGGTAATATCTTTTATTGGACCAACTACTGTTGGTGAGAGAGACAAGCTTTTGAGCTATGCAGAACTCTTTCAGGTCTGGGAAAGGTATTAAGAGTGTCACAGCTAAATACATGATTGAATAGATGGTATAGTGTAAGTTGTTACCATATAAGCAGAGCCATAACTAAAGAAGCAGGTGCCCGGGGCGTGTTCTGATTGGAACATGCCCCTTACAATAGCCAGTTCCTGTAGCGATTGGTAGGGAATGTGCCCTTTAATGGAACGGCTCAGTGGAGCCGCTCCGGTGCACCTGAAGCAAAGCCTTACTCACCCTGCCGTAGTTAGGGCTTTGTGTATAAGGAACCATTCAAGCTGAAGTGACCTGTTAATACCTCTGTAGTCATTGGTTAAAAAGAGGGGTTAATGGATTGCAAATTGTAATAAGCCACAAATACAGTATCTTTATTAAGGCCTGGTCTATACTACATGGTTAGGTCGATGAAAGCTACCTCTTATCAACCCAGCTGTGGAAGTGTTTCTGCTTCAGTCTGACTCCTGCCAATCTAAGTGCCATTCTAGATTGATTTAGTAAAACCACCAACCCACGGTCAATATAAGTAGGTCAGTGCAGTATCAGCGTAGATGCTGTGTTACTTACATTGACTATTGCTGCTTTTCAGGGATTGTTCCCCAGTACTGCATGCTGACAGTATACTTGATACAAGCATGTCAATGAACCTCATCATTACGGTGAGCGAGGAGCTAAGTGTGCCTACATGTGCATGCGATTTAATAATAGCAGTGGCTACATGCAGATGGAAGTTGGGTCAACATAATCATGCACTGTAAACATGGCCAAGGACCATGATTTTAATATTTAGCAAAGTTATGAATTTAATCTCCCAGGCACATCATTTGATGGTGGTGGTGTTCGGGTTTCCTTTGTGGACGGCAACTGAGGTCAGACATAGAATGATTACTTTGTGAAAGTGATACTGCTTTTTTAACTTTCATCATTCCCTGTGTGAGTTCATTTGAGAGCATACTGATGGTCTGATTTCACTCATATTGTTGCTCTTGGGGCATCTAGTGCACTGGATGAGGTATGGGTCATATTGTGATAGCCATGTATAGGACCCATGGATCTTGAAAGGTGTGTTGTGTGAGCTATTGATCTCATAAGGGCTCATTTTATATTTTCTTGAACTTCCTTCTGAAGCATTTGATAGTAGCTAATGTTAATGACAGGTGCTCAACTGTATGGTCAGTGAGCTGACCTAATATAGGAATTCTTATGCAACTGTCATGTGTTATCTGTGTACTACAAATTTGAATTTCAGGGAGACCTGCTGTTGCAGTAGAGAACTTCCTGATAAGGAGTGCAATAGTATAATAATATGTAGAGTATGTCTAGGAATAGAAAACTCTATTTTCAGAACATGATCAATGTGCAGTGGCATTCAAAAGAGCTAACAATATCAGGAACCATTAGGAAATGGATAGATCATAACAGTAAATATCATAATGCCAGTATATAAGTTAATAGTAAGCCTACCCTTTGAATACTACATGCAGATCTGGTTGCCACCTCTCAAAAACATGTATTAGAATTAGAAAAGATAGAGAAGGGCAACAAAAATTATGAAGGTGATCAGATTGCTTCTACTTGAGGTGGAATTAAAAAGACTGGTACTTTGCAGCATGGGAAAAGAAATGAGTAAGCAGGGATATGCTAGAGGTCTATAAAATCATGAATGATGTGAATAAGGGAGTGTTGTTTACTCCTTCACATAACACAGGACTGTGCAATGTGGCCAGAATTGCCAACCCAAGCATTCAAAAATCATGAGTCAGGCTCATCTAAAATAATGAGATTGGCTTTAAAATCACAAGATTATATAAAAGTAATAGATTTGATAGGCTTTTTATTTGCCTGTTCCTTTTATTTGCCTTATAGAATCAGAGGGTTAGAAGGGACCTCATGAGGTCATCTAGTCCAACCCCCCTGCAAAAGAGCAGGACCACTTTCACTAAATTATCCCAGACAGGGTTTTGGCTAACTGAGCCTTAAATAGCTCCAACAATGAAGATTCTACCACCTCCCTAGATAGCCCATTCCAATGCTTCAACACCTTCCTAGTAAGAAAGTTTTTTCCTAATATCCAGCCTCGACCTCACCAGCTGCAACTCGAAACCATTGCTCCTTGTTCTGTCCTCTGTTACAACTGAGAACAGCTGAGCCCTGTCCTCCTTTGAGCATCCCTTCAAGTAGTTGAAGGTTGCTATCAAATCCCCCCCCAGTCTTCTCTTCTGCAGGCTAAATAAGCCTAGTTCCTTCAGTCTCTCTTCATAAGTCTTGTGCTCCAGCCCTTTGATCATTTTTGTTGCCTTCCTCTGGACTCTTTCTAATTTGTCCACATCCTTTTCATAGTGGGGTGCCCACAATAGGACACAGTATTCCAGATGTGGCCTCACCACTGCCGAACAGAGGGGAACAATCACATCCCTTAGTCTGCTGGCAACACTTACTGATGCAGCCCAGTATGCCATTGGCCTTTTTGGCAACAAGAGCACACTGTTGACTCATATCCAGCTTCTCATCCACCATAACTCCCAGGTTCTTTTCTAAAGTGCTGCTACTTAGCTGATCACTCCCCAGCCACTAGCAGTGCATGAGGTTTTTCCTTCCCAAGTGCAGGACTTTGCCTTGAGCCTTTCTGATACAGTGTGGTCACATTTTGAAGCTTCCTCCTTGCCATGTGAGCTAGCAACTTACTTTTCCTTTAAGAATGAAGGCTGAAATCAGCACATACTCATTTGACTCGAGGCACTGGGCTTTAAGGAAAACAATAATTCTCATCAGAATCATAAGAGTAAATTGTCTTAAAAGATGAACTAGTTGTGATTAGTGCTAAGGATGAAAGAAGCAGGAGCTTGAAGGAGAATTCTTCAAGAGCCCCCTCTAAATCTCCCAAGAGATATAGACATGCAAAGTGAGATCTTTTGAGGACTGTTTTAAAATTGCATGTTCTTACTTTGAGAGGGGGTGGGAAGTTTCCTGGGCTTGCTTCCAGGCTAGAGGGTTGTGTAGGGAAGTGTACAGTCAGAGTCAGTCTGCAGCCAGCCTAAAAAAGGTGGAGCACGTTGTACATCTCTGCTTTATGGAGTAGCCTGCTTTCTCTCTCTCTGTTTTGGGGTTCTTGTGTGTTATCATTTTGAATTCTGTTATCATTTTGAATTCTAAGAAATGTTACAGCCTTCAATTGAGAGTATTTTATGGTTTGTTCTAACTTCTCTGTTGTGTGTTGTGAAACATAACACAAAGTTAGTGAACAAACTCATATCTGAATACAGAGAGTAAGTAGAGTAGACACAGAGATATTTCACCAGCTCACGTAGGTAACATGCATCCTCAAGTGTCTGACAAAGTGGGATTTCTCCCATGAAACCTCATGCATTAAATAAATGTTAATCTTTTAAGGCTATGTCTATAGTAGCAAACTAGTCTGGATTAAGGAGGCTTAATCTGAACTAATTTGATCCCTGTCTACATTAGGCTTTGCCTAGTTCAAACTAAAAAAATTTAAAAGAAAAGCTTAGCAGAGCTTAGTTTGAACTAGTTAGTTCGAACTTGGTTTGAATTTTAATTCAAACTAGCATGAAGTAGCCATGCTAGTTAGAACTAGATAAGTTTGAACTAAACAGTTAGTTTGAACTTTTTTTTTTAGTTCAAACTAAAAAGTTAGTTTGAACTAACTCTGAACTGCTTAGTTCAGACTAAGCAAGTTCGAGGTAAGAGGTAGATAGACATAGCGTAAAAGTTGTCACAAGAATCCCTGTTATGTAAAAACAGACTCTACTAAAATTTGTGCAAAAGCAAATACATAGATAGAAACAGAGGAGAAACTGTAATGGAAAACATGCTGCATGTGGGGTCATATAGAACAACTGTGGCAAGAGAAACTATTATGCCAAAGCTTGCCAATAAGAGAATCAAAGTAGAAGATGCCCTCTATCAAAGAAGCAAGCAGTGATTTGGGGGATGTGTTCTTGCATGTATGTGACATTAGTGTAGTATGAAAAAAAGGCATGTCAAGTTCAAGCTACCAACAGATGCAGAGAGAAGGCAGTGGCACACAAACAGGAAATTTGTATTCCCAATAAACATTATGGCATCAATGAATGTACTAGACTACAAAAACTTTCTCAGGCTTATGCCAAAAAAGAGAGTGAAATTGCCAAATATAATTTATACAATGGCACAATTGTACTACACCAGAACAATGTAAATTACAAACAGAACACCAAGGCCAATTAGACAGGCTGAAACTTCAGATACAAACACAGTAGATACCCCCCCGCCCCAACAAAGAAATGAATTCAATTCAGAGATTATGATTTTGTAAACTTCCAAGGTGCTCAGATGTGTGCAAGCCCCTGCAGCAAAGATGTTTCATGGACAGTGATCTCAACACAATGCAGCCACGAGGGGTAACGCTACACCTAAATCCCAATCCATGCCCTTCCCAAGCCCCCCCAAGGTGGCTCCTCGAGCCCTTCCCAAACCCCTGGTCCTGCTGCTGTCCCCTGCTGCCCCAGGCTGACCCCATCCCCTGCGCCCTTTCCCTGCCAGGCTGGCGTGCCTGCCCCTGCCCCCTCCCCTTACCTGGTGCCAGAGGGAGAGTGGGGCCATGACACAGGCTGCGGGCCCAGCCTGCAGCAGCTCCGTCTCAGCCACGGCCTAGCAGCGTTGCCTGCACAGGGGCGTGATGGTGCATCCCTGTGCAGTTGAGTGGTGGGCTACTCAGCAGGCTGCCCCTGAGTTTTAGGGGGGCTGAGGCCCCCTGAGGCCCCCCCCCCCAGTGATGCCACTGGCAGCCACTAAATAGACCAAAGAGCTAGGGCCAACTATCTGACATACTACAGTGTGAACAAATAGGCCACCTTACAAAGGGATGGCAGTGAGGCAAGGCCTGTGGCATCACTCCTGCAAAAGGGGCAGCACTGGTAGGATTTGTCATGGTCCCCAGGAATGTTTTACAATAATGGTCACATGAAAAAAAAATCGTGGGTATGTCTGCACTGGAAAGTTTTTTTGAAATAAGGAAGCTTATTTCAAAAAAAGCTTTTCCATGTCCATGCAGACATTGTTATTTCGGCATAAGCACTTTGGTATTTCAAAAAAATGGTGCTTTTTTGAAATCACTAAACCTGCTTTTCTTTCAAAAAAGCAAATCTTTTGAAATAGTTTTTTCAAAAACAGGCAGTCCAGCCGTGGAATTGGCTTTTTTCGAAATAATTCTCAGGGGTTCCCCCAGGAAGGGCTGCATTCTGCTGGGAGAAGGATATCCTTGGCAGGGCAGGATTCCCCTCCAGAGAGATGCCCCAGGGGCTATTCCTTGCAGGAGACAGAGTCCTTCAGTAGGGCTGCGCTCCCCGCAGGGACATCCAGGAACCCCGGTGGGGCTGCTTCCCACCAGGGCAGCCAGAAACCCTGATGTGGCTGTGCTCCCCATTGTGTAGCCAGGGAACGGGGGTGCTGCTTAGGCATGCTGATCTGCCTGCCAGCCCCCCCCATTCAGGATTGGGGGAGCCAGATCAGCATGCCTAAGCGGCACCCCTGTTCCCTGGCTGCCCAGCTGGGAGCGTGGCCTAGCCAGGGTTTCTGGCTGGCCTGGTGGGGAGTGCAGCCCTAGGTTCCCTGGCTGCCCTGGTGAGAAACGCAGCCCCGCTAGGGTTTCCTGGCTACCCTGGCAAGGGCATGTCTCCACAGGCAAGGAAACCTGTTGGGGGGGGGGCAGAATCCATTTTGAATTAGAGAGTCTAATGTGGACCCTCTAACTTGAAATACTAATTCCTACTTTATTTCAAAAAAGGAGTCTGGTGAAGACTCACTTTTTCAAAATTATTTTGAGTTAATATCAGCATAGTTACTTCAAAATAGCTATTTCAAAATAACTTGACCAGTGTAGACTTTAGTCCATGTGAGTTTAGGGATGGGACATCCATTGAAGAGAAAGTAACCATAGAACATTAGAGAACATTTAAAAAAAGTCACTGGTGGCAGCCCCAACATGTCTTCAGCACATGCTGCTGAACCTGTAAAGCTTCAGCTTAGATGAACATTACAGAAAGGGACTGAACTGTGCACACATGATTTCTTATCCAGAGTAGTATGTAGTATGAGACTATGACAGCTGACCAAGAAAATGTGATCCTCCATCTGATGAAAGCCCAGGAAGATACAGAAAGCATCAACAAATCAATTAAGTGTCAGTTAAATGGCAGAGGTTGGAAAGAATCTGATAGCAAACTGTAAAAGACAAAGATTTATAAGGGCTCACATCCATCCTACCGTCAGGATGGTCAGAACACCAGGTGAAGTCTCCCCTGCCTCCCAAGAATACTGACTGGAACTGTCCTGTTTAGTGTACGAGATAACTTCATTTTAGTCCAGTAATTCCCAGACCACTGTGAACAGAAACTCAAGAATACATCTGAGCCATTTTGAAACAGAAACCTGTGATTTGAAAAGCCCAAGATGTTGAATACTGGCCAAACATGAACAAGGATATCTGAGATCTGTTGAGCTATGGTGACTTGTGGGATATGCAGGCCAAAAGAGACAACAAAAGTGCACTTTAGATCTTTGAGCAAAGTATGGACCTTTTCACCATAACTATCACTTTATTGTATATGACTATTCAAACTTTGAGAGACTAGACTAGACTATCATATACTACTATCACAGTGACCATCCTAGACAAAGCAAGGAAACACTTCAGCAGGAACAGTTTCCCAAAGAGGGTCGTTTCAGACTATAGACCTAGTTCTCTTGAAGTGAATTTGTGCAGCTTAGCTAGAAATAGGAGTTAAGTCATTATCACAACATCACCATCCTATAGCCAATCAAATGGCAAAGCTGAATCCACACATAAAGTTGCCAAGACTATTGAAGAAATCTGAAAAAAGCAAAATGGATGTCAAGCCCCTCTTGAATGGAGCAATATTGCCACAAAAAGCTTTAATGGCAGATTGATGTATTGTAACAAGTGACAAATGCTTAACTTGGTGCATGTGTAACCTGCCAGGGCAGGCTCAGATGCATTCACCTGCCCCTCTCCAGTGCCCCACAGAGAAAACCCCTGCAGAAAGCAGCTGGAGAGCCAGGATCCTGTCTATTCAGGACTCACAGCGAAGACTGCTCAGAGTTCCCATCCCACATTAAACTACCACTCAGCATAAACATACAATGAACTTTACTAACTAACTAAACAAACCTTATTCTAAGAAAACATGATGAATTTAAACAAAACATTAAGAAACCCAAGAATCCCAAAGTTCAGGTGGAGTCACACTTATCTCAATTGCCGGCTTTTAAGTCCTTGAGGCTTAAATGAAGAAGGAAAGCAATCCTCATCCTCTCTAGCTGCAGGACTCTTCAGGCAAATGCCATGCAGTCCCTTCTTCCTCCTGTGTAGCGAGCACCATGCAATCAGGTCACTGGCCATCCAACTCCCAGATCTGCTGCAGACAACTCCCCTGCAAAACAGTCCAAAGCAGGGAGAAAACATCTTGCAGTCCTCTCCTGCTCAGCTCCTTTCACTGAGTCCCTTAGCCCATGTACTCTGCAGCTCTCTGTTTGCTCCACTCCAGCCTGCTCCTCTAAAGCTTCTCCCCCGGGCATGTAACTCCAGTATAACAATAAAACTTGTGAAGCATGCTCAATGTGCTCCCACACCCTCTTACCAGCAGGTTCTGGTTTCTGGGCTGCAAAATCTGCCCAGCAACATAACCCAGCCATAAAGGATGCCTGAAAGAGATTGCTCCTTTTTCTGCATATGGTTAGATGTGCATCCTCAATGCTACTACAGCCAGTGGTGACCGCAGGAATAACATAAATCTCACAAAGGCCAAAGTCTATTATGACCAGCAAACTAAAAACCTCACAGAATTATGAGGCCTCTCAATATGAAGTTATTTGAATAGGAATAACCATGACCTTGGAAACAAGATATGTGTGTTCCTGAGATAAATCCTCATTCATGTGATTGCAGTGGGTGGGTATGTATTTCACTGAAACCACAAAAATAGTCATCTATTGTGAGCACAAGGCAAACAGTTGTGGAGGATATTGAGGCTAGATTGGCAGGTTCTGAAAGAAAAACAGGCCAACAAGCAACTGCTCTCTATCATAAGAGAGTATGCCAAAAGGATATCACCAAATGAACCACATGCAATGTTCTCTTCTGTCACCACAAAAAATACTTGGCCCTTGAACCAACTTCAGTCCACTTGCAAGGTGTGCAGAAGACTGTAGAATATGAAGGTGTGAAAGAACAAACCTCTAACCCCAGAGGAAAAAAAATCAGAGTTGCTAAGCAAGTTAAGTTGCCCCCTACCCCCAAAAGTTGCTGTTAAGTAATATATATGATATATAAACTTTTAGAGTATAATGGAATGTTAAGTATGTGGGTGAGTTCAATTTTGTTCTCTCAAGTGAGATAAAAGGGGTCTTATGATAGCTCCCCATTAGTAGTTCATAATAGTGTTTATATTGGTAAGATAATATCAGGAACTTTAAAGAACTACTTTTAGGAAGTGCTTGATGAGACAGGACAGCATATGTGGAGGAAGATTTAATATTGCACTGCCTTGGCATGTTCTTCTTCTTTATGCTTGTATGCAGAAGAGTTGCCATTTTGTGAGGCAGAATGGATACAACGTATTACCAAGGAGACAAAATCTTCTTCCAAACAGGAGGTAAAATATTTCACTTCTGTTGTTGGCTCCTCTTTTAGACTAACCACTTCTGATTCTACCTGAAGCATCACCTTCCTGTTGTATAAAAATAATGCTCCTTCAAAGGTCAATATGCCACAGCCTGTTGATTTGTACCATTCATGAGACATTATGGTTTCTTGTTGCATATGCTTCTGCCCTGCTTTAAACAATCTTTCATTTGTAACAAAATGGAATACAGTCATACACTTTTTACACAGTTGCACACTCCTGTATCCAGCATCTTCCTTCCATCATGCTGGCTTTTAATCTGCATCATTCCCATTGACTCAGTCCCAGTCATCTCTCAACTGACAGGATACAGAACTGAGAGCTACATGTTCAAAGCACAGAACAAAATTAATTTTACCCTTGCAATGGCACTGTAATGTACCTATTCATATATATTACACCATGTAATTGGATTCATGTGGGTGGATCCTTGCATCTGTACAGAGCCCCATTGACTTCAGTAGGTCTTTCTATATTTTTAGAGTCTGCAAAGTGTAGATCTGGTTCATGATAGAAGCCTAGAATTGTTGTGAGAGCTGTGGGACTAGATTAATTAAAACTTCAGTGGTTGCCAGGGAGTACTACGGCATGCTCTGCACTGTAAACTATGGCTGAAGTAACAAACCATTACCTCTTCAGGGAGGGCATATCTGTGATTGTTTTATGTCAAGGCACTGGACTGGGAATGGGGTGATTGAGGTCCTGGATCTACCACAGACAACCTGTAGAACCCTGGAAAAATCCCTTCATTCCTCTAGGCCACAGCTCCCCAACTGTGAAAATGGCATAATAATATTTTCCTTCTCCTGCTTTTGGTCGCTTTTACTTATTTAAATTATTAACTCTTCAGAATGGGAATTGCCTCTTCTGTGTACATATCTCACCTGTATGTGCTTCTGTAGGTGCCAACTATCATGAAATCACATGAGAGAGAAAAGATAGGTGAGGTCGTTTCTCTAATTAGACCAGTGTCTGTTGGAGAGAGAGAGAGACAAGCTGAGGTAGAGCTCTGTGTAAGCTTGAAAGTTGGTCTCAAGATGTTACAGAGCTAAGGTGGGTGTGGCAACAGCATTTACTGGGCCAACTTCTTTCAGTGAGAGAGACAAGCTTTCATGAATCTATGAAAACTTGTCTCTTTCACTGACTAGTTGGTCCAGTAAAAGCTATTGCCACACCCACCTTGCCTCTGTAACGTCCTGAGACCAACATGCTAAACAGCAATGCATACACATGAAATCACATTGTCCAGCAGCTGGTGTTTGGAACATTTGTCCCATTGTAAAACAGATTTGAAAAAAATGATGGAGAAAAAGAGAGACACTGATAGTGCATAGGGATAATACGAGTAATAGGGTGCAAAGAACAGACCTGGGAAGGCCTTAATTGCAACAGTGTCTTTCATGTGGTTATGGTCAAGGCATTTAGCATCTCTTCTTCTGTTTTGTCAGCTGTAAAATGGGGACAGTAAGATTTACTTGTGGGGTGTTGTGAGAAGCAGTTAGTCATGTTTATTGAACATGCTGAGAGCAAATAGCACAAAGTATTACTGGTTTGACTGTGGTCCTGCACCCAAATCCTGCTGTACTGTGTAATTATGTCAGTGATTCTCCATCTGCGGCGCAATCAGCACATAGCTGTGGCCATTGTGACATCCTCAGGGCCATATAGGCAGTAGATATATTGTGCGGATGTGGCCCACATAACCCACAGAGCAGCATCTGTGTCCCACAATATTGGCTAGGCTGAGAACCACTGGATTAGATGACATATTCTGGTGCTCTCATTTCACTTTAGTGGTGAATAGAATCTGAGCATGATGTAGAGAGGAAGATAAGCACCAGAACTGGTGGGGCCACATGACCAGGAACTAGGTGATCACCATATATGGAATCAAGAAGGAATTTTTCCCCAGGTCAGATTGGCAGAGGCCTTGAGGGTTTTTTTTTTGTTTTGTTTTTTGTTTTGCTTTCCTCTGCAGCATGGGGCACAGGTCACTTATAGGTTTAACCTGGCGTACTTCTCTGTAACTTTGAAGCCTTTGAATCTTAGTTTGAGGATTTCAGTAACTCAGTCAGGGATTAGGAGTCCCTTACAGGAAGGGGTGGCTGAGCTTCTGTGGCCTGCAATATGCAGGAGGTCAGACTAGATGATCACGGTGGTCCCTTCAGACTTTGAAGTCTATGAGAATTGAGTTAAAAACCATCTAACCTGCACCTGTCCTATTCCAGCTAACCACATGCTCTTCAACATGCTAACAGATATTTCAGGCAGGAAGGCTAATGAGTAGGGACACAATTTGTTCCTGGAGGTCACAGATTCTGTAAGTTCAGCCATCTTTGAAGCATCTGAGGAAGTGGGATTTTTTCCATGAAAGCTCATGTGAAAAATAAACCTGTTAGTCTTAAAGTGCCACACGACTCCTTTTTTTTTTTTTTTTTTTGCTGGACTAGACTAACATGGCTATCCCTTTGGAAATTCACAGATTCTGTGACTCTTCAGGACTCCCATGACTTCTGGGGCAGGCAGGGCTGGAGCAGCTGCCAGCCCTTGAGCTGCTGCTGACCAGCCTGAGCCTTGGGGAAGTAGTGTACTGCGTTCCAGCTGTTCTAGGTTGTTGGAGGTTCCTTGAGGACTGCTGTTGTATACATCTCACAGTAAGAAAGGTAACATAAAGCCACTTTCTTCCCTGTGTCTCAGGTCCATCAGGTTTGCTCCTGACACAGATTGAGTTGTGCCATGCACTTCTCTGTAATATCTGAGCTGCTGATTTACTCTTGTTTATTTGGGCACTGTACTTAAACTGCAGTCCATTTCCATTGGCAAATTAATTTAGAAGATTGGGAATCTCACTTGGCCACTTCAGTTCTAAAACTGTGGATAAATAGCCAGAGGGATAGATACCTTGCATAAGTAAAACCAAGCTGCACCTGCAGCAGGGTCAAGACTGAACTAAAGACAGGAGCCAATGTTTATTCTCATAAACATACAGCGATGCACAGGTATGTTAAAAATGAGTAACTCCATTTACATGGCATGAAAAATGAAGCTATGGGCCTAAGAATAAACTGCAAAAGGCAAGGAAAGGTGTTCAGGCAGGCATGCTGTCCTTTGCAGCCTCGTGGATGTGATTTTTCAAAGCTGCAGAACTGAAATGAGTGTGCTGATCTACACGGCAGTGTGGGTCCACCTTGGTGTCTATGTTGGAGAACCTACAGAGTAGCGTTCTGTGGAATGTTGAGGATTAACCCCGCAGCAGCGTGAAGCTTCCTGGCTTTCATGCATCATTATGAGTTCAAAACTCCAACCAGATTTAGTGAAAGGCTTGCCAGTACTCATCAGATTTTTGGAGCAAGTCTGAGCCAGTGATCATTCTGGAATGAAAATCCAGGCAGTGTGAATCCAAAGAAAATGTTTGCTTGAAGCCCTCTGAAGCATAGCCACTGACTTTTATGCTGTGGCAGAGTCAGCTGCCAATGTACAGAGTGGCTTGCACAGTGGGAGGAAACCCCGCAAAATTCCTGTTGATTAGGGAAATACTTAGACACCTAGAAAATCCTTCTCCCATCTTCTGAGAATTGACTGGCCTTTAGCTCTTGTCCAGGTATGGAAGACTGATAATCCAAGAGCTTGCAAGTTGCAAGGTGAAAGATGGTCATGAGTTAAGGATGTGATCTGAATTCTAATTTGGGCTCTGACACAGATTTCTTTATGACCTTGGGCAAAATACCTAACTCCTCTCTGCCTCTATTTCCCCATCTGTAAAAACAGAGATAATGCTTGCTTCCTGGATAATCTTACAAAAAGCGTGCGTTCACTCACCTGTGGTGACAAGTTCCAAAGGTGTAGCCATGTTAGGCTAGGTTGGCAAAACAAACAACTAGTCTACTCCCCTATCTTTATTTTGCTACCATTCTGCAAGTTCCCCATCTTCAAGTAAGTGTCTGATGACGTGGGATTTGCTCCCATGAAAGCTTTCGTGATAAATAAATTTGTTAGTGCCCCCAGATTCCTTGTTCATTTTCACTTGTTGTGAGTAATGGATGGGTGAGTTGGAGCTATTTCTTATTTAATGGTGCAGGAATTTTCAAAGCTGTGTTAAACTGCAAGTGGCTTTTTGCTCTACTGGGGCTATGATTAGATAATACAGCCTTCCACGTAATCTCTTTAAATGAGACTTAGCAAGGTAGTTAATCATCTTGGCATTGTTTGATGCCTTACTGGCTGACAATGTGACATCAGTAACTTCTGTGCCCGGTTCTAAGGTTCAGTGCACTAATGTTCATAAAGAACTTGTTGAGTCACAGACCAATTATTAGCTATTCTCTTCACTTAGTGATTTTCTCTAATTGTTGATGTTATGCCTTGCTCATGTCTCTCTTGTTATTGACAGCCACTGACATTGCCATGCCTTGCCACAGTGTTACTGGGTGTGATGGACATTGTACATTAGTCAAAGAATGGAATAATTGAAGCAGAGCATGCAGGTGCTCATAATAGCTTGAGAGAAGAAGAGATGGGACAAAATTGAATACAATTTCTTTATTAGTCAAGGTCTTTTTGGTGGCACAGAGTGATGGGAAGGGTATGTGCCCTGTCCCCTTCAAGGAGCAGTATTCTCTGGAAGAAAAGTGACAACTCTGCCATGGCTTTCAGCCTTGTCCTTGTTAAGATTGCGGGCCTTGAAGAGAAGCTTGAACTTTTGTTGTTAGAACCTCCAGTTTAAGGTAATGCCCCTTAATCAAGAGAGCATGGAAGTGTGTGATGTATCTTGATTTTAGTAAGGTTTCTGGCAACCCACCACATGACATTCTCATAAGCAAACTAGGGAAACACAGTTTAGGTAAATTACTATGAAATGGGTACACAACTAGTTGATGGAACATATGCAAAGTTAGCAGTAGCTTGCTATCAAAGTGGGAGATTATATCTAGTGGGGTTCTACAGTGGTCAGTCCAGGGTCGGGTACTCTTCAGCATTTTCATTAATGACTTGGATAATGGAGTACAGAGTGTGCTTATAAAATCTGCAGATAACATCAAGCTGTCAGGGGTTGTAAGCACTTTGGAAGACTGGATTAGAATTCAAAATGACTGAGAAATTGAAGAACTGGTCTGAACTCAACATGATGAAATTCAGTGGAAGCAAGTGCTAAGGACTTCACTTCTGAAGGGAAAAAAATCGAACTCACAACTATAAAATGGGGAATGACCAGGGTAAATAGTAATACAGCTCAAAAGGAACTGGAGGTTACTGTGGCTCACAAATTGGGTATGAAATTCTGTGACCTATAACATATAGGAGGTCTGACTAGGTGATCTAATTTTCCCTCATGGTCTTAACGTTTGTGGATTTTTGAATATATATATATATATATATATATATATATATATATACACACACACACACACACCTCGGGTCCTCTATCAGAGGCCTGGGAGTTTGAGGGTTCTGCGCAGTATCTTAGCTGTTCCTAGCACTGCACTCTTCTGGACAGAGAGCTCTGATGTTGTTCCTGGGATCTGTTGGAGCCACTCTCCCAGCTTAGGAGTCACAGCCCCGAGTGCTCCTACCACCACCGGGACCACTTTGGCCTTCACTTTCCACATCCGCTCTAGTTCCTCTTTCAGGCCCTGGTACTTCTCCAGCTTCTCATACTCCTTCTTCCTGATGTTGCTGTCACTTGGCACTGCTACATCTATCACCACCGCTATTTTCTGGTCCTTGTCTATTACCACGATGTCTGGTTGATTGGCCAGTACCTGCCTGTCTGTCTGGATCTGGAAGTCCCACAGAATCTTAGCCCTGTTATTCTCCACGACCTTCTGTGGGATCTCCCATCTGGTCTTGGGAGGGTCTAGCCCATACACTGTGCAGATGTTCCTGTACACAATGCCAGCTACTTGGTTGTGCCATTCAGTGTATGCTGTTCCAGCCTGCATCTTACATCCTGCCACTATGTGTTGGACTGTCTCTGAGGCCTCTCTGCACAGCCTGCACCTTGGGTCCTGTCTAGTGTGGTAGACCCCTGCTTCAATGGATCTGGTGCTCAGTGCCTGTTCTTGTGCTGCTAGGATCAGTGCCTCAGTGCTGTCTTTTAGTCCGGCCCTTTCCAGCCACTGGTAGGATTTCCCAATGTCAGCCACCTCAGCTATCTGTCGATGGTACATTCCATGCAGGGTCTTGTCTTGCCATGGCACTTCTTCTGCTTGATCTTCCTCCCATGTCTGCTGCTGCTGCCTCAGGCATTCTCTCAGCAGCTCATCTTTGGGTGCCATCTTACTGATGTACTCCTGGATGCTCTGGGTTTCATCCAGGACAGTGGCTTTGACACTCACCAAACCCCGCCCGCCTTCTTTCCGGCTGGCGTACAGTCTCTGGGTGTTGGACTTGGGGTGGAAACCTCCGTACATTGTGAGGAGCTTCCGGGTCTTCACATCGGCAGCCTCCATGTCCTCCTTTGGCCAGCTCACTATACCGGCAGGGTATCTGATGACTGGCAGGGCATACCTGTTGATGGCGTGGATCATGTTCTTCCCGTTGAGCTGGCTCTTCACGACCTGTCTTATCCTTTGGTGGTACTTGGATGTTGCTGTCTTCCTTGCCTCCTCATCGTGGTTCCCATGTGACTGTGGGATGCCAAGGTACTTGTAGCTGGTCTGTATGTCTGCTATGTTGCTTGCTGGTAGTTCCACCCCATCAGTCTTCACTACCTTTCCTCTCTTTACTACCATCCGGCCACACTTCTCCAGTCCGAATGACATCCCAATATCCTCACTGTAGATCCGTGTCAGGTGGATTAGTGAGTCGATGTCTCGTTCATTCTTAGCATACAGCTTGATGTCATCCATGTAGAGGAGGTGGCTGATGGTAGTTCCACTCTTGAACTTGTATCCATATCCAGTCCTTGTGATTATCTGGCTGAGGGGGTTCAAGCCAATGCAGAACAGCAGTGGGGCAGTGCATCACCTTGGTATATGCCGCACTCTATGGCCACTTGTGCAAGCTGTCTTGAGTTGACTTCCAGTGTTGTCTTCCACAGTCCCATTGAGTTCTTGAGGAAGGTCCTTAATGTCCTATGTAATATATAATATATATAATATAGGTGACTGGATAGCGTAGTGGTTAAGTGTGCCGTAGTGGTTAAGAGTGAGGTCGTTTGATACGGGAGACTGGGGTTCAAATCCCGGTGGGTACCTGTCTACCTTCCCAGTAGGGGTCCTTGGGCAAAAGACCCCCTAACGCCTCACTTGCCTACCTCGAATATGAGAGTGACATGAACTAGGAGAGTCATGCGGCTCGGATGTCGCCCGGATTAACAAGATCCACGCCAGATGTTGGGGAACCAGGACAATCTGACGATAAGTGGGCTACTGGAACAAACCATGCATGGACGAGACAAGAGAACCTGGAATTGATGGAATGCTACTACAACAGCAGACCTAATGAGAGGGGATATATGAAATGCATGAGGGGACTATGGATGGACAAAAGACCTACATCCACACTAACTGAGAAACAGCTAGTTACCCAGCGCTTCAACATAGTAAAGAGGCAGCTGCTCTCATAACTGGAGATAGACCAACTCCACATTACCTCCCGGACTCGAGAAGAAGCCCCAGAAGAGCAACTAGATGTGCAGCCACCACCTGAAGCTGGAACTTCACTGCCACCCCCTCCATTACAGAGCACAGCAGCTGATATGAGGCATAAGATCATGGATAAACTAGCTACAGTCAACCCTCGAGACTGATTACCAAGGCTCGTTGGAGAAGTACTATCAGATAGTACGCTAGAAGATGCCAATAGAGCCCTAATGACAATTCCTACTACCACCATCACTGAAACCAATGAACTGGTATATGCTACAGCTCTATAATCCTGGAGATGCTTGGCTACACAATCAAGAACACCAGTACATACCCCCCCTGGAAAATGAGGTTGGAGGATAAGATCAAGGCAACCCGGAAAGAAGTTAGCCAGCTGGTGGAACTACAGAAGGGTGTAGAAATTAAGGATAGGACTCGGCTACTGAGAAAATACAAGGGCCTGACTCCATCTGAAGCCCTAGAGACTGCTAAACAAAGGCTCACAGCACTGGCTACCAGGCTAAGGAGATACACTAGAGAAGCAGAGGCCAAAAAGATAAATGCCCTGTTCTCCAAAGAACCATCCAAGGTGTACTCCCAACTGCAGTGCAACAACACAATAACAGCAGAGCCACCAACAGCAGAAACTGAACAGTACTGGAAGAACATCTGGGAGAAAGAGAAGACTCATAACACCAGTGCAAAGTGGCTTCAGGACCTGAGAAGAGACCACAGCAATCTCCCGGAACAGGAACCAGTCACCATCACAGTAGCCGACATCCAACAGTGGGTCAAGAACATGAAGAGCTGGACAGCACCTGGCCCGGACATGATCCACACGTACTGGCTAAAGAAGCTAACAGCAGTGCATGAACATCTAGCAGCACAGATGAACCAGCTGCTAGCAGCAGGCTCCCACCCAGACTGGCTAACACAAGGAAGGACAGTGCTGATCATGAAAGACCCCCACAAGGGAACAGCACCATCCAACTACCGGCCAATAACCTGCCTCCCCACAACATAGAAAGTCCTATCAGGCATCCTAGCCGCCATCCTAGCCGCCAAGCTACAGGACCACATGGGCCAGTACCTGAGCACAGCTCAGAAGGGCATTGGGAACAACACCAGAGGCTCAAAACACCAGCTGCTCATAGATAGAGCAATCGCCCAAGACTCAAGGTCTAGACAGACCAATCTGTGCACAGCCTGGATTGACTACAGGAAAGCCTACGACTCAATGCCGCACACATGGATCTGTGAATGTCTGGCGCTATACAAAGTCAACAGGACACTAAGGACCTTCCTCAAGAACTCAGTGGGACTGTAGAAGACAACACTGGAAGTCAGCTTAAGACAGCTTGCACAAGTGGCCATCAAGTGCGGCATATACCAAGGTGATGCGCTGTCCCCGCTGCTGTTCTGCATTGGCTTGAACCCCCTCAGCCAGATAATCACAAGGACTGGATATGGATACAAGTTCAAGAGTGGAACTACCATTAGCCACCTCCTCTACATGGATGACATCAAGCTGTATGCTAAGAATGAACGAGACATCGACTCGCTAATCCACCTGACACGGATCTACAGTGAGGATATTGGGATGTCATTCGGACTGGAGAAGTGTCGCCGGATGGTAGTAAAGAGAGGAAAGGTAGTGAAGACTGATGGGGTGGAACTACCAGCAAGCAACATAGCAGACATACAGACCAGCTACAAGTACCTTGGCATCCCACAGTCACATGGGAACCACGATGAGGAGGCAAGGAAGACAGCAACATCCAAGTACCACCAAAGGATAAGACAGGTCGTGAAGAGCCAGCTCAACGGGAAGAACATGATCCACGCCATCAACAGGTATGCCCTGCCAGTCATCAGATACCCTGCCGGTATAGTGAGCTGGCCAAAGGAGGACATGGAGGCTGCCGATGTGAAGACCCGGAAGCTCCTCACAATGTACGGAGGTTTCCACCCCAAGTCCAACACCCAGAGACTGTACGCCAGCCGGAAAGAAGGCGGGCGGGGTTTGGTGAGTGTCAAAGCCACTGTCCTGGATGAAACCCAGAGCATCCAGGAGTACATCAGTAAGATGGCACCCAAAGATGAGCTGCTGAGAGAATGCCTGAGGCAGCAGCAGCAGACATGGGAGGAAGATCAAGCAGAAGAAGTGCCATGGCAAGACAAGACCCTGCATGGGATGTACCATCGACAGATAGCTGAGGTGGCTGACATTGGGAAATCCTACCAGTGGCTGGAAAAGGCTGGACTAAAAGACAGCACTGAGGCACTGATCCTAGCAGCACAAGAACAGGCACTGAGCACCAGATCCATTGAAGCAGGGGTCTACCACACTAGACAGGACCCAAGGTGCAGGCTGTGCAGAGAGGCCTCAGAGACAGTCCAACACATAGTGGCAGGATGTAAGATGCAGGCTGGAACAGCATACACTGAATGGCACAACCAAGTAGCTGGCATTGTGTACAGGAACATCTGCACAGTGTATGGGCTAGACCCTCCCAAGACCAGATGGGAGATCCCACAGAAGGTCGTGGAGAATAACAGGGCTAAGATCCTGTGGGACTTCCAGATCCAGACAGACAGGCAGGTACTGGCCAATCAACCAGACATCGTGGTAATAGACAAGGACCAGAAAATAGCGGTGGTGATAGATGTAGCAGTGCCAAGTGACAGCAACATCAGGAAGAAGGAGTATGAGAAGCTGGAGAAGTACCAGGGCCTGAAAGAGGAACTAGAGCGGATGTGGAAAGTGAAGGCCAAAGTGGTCCCAGTGGTGGTAGGAGCACTCAGGGCTGTGACTCCTAAGCTGGGAGAGTGGCTCCAACAGATCCCAGGAACAACATCAGAGCTCTCTGTCCAGAAGAGTGCAGTGCTAGGAACAGCTAAGATACTGCGCAGAACCCTCGAACTCCCAGGCCTCTGGTAGAGGACCCGAGGTTGAGGATGACACATACCACCCATAGGGGGTGAGAGAGGAATTTTTATTAGTATTTTCTGATTATTTTAAATCTAAATCACATTTTGTATTTGAATTTGAAATAAACTTTCCTTTCTCCAACAGAAAGGGGAAAACAACAAATTTTAAATCAAAACATGTTTTTTCCTTTTGATTGAAAAGAAATTTTTCTCTTATGAAAAATCAGCACATGTTAAATGACTGAAAAGTGTTGGCAGTGGCTGAAAAGCTGGTTTTGTTAGAAATTATTTCATCCAAAATGTTTTTTTAACCAGTCCTCCCAATAACAAGAATGGAAGGTCACTTAGCCTGCTCTTGTACAACAGAAAGAGAAGTCCAACACTCCTGACTGTCCAAAGAGAGGTGGGCATGATGTTTGTTTATCAACCACAGCTATTTTTCTCCACTGAAGCAAAATGCGTGAACAAAATTTTCTCAAGGGGCCATTTTTAAATGATTCTGGGAGTCTGTCAACCACTTCAGGGTTTTATGTTCAGTTTTGGTGAATTTCAAGTTAATTTCCTCCGCCTTTTTCTGTCACTCTTCTAAGATGAAAATCATCTGAAATTCACCATAATGCACAAACAGTTATCCAGCAGTTGGGGGCTTGGCAGCCTGCAGACCATGGTTTATGATGAGAATTGTCCCTGGCAAAATTCTTTGCACATTGGGGAGCTAGCCTCATGCTGTTTCACTGGGATGCTGAGAGGCTCTTACATGCTTTTATCACATCCCTGCTAGATAATTGTTGCTTGTTATTGGAGACGCTAATACCTCCCCCAGGTCTTTGCAATTGTGAGCAGAACTCTGCTATTAGAATGGTTCATCAAGGATAAACTCTCTGAGCTGGGCTTACAGAAGTTTACAGGCTTCTGGAGTAGCAATGGAATAAATTTGAACTTTTGTGGGCATATCCTTCAGCCTCTTTCAAGCTTTGATTCTTTGTTTCCAAAAGAGCTTGTTTTATGGTACTCCTTCATGTACAACCTCCATCCTAAGCCTGAAGGATGAGTGTGGGGTGGGGTGGAGGGGACAGGCAAACAAATAATCTTTAATATTAATCTTTTTGGTTTTGAGAGCATTTTCTGTGTCTGACTTGTATACAAGAGACAATGAAAGGAAGAATGACAGTCTAATGGACTGGGGTTCATTTTCTGGTTCACGTATGAATACTTGGTGAGATCTTGGACAAATCACTTAATTGACCATGTGCTTCAGTTGCCCATCTGTAAAACTAGGGAAGATCCCTCCCTGCCTTGCAGGTATACTGAAAAGATACAGTTCATTAGTGGGCAATGATACTTCCTTTCTTTGTACAGTGTTTTTCATCATTAGATTTCAGAACACCATTCCAAGAAGAGCTAGGTGTTATTTCTGTGTGACCAGGTGATAGGGGATAGGATGAAACTGGAGTGTTGGTCAAATACTGGGTAGTCAGTGGATTTTTTTTTCATTTGATACATTTATAATCAAAAATGATTCCAAACCATCTTTATATCCCATTAATATGAAATGGAGAAAAGACAATTGGATTGTTTTTAAACAGGGTCTTGTCTGTTGTTTTTCCCTGGGCTGTTCTGGTAGAAAAACCACTTTTCAAAAAACAAAAATTACTAAAACAGAAAACAATTAATGACATTTTTTGGGTTAAAAGTTTGCCCTGTCACTGATTTATTTCCGTTACAGGTAGAAAAATCACAAGTCTCCTAGGGTGCGATACAATCCCATATTAGTTCAGTGGGAGGGACTAAATGACCCAGGAAGCCCTTAGGAAAGAAAAAAACATATGTATTTTTTAAAAGTTTTTTAGCATCTACGATGGCTAGTTGCCACTATTTGGCACTGACTGACTTAAAGCCCAGCAACACGAACTGCAGAAACAGTGAAGAAGGCAGGTAGCCTTAATGAAACATCAGATGGTAATTTATAGATTTATGTTCAGTATTCTAGGCAAATGATGCTCACATTTCATGAGACTATGTCACACTTCGTGTATGTGTGTGTGTGTTGTCTGACTCATTGGAATCTTGTCTCTTTTGCATATTGCCATAGCTTTCAAGACTGCCAAACAGGTTGGTGTCCAATGTATCAAACATCAGGAAATAGGTAACTCTGCATGCACAAAAATGGAATTCGATCCTGGTTATTGGGTGAACCAATGCCCAATGAATCTCAATGGGAAGACTCCTATTAGAGGTTTTCCTGTCCAGGGCTTTGCAGGACTTTAGTCAATGAAAATGAAAATAGAAGAGCTAATTCACTTCCCATTCTAGCAGAGTAACTCAGCCTTAGTCTACATTTGCCCCACTTTCTGGCAGCAGTCAACAGGAGATACGTGAGATACGTAAAATACCTTGCATAGCTCCCATCGCCTTACTAATTTCCACTTACTGCACCCTACACACTGTGCTAAAGTGAACAGAAGCGCTATCTGGTTGCCATAGTGCTACGCTACTTCTGGGGCTGAAGTTACTGATGTGCACTCCAGAGCAATTGAGCATCTTGACAGCCCAATCAATCAAACCTCAAAGAGTTCACTGATGGTGGTGATTTTGTCGCCATCAGTATAGACATGCCTTCAGTGTGAGGGTCAACTTCGTTTTGAGGGCTAAGGGTCAAACTGTGGCTGTGTGAAATTGTGAAGGAGGGACAGAGTTTAAGCAACCTTTTTTCCCCCTCCATGTCCCCAAGCAGGGGCAGGCTCCAGTGGAATACCTGCAAGCTCTGTGCTTAGTTTAGCACTGCTATGCAAAAAGGGGTAAGAAGGATACAGACCTGTGTACCCTGTTTACACTCCTGGGCCAGTCTGCTGCAAAAGGGAGTGCGCGCAACACCTCCATTCAAGGGCCATGCTCCCCTGTCAGGGTAGAGCTTTGAGGTTTTCTGAGCTTTCCTTGTAGGTTTCCCTGAGATTTTCTGAGGCTCCTGATGGAGTGGTGTAGCTCTACCTTACACACTGTGCAAGTCCTGATATTGCTCTCCTCCAAGTTAATGGCAAAACTCCCAATGACTTGCTCAGGGTAGGGGCAGACCATTCAAGTCATTATGGCACTGGGAGTATTTTGTGGAAGGGTATTGGTGTCAGTGAGTAGCTCTCCCTCTTTGCTTAAAACACTTATGTAGAAGGTCTCAATTGGAAAGCTAGTAAAATCCAAGCTGCAAACACGTGTGTGCCAGATCTGCACATCAAAGAGAGATGCACCTGAAAAACGTCTTTTAGTTGTTTGAGTGGGTTGTGTGTAGGAGAGCATGAAACGAAGGACTCATGACACACTTGGCCTCATTCTCCCTTGTGCTGGACCATGGGTAGTCTAGATATACCTCTGCAAAGAATCCAATGTCACCCCAAACTATAGAACTCTATTCAGTGGTCAGGCCCATATGCTAAAGTCTGAAACAAGTTTAAGTATCTTCTTGAATCTGTGTCCTATTCCCTTCAAACAGATGCTCTAGTATGTCTATCTCTGTAGGCCTTCATCTGGCAGTTCTCACAGAAGCATTTTCACTGGTAGATTCCAATGTGCATGACCAAAGACCTCAATATCTTTATTCCCGTTTTATGGATTGGGAAACTGAGGAAGAAGGACCTGATGTGACTTGCCTACTGTCACTGAGTGGGTGAGACAGGAATAGAACCTAGGTTGTTTGAGTCCCACATCCATGTTCTATCTCCTGGGTCCCAGGGTGAGAGTACGGATTGTAGGACAAGGCTTGTTCTGTGCTCATAACCAGAGATATGAGCCCTTCTTTGTCTGACACGGATAACACACTAAATGCAGTCAAGAAACAAGTTTCAGCCTCCCACAGTGGCCAAGCTGATGGATGCAGTAAAGAGAATGTGAAAAACAAGATGTCTGTTGAGAGTTTAAGTATTCATGTCATGGCAGGTTTTGGTGCAGAACCAAATGCATGATGGCAGTACACTGATCCACTAGGATTGCTTGGTCCTTCAACTAGTGCATGAATCTTAATCCTGCAGTTGTCCATATGAATTTGACAGTTGCGTGACACTTAATGCCACAAGCATCAACCAGACACCTGTTGGAGGCTCAAACAGCATCAGCCAGCCTCTATTGTCATACTTCATAGAGCAGCCAATAACTACACGGGTATCTTAGCTTTTCAGTACATTTGTTTTGTGCTAATAAACAGCAGCAACAACTCAATAAAGCCCTCTAAAATGTCAAGCTTTGCAAAAGTACTGGGGTAAAACCATAGTAGAATGTCATATTAGTCCTGTCACAAAAATTGCATAGAGGGCAAAGTACACAAAAGAATGTAGGAAAATTATTAGACCATCATCAAAAGCAGGTGATTTGAGGTTTTGCCATTTGTTTTTAATTTCCCCGTGTCTGATTCTAAAGAAACTCCTGCTTCAGACCTCTCACAATCTCAGATCGCTGTTGTCCTTGATGCCAAGGGAATGGCCTGACTGTTGAGGATTAAGTCAGAATTTTAAGATGACACTTTCAAGAAGTAGCATCTAAGATAAACCAGAGAGATGAGAGTGCATACTTCTGCTTGCTGATCCTGTATTTGTGCACAAACAAGCGTTTATGCCCCTAAGTAGATCATTTGCAAGAGCAAATGCAGGCAGAAATTTGCTACATACATTCATTGTTTGGCCCTTAGTATTAATTCAGAATTAGGATTTTTTCTTTTTCCATTAAAAAAGAAATGTAACATACTGTAGATGACAGTGCATAAGGCATAGGCTGGGGTAATCAATTATTTTTTGTCAAGATCTGAAATTCTTGGCTTAGATAGAGTCAAGGTCCAGACTCCAGAGAAAATAATAATAAAGTTATGGCAAGTACAAAGTAAGGGTGATAAAAGTAATGATCATAATAATAAATAAAAAAGCATATGCTGGTTTAAAATTGGCCCACGGTCCACCTATTGACTGCCTGTTACATAGACATTTCTTCCATTGTAAAATGACATCTGAGTTGGTGCATCAAACCTTGGTGACAGTCTCTGCACAGGGGCTTCAACTGCACGCTATAGCACATCTGAAAACAGTCTAGTGAGCCATTACCTGTTGATCAGTCAATGTGTGTGTATCTGCACAGCAATTAGACGATCACAGCTGGCTTGTGTCATTTGACTTGGGATAGTGGGGCTCAGAATAAAGAGGTGTTTAACTACAGAAATGCTTCTCTATCTTTCGCAGGTTGCAACACACTTGGTGGCATATCACAACCTTACAGGACACACCAGGCACACTCCTATCCCTAGCTTAGGCCAAATCCAACCATCTCCCTGGCTCTCCACGACACCCTTACCACTGTGTGGTGACACAGTAATGTGTCCTGACACACTGGTTGAGAACCACTGAACTGCAGTCTACACTTCAAGTCTGGGGCTGGAGTCTGGACCACAGGACTGTGGGAGGGTCCAAAAGCTCAGGCTGTAGCCAGAGCCCAAATCTACACAGCAATGAAATAGGCTGGGAGCCTGAGGCAGTAAGGCATTTGATATGGTTTCATATGGGGAATTGTTGTTGTTAGTTAAATTGGAAAAGTTGGGGATTAATATGAAAATTGAAAGGTGGAAAAGGACTGGTTAGAAGGGAGACTACAGCATGTGATACTGAATGGTGAGCTGTCAGGCTGAGGGAGATTTCTACTGGAGTTCCTCAGGGATAAGTGTTGGAACCAATCTTATTGGACCTTTTTATTACTGACCTTGGCACAAAAAGTAAGAATGTACTAATGAAGTAGGCTGATGACACAAAGTTGGGAGGGGTTGCTGATACAAATGAGGATTGGGATATCATACAGGAAGATCTGGATGACTTTGTAAACTGGAGTAATAGGAATAGAATGAAATATAAAAGTGTAAATTGCAAGTTAATACATTTAGGTTCTGTGCCAATGTGGACATGAGCAAATGGATATAAACTAGTCAGCGGAAAGTTTAGATTTCAAATTAGACATCAGTTTCTAATCATTTGATGAATGAAGTTCTGGAATAGTTTTCTAAGGGGAACTGTGGGGGCAAAAAATATAGATGGCTTCAGTCTTGATAAATTTATGGAGAGTGTGATGAGAACCTAGTTTGGCAATTAGCTGATGTTTGATACTGAAATGGGATAGGTTCTGAGTTATCACAAAGAATTCTTTCTTGGGTGTCTGGTGAGTGAGTCTTGCCCACATGTACAGGGTTGAACTGATCACCATATTTGGGAAGGAATTTTCCCCCCACGCAGACTGGCAAAGGTTCTGGGGGTTTTTCACCTTTCTCTGTAGCATGGGGCATGGCTCACTTGCTGGTGGATTCTCTGTGTCTTCAAGTATTTAAACCATGATGTGAGGACTTCAGTAAGTCAGTCATAGGTTAGAGTTCTACTACAGAAGTGGGTGGGTGAGGGTCTGTGGCCTGCATTATGCAGAAGATCAGACTAGATGATCATATTGGTCCTTTCTGACCTTAGACTCTATGAGTCAGTTGGCACAGGCCAACCGTGGGTTTTTCTTTGCTGTGTAGACATGCCCTGTTTTGGTGTATGGTTTTGTGTCACTTCAGTCCATTAGGAAGGAGTGATGACTGGACATTAGAGCAATCTCTGTGTTGTGGTTGAAGTGTTTGGTAAAAAGGCTTCTGGAAGGCAATAATTTGCGCCACTTAGTTGACAGATCATGTAGGAACAAAGGGGATTTTTCTGAAGGGGAAAACTGGAAACATGATACCAAAAATACAACATGTATCTAGGGGAGCTCTTTCAGACTTTGAACCCTTGAGCCTTCCCTCTATAATTTCACTTCAGTAAAAATCTAATTAATTGGTGGTTAAATACAATCTTCATAAAGCTTTAGTTTGTAATCTATCTTTTCCTGTAGCCTATCCTTCTACCTGAAATGGAGTGACCAGACTTTACTCTGTAACCTCTATTAGTGGCTTTGTCCTATATAAGACATTACCACCTCTGGCTTCCCCCCAACACACACCCTTGTCCCAGTTTTTCACACTTGCTGTCTGGACACCCTCACCTGAAACAATTAAGTGCTGTGAAAACTCTAGCTTAAGACCTCATAAAGAAGCAGGGAAATATTGAAACAGGGAGCTCTACTCTTGTGGTGGATTTTCTTAGTATAATCAGCCTTGCTTTGAGAAATAAACCTGAGCATAACAATGACCTGGAGTAGGTGAGATACTGCTACAAGAGAAGCACCCCTCACTGCTCACACAGCTATGTAAGAAAGGCTCAGGGCTTCAATATTAGGTGTCTTAGCAGGCCAGGGTGAAGGTGCACTGGCTCATATGTGTTGCCTGGTACTGCATGCTAGAGAAGGGCATATACTAAGATACCAGATCTAGCCTCTCCCTGTTTGTGGGTGTGAAGACCATCTCTACTGTGCTCACTGTGCCCCTCTAATCTCAGTTTTATCACTCCATCACTGTCCCGAGCACTACATTCACCACCACCATGTCACACTACTGCATTATTTTACTTAGTTCAGGAGGTGTACCTATTTCAGCCTAATGTCTTGCTGTGTAAGGCCAACATCTACCATTCCTAGACATAGGACACAATCAGACTCCTGAACCCAGTTTTAATTTTGGCTCAGAGAGATCAGCTTGCATGAACATCTAGAGATATAAGATGGTTTGACAGTGGCAGCAAGAATGGCTCTTGCCACAGATTCAGGAGGGTGTAGAATAAGCCATCATGGCTGCTTTCCAGGCCATGATAGACTCAGAAAAATGTTACTTAATGATTCAGTGAATGCCCCTGGCTTGTCTTCTGCTCTTTGGTAAATAATGTGCATATTTGAATTGCTGCCATTTCACCTTCCATATGGACCACCTGGCTTTAAGAAGGCTTTTGGCTACAAGAGGGTCAGGCCACCATCGTGTTGGTCTATCAGATGGTCCAGTTGGTTGGCACAGGGAGTGCCAGTGTACAAAATGGCATGGAAAATCAAAGAGCAGATTTTTTGTTTAGATCTCTTCCTCTCAGACACAATGGAAATCTCTGGGGTTCCTCAGAACAGGACCTCCTCCATATGTTGTTACTGGCTACAGGAGCCAGGTTGCAGTGAGGGGGCTGTGTTAATGACTGGGGACCCAGATGGAGCACTGAGAGGCAGCAGCCACCGATGCAATCATTGCCAGTTCAGATAGAAAAATTTGGACTAGTGGTTTTCCTGCTTCAAGACAGCTCCAAACTATCATTTTTTGGAAACATGGTTTCCAGGAATCCTAGGAAAAGATGCACAAAGAACTTGGAGAGAATTGGTATGATAGTGTAGAGGATACAGTGATGAGAAAATACTAGGATAGGAAGCATGACGTGAAGAGCTGATGCAGTCATATCAGTGGTTGGCTTGATTTAAGGGCTGTGACACCTTATTAATAGCTTGCTGTAGGTCAAGGGATGGGAGGAATCCATAGTTTGGAGCAGATCAGAGAATGGAGCCAGTTCCAGGAGAGGAAGCTAGGGAGCAAGAATGACTAGGGGCATTGTGACTTGTAAAGTAAAGCAACATTTTCCTGTACATCTAAGTCAGGTTGATTTCTGATATAGTTGGGTATATATAAAAGCTTAGTTATGTTGCCCAGCCTGACAGTATCCCTTAATTGTTTGATTACAAAGGGTGGATCATACAGTATGTGAGAGAAATAAAAATAACTAGAGCCTTGCGTGGATACAAAAATGTGGAACCGCATCTGCTCAGTGATAGCATTGATCTGATCTGAAATCTGCACGCCAAGGTTTAGCTGCATCTATATAACTGCATCTGCAACCAAGCTTGGGCTCACATGCAGCATTCCACCCACTTTTTCCTTTCTTGTTTGTGGTTTGCATGCTGTGCTATCAATCAGATTTCCTTACCCACCAATGAAATCTCTGATTGACAGCAATGTCTTGCCAACTGGAACCAAGAAAAGGAAGAAGTGGGCAGGGGAATGAGCCAATCAAAGGCCAGCAGTGACTCTCCAAGTCCTACCTTGAGACTCTGATTGACTGGCAGATCACAATCTAGGATTGGCCAGCGTGCTTCCTGGTTTCCCTGCATGCTGCAGACACAGATCAGCACAGGGGCTTCAGCAGTGGATCACATTGTGAGAATTTAAAAATAGAAGCTGCATCAGTGAGTTGATCTGCAGCAGTGGGTCTGTGGTTATCTGCACTTGCACCCGCAGATGCAGATAACCATGGATCTGCAGTGAATACCCATGGATTTGTAGGGCTGTAAAAATAACCTTTTGCATGCTCATATCACTTTTCATCTGAGCATCTATGGTATAGACAAGAAATCTATCCTGTAGATATCACTTTGTTGTTTAAATCTTATGGGATTGCTGTGAGTTAGGTAGTAAAAATATCAGTCCAGTCACAGATGGGCAAACTGAGGAACAGAGTAACATTTTCAAACACTCCTCTTAAGTGAGTTACAGACCCATGTTCCATTTTGTAGATCCCTTTTGATTTTCCCTTTTTGGAGGGATTTAAGCTTCTAAGCAAAGCTGGTGGAATTTTTCAATGAAATGCCAAGTTTTTGAAGCCAACTCTTTTCATGGGAAAGAGTCTGTTCAACAAATTTCTCAACTCAGAAATGTTTTGGGGGGGGGAAGGATTAAAATTGTCAAAGTGCTATTTCAACATTTACAAAATGAAACATTGTTCTTCTGATTCAGCATGACTCTTTGTTTAGAAGTGTAAGGTAATTAGAGTACCCCCCTTTTTTTAAAAAAAAAAAAAAAGACAAAATGGAGGTGAAGCATTCCAAAATTATGAGAATGAAGCATTTTGATTGATCCAAGCTGATTTTTATTTTATTTTATTTTATTTTATTTTATCAGTTAATGGAAATTTTAGAGATTTCACCTGTTTGTTCTGAGATGGGAAAAGTTTTTCTAAGCAGTTTCTGACCCCTCTCTCCTCTTGAGTCACTTAGGTGATTTTGAAAATCTTCCCCAAGGCCTGATTTTTATAAATGCTGAGCATCAGCTCCTCCTAACTTCAAAGGAAGTTGAAGTTCTACAGAGCCACTGAAAATCAGGTCATGCACGATCTGCCCAGGGTCACTCCATGAATTAACAGCAGACTTGGGAAAAGAGCTCAGAACTTTCTAACTGTGAGATACGTGCTGCAGTCACTAGTTCATATTGCTGTCTGCTCTGAGCTAGACGAGTTCTCCTGTCCTTCAAATGCCAGAGAACATTCTAAGTTGTAAAAGAATTCCTGTCTTGTCTTGAGCATGTTATATGTAGAGCGAGAAGGCCTTATTACTAGTGTATTTTAAAGAGTGAATGCAGTTTTGCTGATTATATTTTTTTTCCCCCCACTGCATTTGTTGCCTGTAAACCCCCAAAGCATCCAGTACAACTGAGGTGCTTGCCTGTGGGCTGTGATTTGACTTCTGCCAACAGAGACTTCATTACTGGCACTTAGGAAGTGGTTTACTTAATAATGTGGTATAACTGGGAAGATGTAAATCAAAGCTGTTTTCAAACAGCTTCATCCACCACTGCAAGTGAAATGTAGGAGGCTTAGTCATTCCTGTCTCTCTCAAGTCCCTTTCTGCTGTCCTTGACTCTCTGATTGGGGTACGTGGGAGATTTATAACCCAGATCACTTTAAAATAAATGGTCTCTTTCTGCAGGAACACACAAACAACAGCTTGGATCCTCCTCTTCCTGCTTCTTGGCCAGTATCTTGTTTAAATGCATAAGGCATGAAAAATAGTCTTTCCTGAGCCAGATTCCAAACATACTCAGAAACTGGCTTGTTTTTAGCACTGGGTGCCAACTTCCATGTGGGTACAGTCACATGTTTGGTGTGTCTGTGGGTTAGGGTTTGAGTTGCTCCTCTGTTAAACCAGTTTTAGGTTGGTATAAATTCATGGATTTCAGTATATGTAAAACTTGCCTTACAGAGAGGCAAATCAGGCCCAATGCTTTGTATTTGTTTATGCCTGCCATCTGTATGGCTTGTTGTGCTGCCAACCTTGTCTTAGGAATGGAGACCAGAAAAGCATCTTGTGTACGGGGAAGGCTGACTGAGCTGACATTGATCTCTTTGGTCTCTAATATAAAGATCAATCAAAAAAATATGCTGCATGAAAGGAGATTTTTTTTCTATCTGAAGAGTAACATTCACTGCTGTAGGTTACTTATTGGTAAGGGGAAAAAACGGATTTTAAATGTGTTTTCATACTGGGATGCCCTCAGTGAGCTCAGTCTGGGTGAACACATACTTCAATTAGAAGAACTGTAAGAAGAAATTAATCCCCAGCTCCCTTCCTTCCCCAGGAGTTGTAGACTGGCTGCATGGAGAAACTTTTGCTGAGTATCATTTTGGGTAGAGAGAGTGTGTGTGTGTGAAGGAAGAGAGATCAGAGAAGAGGAGGTACAGAGCAAGCCATGCAGCAGCATGTGAGCTTGGTTCAGGGGCCTAGAAAATTTAGAGAGCTTTTGGATCTGTTGGGCTAAATAGGCTTTGGACTGTAAGCTAAGAATCAGTTTTTTTGTTTCTGTTCTTTCTGTGTTTGGGGAGGCAGGAACCTTGTGTTCCTTGGGGCAAAAACCCCAAGTTTGCGTCAAAGAAAATGCCAGATTGCAGCATCAATTTTTAGACCCATCTAAAACATGGGTGGCCCATGGGAGCCTTTCTTCAGGCCTCCAGATGGGCCTGGCCAGAGCATGGTGGCCACCCCTCACTTCTGACCCTGTCCGTCCCCCCCACTACATGTAGTAATATCAGGGAGCATGGGAGCTGCCCCCTCCCACCACTTGAACGCAGAATTGGTGTCTGGGGCTGGAATGTGGCTGCCTCTCCCAGCCCTGCTTCTTCTCCCACTCCTCTCTGGGCTGCCTAGAGGCAAATGTGGCCCTCAGGCCAAAAAGTTTGGCCACCTCCATCTAAAATATCCCAGGACCTTAGAATTTGATGAATTGCTTGGGCCTAAAAGGGGGCAAGATCATCATACACACAACTTACAAATCCTTTTCTAGGAGGGGAATTCATTGTGCCATAACTTGTGTGGTTCTTTGTGATCTGCTTCAGATTTGTTCATGTTTGTAGGCTGGTATGTTTCAGTATCTGGGTAGATTCTTGTGAGATCTGTGTGATCACTGGAAGGCACAAGCTGCACTTCTGCTGTTACACAGGGGCACTCAATTCGTAACCAGCCCTGCTGGAAAGCAGGGAGAGATCCTGCTCTTAATGACCTCCTTCTCTTAATAAATGGTTGGGTTTTGTGATCTCTGTCTCTAGATTTCTTTGTGTTTACTTAGTAGCTAAATTGCGTTTTGCTATGTGGACAGTAAGGCCAAGTTGGAGCCTTGCTTTGCAGAAATGCTCTTTGACCTAATTATGAATGTTCTCATTGCGTGGAACTCACCTTTCTAAAAGGTCTTCAACTTGTGGGGGACTTGATTGTGATTGTACTTGGTTTGGGGTGCTGAACAACTGGAACATTACCAGCTGCTTTCTTAAAGGTCCTCCAAGACTGAATTAAATCTGTTTCGAGAGATGTTACCTTGGCTTTCAACAAAGTCACTTGTTGATCAAGGTTATTTCATTTACTTTTAATGGTCTGAATGGGCTTTCTCAATCATAACTGTCTGGTCATCTTTTCATTTATATTTTGCACTGTCATTTAAAATTTTGTTCTGACCAGCTATTTATTTTGCCCTGAATGAAATCTAATGACAATGGAAGAGGCTAGAACCATTCTGCATTTAGGCACAAATTGGTGTAACTTTATTGAATTCAACTGCCTTTAACTCTGAAGTAGCTACATGTTTAGACTATGATGATGTGTCATCGTTTGATTTACCATATATACTTGGGTATAAGCTGGTCTGGGCATAAGCCCCCCCCCCCC
>ML681981.1:41376896-41476007 GCA_007922195.1 Podocnemis expansa | reverse complement strand
CCCCCCCCCCCCCCAATGTCCAGGCCGACCCCCCCCCCCCGGACCCCCTTACTTGGCCGCTCCAGATGCCGGGGTCCCCTCCTTCCTCCAGCCCCAGCCGACTCTCCAATTTGGCTGCCAGGCAACACTGGGGCTCCGGCCTGCCGTATGGTCAGGAAAAGGGCTGTCTGGGGCTGTCTGCCGTATTCTCCCTAGCATAAGCTGAGTGCCTGTTCTGAAGCCAATTTTCAGGCACAAAATTCTCGGCTTATACGTGATGATATACTGTAGTTATGTCTACAGCTCCCAAAGTGGATTGGGTCTCCTTTGTGCTAGAAGTTGTAATTACAGCAACTCGTCATGAGAGGTGGTTGAAATTTTTTTTTGACCAACAAATGCCCGTTCAGATTAAAGGAAAATTTTCACAGAAATTGGATTCTTTTGTATTTATCATTTGTATTACAAAAATTTAATATAATTGAAACTTCTTTTTTGACAAAATTCCAAAAGCTGAAATTGTTGTAGCCTTTGTCAACTAAGAATTTTCATCTTACCTGCATTGCCATTCTTTTTCATTTTTCTTTTCCTCCTCCTATTTCCTGGGGAGGGAGCAATTCACTAAATGAAACCCATGAATGTGTGGTTGTTTATGTTGTAAAACAAAAACAATATTTTGTTTCTCTTTGTTTTTAAAGTAGCTCCAAAATCTGTGGAAACATCTGAACAAAATATTTTTTTTTCCCCAAATCTTTTCAGGTAAAACATCATTTTTCAATGGCCTGATTGAACACTTTCCCTTACCATTAGATTCTCTCAGTTAGTATTTATATTGATGTGTAGCTTGACAAAAACTCAAGTTTGCTGCTACTTTGATATGTTATTTATTCTGTTATTTTGTACAGAAGGTGTGTACAGCACTTTGGGAATGTTGTGTGGGATGACATAGTAATGCTCTTTTGTTGTTGAGCTACCTCAGGATATTTTTAAAAAAAAAACCCTCTATGACAACTAAGGTAATTATCGTCACCATTGTGGTTTTTTTTTAACCATTTGAGTAACTTACAAATAACAGTGCTAATAGGCAAACTCGATAGAAAGGTGACATAGTTAGTGTAGGTACATACTCAGAGAGAAACATTAGTGTCTGTCAAACTGCACAGAAAGGTATTTATTTTGTCAGTAATCGGGAAAACAGTGTTTATGGCCAACCTTTCTTTATTTTCTCTGTCTCATGGTGATTAGACAGTCAGTGTCAAAGATGAAGGGGGAACAGATCACTTACAGTAAGGAACAGTGCCACAACACTGAAAAGGCACTAGCTGCTTAGAGATTAAATTGTATTTGTCCCCCCCCCCCAATCCACTCCGACCCTTCCTCATACCACCCGGGCTATTCTTTATGTATTGCACAGTGCCATTGTTCCACCTGGGGCTAGGAGAGGGAATGTAGATACACTGCATACCTGCAAGCAGAGCGAGAGACTGGAAAGTTCCAGCTTGAAAACAGCATCTGTATAATAGACAGGATCCTACATTTTCTGGCCCTGGTGTCCTTGTTATTTGCATTGAGGCACCAGCATGAATCAGTGCACTGCGGCAGCAGTCCAGCTGATGTGACTTGCATTATTATCAGGTACCTGATTGCAGTCCCTGGATGGATGGGAGGACTGGATGTGACTAGCATATCAAAATGCATGGTGCTGCTGTGGTGTGATAGTAATCTGTAATGAGGACAGAAGCCCACTCAGCTAGGCAGAAAAGTTGGGTGTTCTTTAAGGACACAATAAACTCCTCCTTGTGAAGCCCTGATCAGTCACAAAGATTTCATTCTGCCTTTGACATGCCACCAGCCTGTCTAGAAAATGCCTTGACAAACCCCTTTAGGCTCAATAAAAACAAAGAAAAAGGCAACTGCACATGGCTCGGATTCTGCAATTTCAGATCCTTGGTTTTGACATACAATTAACTGCAATAATGGCTGAAATGTATCCCTCAGACTAGCCTAGCCCAGAAACTGGGTTTCCAGCATGGTATGTTGCTATTCTCCTGTCAAATTGCAAACTTCACATTGATAGTATCACAGTGTCACTACAGAAGGCTTTGGGGTGATGGTCATGATTTTTGCACCCTACAATAAGCAATTAAAACACAAAGAGCTTGAACTCACTTCACCTAGATTCACTGCAGTGGACCTCCATGGAGTTGAGCAGAGCAACTCCTTGTTTTAAGTGAGAATCAGGACCATGCTGTTTGCAAATTTCACAGTGTGCCATAACCGCCCCGTCCCTCCCTCCCCATCTTCCCTGAATTGTGGCGATTATCAGCAGCTGGGAACAGAATTCTGCTTTTGGATTTCTTGTGAGATAGGACAAGAAGAGCCCCAAAGCCTTTTTTTCATGAAAGTCCTTTTGAAAATCAAGACAACTTGTTAACAAAATCAAATGAACAACATATAAAAGAGATGTCAGAAATATATTAAGAAAATAAACTTGGGCGCTGAACATGAAGACAAAAACCAGCTCTTCAAATATGAAAAAGCACATGTACAGCAGTAGATGAATGGTTCTTACACTCAAAGAGCTTGGTGCCTCACATACTACAATACAATGTTACACTTATAACAGTGACCCCTGAGAGCCAGTTACTGAAAGATATTGCTTACTTTTAAACCAGCCCTCCAATCAGCTATTTAAATAAGAAATGTGATCTTATTGAGCAGAGAAAAAGGACTATCAGGAAGACTTGTATTTAAAAACACTTGAAGGAGCTCTCTGTTCTACCAGCTTATCATAGGCAGCCAGCCCTTCAATATACCGTCTGATCAAATATATATATATATATATATATATATATATATATAATTTTTTTTTAAAGCTGTTAGGTATTTAATATCAGAAACAATGGAGCCATTTAATGGAAACAAATAGTGTTTTTGTACATTTTATTTGCTGTTTTATGCTTCTGCTAGATGTTGAGACTTGTTAATCCTTCATGGATAACATCAATGTCTGTCTGCCTATCAGCATTTATTAAGCACTTATCAGAATATGCTTTAAGCGTTACAGGTAGTTTACCAAAACCTCAGAGGGTTGCTTGTGGGTGAGTTCTCCATTGTATTTGTGAACAGTGTGAGATATCAATTCTCAGTCCCGTTTTAGGATTAATCTTGGGCTGTTATTTTGGAACCCCCTGAATATGCTTTTCACTGAGGAATGCTGTGGCCAAGAGATGCCAAATGATGACAAGGGAAGGGCTCTACTTTATTAAGACAGATTTAGTTATAGATAGGTGCTACCATATATGCAGCAGGAGAACTTGGTTGGAGACTTGCTAATAGCTAAAATAAAAGACAGTTGCCAATGTACATAACACAAAGCAAGCTTCTGTGAAAGCCCAGTTAATCTAGCGAAGTGATAGGCCTGGACATGTTATTGGTACAATGACTGCCAGGACTGAGAAGTTAGTGGCACTGTCTCCTGACCACTCTTCCTTGTTCTTCTTTGACAAAAAACCAAATAAAATAAAAGTGACTCCTAGAAGGGCTTTATTGCTGTGATAAGCTTGTTTGTAACTAAGACTCTGCCAGCAATATTCATTCCATTAGCAATATTGGTTTCCTACCAGTGTGTTCAGCTGACTGTAGCAGATCTCTCTCTCTACATAAAGCAGCTGATAAAACCGTTGTTTTGATGTCCTAGGATCCATCGGCTTTACAATTCTCCATCTCCCTGATGGAGGCTCCACAGCTGGTGCTAGATTAATGTAATCTGACATCCTCAAAACAGAAAAGGGAGTTGGACCTGTAAGGGAAGAGGAAAGAAAGCTGCAGTGAGATGCTGTGTCCATAGCATTCTGGGCATGCCTGGTTACCTCTGTATAACATCCTGTGAAGCCAGAGAAGCCTGCGATGTGGGCTCTGCTACAAAACTGTAAAGTGAAAACTCCCCACTTGTCCACAAAGCTTGGCAGTTGTTCACACATAATTTTGTCCATTACCAGCAAAACCCTCCAAGCGAGCTGGCAGTTATTTGCCATTTCAGAGTGTTTGTGGCACTCCCAGTTTCTGACCACCTGGTTCACAGTTTAACTTTTCATCTCGCAATACAGTCTAATCCTGTAATTATAAACCTACCACTGACTTGCTGTCTGTCTGCATGGACAGCCTTAATTGTGGCATTTCCTAACTAGAGAGCTTGTCTTTCAAAAAGCAGAAGAAACAACAAAAAACAGGCTAGAAGCCCATTATAGAGGTCGCATAATGTAATTTCCTTTGTATTTTGTAAAAACCCCTTTAAATAACTGTAATCATGTGGAACCATAGTGATCCCAGTGCAGGTCATCAGCAGAGCTGGGATCTAAATATCGGCAGTACGATCTTGTCACTTGATCCAAAGGAGCAACTGATAGCAGCTGTTATCATCTATGTCAGTGGTTCCCAGCATGTTCAGTAACACCACACACTTCAGTGAGACAAACAATTCCATGACACGCTCACTTTTTTCAGCTGAACTGATTGCTTGTAAATACACATTTACTTACATTTACTATAGCTACAGTCCTACTACAGAGGTTTGCAGCGTAGAACATACAACAAGCTAAAGAAAGGTCAAATGCATTAATGTTTCAGATTGACCAGAAAAAAACCCCACACTTCTCAGTTTTGCCCTTTGGCCATCTGTTTAGAATATTCATGGTTAAGAATCGAAAGACTGATACTTCACTTTTAATTTGGTGAATAATTTTCACACAATTTATGAGTTGTAAGTTTGGCTGGATAGAATATCGTTGAAGATGAAACAATGGCTGTTTTACACTGATTTTCATTACCTTTGAACAAAATTTCATGGCACACTTGAACAGTTCTCATGGTGCAGGTGCAACTGGTTGAAAACCACTGATCTATGTAGATCTGTCAGTAGAGGCACACCCTTTGCCAGTGGCTTCCGTGGTTATTTGACAGACAGTAAAGGAGCGTTGAGACTCAGGGACACAGCTTGAATTCAAGTTCTGGAGAGGGAGTAGGCCTAGCTGTTCCTGATCGTTCTGACCTCCCCCCAGTTTCTGTCTCTGATTGCCACCCTCACTTTATCTCCTACCTGATCCAATCTCTTTTTCATCCCGTCCCTGTCCCAAATGCTGTCCCACTCTCTCTGTTCCTCCTCTTGTCCCCAGCTCCTCACCACCTGTCTGTTTAGCTCCTAGTCCCATTACCCCCACCATTACAGACTCCTTGCTCCCTTCTTCTCTGAGTTGCTGCCTCTCTTCCTTCACCCTGCTGCTCTTTCCACCACTCCTCTCGGTTCCACCCCACGCTGCCTTTTAATCAGGTTGCTTCTTTCTTCCCCATGTGGCCTGGGCTCCATGAGGAAGAACATTGAGATCACAGGAATTATAGACTACCTGCTCTCAGTTGCTCAGCCCTTGGACATCTATGAGTAGGAATTGCAGGAAAGGCCCAGGCCAGAGCATACTCAATCACAATGTGGGAATGGCACAAATGGAATCTAGCTGACATGTAGGAGCTGTGAGTCGGTGGAGAATGCTTACTTACCGCAGACAGAATTTTCCAAGTTTTTAGGTGTGAAACTCTCCTAAGTCTTAACTGGGCATGTGTGAATGGAGGTTTTTAAAGGCTCATAATTTCGTTAAATGTAAGCAAATTTCCCCAAGGATGACAAAAGGCATATCCCTGCAACTAGACTGACTTCCTGACCCCCATCAAATTTCAAGTCCTTGCTCCAAGAACATATCATTTAAATGATTCTCAATATGTTTCTAAACACAAGCAAAACAACCTGTTTTCCCTTAATCTCTTTCTGAGTGAACTATTTTAGGTAATACATACTTTCCTAAAATTCAGCCTTAGTTTCAGCATGGGAAGTTTTAGCTCAATTATCTGAATACAGGGTCTTATAATAGAAAGTTTCAGACAACCCTAATTGTAGGTGCCACTACTTATAATGTTCTCTCAAACTTCCTTGTTCTTGGCATGCATGTAAGCTGCAATTTTCTGTCTGTCATGTTCTTCTCAGGTTAACTTTATTGCATTGTCTCTTTCCATCAGTGCATTGGCCTGAGAATACCTATGTATGAGAATAACACAATAGCTATGTGATAGTTCACCTGTATATGTGAGTCTTGCTTTGCTATATCTTAATTTGTGTTTACAGTTGCACTGTGTAACTGGCCAGAGATGTATTACTGTGTGTCTGAGGCTCACTTTGATTGGGACAGGGGAAGAAACAAAATTGAGACAGGATGCTTCTGACGTGTTAGACTGAACCAACTTGTATACCAGATCCAAAGGTACAACCGTGTGAGTCTAGTTCAGCAAAACTAACAAGGAGTTGTGTGGCACTTTTAAAGACTAACACATTTATTTATTGCATGAGCTTTCGTAGGAGAAATCCCACTTTGCTTGATGCTTGAAAATAGAAAACTTACAGTATGGGAAGGAAAAATAAATGCAGTGAAATGTTATTCACAGGATCAGGTCAGACTACTTCAGCAAACCAAACAAGTTCTGATTCCAACAGTGTGAAACAACATATCAGAAGGCAGGAAAGTTGAAAGAAGTGAAAATTGTTGTTTGTAATGAGAAACTCAGCCCATATCTCTATTCAAACGCAAGTTACTGGTGTAAAATTTGCATATGAATTCTAACTCTGTAGGTTCTCCTTGAAGTTTTGATTTAATGTTGACCTGTTTTAAGTACTGAAACAGACATGTCTATCATGGAGTGACTGGGGAGTTAGTGTTCCCCTATTGATTTTTGAATGTTGCCATTTCTGATGTCAGAGTTGTGTCCTTTTGTTTTTTTGCACTGAGACAGTCCAATTTGTCCAATGTATATGGTCATACAGCAGAAACACTAAGGCAGACAGGTATCCTTGCAACAAATCCCATTGCCAACACTGTCCACATATCTATACTGACACCATCATAGGACCTAATCAAACCAGTTACTCCATCAAGGGCCCATTTATCTGCTCATTCACCAATATGATATATGCCATCATGTGACAACAATGCTCCTTGGGTTTAACGTTGTTCCAAATTTAAATGAAAACAAAAAAAATCATGATTCTTTGTGGATTAAAAAATGTAGTTTCTGGTTAACTGAAATGTTTCACTTATGATTTTTTATTCTGAAGTGTCTGTGTGTGTGTTGTATGTACAGAGATATAATTCAGTAAAGCTTCAGAACAGTAATTTCAAAGAAAAAATTAAACATTTTATTCTAAAAAAAATATTGAAATGGGGTAGTTTGATAGTGTCTGGACTTCCCCTCTGGTTTTCTTCTAAATGAAATTCCAGCAAAATCAACCTTATTTTGTGAAGTGTTTTCCACTTCGACAACTGCATATTTTGTCAGAATATGGTTTCATTTAAATTTCTCTGACTAGCTCTGAATTCAGGTAAAAGATAGTGATGGTGCAACCAGTTATGTTGTTATGACTAGCTAATACCAAGCAGAGGCTATCTCTTTTGGCTGTTATTTCCTCTTCCATTGCTATGTTAATGATCGGGACACAGAGGCTACAATTGTTGTCCTTCCTTGGGTCATTCATTTAATTTCCTGTGCCCAGTAAGGAACAACAAAATGTCTGGCTGAAGGTTCAGCAAGATCTAACAGTCATATTTTAAAACTGACATGCTCATAGATTTTATAGACTTAATTGTCTTTTCTTTTTTGCAAGTTATGTTGGTTTTTTCACCCTCCAAAACCTATGCTCTCAGAGGCAGAACCCATAGTCCTATTTAGGGCCTGAATTGGATACCCTTGCTAACTAACCCATTTTACTCTGCAAATACTCCCTTGAAGTAAATGGGAGCAATCATGGAGCAAGATACTATGCAGTATTTGAGTAAGGGCATCAGAATCTGTCCCATTTGACCTACTCCAAAGCCCATTATACTCAATAGAAGGGATCATTTGTCTTAATGGGCTTTGAAGTGGTCTTTAAATTTCGTGGGAGCTGTGACATCAAAAAGATTCTGGCATTTGGACATTGTTTTGTATATCTTTGCATTATGTGTCCCAGTGCTTTAGACCAGCAGTTGTTTAATGTTTTTATGCTACAGTCCACTCCTTGTAACAAATTTTTGCCCTTACCATTTCAGCTCACTTCCCAGTGCTCTAATTCTCTACCACTTATTAGTATATCATCTTCTGTGGCCCATTAGGAATGGCTAGTTTTCCATGAACTACAACTCAAGAACCACTGTTTTACATTGCATCTCTGAGGTAATATTAAGGTGATTTGGGGTGCAGGGCTATTACAGGCAAATCTTATTCCACATTATCTTAAGGCAAAATGATCAGATCTATTTTGTAGCTCATTCCCAATATATATTGTAGGAAAATATGGCTTCCTTTTAAAAATCCTGGATCAGTGATTGTACTGAGCGATAGTGATCCCATACGGCAATTGGCCTTTTATATGCCAGGGAACTCAGAAGATATTTCTGTGTGAAATGTGCGGATTCCAGTGTGAACAGCTCATGATATCTCAGCAAAGATTGTCCGAAACACGGCAGGCAACCCATGCTGGTGATGTGTTAGATTTTACCAAGCCAGTAACAAATGTGAACTCGTGGATCCCTTACCATGGAGTCATGGACACTCGCCTGAAACTCTCTAGTGTGTCTTGCCACCTAGACAGACTAGACTTGATGTCAAATGTCACTTACTTCAAAAGTCGCGCCACATTTAGGCTGCTTCCAGTCCCAAAAGACCAGTTATTTTCGTCAGATCAGTTGGCACCAAATCTTACACCAGAGATAGTGCCTATAGCCAATCCTGTAATAACAATCCAAACTAGGAGAAAGGAATGAGAGTTATTTATAGGTCAAAGCAAGCAAACATGCCCACAAATGAGTTATTATCTAAATGGTGAGGGTGATACAATGGTAGTGATCTGTCAATTCAAAATGTCTTTCAGTGCAGACCCAGGAGATCTCTGGCTTCATTTTTGAGTCTCTGGCCCTTCAGAGTTCAAACAGCCAAAAAGATGGAAAATTTTCTTGTAGCATTGTTTTATTCCCTTCATTCACCTTCCAAGCCATTCCTTGTGTGTAGCATTTCCCAGGTACAATAAAGCCATCAACAGTCTTTTATATTATGATGACTCTTGATGGTCCATGTGATTTTGATGGTCCTTTTGGATGATTCCCATGCCTAGTTCACAAATTCAGGGCAAACATTTTCAGCGTTAAAACAGAACTTGTGTATTGTCATATAGCCAGGAATACAAGTGAGATTAATCCATGCAGCAATTTACAGGGATTTCATGAAGAATAATATCTATTTTGAGTCTGCAGCTTGGGTAAGAGCTTGATTCAATATGGCAAGACATTTTAGTTGAAATGTACAAATTCCGGAAGGTGCAAAATAAAGAGCATCCCTAATAAAAAACTGAATCTATCTGATTTAGTTATAGATCAAAAAAATTTGTTGTATCAAACTGTGTCCATCCGCTTCCATTCTGCTGTACCAAGTTCCATTTTCACAATTTATTAACTGTAGATAGTTATCTGAGGCAAGAACATATGATGGAGAGTGGAAGTAATGTCTTCAAAAGATATGAGCTAAGCTAATGTGTAGATTCAGAATTGTGAATGCATAAAAAATGAATAGCTAAAACAGTCGGAAGAGACATTACAACACATTAATGAAGCCTCAAGGGACAATAACTTAAAACAGACCAAATTTATTGTAGTAGGAAGCATTATAAAACTGTGTGATATGTTTAAAGAAACCATCATCAGGTCTGCGCAACAAACATTTTATGGGGGAACCTACCCTTTTTCACACTGTGAGGGAGTTGGTCAGAATCTATTAGTACTTTGGGGAGAAAAAGAATTTGTGTTATGGTAAAGGATTCAAGTGAGATCAGAGGGAATATGTAGAGGGTCCAAGTGAGGTCAGAGCCCCATTCTGCCAGGCACTGGATGTATGTGCAATAGGATAGTCCTGACCCAAAGAGAAATCCTAAATAGATAGGACAGACAAAGAGCGGGAGAGAAAAAAATATCCCCATTCTATTGATAAGAAAGTGAGGCATAGAGGGATTCTGATTACAACTAGCAAGAGATTGAACTAAATACTTCAGTGCATATTTAACTTGAAATCAGTGGTACTCATGCATATGCATACCTAAATCAGAGCCTCAGGCCAGGTCTACACTGGCATAACTCTTGGCAACCTCCTAACTCCCCTTCAGCACCGAATTCACTGTGCTGTGCCAATAGGAAATGCAATCCTGTAAATGCAGTGTTATGCCACTTGAGGGGGTGATTTAATAAGTTGATCTCTGGATTGACTGAGTTGGTCTTAACTGACTGTTAAGTCAGTCCAGAAAGGTTGATCTGACGACAGTGAATTTGCCATTGTCAGTGACTTTCCTAAGGTCACACAAAAAATGCATGGTAGATCTAGGAAGCGAAGTCAGATTTCTTGAATCTCAATCCAGTGCCTTAACCACAAGATTACAGAAATTCTGTGGCTAAGGAGAATAGCAGTGCAGTACCCTATGTGGGCTATCAACCTACCTCTGTGGGTCTTCTGGGGCTTGGTGAGCTGGCAAGGTCTCACAGTTCAAATTCCCTTTTTAGAGTATAAAGAATGCAAATAGAGGCATTTCCTTGCTTGCCAGGGCTAATTAGAAGCAACATAATCCCTCCTCTTCACAGACTGAATTCTCTCTAGGGGTATGTTTACACTGCAACTAGAAACCCATGGCTGGCCCATACCAGATAACTTGGTCAGATTTAAGGGCTGTTTAAGTGCAATGTAGATGCTCAGGCCCTGGCTCTAGAACCCTGTGAAGTTGAAGGGTCCTAGAGCTCAGGCTGCAAGCTCAAATGACTATGCTGTAATTAAACAGTAGCTCTGTGAGTCTAGGGCAGGTGGCACTGGCCAGCCACGAGAGTCCGACTGCAGTATAGACATACCCTTTAGAATTAAAATAGCAGTGTTCCTTGTGGGCTCCTGCCATTGACTGTGGCCAGCAATGGGCCCTAACCCAGCCTGGTTCTTCTGACTGTAGTCTAAGGAGCATCCAGCCGGGAACTGACTTGCTGACAGAAGGCATGTCCCTTTACTTCAGTCTTTTGGGTCTTTATTAGCTGTTGCTTGTCCCCAGACCTCCTGGCTGCTGAAGGACCTGATCTTTCTGGTTTACAAAATGGTTGCTCTCTTCTTCACACAGAACTGTTTTCTGGGAGGGGGTGCACTAGTATAGGGTCTCCAGTGGGAGACTGCATAACTCCGGTACAGCCGATCACAAAACTATAGCTCAAAGTAGATCAAACAGTGCAGTGATAAGATGGTTTATTGAGTGTATGTAACAGGGTTGAACTGGAAATAAAGCACACATCAAAGATCTATTATTATTTGTCTTTGGTGAGCAAATGTATCATGGTCTGTAAGAGTAAACTTTAGATAAGAGTCCAGACAGAGATATAACACAATGCAACAGAGAACCACTTTATTTTGCAAAGTGTCTTTCATCCAAATGGTGTCTCCAAAAGCTTTACAGAGTTAGCTAACGCGGATACAGAGTTAAATAATAGCAGAAAGAGAGAGAACTTAAGCAGCCTTAGCAAGCAGACAAGATGTTATCAGATGAGATTTAAAGAGAGATGGCAAATCAGTGAAACAAATATAGGAAGACTGTGCTAGGTAGCAGGTGTGGCAGAGACATCTCTGCACAAGACCAAAGCGGAAAAGTACATGAACAAACATATTTGCTAAATTGATCTCTATTTGATGAGGCCTGGCTTTTTCATCAGCATGACTGTTTTCTCTTTGCACAAATTTCTGGACCCAGACTCTGATTCAATTTGCTTGCACTAGTTTAACCACACTGAAATTACACCTGATTTACATTGATGAAAGTAAACTCAGATCAGGTCCTTGGACAGGAGCTTTCATTCCTGCTCACAGAGATATTCATAAGCTGTTACAGTTCAGGAGGCAGTTGTCCTTTGCTCTCCTTCTCCATGGACAGCCTTTCCAAGTCAAAGACTTATGCCTGTACATCTCTTAATTCATTCCACTTTTAGAATGGACTGAGGAGTCTACAGCACATCTGCTTACCAACCATGTGACCTTTTGTGGGGCCTTGCTACAGACTTCTCTCAGGGAATTTGTGGCCAGTTTGAAATTTCAGTAACTCAGAACCATTTCTCCAAAGCAAATATTATTTATTTGTCCAGAGGGATATAAACAGAAAGCAAAGGCTTAAAATAACAGCCTAGCTGCAGATTCTTAGCTCAACTTAGCCTTTCCTTGCCACTTCCAAGAAGTCCCTCTTGAACTGGCCACCCCCCAGCACTGCAGACTGCACCCCAGTAGCTTCTGTTTTCCTGACAGTCTGATCTATGGTCAGAGTTTCTGCACCTCAGGTCAGAGGCTGTCTTTTATCCATTTCAAAGTTCTTTTGTTCAAGTGTACCCACCTGAAGCTATTCCAAAATTTCTAATGGGAATCCTTAACCTGGGAAGGATTGTTGATGCTTTTCCCTAGGGAGTGTCATAGGTAATCTTCTAACATTCTTCACTGTATTGTCCATTCTGACCACCAGAGTGTTGACCTGGAGTAGCTGCCAGGTTCCCGAGGAAAACTCCATCTGGAATTAATCGCTTAACATTCCATAAAACTAAATACTCCCCAATAACCATGTTAACCACACACATCTCTGTTTATATTTCTGTAACATTAACATCGACATTGCCCACGTGCTTCACAGATAACAACAAACATATTCATACTGCAAAGGAGTACATGTGCTCCTGGCCAGCCACCCAGTAGAGGCACACAAGAGTTTGGTGGGGGTGAAGGTGAATGTAAATTCTGCCAGACAGCAATAAATCTAGCTTACATTTTCTCTCTCCTTTAATTAGGAAAAACATCAGTTTTCAAAATGTAGGGTCTTCAGAATAAACCAGTAATGTTGCTCTTCCTTATGAGATTCCCTCCTCCTCCTCCCTCCTCATGGCAGATGGGAAAAGATTCAGAATGTCCTAGACCTGGTCCCTAAGATTCTCCCCAAGAGAGTCTAACGTTTTCTTCAGGCACTACTTCTGTTCGTGCAAGTTTCAGGCTCACCATTTAAGGAACCAAAACCTTACCATGTGACTGAGGTGACCAGTCATAGCAACTAAATATCTAATATTTGTAAACAAACATACTATTGGCAGGTCACAAAACAAAACCAACCCTCCAATGAGTTACAAATAACAAACATATTAATAACAATCCTGATGTGTTTGCAAATAATTTGCATAGAAGGACTACACCCAATGAATAAATGTAATAAACCATTCAGCTGGCTCCACTCTGTATCAGCTGATGCTAGGTCGTGTGATAGGAAAAAGAAGAATCCAGTATTTAGCAGGTGTAGGAAATTGAGGGGCAGTTACTAGCATATTCTTCTGACTTCTAGTCCAGTGGTTCCCAACTTTTTCAGTAACATGACACGCTTTAATGAAACAAACTCCTCCATGGCACACCCACCTTTCAGCTAATCCATTGCTCATACATCACATTTACTTACATTTACTATGATTATGGTCTTACTAGAGAGTTTTGCAACATAGAGTGTACAAGCTAAAGAAGGATCAAATGTGTGAATGTTTCAAACTCACCACAAAAAAAAAAAAATACACATCATCTCAATTCTGCCCTTTGGCCACCTGCAGCTAGAATGTTCATGCTTTAGAATCGAAAGACAGATACCTCACTTTAAAATTGATGATTAATTTTCCCAAGTTTTATGAGTTGTAATTTTGGTTGGATAGAATATTGTTTAAAATGAAACAATGTTTGTTTTACATTGATTTTTCATTACTGTTGTGCAAAATTTTACAGCACTCCCATGTCCCTCGGCACACTGATTGAAAACCACTGTTCAAGTCTTGCATGCTAAACAGTAGCCTACACTGTGTTGTTGAATCCTTCATTATGTTTGAAATTCTGGGCCCTAGACTTTAAATAATTTTGGTAGCTGCTTTCCAGTTTCTTTTCTTTATAGAATAGCGTCATTCCTCAAAACATTCTTTCCTTCCATTAAAACATTTTGGGGAGTTTTTAAAAGGCACAGATAACGGTGAGTTAAACACCCTCCTTTGTGCCTTTGAAAATAATCCTTTTCGTTTTTTACTTTAGAAAATAATTGCTTCTTTATTGGTGGCTTGAAGCAAAAAATATGATGTCTGGTCACTAACTGCCGGGGTATCAAGCCTGCCTTGTATAGTACCTTTTATGCTTAAGAACTATGCTTAAGAAGGTTGACAGTGGAAAAATCAGAACATGTAACGAATAGTGTTACGATGTTAGAGAGGATTCCAGCAGGTGTTATTAATAGCTCTGTTCTTGCAGGTTTTCTTTTCGTTGCCCATCTATGTGAGAATAAGATTTAATTTTCTAGCTTGGGTTACTAAGCTTTCAGTGCCTAGAACTGCAGTTATTAATCAGCTGTCATGGCACACTATAAAGAAGTGGCTTTACAAACCATGTTTGCTTTTTAGGCTGCTCATCCTAGGAGGTGAAGCAGGATGAGTGATGCATAATGCATACATTTTAATGTGATGGTGATAGTGCTGCAGTCTTTAGTTTGAATGATTTGTTTTAATTTTCAGAATAATATCTGAGATGATTTGCCAACAAAGCTGATTAACACTTCCACCCAACCCCCCAATAGTTGACTTAATTTTTATAGCTTAGACTAATAGATTTATCATGACCTCATTTAGAGGGGGTGGTGGGTTCTGATGGCTTTTGATCATTGGTTAATAAAGAAGCAACAGATAAGAATGCAAGGGTTTGAAAGAACCACTTGGACTGAAATGTAAAAGAAGCAAGAGGAGTTCTTCAGTTCCCTCCAGCCTCATCTGCAGTGGGGAGTTCAACTGCTGTTATCAGCTGCACCTGTGCTAATGCCCTGTTCATGGAGGAAAAATTGCTCTAAGCCACAATTTTCATCAGTGCACGAATCTCTGCTTGTAGCAGGAACAATAGCATTTGTGCCTGTCCATGTTAGCACTGGTGCAGCTACAATGCTGGTTGCAGATAGGACATTGTGTGCAGATGACCTCATTTTTCAGCAATAGCTCTCCACCTCTTTGATGTGAATTTAGTGGTAGGCTTTGGCTTGTCAGTCCCTGGAAATGGATTCTTCTGTTTATCCACAGAACAGAGACAGCAGGGGCAGCAGTGCAAGTGTCTCGACTCTGCCTCAGTTTCTCAAATATAAGATGGGGATGACACGACCTCCTTTCTCTGGGCCTTTGTCTGTCTTTAGTTTGTGAGCTCTTTAGGATTCTTTCTCCTTCTGTGTTTACACAGTGCCCACCAAAACAGCATCCTGATCTTAACTGATGTCTATAGGCGCCACTGGTATATGAAGAGTAAATAACAGCTAAGCATCCTCATCTCCTTTTGGGGCCTGATTCAAAGCCCATTGGAGTCAGTGTGAGTCTGCAATGCCATCCCAGCCCTCGTGTATGGCGCTGCACTTTTTGCATTCTCTGTTGGGTTTGTTTCCTTCTTGATGGGGACAATGCAAATTAGGGAAGGAGTTGTGACCATTAAGTATCAGTAATATGTAAGCTTCTCTGCCCCATTGCAAAGCCCAGTAAAATGAATGCAAAAAGCCTTCCACTGACTTTAGTATGCTTTGTTTCAGGACCCTAATTGCTAAAGACACAGGAAAATCACTTCTCAGCTAACCCTTGTTGACTAGTTGCTCATTTCTGTAGATTTGACCAGCTTATTTCTTTATGGGTGCAAAGGGACTCAAAGAATATGACTGTCTGTGAGTGTTTCCCATCTGATTTTAATAATAATAATAATAATAATAAGAATACACTACGCTTAAGGTGAGAGTAAATGAAAGCAAATGAGTCATTGTTCTATTTTAAGCGCTTCAACCATAGTGCTGTGCTATTAGAAAGCTGTAAATCACTTTTAAATAGCCATGGACACACATTATTTCACATATAGCTATTTCCAAATAATTTGCATGCATTTCAGCCTCATTTCTGTCCATTGCTGGACAGATAAGACTCCCTGTGTTGCCAGTATGGAGATATTGTTAACAGAACTATATTAAAAAGTCTCCTGATGTTCCATACACCAAATAGCCACAGAGCCTGCACTATCCATATATTTTACACTGGAAAGCCTTTATTTAAGTCCTAACCCAGAACCCTCTCACCCAGCTTCAGCCCTAGGAGTATAAAGAAGTGTAGTTTGCTTCCTGCCTGTTCCAAGGTGGCTATTCACCCTAGGTGAGGCCACACAGTGGTGTTTGCTCCTGCTTCAAAACATGGCTAGGGCTCCAAGGGAGCCCTGCTGCTGAAGGCTTTCTAAAAGGGACACTGAATTAGTTCATCTCCTGGCTGCTCTGATCACTTCTACAGCAAACTGTGTTAGAGGTGGCTAACACCACTGCACCCTAATTCCTGGGAAACATGTTGCCAGGAAAGTCTTGGAGCCTGGGCCCTGTTGTCAGATGAATCAGCACTTTAATGACAACTTTAGCTGAGGAAAAGCGGAGTGAATGGGATGTCAGGACTGAACTCCCCTCACATCTGTAGCGGGTTCTTCCAGACTGGGGTTGAGGCAGCATGATGGGGAGAATGAAGAGAGTGTGCTCTGTTGGTTTCTACATTTTCTCTGTTTTGTAGATGATTAGAAGGCTTCTGTTTTTAGAGGAGTCAGTCTGGCATCTTTAATGAGCACTAACATTTTTGTAATGGAAACCTGTTTCCCCCTCATCCATACTCTACAAAAATGTTTTTAAGAGACTTACTTAACAGACATGAATGAATAGATGTGCATGCTCCTTTTTTTGGCTATTAAAGGTATACCATTTTTTGTTCTTTGTTATTGTAAAAGCACATTTGGAGAGTATTTAAGAAAAAGCTTTTCATTTTTTCTCTCTCTTGTAATGCTATGATAAAACGTTCTTGAATTGAAAGCACAGCATATAGTAAAAAGTTAAATTATTATTAAAACATTTTTGTTTTCACAATTTATTTGCAAGAATAAAAGCAGGCGATAATGCTTAGGATACATTTTAATGACAAATGAACAGAAATGATGTGAAGGTCATCTTATCACCATTAAAAGATACCTATCCAAGGTTTAAATATAAATCTTTAGGACTCGCAAGCTCTTTTTAGGTATTCAGTCGTTAATGCTATCTGAGCATTAGCATTTTTGCAGTTCAGAAATGCAGAATCAGGTTTTGGAGATGAAGGAGAAAGATGATTCTCAACAATAGAAAATGCAGATGTTGAGTGAGAAACCATTACTGAAGTAGTAGGCCACCAGTCACTTGTGACATGTTGTTACTCTGAATGTTTTAGATTTTACAGACAAGAGGGAAGGCCTCAGATGCGCCACCAAAATATCACTAGGAAAATTAGGAAAGTGACATGCCTGTTAACAGCTTACTGAGCATGGTTTGATTTGTGAGATCTCTGACATCTCCCAAAATACCATTAAAATGGCATGGGTGTGTTTATCTTAATGACTTTCCCACCAGTGCAATGTGGAGGATTTTGAGAAAACTTGCTGTTGCACTAGCATGGGTGTTACGATTAACATGAATGCAGTGGCAGACAAGCTTTTGGCCCCTTTACCATCACGCTGTCAAAACCTTGTTTTGAATATGGTTGTACAAGGTGACAGGTAATGTCTGTGGCCGGTCTACAGTAGTGCTCCCAGATTGCTGGCACTGGTGAAACTGCAATCATGTTAGTGTAACAGTGCGAGGTGTCCTTCGGATTGTCAGCTTTGATGGAGCCTAAGTGGCTAGACTTGAGTACATTTATAGCAGGTCTGTACGGGATAGTCATTTAAGTTGCATATTTTGTTCATTTGATGCCTTTATAGAGTTGGATTTTCCAGAGCATTCAGTATTGGAATTTCTCTTGTATTTGAAGTAAATGAGAGTTTAATTGTTGACTTTAACAGCAGCAGAGTTAGATCAGTGCTGGCTGCGTTGGATAATCCCACCTTTTATGTGCTGTAGCATAATGCACCTAACAGTAACAAGTTTGAACCTGCTTCTGTTGACTGATGCTACGGTAAATCACAGAAGTCAATCAAATGACAGATTTAAAGTGGCTTAACTAATCTTCTTTAAATGCACACCTTTAGTTAATTCAGATTAATTTTCCTAGATGGTCTCATGTGGACAAGCTCTAAAAGTGATGAATAAAACTCTCCACCAAAATATTAAAGTTAATTTTATACGTCTTACTCAGGGGCAAAGAATAATGTCAAAAGTGAAGGAGTAGGATTAAAGAGTAGATACGCGTTCCTGGAAGGATTGAAGAGTTTAAAATAGAGGTTGGCAATCCTGGCGCACTGGCAACCAAGCCCATTCAGAGTGGCATGCCAACACCCTCTGCGGTACCACAAAAATTGCCACTCCTGCCACTGAAAGCCAATCTGGGCGGCTTCCTTCGGGTGCAGCTGGGACACAGGGGTCCCACCATGCCCATGCATTCATGTGACGCAGAAAAAAGCTGCCCGGAGTGGCTCCTCTGTGTAATGTGATGCTCCTCAAAGGAGCCACTCCGGGCAGCTTCTTTCTGAACCATGCCTGGCAACCTGTGAAAGGAACTGCTTCTTTTCATGGCATGCCTGGGGACCCCTGTCCCCAGGCACACCACCAAGATGAGCCACTCTGGGCGACTTCTTTCCATGGCATGCCTGGGAAGCACTGCCACAGCAGCCATGACTGCTGCTGAATTTTCAGGCAGCCCGCACATTTTTTCAGCAGGGGGTGCTGCCAGCACCAGCTGAGGGTTGGGGAGGAAGGACTGGCACAGGAGTTAGCAAAGGTTGCTGACCCCTGGTTTAAAACGATATGTTACACTTTTATATGAAACTTAAAATCAGTTACACAAATCCTGTTCTTCAAACCTACTCACTGTGGAAAGGGGCGATCAGTATTTTTAATATGAGTGGTTCTTTCATTTTATTTATCTTTAAAATAATATACTGGCTGAATTGATTCCGTGGTAGTTCTCACTGATTTGATGTCAGAATCTGAAGAGATAGGTTAAGTATATCACAAACATTGCCATTGTCCAATTTGGTGACCAAACCTCTAATGAATCCAGAAAGAGCATTTTTGTAAAACAGGATTAACCATACAGAAAACAAATACTAATAATTCTGACTTTGTGATACAAGCAGGAAAAGGGCTGCTTAATATTATACCTCCAACACAGACACATAATTCAAAGTCTTGCATTAGGATTGCAAAACAGATTGAAAAACCAAATTCATAACTTTTACTCCAAATCACATACAAACAAATTAAATGAAGCCCTAATGTCTGTAAAAGCACAAACTCTTCCCAAGGAGAAAGACAGGAAAAGAAAAAGAGAGGTTTGGGTCAGGAGATGTGTTGGAACAGACTATTGAAAAACATTTGCTAAAAGAATGGAATGGAAAGTTTTGATCATAAGGAAGTCAAGAAATGCCAAAAACAACCGCATGCTAAGTGATCCCATAGGGAAAGACTGGCTTCCAGGGCAGGGGCATTGACTAGAACAGGTTTGCCTATAATAAGCAGATAGGGCATTGTCAGACTAGCTTGACTATACATTATTTCCATCATAGCATTCACTGTTCCCCCTAATAAATTAAATTAATGATGGTTGGCTGACATAAGCCTTGCAGTCATAAAACTCAAGATCCACCCTTAATAGGCAGATGAGGGACTCAGAAACAGCATGCGGCTCATCTCCATTTTTGACCTTGTGCCTAAACAGAGACCTGTCTAAGAGGAGGAGGGGAGCAGGCACACTGGGACACTAATTCAACTTAATGCTGAATATGATTGAAACTGTCTCTGTAGGCAGTAAACTATACACTCCAGAAGGTTTAGAAATAATGACATGCTTTAAATTCATTTAATTTTAATTTTAAAAGCTTGCTCAAAGGTAGAATTATTAGAAGAGCTTCAGCTTTTGTGTGGATCTCAGATTTTTCAATTTTTGTTTTGTTTTGTTTTTAAATCTGTCTTCTTTAAACTGCCTTTCTTCAATTGCAGCTAGCACTTTAGCTGTCTTACAATTTGGGTGGAGATTGTATTACAGGACTGTTCACATTGAGTTGGCTGAATTGTTCTGGCAGCTTGTAGGTTGTTTTCCCCATCTGTCCTTACGAACCTCGCATAAACAAGGCATGGTAGGGCTTAACAAGTGGTGTACTGTGTGTCTGCATTGGTGCACTCTGTGAGCTCTGTTCTGTCACAGCCACAGTGGGCCTGGACGGGCATTGCTGAGAACAGAATCGTAGCAGACTTGTGCTTGCAGCCCAGGTGATTAACGGTCTGCAGGGAAGTCAGAAAAAGAACGATGTGAACTCCAGTCTCACGGCTCTCCAGCAGGATTTAGAGTGGCAGGACAGCATGCTCCCCTCTAGGAATCCCACACCATTTAGCCCTGCAACATCAGAACTCACTCTTGGGCTGATTTTATGCTTAGGGCAGGTCGTGATTTGTAACTGTTTGTGGAAATGGCTTTCACAAATTAACCATTGTATGGGTGTCCTTGCCAGTTGACCCACTGTCCTATCTTCTCACACAATAAGCCTCTAGTCACACCAGAAATGTATGATATGTTGTTACTCTGTCTTTCTAAAAAAGTCATCACTGCAGTGCATCAGAGCTGACTAGAGCCATACATATCACAAATCATACTTTATCTCTCCCTCCCCACCCCCGGAGAGTCCTTCAAGCTTTTCTATCCATTTTTCTGCTACTCTCCCATATCTGCAATGCACTGCATCATGACAGCTGTACTGTTGGTCAAGAAGGGAGCCTCTGGGCACTGCTCTTGTACCAGCTGGAGGGGTTGCTGAAGAGTGACACAGAGTGGCAGCCACATCATATGCTGTTTTGAGTCAGATACTTTAAGATTTGTACTCTATACTGCCTTCAGGCAAGACCCTTATGCCTTAGATTGCCTACCAACTTCCAGTGGTCACTAGCCTTCACTGGTGACACGAAGCAATCCATTTTCTTCCACCTCAACTGACATTCTGCTTCTTCAATGCTCCCAGGTCTTGCCGCTACAGGAATGAAAGGCTTTGATGGAGTATTGCTCTGTACATTTGTGAGCTGGCCAGATGGCACTTTGGAAAATTGCATTTCCTAATGCAATAAAGCTCTGCAAGAAAGTGCATGATGCTACATAATGTGTTGTACCCCTCTTTAAAAAAAAAAATCCCTTTCCACATTGTTTTGTACCTTATACATCCATTGAACTGGAGAACTTTTGGCTGATAAAATGCTTTTCTCCAGTGAATGGAGATGTACTTTTGTGGATTTTTCTTTGGGTGCATTTTGTGAAGTGAGATGCCAGAGTGATATTCATTCCCCTTTTAAAATGAATTATCTTGCATAGAATTTGCAACCATCTTGTGATCACATGGCAAGGACACCATCTAGTAAATGTGTTTGCCAGTGGGAATGTTTGTTGAAAAGGTGAATTTTAGGTAAATGTCAAAATGCAAATTTTTGAATATTTTATTGCAAATATTTGAACAGAAACTTGATTCCTGGACTTAATTATTTGAGAACATAAGTAATAACGAACATGACCTGTGTGTCCCAACAAAACAGGTCAAATTTCAAATCCTTGCAGCAAAACTACAGGCTATTTACAGAAATTATTCAGCAAATGATTTTGAGTAACCTCTCTTCTGTGTTTTGTGCCGTGCCTACCACAAAGGGGTCCTCTACCATGACTAAGGTTCCTGGTTTCACTATTCCTAATTAAATACATTTGAGGAAATATCATCTTTGCAGACAATATTGGACCAGGAACTGAGTGAAACTTACCCTACATTAAATGGTGAATAGTGAACTACACATCCAGATCTAGAATTGCTGACACTCGTATAGAACTGTTGCAAGTAAGGGGTAAACACAGAGTCCAGGCAGGGTATGATATTGTGGAAATTTTCCATTGTGTGTGTCTTGATTTTTAGCCCCTCATTTGATGCTACTGCTGGGTGAATATGGCAAATATTGAGTGATTTACACACAATCATTCTAGTGAAATCTGCATTTGATTCAGAGGTTTTTAGTTTGATTTCTCTCCAATGTGTGAAAGAGCCAATTTTTGTTCCCAAAATATAAGCAGAAAGAGAGAGTTTCCTGAATGCTCTTGTCAATTTGTATTTGTGTTTTCATTGGAATTGTGTCTGTAGCCATCTTGTAAGTTCTTTGTGAATGTGGGAGTCACCTAGTAAGGGAGTAGAAACAATGTTGTATGTTTTAGATATGCAGTGTTACAGGATTGCTAGCAAATACTCATCAGATAAATTATTTGCTGGGCATAGTCTGCCCAACTCTGTTTGGTCTGGAAGTGAAGTTTTATGTTCCTGGCATGCAAGGTCATAAATCTAGCACCAGGACTATCTGTGCTAAATAAACTCCACTCTTCTTCAGTTTGGATTCAGGCTTCCCAAGTTGTGTACTCTGCAAAGCTGCCTGATGTAGATAAGATTCACACATCTGAAAATTTAAACTGTACTAGCTTCATGAGCGGGTGGAAGCATAGTGGACTCTATGCTTATGGGACAGATAGTCCTGAAATCTCTTTTAAACTGCATCTCTATTTCATTTTCAACTCCTCTACCAGAAACTAGGAAATCTGGAAAGGGAGAAATCCATAGCCACAGCAGGATTAGGGAATGAGAGTTCAAATGATGTACTGAGGATAGGGATGGAAGAGTAATTTAGGCAGAGTGAACTTTCTTCCAGTACTTGAACTGGAAATTTTTGGAGCTTAAAACATATTCATTTAACCTCTATTTTTAGGATGTTGTTTTCACTGGTCTCTGCACTTGCAGTGTGGGCCAAGGATTAAAGTGGACCTCGCAAGGAGATCAATACAACAAGCCCAGTCTTTCTTGTAGTATTTCTGGCCTACTTAAAAGTAGGAGCGCTGGAAGTCTTGTCAGAGAGGCTGGCCTACCGAGATTTCCAGCCCACCTTAGCAGATCTACATGTTGTGGAGTGCAGATGGTTCAGGAACAGTTCAGCCAAACTTCAGAGTGTCACTCCACATGAATGGAGTTTAACTAGACTAGAGATGTCAGCCTGAACCTCTCTCTGCAGGGATTAGGATGACCAGATATCCCAATTTTATAGGGACAGTCTTGTTCTTTGGGGCTTTTTCTTATAGAGGCACCTATTACCCATCGTCCCTTGTCCATATTTTTCGCACGCGCCATCTGGTCACCCTTGCAGTGATGGGTGCAGTATAATAAATCAAGCATGGCACTGTTCATTCCTGCTCTGCTCCTTATAGGCACTTGAATGTGTCAGATAGGGCTAAAACATGAATCATGTTTAGTCACACATGTCCTTAAATCACACCGATTTCAGCATGTTCAGTGACTAGCAAGCCAGACCCGTGTCCTAGCTTCTTCTGTTGTACTACCTATGTATAATATGGAGATAATATGTAGGTACCTACCTACTTAACACACAAAAATGCTACATATGATGATTAATTAATAAGGACCCCAGTTCAGGAAAGAAATTAAGTATGTGCCTAAGTTCATGCTTGTTCAGGAAAACAGTTAAACGCATGTGCTAAACCAGGCTCATCCAACCTGTGGTCTGCGGGCCAGAAGGTGGTATGCCAAGGGCTTTTACCCGGCCCACGGAGTGCTGCCGCAAGAGCCTGGGAGCTGGGGCTGGCCAGGGCCCTTGTCTATTTCCTGCCCTGTGCACAGCTACCGGGAGGCATGGTCTGGCCAGAGAACTGTTTAGGGGCTGGTTTCAGCCTGCTCGGTTGGGTGGAAGGGGAAGAACTGAGTCAACCAGCAGCCATGGCAGCAAGCTCCATCAGGAATGGGGGGGAAGGGATGAGCTGAGCCTGTTGCCAGCAGCATGTGCTTGATTGAGTGGGAGGAGGAGAGCTGAGCCAGGGGAGGAGAGCAAAGCCACAATCTACTAGAGAGGAGTGGAGTGGGGAAGGGAAGGAGAGCTGAGCCAGAAAGGTGCCGTATGGTGGGTGGTGCCATGTATGTGAGCTGAGCTGGCATTGTGCTCAGGCTGTAGATGGCGGGGAGAGAACGAAGCCTGAGGGCAAGGGGAATCCAGGGGAAGGAGAGCAGTGCTGAGTGGGGGTGAGGAGACCACAGGGGGACAAAACCAAACTGTGGCAGTTCTGGGAGGGTGAAGGGGCAAGGGAGCCATGTGGCTGTCAGGAAGGAGCTCAGTCCTGCCACTCAGCTTCTCTGCTCCCCCTCAGCTTAGCCTTCTTCCCCTCCCTTCCTCTGCCATGCTGTCCTGTCCTGCCTCAGAGTCTTATGTAGAGCTATCAAAACATGCCCATCAATTCATTGTGCTGTTTGGCAGGATGTATTGCTGCAAACAGCTTTTCTCAAGAATGAAAAACATCAAAACAAAATCTAGATCTCTCCTGACAGACAGACATCTATCTGGAATACTCTATATTGCTACATCAAGCGTGCAAGCAGACATTGACAATTTGTGCAAGCAAAAGCAATGCCAAATATCACACTAATCATTATGGTATTAAAGATTGATTTGTATGTCTTATCAAGAATTTTCTCACTGGCCCCCTGACTGAGAAAAGAATTGCAATGTGGCCCCTCACCCAAAAAGACTGGACACCTCTGTGCTAAACTCAACCACTGTACCAAGAGAGGAGTAGGTCATGGAAACTGCATGAAAGGTGGCAACTATAAGGAAAGACTAATGAACAATTGGCTAGGAAGTTGCTGGCTTGGTATGAGCCTCTGTGTTTCATGCTGGTGCAACCACTACCACCCAACACTGTATCCTGTTCTGGTGTTACCAATTCAGCAATGATGTTGATGAATGGGAGAGAGTTTGCATAAGAGCCAAAAGAATAATTCAAAAGTCAGGAAGTGTGCCTGAAAGTGAGAGACTGAAGGAGTTTGATCTGTTTAGTATCTTCAAGAGAAGACCGGGGAGTGACCTGACGACAATCTTCAAATACTTACATGGGAACAGAAATTCAATAATAGAGGGCTTTTCAGTTTTGTAATCAAAGCTCTAACAGGACCAGTGGCTGGAAGCTGAAGCTGGACAAATTCAGACTAGAAATGTGGTGCAAGCTTTCAATAGGGAGGGTAATTAGCCATTGGAGTCTGTGGAGGATTCCTCATCACTGGACATTTTTTTTAAAAACACGATTAAAATGAAAAACTGTTATGTAATTCAAATAGGAATTAATTCAGGGAAGTCCAATGGTCTGTGTCATGCAGCATGTCAGACTAGATGATCCCAGGGTCCCTTCTGGACCTAGAATCTATGAATCTACATTAATGAAATTCATATGCATGTAACAAAATGTGCTTACCCCCAGTGTAAATGCACAGCTGAGGTAGATGTGCAGTTTACTGTGGTACAGCTTAATCCAGCTGCAAAATAAGGTGGACTGCTTTGCACCACTGCACTAATGTCATCAAGTATGAATTTCTTTGACAGACATAGGGTATATGACTCAAATAATTCTGCTTACCTTAGAATGCATGTGAAGGGAGACTTTCAAACTGGTTTAGAATGGGATTTACTAGTTTTCTAAACAACAACACTGACCTTGCAGTGACTTGGAAAGTCTTTGGCTCTTGCTGGCATTCCACTGGGAGACAAATTGAACCTCCTGCTAGGGACTTCCAGCACAATGAAAGTTTCCAGTGAGAGACTATTTACATCAATGGAGGTAGATACGTAACAGGTGTTCTAAATGTTCTTTTTTGGAGGATATGTATCTTGTGTCTATTTGTTTCTGTTTCTACACAGCTTTTCATTTAAAAGAACATTTGGAAACTACTGGTTCTGCAAACCATTGTATTAAAAAGCCATGTGCATCTATGTAAGGCAAGTTTAATTTAACCAAGAGCAAATTACAACGCCTGGGATTGTCCAAAGTGCGATAATTACAAAGATATTACTGGAAAGATGCTAGAATACAGTACACTTTGCTAACACGCACACACAAAACAAACAAACAACCTTTCCCTCACATCTTCTTACCTGTTTGGAAATTAATCCTTTATTACTGAGATCTAAGGAGAGTCAATATTGTAAAAGTAGGTTTTGGTTTTTTTTTTTGGTGTTCTCTGAATAGCCAAGCATACCTACACCATTGCACAGAATGCCTTCAGAGAAGTGGCTCAGCAGGGATGTTCAATCCTGTTTGACCTCTGACAATCTCTTAAACTCTTGTAAAGGTAGAAAATTCCCTAATATGAACATTCTTGTGGTGGATTCTTTTTTAAAACTGCTACTCTACATGTTTCAAAATGTTAGGTTCAGTTCTTAATTCTAAGGAGAGGTTCAAGTGACAGGAGAAGTGAACTCTATGCTTAACTACATTCTGGAATAGTTTTTCCACAGCTTGACATTTCTCACTTTGGAGAGTATATCACTCCCCATGCATTAGTCTGTTTTTAATTTCAGAGGCCTGCCAGGTTTGGCATTTTGTAAATCCATCTACATGAGTAATCCCTTCCTGTTTACTCAGATAAATACTTTGACTACTCTGCAATGAACCAGAGGACTGGGGGCAAATGCGTCAGTTCTCTTTAGAGAAGATGGTAAAACTACATCTCTGTTTACCTATCCTCTACGTAACAAGGAGCCTTCCTTCCTAATCCATTAAAGCCATGTGACTAGCAACACTCAGTAATGAGTGTTTTTAACAGGGCTGAACATACAGAAAACAGTCAGGCAGCATCTACACTAAGAGCTAGAAGAATAGCATGTGTAGCAGGGGCAGTGCGTGACTTAGTCCGGTTCATACTTAAAGTGATTTCTGGTGGCAGTTGAAGGGAGATGCACACGTTACTTAAAATAACTTGTGTATCTCCTTTCGACTTTCAATTGCCTACTTACTGTGGTGTCTTCAATGAGCTGAGTCAATGGAGTGTGTTTTTGTGGGGCTAAAAGACCTGTGCAGTCTCCTTGCTGCGGAAATGGCCTCCCGTCAACTGAGTGCTACTCCAGACTTGAGGGGGTGGTCTTTAGGGATCGACTTTCTGATCGACTGAGTGGGTCTGCCTAGATCCGATCAGTTGATCAGGAAGTTCAGTCCAGCAGTGGTGAAGTTTCAGCTGTATGTTTTGACCTGCTCATTGCTATGCTGAGTACAAACTTGCCTGAATCCTACGGGAACATACTTGGCATGATTTAAGCTGTGCTGCTGTGGATACACTACTTTTTATACTTGTGCTAGCTGTCATCAGGCTTGCACAAGTATGTCTGTGCAAGGTAGGAATCACAGCCCTAGCTTGCAGTATAGGCATAGCCTTAGTAAAACTTCTGCATATAATCCTTTGTTCTGACGTCAGTGATGTATGGGCTTAACTGTACAGATCTATGCTGCAGTGCGATCAAACTTTGTCACTGCAAGAAGTTAAAAAGCTCATGTCTGGTGCATGTGTCTGAAAACACAGTCTTTGCCGTCCTTTGAAACCATGAACCTGGCAATGGCTGTGGAATGACCAGGCTCACGATGTGTTGCTGCAGCCTGTTGTAGCACAACACTGCAGAAACCTGTAAACACGTGGTCCCCGTTCCTGTTTCCGTTTCTTAACTGGTTTTATATCTTTCTAAAACATGCATGACAATGGAAGGGCTGCATCAAAGTCTGTCCCATGCAATGGATGCACAAATCCAAACTAATAAAATAAAATAAACTGTGCCTGTTGTAAACATAAAAATATTGATTGTCAGTATCTCTCAGTGCACCTGCAGAGAATGTGGTGGACCCATTGTCCTAACTTAATTTAGAACAATCTGACTTAAAACAGCTGGATATGATTCCTAAGTGGCCATATGCCAGTGGTTCCCAATCTGTGGCCTATGGGGGCTTTCAAAGTGGCCCGCGGCTCCCCCGCACCCTAGCTGAAGAAGCAAGACGCTGCCTAAGGACTCAGGTGGAGCATGTTTCAACAGGGCTAAAAGACTGGCACAGGCTCCTTGCTGCAGCCAAGGGAATGGGAGATTGTAGCTTCTCTCCCCATGGTGGTGGCAGGGACCACAGCAAAGTGTTCCACCTAGGTCCATAGGTGCTGGTGTCCCTTCCGGAGCCTAAGGGAGGGGAAATCAGCCTTCTCGTCCTCCAGCTCCAGCAGAAAGCAAAGTGCTCTGCCTGGGTCTTTAGATGCTGAGGTCCCTGCTGGAGCCAGGTAGGGATTCAGGTGGAACGTATAGGGAGATGAGAGATCAGCAAGGAGGCAGCCTCCTCACCAACTCCTTTGGTCTGGCTGCAAGGGGTGGATTGTTGGCGGAGACTGGCGGCCCTCCATGGTTATAAAAATGAAATCTGTGGCCTTTGAGACAAAAATGGTGGGAACCACTGCCATATGCTCTGCTCCACTTTTTGTCTGTCCATGTGATGCCCAGTTTCCGATGTCCCATATACAAGACTGGCATATCTCCTAGACTAGACTGACTGACATAGCTCATACATCCACCCTCTGGAGTACACTGGCATAGGTAGGTGCCAGGGTATAATTCCTGGGCACCATGGCAACCTGGCACCCAGGTTTTGTGAAGCCCTTCACCAGACTGTGCTGCCTAAAGCTGAGTCATATCCTTGGAAGTTTGCCCTTGTGCTGTAGTATGATATCTGGATGCACATTGTGAAATGTGATTCACTTTTTAAACCCTCGTATTTATTTATTATGAAACAAAATAAAAGCTGGTTAAATTTGGCTAGGTGAATGGGTGATATAATTTTTCTGGAAAACAAAACATTTTCACTTCTTCTCAGATGTTATAAACAGAAGAAAACCTGAAAATAAATGTAGGTATAACTCTGTATTTAGAATGCAGAGCTTTCTTGCCAAAAGGTGCTGCTGCTTTAGTCAACCTCCTGTGCCTCAAACTGACAGTAATTAGGATTGCTATAATAAAGGGGACCCTGAAGAATATTAAAATGAAGCCTGTGCTAAAATATGTCTAAGCTTAATAGATTAGATCTAGCGCTTTGAGTATCTTTTTGGAATGAAGAAAAGTCTGAAATATATGAAACACCAGATTTAAATAAAAACCCTCTGGGGAAGGACTCTGTTTGGATGACATGATTTTGATTTCCATAAGGGCAAACGCTTCTGGAAAATGTGGTGCCTGAACTTCGAGGTAAAATTACACTGCCCTGTCAAACTGAAAAATTAAGCCTTTGCCTTTATCTGCTTTGTCCCAAATTGCTGTTAGGAGAGGCTGGTGTAAAAAGTGAACTTTCTCCTTCCTTAAACTATCCTTGTCCATTCAGCAAATGGGAAGAAAGTAATGAAAATTTCATGAACAAATAAGATTGAGCCATGTGACAAGAGAATGGTTCAGCCTGATAATGTGAGAATTATAACCTCACAAATGAGTATTAAACACTGATATTTCTATCAGGCTTATATTCGCCAGTGGCATGGTGGCTTTTTATTTACTTATCTGCCTTTGTATGGCCCTACATCTCGGGGGTCCAAATGTGAGTCAAGAAGCTTGATTTCTGGTCCCTGTTATTTTGTTAGTCTTTTCTAAGGTCCCAGTTCAGCAAAGCATTTAAGCCTGTGCAGAAGTCCATTCCATTCAGAAAAGCTCTTACATGTGCTTAAAATCAATAGGAGTGAGGCGCCTTTGGAAATTGGGCTCACAGAGCCCTAGTCTACACTAGAGGGCTTTTCAGCAGCAGTCGACCGCCAGTTATGCAAGGAACATAAAATTCCTTGTGTAACTGGCAGTGACTTTGTAAGTCATTGGTATACATCAAAGAAAAGCCAACTTCAAATCCCTTGTGGTCAGCTTTTCCTTATGCTCCCTGACTGCCAGGACTTCTGGGGCTGACTTCTGGGAGCAGCACAGTGAGTTCAGGCTTGCTGCGAACCACTCCCAGAATGCCGAGCTGACAGCGGCAAATTATAAACATAACCAAAGTGTTGTTAAATAAACTGGTAGCCTGGAGGGCCTAATGTATCCAGTTACTGGAGGAGCCGTTTAGCTGCTTGGCATTTCTTAAATCAACAGCTTAAAACTGGCAGCTTAAAGACTTTGTTGATTTCATTATTTAGACCGTTGGTTGTATCCTCAGCTAGTTAAATCAGCATGGCTCCATTGAAGTCAGAGGTGCTATGCTGTTTTTCATCAACTGGGATTTGGCCTGAAGGCCTTCCCAGAAAATATTTACCATTCTCTTCTCTGTCTTGCTTTTGGGTCAAACTTAATTTTGGGAGAAGATTTCCTACCACGTGTAATTAAAGATTTAAAAACAAAATAAAACTTTGGTTTGCTTTCAAGTTAAATCAGTGTTCAGTAGATTATGAATAAATGGTGGTTTTTTTTCATTACAGGACATCAAATCTTCTCAATATTGAGGTAGGCACAATATTGAGGTACTGAAATCAGATTCTGTCCAACCCTTTATCCTTTAAAACTAATTTTGTTCAATATGCTCTTAACAGCAGCATTTGTAATCATCAGACTTCTCCAAACACTTACATTAAATGTTGGAAGTTGTGTTTCAAAATGTTGTTCTCAAATGGATTTTTATAAGCACCAAAATGTTGGTTTTTTCTACTGATATTAGCAGTGTAACTCATTGATCTAATAGTTGCAACACTATTTATTATTTGTTGATTTACCTGAGTCAGGTGTTTGGTTGCAAATAATCTTTGCCAATGTTGACTTGGACCGTTTCAAGATAAAATTTTGTGTTTATTATTGCAAATGTACAGCTTTAATGCCTGCATTTGCCTCATGGTACAAACCGTAAACTTGATTTAGACCTCAATATATCCTCTGAAATTTCTTTCATTGGCTTGATATCAATGTAAACTACACTGGTGTAAACCAGGAATAAATTCACTTAAGTTCCTAGTGTAAAATTGTTGTGAGTGAGATGGGAATCAAGCCCACAATGTTCAGTGGTATCATTTCCCCCTGGAATATTCCCAGTGAAAGTGGCTTTTCAAACTTTTTATAAAATACTGCAAGTGTGCAGATTTGTAGGTCATCCCTTCCAGTAAGCACATGTGCACGCTTTCTAGCTTGAAGATCTGGGCTAGCATTGACTGTAGGAACAAACCAAAGGGGTGCAAATAGATACAAGTAATAAAGAAGGAACGAGGCTGGGTTTTTGCCAAGTGCTGCCATATCTGCTTTGAATTTAATCAAAATCATCTGTATAATTAATAGGCAATATCGGTGTACCTCCTTCAACCTCACACAGTGTTTGTGTGACTTTTGTCTTCTGCTGAATGCAGAGTGTATGCGTGCATGGTGCTCTCTACAGTGGATATCCAAACTCCCAGCCTGGGGTGGGGCTGCTCCCTGTCAGAGTGTTCCACTAGATTTTTTCTATTTCTGGCATGCTCTGGCTTGCTTGTACTCTTGGGTATGAAATTGACCCGCTGTAGCCCAAAGGGGGCGCTATAACAGGATCTGGATTGAGCAGTGACAATGTGCCCACAAGTGATTTAATAAAATCATCTTTTATTCTAAGAGGTAGAATGCTTACATCCCTTTCAGCTACCGGGGACTCCTGGAAATGGTAGCGGGTGGGCTCCTGGGCTTTACCTTCGAGGGCACCTGCTGCAGCTTCCTGGTCCGTCGGTGAAGTCCAACATGCATTAGACTTTCCTACTGTTATATAGCATCACAGGGAAGAAAACTACTAACTATAAAATATACATATGTCAGCATACAGGCTCTGCTAACAGGCATGCCTTGTAAGGATTACAGGATGGTCACTCAAATAAACAGGTAGACATACGTATGTCTTCTGGTCATCAATGCCTACATAAATAGCAGCAAATTGTGCTGGTGTCTGGTTCAGGGAGGTGTCTAGTTCAGGGAAAGTTCACTCCCTGGTCTGAGTGAGGCCATTAACAAGGCAATAAATTGTGCATGTTCACAGATACAGGCAAGGTGATAATTTTTTCATATTCTGGGCCCATGGTTTGGTCTGAGTGGGGGTGCCACTATCTTTCGTGTACTATTTTCTTCCACTTATTTTTCCCTACATCTGCACACGAGCCGAGTGCCTTTTTCAAAGAGGATTTCAAGGAAGAAAATTCTAGGCTTATACATATGTACATACAGTATACAGATTCTGTTACAGATAAGCTAAAGAGAACCAGGAGGAAAAGAAACAGAGATGAATGGAGAGGGAGTAAGAGGAGGGGAGAAGGGAAGAAAGAGGAGAATCAGAAAAGGAAAAGGGCCATAGATAGAATTGGATGAATAAAAGGGGCGGGAGGGAAGGTAAGTTGGTAGAACCAGGAGAGAAAAGGAAAGAGGAGAGAAAAATTGAAGGGGAGCAGAGAGGAAGTTAGGAAGGAAGTAGAGGAGGAGAGGCAGAATGAACAGAGGTAAGGAATGGAGACTTGGTTTTAGTAGGTCAGAATATCATGTGTCATCTTGGAGCCAGGTATGGGAAGTGCAGTGGTTATACAGGTAAATGGAGCAGTTGCTATGAGGTCTGACGACAGCTTGTGCATAGTCGTGGCTCCCTGAATCTGAAAGGTGGTTTATTGGCTGGTATCCTGGGGATACCTCCTGCTTTCTTTTAAGAGAGTTAGGTGAATTTCAGTCTCAGCCTGCAAGCTGGTAATAACTCTTTGCCCTTCTTGGTAGTGGTGGCAGGGAGTGTGTGTGTGTGTGGGAGGAGTCATGGGCAGATGAGGGATAAACTAATTCTTATTCATGACTTTCCACTGAAGCATCTGTAGAGATCTTTTGCTGCCTGCCCTCCTGCTGGATTCCTCTTTGCAATTGGATCACCAAAGAACTCAAGACAGCAAAAAATACTTTTTCTTTGCAGCTAACCAGGAATACCTACTCCCTCCTATCAGCTCAGATCTTGCCTCAGTGATCCACATAATGAAGACCTCATGCCTCAATAACAACTCATTGTGTCTGGGACTGAAACCTTGAGACAGCTCTGTCCCATACAGAATGAAGCAGCCTGTTTTCTAACTAATATGGGTCTCTATGGGCACCTCCATGCAGTGTTTTCGTCTCTGCATTGGCTCCCCACTGAATATTGAGCTTTCCGCCTGGGTATTCAAAGCTCTCAGGACAGTTAACCCTAGTAACTTGCGACATGATCTTTCTCTCCATGACCAAGATCTCCCATAATAGCTACATACACCACATTGGCCGATAGGGGCAGGCTCTTGAGAGCAGGAACCAGAGCTTTCCTTGGGCTGGTCCTAGCCTACAGAACTCACTCCCACTGAGAGATGAGAATGACCACTCGCTACTTTTAGTGAAACTGCAAATCTTATCTCTTTGGCTTCACTTCCCCTTAGTCATTTCTACACACAGACAACCATAAAGAAAATCTCCTATATTGATTAACCAAGCTACTTCTCAGACAGACTGATAGTTTGAAGGTGTTGGGGGGAGAGATTGTTGTTTCTATTTGTGGGGGAGGTGATTCGCACCACAGATACTGTGTAAAATATGTACATTTGTTTCACTTTAGAGAACCAGTACATTCTTAATTTGGGCTCAACAGATATGATGACTTCCATATGGAATTTGGAAAGAGTTGAGTAAATGATTTTTCAATGGCATTTAGGCTCCAAACAGTGGGCAGTCACCCCAAGGTACTTGCTTGCTAACATGACTGCAATCATTAATTGAACCTCAGGAAGAGGCAATAGCAGCATTACAGTTTACAGCAGCTGAAGAGCTTTCTGCAGCTTTGGCACATAAATTGATCACACTGCATGTAAGCTGCTGCTGTTTCTTTGCCATCAACAGATCTTACACAGAAGGAGCAGGCTTTCAAAATTTCCAGCGGTGGAGGCTTTTCCGCAGCTCATGAACTCCTAAATAGTTTTCCATTTTGTCCAATAAGCATATATCTGTGCAAACAGTATACACAAGTTTTCTCAAGTCTGTAATTAGGCTGTTCTGGAAAACTGACTTCTGTATAATGTTCTGCTGTATTCACATTTCTTATCACTTGTGCCTCTCTGAAGAGCGACTGTTTTGTCACTGAGAAGTTTTCTTCTTGGCCTTCTCCCTGAAGACAGAGTTGGACTAAGTCATTCCTTAGTATTTCCTATCTAACATGAGGCTCTTTGAGATATACAGTCATATGAGGACAGTCCTTACAAGTAGGTAATTGTCTCATTTCAAAGAAGGAAAGGAAAAACCCTGTTGAAATAAACAGCACATTTGGAAATTTAAAATCACACTCTCTGATATTCATCTATAAAAACTGGGTAAGAATTTTCTATTTAAATAAACTATTTGAAAACTATTTGTTGTAAGACATGATCTGTCACTGTTAAATTAGTTTCTTTCAACTACTGCTTACTGTTTAAATGCACATTTTTAACAATTAACAGTGCAAATGATAAACTTGATTTAAGGCTTAAAAAGTTAATTTACTGTGGTTGACTGTGCACCCTGGTTGCCAATTATCCATCTGTAAATGTACAGGATTTCATATTTATTTTTCAAACAGTGCATTGGTACTGAGAGAAAAAGCTGAGCCACAAACAAAATAAGTAGACAGTGCCTGAGACAGAAGTTGTAAATTTGTTATTAGAAGACGTTAGAGGCAATTGACCAACCAAAGGTTCCAGTTCTTTTGGGCCTGTCACATGCATTTGATACCATTATATTCATTGTATACAAGAGGGAAGTTAGATATAAATATAATATAGTATTTCTAGCTGTTTGCAAGGCAACACTACTTTTATTTGTAGAGTCTCGAACAATAATAAGCCCCCAAACCGGAGAGGGAGAGACTACTTCCTAAGGCAGAAAGGTACCACTCACTCCACATTATTTTAGATAGTCTTTTTCCAGAGTGACTCTCTTGTCACACTCTTCTGGACAGATCCCTAGCTTGCAAGCTGATCAGCAAACCTCCTTCCCTCTCATCACACTTAAATGTAAGTTTGCCATTCCAACAGAGTTTTCAACATAGCACTAGATACCCCCAGCCATGAGATTTTGTTGGCACAATTATGGACCCCCAGGTAGACATAAATGGCTCTGTTCCTTCCTCACCAAATGATTTCACTCTATTTATGCTTTTTCCCCCAACAAAGAGATCACTGAATGTGGATAATTGCTCATTCAGCCCCAGTGCTCAGCTCAGTTCTTGTGATGTGGTATACAAACCCACAGTGAGCCCTAAGGGGTGAACAGATAATACTGGGCCCAGCTAGCTCTGCTGCGCCAGGCCTGTGGAGCGTGCTCCAACAGGAGAGGAAGCTTAAAAGGAAGCAACACAGCTCACAAGGAGCCTATCCGGGGGGCTTCTGAGCAAGGGTGTTTAAAAACTTTCCCTGCGAGCAATAGGACATCTTGCTGAACCCAGCTGGGGCTAAAGGTTTTCTTTTCTTTTCTGCTGGAGTTGGAGCCCTGGATTGAGATTGGTGGTAGGAAGTGATCCAGGGGTCGCTAACTCTGAGGACACTCCAGGTGTCATGCACTGTTGACCCTTAGGGCCTTGTGTCAGAACCTGGTGAAGTAGGGGGTGGGCTCTCATGATCCCCTGTCAACTCCTCTGTTGCAAGAAGAGTAAAGCTGAGGTGAAGCTAAATCTATTCTTGGGTGAGGGACTACTGAAAGGAGGATCTACACTGACAGGCATTGGAAAATGTAGAATGCGTTGTCTACCTCGTCAGCCATCTCTCTCAGAGAGCAAACACAGACACGAAGTTTCAACACAGAATCTGTTTTGCTACCTTGGCCTTTGTCAGAGTGTCTCACTGGATGTTCAATAACCGCAACATCAGAACACATGTTAGGTTTTAGTTTACAAAGTAGCAGTAATCCCAACTCTCCTCATGGGTGCGAAACTTGGGTGATATGCAGAAAACACCTGAAAAATCTGGAACATCAGCACCAGTGTTTTCTCTGGAAGGCCCTCAACATAAAATTGGGGAATTGCTGCATTCATGTCAGTGTCCTCACAGGGCAACATTTTCAATGTTGACGCTCTGATTATCCTGCACCACTATGTAGAGTGGGTCCTGTATGTGCATACCTGATACATGCCTACCAAAATACTTGCTGTATACCCAAATCACCAAAGGTGAAAGGAAAAAGAGAGGCCAACAGAAACACTTTAAAGACACCCTCAAAAAAAACATCTTGAGTTGTGGCATCAGAAGCACAGTGGAAAATAATACTCCAAGACAGAGCTAACTGGTGAAGGTTTGTCACAGAAGAAATGACCACTTTTGAGAAAAATTTCTTGGAGCAGAAAAATGCCAGAAAAGAAAGGACAGATAATTGTCATGAAGCAATAGTTGTCCATCCCTGCCTTCAAATCCCATTGGCAATCTCTGCCAATGTGTCTATGGCTCAAGGTTCACACTCCTCAGTCACCAAAGGACCCCTATCAAACCTTGACCTTCTAGGGACCACCACCACCACCATCTGAAAGGCCTTCTCACTGAGAGGTGGTCCCAGTGAGGTGTATACCCCCTGCATCACCCAGCCCTCCAAGGACTCTTATTAAAATTTTGTTCTACAATCCCTCCTGTTGAACGTGTATGTAAAGCTCTTGGGAGAGGTAGTAGAGTGATTTAGGCAGTGGTGGCATCACTAGACTGACTGACTGGATGCATCTTCAGATCTCTTCTGCAAGGTAGGAGGTTTTTTCATTTTCCACTACATAGCCAATTCAGAGACCTGAAGAGTGAGGGGGCTGAGGTTCAGCCCAGTGTGGAGTTCATGGTAATTGGTTGATGAAAGTCTCTAGAGTCTGGCAAAAATGTGGCTTGCTCTCATTGTCAGAGAGATTTGCTCTCCCTTCATTCAGGGAAGAAGTATTTTTGATGTTGGAGTGCTCCTACAGTCAGCATATAATAGCTGAGCGAGACCTGTGCCAGATTCACTTTTGCCATTAATCCCTAATCTGAATAAGGGTAGCAAGTTTATTTTAAGGTGGAGTCTTGCCCCTGCCCTATTGGCCCAGCACAATCAGCACATATTAACCTTCAGGACACTATGCAAAGCTCATCTGTTTGCTTAGCCTTTTCACCTAAGGTTGTGCAGCATAGTTGTTCTGTATACACTGACATCTGTTATGTGGGAAACCTACTGTTATGTTTTGTATTGTTTATAGTTGCACATGTGCACAGAGGCAACAGAGACTTTTCAACATTGAAAAACAAAAGAACATTGAGGATCTCTGAGATGTAGAATGACTTTCCACCCAAAATGGACTTTGAAGATGTCTGTTACATCACAGGCCAATATCTGATGGCATCAGCCATGATGTAAATGATGAGAGATCAGCTGTCTCCTGTCCACAACTGAAGATGATCAAGAGCCAGAGGTTGGAAATGCCAAATGGAAAGAACATTTTCATTCAGTGAGCAAAACCATAGGTGAGGGCCGGATGAAGGCAGGACCTTTAAGGGGTGCAGCCCCAGGCTGTGGGCTAAAGAGGAGCCCTGCAGTTGCGAAAAATCAAACCCAGCTGGTCTGAGTTGCACACTGCCACTAGCCACCGTTGGTCTGCCAGCTCTGCTTCCAGACTGACTGGTCTGTCCTAGTAGGCATGGGATGTGCTGGGACAGACCAGCTACCCCAGGAGTGGGGCAGGAGCATTGCATGCTGTGGTCTCTGGCACAAGGGTCCTGGCTGCCCAGAATGAGTTAGTTCCCACTGAAACTGGCTGAGCCAAGGGTCCCAACTCCCCCCATCACCAGTCAGGCTGTGAGCCCTGTCCTCCCCCCACCACCAGCACTGGCTGGGCCACAGATCCCCATCCCTGAATGCTGGCCAGGCTGGGTGCCATTATGGTGGGCGTGGACCCAGAAGAATAGGCAGCCTTGGGTTCCCTGGGGCCTGGATATGGCCCTGTTGTAGCCTATAAATGGTGGGCATAATAATACTGCTGAGCAGTTTTCATCTTAGCTTTTGTATTTATTTGAAAAGATAGGTTAATATGATCATCCCCATTTTACACGTGGGATAACTGAGGATTAGAGAAGTTAAATACCTGGGGCAAGGCCACACAGCAAGCCAATGGAAGAGCCAGTAATAGAATCTAGGTCTCCTGATTTAGTGTGGAGCAATATCCTCTCAACCATGCTTTGTCCATAAAGAGACATTGAGGAGTCTTAAGTTTTCACACACACAATTTAAATTGCCAAAGTTCATTTTCCACTCATGAACTAAATTTAAGCTCTGTGTCACTGGAACAAGGAGAGATTCTAGATGGCAGAGTCCACTCTCTCATTAAAGAGAAACAATGCTTGAAATGGGTAACGCGCGCAGATCCATTTCATCTCCTCTATCAGATACCCATGGGAACTATGAACAGAGGGAAGACTTCAGGGCTCATTTATAGTCCAATCCCTTTACACATCTCTGGCAAAGTGGGCATAAATACCATTTACTCTAACTTAAGGTCCCTTTACACAGTCAGAGCAGTGTGATGGGACCCTTGTGTAAATGAGAATCTCCTGTTCCTAAGAACTGAGTTCACATTAGAGGGGAGCAGTAAGAGTGCAAATGCAAAAGTAATTAAGATGGGTACTTTTTCATTCTTGTCACTGCTTCTTTGGCTTTTAATAGAGCTTCACCTGCACTATGACACTTCTCACTTTAATTTCATTGTGAATTAAAAAATGTAAATCCATCCAATGTATTTAATTAACCTGTTTTTACAAAAGTGAAAGTCACATTGCCATGCAAGAAAAAAATTGCCAAGAGATGTGGTAACATCCACGTCCCCTCATCCCTGGCACAATCAACCATTTATCTTTTATAGTGCCTTTCATCCCGAAGCATAACAGTGTTTCATGAACGACTGTGTGTATTTAGTGTACTACTGAACTGAAGCAACCTCAGCGGTACAGGTGGAAGCAATCTTCAGTGCAGAATGCTGTACAGCACTGGAGAAGGAAAATTTGGCCCTGGGAAATAGATCCAATCCTCCCCCTCTGTTTTATGCAAAGTAACGTGAAATCTTTAGTGTCTGTCTAGAACAGACAGCACCTAGGTCTGATGCAAAAAGCATCCATTCAACTAATTAATAGAATTCGTGTAACTTGAAAAAGGATGGGATTTGATCATGTGGTAACTAGCTGTGGCATCAGCGAAAGGGTACTGGAGTGGGAGTTGGCAGACTTGAGGTTCTGTTCCCAGCTTTATTCTTGACTCACTGGGTGACTATCTGTAGCTCTGATGTAATGTGTTTCATCCATAGAACTCAAAGTGCTTTACAAATGAGGGCATTATCATTAACTCCATTTTATAGATGGGAACATTGAGACCTGAAGCTGTGAAGTATCTTGCCCAAGCTGCACCCACACACCAGTAGCAGACCTGGGACTCAAACTTCAGTCTTCTAAGTCCCTGCCTGGTGCTTTGTCCACTAGGCTGCACTGCTATACTCAAAAGTTTCAAAAGCAGCCTGCAATTTTTGAATTCCAGAACTGCCAGTTGCCAGACTTGGGTCCTACCAAACTGCTGGGAGGTGATTTTCAGAATAAATGAGTGACTGCAGCTCCTGTTGACTCTCCTGTAAGTTGCAGGTGCAATATCTCTGAAAATCAAGGTATCTGAAACTTGGTGCTCAATAATTATGACACCTAAAATTTGTGGGTGTTTAAAAAGTGTGGAGGCCTTCACTTCTCTGTGCCTCAAGTAATATTGCCATTCTTCTTGTTGTTTTTTCTTGTTCTTATCACCACAGTAGCTGGATGTTGAAACTAAGACACCTTTGTACAGTTTGCCAAAGACACTTGACCCTTCAGTTTGTAACCCCTGTGATACCATCAATATAGTATGGAAGTACATCTCCTGAGGTGAAGTATTGAAGACATGTTCAGTTCAGATAGGATCGCAGTCATGAAAATGGGAGATTTAACTGTATGGACCTCTTCCTACAAATCCTTAAAGTCTTTATGGGACTAATTCTCAATGTAAATGCTCGTGTATTCTAATTATTGCATCAGGAATGACAGGAGGAGTTGTGGTTGGATTTACGAATTTATTTTAGACTATGGTTTTTGGCTTGGGAGTTACAGAAAAGGTGCTGGGAGGGTTGCAAACACCCTGCTGTAGGTTGCTGAAGGAGTGGAGGTTTGTGGCTTGACCTTGGCTAGAAGGGAGGGAGGTTCTGGTGTAGAAAAGATTGAAGAAAAATTGCCTTAAAGTAGCTGTTTAATCCTTAATGCACTGCAGAACTTTGGGTTTTTTGCCGTTGACTTCTATGGGAGCAGAATAGTGCTGGCTTGATTTGTTCTGTTTCCTCAAGTGCAAAGCCTTTAATCTGGGAACAAGAGAGATCTCCTCTTCCAGTCTCAGTGGAACATTTCCCTCATATTAATTAGCTGATCCTGAGCTACAGTCCTATGGGCATTTCCATAAGAGTGTATGTATCTGTGCTTGCATTATGATTTCTGTGCACAGACTATTGCTATTCAAAGGTCCAGGAGATACTACAACAGCAGAAAGGCACAACAGACTATTTATAGTCCCATGATTTCAGCCAAGCTCAGTTAAATGATATTTGTTTGTTTCTTTGTTCCTTTCTTCTCCCTATAGCTCTTTAGTTACTAATTTGAATGAATTGGTTTAGCTAGGTAATATTTTAACCTGTGAGTTTAAGGTAATTGAGACTGCAAAGCATGAGGTTATGAAATAGTAATGAGCAGTCTACAGCAGGTGGCACTGTTTGGTGACTTTTGCTCTAAAAGGTTTTACTGTGTGTGGGGGGCGGGGGGGGCGATGTACAGATATTTGATAATTTCTCTACTGGCCTTCTGGAAATGTTAAAAAAGCTACAGAGTATAAACAGGAATATACATTCATACCTAGTGCATAATAACAATTTGACTTGCCTTCTTTGATACACATGTACTCTACTGGAAACTGGTGCCCCTTCTGTTATATTAATAGTGAGTTAGCTTTGCCTTGTTAATTGGGGAAGTGATGCTTCGACTGGGGTTGGATTAACATCTGACTTCACAGTGAGGCTTAATTAATGTTTCACAAAGTGCTCTGAGATAGCAGCACAAAAAGTGTTGTTTAAGGGCTCAATTTTATTATAATTCCCTCCTTACTGTTGTCACTGTCTTGTAAGGGTGACACTGAAATTGAGAGACTGCTTAGATGAGATGCTGTGTGTAGTGCTTTTTCTTTGGAGAATATCCCAGATTTTCAGTCCTCTTTCAGCATGGTAATTTGTGCAATTAATGGATTTTCCATTAAAAAGTCATGAATACATCCTGTGTGTGTGTGTGCGCGTGCGCGCACGCGCGCACATGCATGTATACATTCTGCTTGATTGTGGTCTAAATAGTTTAGCCTAGTGTAACCTCATTGAGTTTTTCCACATTTATTTTGCAAGGGCAGAATCAAGCTCACTACATACAGAACTGCATACACACAGGGTCTATCAGTCTCATCTTTCATATATATAGTATTGCTGTTGAACAGCTGTGGTTACCCTAAAGATGTCTGCAACACCACAGATAATATACTGCCCTGTTTAAAAAAAATATAAAAATGCCAGAACGTACTGGTTTCTGCTGCTCCTTTTCTAATGTAACACCCAGTTATTTTTAGCAGCAGAATGTGAAAAACATGTTTAAGAGAAGTAGAGTGGAAAATGTGACATGCATAACCCATCTTTGTGGGTGGACGAGGTTTCCCTATCTGGTTTGCTGTTCAGTTTCATTTGCATCCTCTTGCTAAGTCCCATGCTCCTTTGAATTAAAGATGTGTTACCTGGCTTAGAAAGTATCTGAGTTCATCTCAGCTAGGCTGGGAAAATATATTTAAATGCTATAACATCAAGGCTGGTGCAGTTGTTGTAATCAAATTGGGAAAAAATAATTCTTGACACTTTGACTCAATGTTTGCACTCTGTATTTGCCATCCTAAGACTAATAAGGACTTTGAGCATGGAGTTAGAGTACTTTGAAGCAGCTTTATATTACAAAGCAGCTGGGAAAAGAGAGTGCTTTAAGCAATTTACTAAATAAAGTGTTGTGCTGGCAGAAAGGACACCAGGATGGGAGCCAAGAACCTATTCCTGTTTCTATACTGGATCTGACATTGACCTGCTGGTTGAGCTTGGACAAGTCACTTTATTTCACTGTGCCTCACTTTCTCCAGCTATAGAAGGAGGATAAGAGCATTTTCTTTTCTTTGTACTACAGAGTCATGTAATGTAAATGCAAGGTAGAGCTGTTAATTGCTGCTACCTGCATCTACCCATCCAGCCTCACCAGGCAGAAAATGGGCTCCTGGCTTTCTGAGACATTGAAATGCCCTCTTCCTTCCTTATCCAAGTTGATAGTCCCTGAACTCCCATTTCTCATATGAAGGGGCTCTCAGATTTAAGATGTTTGAGATCAGACTTGGTGTGATGGGGTGAGATCCCCACACAACAACTCTGCAAGAGTGGAATTGGGCCAGGTGGGTCTAGTTAGCTGATTAGGCTCCAGAGAGGGGACCTTTAGGCTGGGAAAGGCCTCAGGAAGGCAACCAGCAGTCACTCCCTCAGAGGAGGGTTCTGGCTGCTGGTGCACTCAAGGAGAGAAGGGGAACCAGAGTGTAGGAAGCAGTTCAGGAAAAGAGCAATGAGTGTGAGAGAGCAAGCACAGAACTGCTGAGTTGATGATTCGTGGTGGGCCCGGGCTCTCCTACTGCTGCAGAGGATGTGACATAGCTCTGAGGCAGTGAAAGAGAAGACTGTTTAGGACTGCTGATGGACTGTATCATGGAAGGGGAATGCTGAATGACCTAGCTTGAGGGCTAAGTCATGAAAGGGATGCTGAGGGACCTTTGGTCAGCAGCACCTTCTCACTCGAGAGAGACAGTAATGGCATACAAACCAATGGTGGGGCATCAACCTCAGGAGCTAATCCCAGGAATGAGCAGGAGGCACCAGACCAGCAGTGAGTGGTGCATCCCGTGACACTTGGGCACAGGTAATCTTAATGCAGAGCGCAGAGCAAAGCACTTGAGCATTTATAGTCCTGTCATATCTCTCCCAAATGTGTTGCCATATCCAATCCGCTTTACAGAAAATGACATTCCAAAAGGGAGCATGGTTCCCTGCCACACCTCACCTCGTTTTCCTTAGGTTCTGAGGGTCAGGGGTTCATGGACAGATACCGAACTCTGATTTGAAAAGCAAAAACGGTGATGCTATCTTAATCTTAGTCAGGTCTCAAGGGAGAAAATATGTTCTCATGAAATCTATCATAAGTCATTTTGCTTTCCTTCAGACATTTCACAGATAGGAAGGTGACATTGAGCTGTGCTTCCTTAGGTTGGGAACACAGATGTTTTACCATACTGGTAGTTAAAAAAATAAAAATAAAAAGAGAGAGAAAGAAAGAAAAAGAGACAGAGAGAGGCAGAATAAAAGTGTATCCATTAAAAGTCTTTGTTCAGTCTGCTCGTCCTGCTCTTGCAGCTGACTCACAAGATCTTCTGGTTTTCTCTGGTGGTGAAAATTGGCTCCACACTCCCCACTAAGCAGACTGGCCACCTCCCACTCAGAATCCTGTCATTCTTTTACTTTTTCACTCTGCTACTATGTCTGTGGAATTGAATGCAGAACATAAATTGACATAATGAATGTAAGACTTGCTCTGTTGGCTCAGACTGTTGATTAGTCAGGTCTTATATACTGCCGTCAGCCTTGGCTGATCCTAGTTGTTACAAAGAAAAGCACAATAGAGCCTGTTGCTTTGTAAACTGGCAAGTTCCAGAGGGGTAGCCCTGTTAGTCTAGTTCAGCAAAACAAACAAGGAGTCCTGTGGCACTTTTAGAGACCAACAGATTTTTTTTTTTTATCGCATGGGATTTCTTTAAAAGCACTACAGGACTCCTTTTTTGTTTTGTATATTGGGGCTCTCATTAGCTCGGTATCGGGTGTGGATCAGTCCTTGAATAGAAAGCCTGTAAGGACAGAAGTGGTATTGCAAGTGCTTGGTGCTATCTTTTAATGGAGCTGGTGCTGAACTAATGTTCATAGGTAAGTGTCAGTAGGTGCTCTTCTGGTGGAAGTTTCTTCATTTAGATGAGGAGCAAAAATCTAAGGTTCTGCTCATTTGAAATTGAAGTTTGGTGGTTCTGGAAGTCAGAACAGAGCTCTGGAAGATTTTTATAAATGGCGCCCACCTTTGTAATAGACTACTGAAAGCACAGATCTGAAGACCTTTTGGTTTTGGATTGCTTAGAATCTAGATCTGGATTTTGCAGCTCATATGAATAATTAATATGTAATATCTAGAAGCACCAGCATCCATGCCTACACCTGCCAGGCACAGAATGTTGCACAGTTGTGTAAATCCAATGTGGTGTTTCTCTTTAAGGGCAACTTTTGGCAGCGGGGAAGTAGTAGCTGTTATCACCAGATTCCCACGGAGTCAGTAGGTGAAAAAGAAAAATAACCTGAACCTTGTTTTGTATTTGTGTACAGAACAACTCTGGTTGTTTGAATCTCAGTCATCAGAAACTTTGTTTTCAGGACAGGGTTATGCTCTCCACTCCTTGATGTCTATTAATTATGCTGCAGATATCTTTGATTACCTGAAATCTTGATGATATAAATGTATTCACTGGCCCCAGTGACTTCCAGCTAATTGAGGTTGTAAGCTATGTGCAAATTAGAAAGCAAGTGTTTGGGGTCATTTGTTGTGGTATCTCAAGGTCTTTGTCATGGAAAAATGTTTGGGGGGTTGAAAGAAATGGCAGGAGAGCATGTGAAGCTCTCTTTACCAAGACCTGGATTCAGATGCTGAGGCATGGTTCCAAGGAGGTGCACAAATGGTCTCCTGAGGAATGGTGACTGACAGTGCTCTCAGCAGGCAGGTGGGTGGAGTGCCATTATAAGCCATTAAAATTGGAGGGGAATCAATATTTTCTGTTAGCTCCCCATACAACAGTCCTCTTCCCCACTCCCACCTTTGCATTTAGAGCAGTTGTGTTAGCTAAGAGCAGGATGAGAGAAATGAGTGTTCTTAAAGATACCACAGACACTTGTTTAGAAATGATGAGCACAGTGTTCTGCCCTTATTATCTGGCTCTGCTGAAGTTCTTACATTTTTTAAAGGGATTACATGCCGAAATCAAGACCTCATATAGGTCCTTGCTTTTCCAGAGGTTTGCTGTTCAGCATTTGCTCAAAAACCAGTCTGCTTTGCAGCATCCACAGATGGGCACCAAAAAATGAAAGGCCACCAAACCCATTTCTGAATGTGCAGACTGAATGTGCGGTTTTGACATCATATTACATTGCTCACTGTACCGTATTCTGCCACTTGTTTTAACTGCTTCTGTGAGAAGATGAATGATTGAAGTTCAGAGAGACAGACACCAGGCAAATGAAATAACAGAGGCTCATTACCCTAGTTGGAACCATTTGTAAAATAAGCACTTTGCGAGGGTTTGCATAGCACTCTGAATATTGGTATGAATTTCTCTTTACTCCTCCAGGTGCTGGTTTCCACAGGCAAATATAACCTCCAATTCCCAGCACAGTGATCTGTCTAAACACAATTTGACATGCGTTACTATTAGCTTAGCACCTTATCAAATAATGTGCCCTGATAGAGATAAAAGGTTTTACAACCTTGCTGCCTTTGTTTCTGTGTGCGTTCACCCACAGAGACAGCTCTGCAGCAGCTAATAATTAACACAAAAGACAAAGACAAATCTATATGGCTCAGTGTTAGAGGCACCAATGTGCATGTTAAGTAGTCAAGGAAGTGAAATCTACAACATGGGGTCTAAAATGGGATCTTCAAACAAGTCTTTAAAATGAATTGGTCTTTGTTAAGTCTGGTTTTTGCATGATGGATCAGATGCCAGCTTACTGGAAATTGGGCCAGTTCTGTATGTAAGAATTTGCTCAAGTCTTCTGAGAAGCTTTCCCTCCTTTTCTGGTAGTAACCCTGTGTTGAATTGCACACCAAAAGAAAGAATTTGAGATGTGGAATTAAGGGTGCAAAGAAAATCATGTAAGAAAATGTGGAATATATCCTGTAGTGAACCCTTCCTTCCTGCTTCCTAACTGATTTAAGGGCATATGTTTGTGATTATGTGGGTGGAAGAGCTGGTCACTGAGTCAGGGGTTCTGACTGCTATTTTAATGGTTTGTCTGAGGGATGCTGCATTGTCCACCTGAAGCTTCCAACACTCTTGGACTTCCCTGGAGTGCTTTGAGTGGCCTTGGCCAGAGCAGCTGCTCCAAAATGAAAGTTGTCCAGTACTGCATGCAAGATGGCTGGGTATTGCACAGTACTGTGAAGCCACTTTGCAATGAATAAAAGCTGGCTAGGTTTGGCAAAAGTAGGAGCCCATATTTCTGCAGCTGATCAAGTGCACTGATTTTCAAAAGTGCTATGCTTCCAGCAGCTCCCATTAAACTCTGTAAGAGTAGATGGACATTCAGTACTTTTGAAAATCAGATACAAACATTTAGAGAGAAAAGTTTCAAATATTCCTCTAAATCTCTTTGGGCTAGACTAAGCAGCAGATAGATGCTTAGTGAGTTGTTTTTCCAAAATGCCTAGGTGCCTAATTCCCTTTGACTAAGGAACTGAGAATAATTGGAAAGATTGAGGTTGAGCACGCAGACATGTGCAGAGTTAGGGTCCCTTGGGTTTAAAATTGGCTGGTCACATCATCTATGTTTGATGGCATGTTCCTGATCATCTATTCCTGTTTCTTCCTGATCATCAGTTCTGGGTACCTCCTGTCACTGACTTGTGTGGTCATAGAGATCTGGAACAGGAGAACCAAAGGTCCTTCAACTCCTATAGGTCTGGTCTAAGTTGCAGCCTGTAAACAAGCATGACTGCTAAGGATGGTGTTAGACTTGATGGGGCTCAAGGCAGAAGCTAAGGGGTGAGTCCCCAAACTGCCTGCTTACCCACTGGATTTCTGGAACATTTCTGAAGCTGAAGCCTGAGGGAAACCAGAGTGGCCAGTTACAGTGTGCCTGGATTGGAACCTGGAATAGTGGGCTAGCCAAAATTCCCCTACCAGCCACTGGTGAAGTGGCACAGACCAGGCATTGGAAGGCAGACGGCCTAAGATGCTTATCCAGTGGGAATTTGCTACTTCCAATGGGGAGGACTACAGTGACCTAGGCAGAAGGCTAAGTCATGAAGATAGAGCACTCTGACTCTCAGAGGAAGGGGCATTGGACCTGAGTGGAGTTTATCCCCAGATGCAGCACCCAAGGAAGACTCCCTACTGGTGAGTGGACCTGTGACACCTTCTGGCTTATTTCAAATTATAACATATTAACCCTACTCTGAGAGGACTGTTTACAATAGGTCACTTGAGCTCTTGCCTTCATGTCTGCCATGATTTGTTGATGAAGCAACTACTTTCCTTCCCTAACAATGCCTTTCCTTCCTGAATGATGGCTTTCCTTTAGCTTTTGAGTTGACTTTCAGCTTCCAGTTGGTTCTGTATGACTGTTTACATCAGTGCTCAAATTTTCTGTTGGACTTATCCCTCCATCTGCCTAACAATTCCCTTTGTATTTTTCTTCCACTATGCCCTTCATGCTTACTTCCACTGGCCCTTTACTCCTTCAGAATATCTACCATCTCTTGTGCATCAATTTCCTACTCTCTCTTCATTCAGATCCTTTCTTACACACACTTCTTCCACAAAGCTTTTCAGTAATGTCTGAACCTAGTTATGACAGGAGAATTTTCTGCAAAGCCCAGTAGCTAACAGCAGATATCTGTAACATGGCCATTGCATGCAAAACCATCTTCCCTTCTATCTTATTGTCTAGAGAAGGGGTTTTCAAACTCTTTTAATTTGCAGATCCCAAAACAAATTGGGGTGCAGACCACTTTGGAAATTTTTGACATAGGCTGTGGGCCCCTGGGGGTCCACAGACCATAGGTGGAAAACTACTGGTTTAGCATCAGAGATGAGGGCATTGCTGTGTAGAGGCAGTAAAGACTTCCAGGGGGAAAAGTGGCAATACGAGTGTGTAATAACTGATACCTTCTCAAAATAAGTAGGGGGAAAGAGGGGAAGCAAGAGAAAGAAGGTAGTAAAATACATCTGGAAAGGGAGTGTCACAGCCTGCCCACCCCACAGAGTATGAAGGGAGCATGGGAAGAACAATCACTTATCCAGTGCTCATTCTTGAGTGGGACAGCTGTGTATACTGAACTGAAGGGTCTGTCTATTCCTAATGACCAGATATCTCTCTCTTTGGTTCCCGCTGAACTCACTTAGAACTGGATCCAGACCTAAGCGGGGTAGAAAAGCAGAGTGGGAAGGCAGTGGGCTTGTTCTAGATCTCCAAGACATCAGCAGGCGTTGAACTGTTCCCCTCACGTTTTGCCTCCCAGTGCTTCACTATGTCAAGTTGCATTAGCATTTTACTTCCACCACCATTCAGATTACCCAGACTGTACAAACAGTGAATAGAGATTAAGTGTCTGGGGCCCAAACTGCTGCTATTATTTCCAGTCAGATGCATCATTTTTAAACAGAAGGCTAACAGGCTGACATCCATTTTTAAAAATCACTTAATTAATATTCATTAAAAAGAATAATAAGCAGCTAAAATAATTTTTTATTAATGACATATTTGTATTTTAATATTTTTTCCTAAGAGCTGGTGGCAAATGGTGAGGTTTTCCATTTGTGCCACAACTAACCTGAAACCCTCCTCATTTTCTCCCTTATTTACAGTTTGCAGAAGGAGGACAGGTTAGTCACTAAGCTGTGATTTATCCCTCCACTGAGCCTCATCCAGCAACTTTGCGTTATTTTGAGGCTTTTTATTTTGTGTGTGTTGCTTGTTTGGCAGGATGCTAACAAGCTGTGGAGTTAGATTCTTATAACTCATGTAGTTTCCTCACCCAGTTTCACACTGTGGGGCTGATCATCCTATGGGAAGCTGTGTGATGAAGATGCTCTGTATGTGGATTAATAATTACTAGTATTTATTTTTGTTGCTGCAGCTCAGAGGGCCATGCCTGGGGATCAGAGCCCCATTTTACTACACACTTGTCTCTCTGTCAGGAGTGACTTACAACTGTGAGAGCCTATCTCAGGGCAGACTGTCAGAAAATCAGGGCAAACTGACTATATGTTCTATAACTAGATTTTACCATCCCAGTGGCAAATGTGAACACCTGGATCACTATACCAGTCATACCATAGGGCCACATGTAGGCTTTAGCCATACTTACATTGAGCTTGCATGCGCATATTGTTTTATCTTTTACACTAATATATATATATATTATATAAGTCTAAGAATTTATGATCCCATAATGTTTTAGTTAGTATAAGTAAACTACGGTTCTATAGTGTCTTAGTTAGCATGAAGTAAATTTAGCATTAGGCCTAAGTGTTCTTACCTAAATGGAAAATTTGCAATCAAGTGTTTCGCAATAGTCATGTTTCATAAAATCTTGCAAAAGCGGTAAGGCATCAGCTATGCTATAACAGGAAAATAACTGGGGAGGGGATGACTGCAGGTTGCAGAGTTGGATGAAAAAGAACTGGAGAGGCTATTTTAATCATGTACATACAAACACGTGAAAAAGGGTCTAAACTGTAAGTCTGCAGAAAATAGAAAATAGGAAAGTAGGAAAAAAGGCAATGGAGGAAAATTCATCAATTATACACATGAATCCCTGAACCAATAATCTGAAAGTACCCCCAATAATTTGTTGGGTTCAAACCCGTATTTGGACTAGGGGGAATGAAGTAATGTGCAAAAAAGGGTACTTAAGGCCTCAAAATGAAGGGGGTCTTTGAAGCTTCCATCTCATCAGGCCTGAACTCAAACTTTTCCAAGAAGATCTTCACAGACCCAAATTTACTCTCCCCCTCCGTTTAGTTAGTTTTATTTCACTTAAGTAATATCACAGTAGTTAGCTCTACTCTTTGGTAGAACATCTTTACTTCAGTGTGAGTATAAGCAAATTATAACTTTGTAATCTGAGCTCTTTTATAGTTTTAATATCAGTCATAACTGGTTATTGCTTTTTATTTGCTGTGTAGGATTTGCCAGGTACAGAAAGGTTTACTCTGTTATTTCATTATACATTCCTCAATTAGGGTTCTTATCAAATATATACTTTCTGCTATTAGTAATAAAAATTGTTATAAATACATTAACTTTGTATCTCCCTTCTCATCCTGGGGGATTCCATAAAGATTAATATAAATTTTAATTTATCTGTTGTCAGATTCTGAACCAGGAATGCTCCAACACTATCCTTCAGACTGGCTTGGTAAAATCCATATTGGCTATTCTAAATTCGAAAGTAATTATAGAATCAGGCTACACACAGTCTCCTTAGCATATTTAGTCCATCCTGTCAGTCAAACTGACCTTTGTGATACAAGGTTACTTAAATCTAAAATCACACTGCATCTGGTTTCTCCTATTTCCAAGAGATCAGTCACTTGCCCCAAACTATCTGGTACTCCAGATTTTACACTAAAGACAGCACTGGCAGCCAATTCTATAGTAAACTACATATAGATTTATTATCTAATGAAGAGAGGATTATTGAGAAGTTTAAGCAGTTTAAATACACTAACAGGGAAATCACAGTTCGTAACACCAAACATTGGCCGTGATGTAATAAACTGCCAACTTCCCAAAAGCCCTTCAAGGCAACCCAGAATAGCTCTGGGGCTCTCCATTTTTCTGGTCCAATATTCTGCCTTATTAGAGTTCTAACAGTCTAGAGATGGCAGATCATTTCTTAAATCCATATTTATAGCATCTTCCCATGGAATGCAACTGACCATGTCTTTGCCCATGTGGGATATTCTTTTGATGATGTGAAGGTATTCGGCTCTTGACCACTGACTGTATACATAATGGCCAGTCACTTTGAAATTAGTATTTTCTGTTAAAGTCCTGTGACTTGCCTCCAGGTATTGCCACATTAGTCCCCGGAAAGGAACATTGGAATGAAGTCTTCAGAGCAGCTTAGTGAGACTGTTCAAGAAGCAACCAATCATGGAGAGGCTGCAAAAGGCTAGCCAATCAGAGCAACTGCGGATAGCAGCCAGTCAGAGCTCAGGAGGGCCATATAAAAGGAGCTCTATCCCTAGATAAGTCAGTGCCTTGCTGGAGCCAGAGAAGTGCAGATGGTGCTCCTAGTAGTAGGTCAGGGGGAACTGCAGCACCATGGATAGCTCAGTGTCATCAGGGTGCCCTGGCTGCCTATTAGGCCCGAACATAAAAACCCTGAGCTAAGGCTGAAACTTCAGTGTGGGCTGGGGCTGTGCAGAAGGGGCCGGAGAACTGAGAGCTCTGTTGTTAATGGGACATGCTGGCTGCTGTTCTTAAGGCCCCTGGACTGGGAGCTAATGTAGTAGGTAGACCCAAGGTTCTACTTCTTCACCCCCCACCAACACTATAAGCTGCTGGAGATATAATCTACAATTGGAAAGCAATAGACCACCAGAAGAGGATCTGAACTACTTTAATGGTCCAGTGAGAGAAATGGGACCAGAAGGACTCTGAGGAGAAAAAAACCATTGTCCCTAGGGAGGAAGCCCTGGGGATATGTCCTGATATCAGGGTTAGGACTGTGTAAAGACTGAAGGCATCACTGACCAGAAGGTGTGCCAGCAAGAGATGGGTGCCTTATTGTTACAAGTCTTTAAGTCTTTCTTCATTAACATTTCACAAGGTTTCTTTGATGGGTAATGTGGTTGCCAGGGCATTTACCATGTAAACATTTTCTGTCCTGTTGTGACAGGAGTAGGTAAACAAAAACAATGCAAGTGATAATTTTATGAAGTTTGAACACCCAAACCACTTATACATTTACAATCACTTTGGTCTAATGCACACGTGAATTGACTTGGCTGTATGCTAGCGTGCCTTGGTCAGCCAGTGTCACCACCGTACACACGACTGTTAGTGAAAAGGTGGCCTCTTCCCCCAAAGAGCTCATAATCTAAATATATAGGGAGTGACAACAGGTGTATAAAACTGACAGGTGGGGAGCACAGGTTAATAGCTTCATGATTATGGCTAGTGTAATGAATAGTAGTCACAACCCATCAGCTACCTAACAAATAGCTAGTGGCAGTGGATTAAACTAAGGGCTCCTTAGACTGGATGCTAACAAAACAATCAAAGTCTGAGGCAGTATTCAAACCTCCTTCTTTCCCTCTGCGACCATCCTGCTTGGAAGACATAGACCAGGCCTGAGGCTGGGGCTGGGGGATAGCACATCTTTGCCCAGCAACACTGAGAAATAGTCATTTTAAAAGAGTGTTCAGAGAAGACCCAGTCTGGGATATATTATGATCCATTGGTCTCAGGCTTGAATCTACAAAGATTATGGGCACATATACTCTCTGGCTCCTCACCTGCAGCCTGCTGGCAATATCTCCTCTGAGGTCCAACCCCTCTGTGAGACTTTGGCTCGAGTCTAATTGGTGGAGTCTCAGAGTGGCTGATTGTCCCTATTTTAGCTTAATAGAAGGAACAGGAAGCTGTCTGAGCAACTGGGTACTCTGGACTGTGCGCTTTCTGTATCTCACTAGCACTCTTGCTTCCCTGGCTTGACGCCCAGCATCTGACTTGTGGTTCTTAACCACTGGTTTGTCTCCTGCCCCTGACCTCCTGGTACACTGACATAGCTGGCTGTTGACTCCTGTCTCATGACTGTGGACTGTGCCACTGACTATTAGGGCTGGCTGACCATGACCTTGCTATGATAGGGAGTTGACTGTAGCATGGCTACAATGGTTTCTAGTGTTCAAAGGACCAGATGGATGGAACTGGGACCCCAGAGTTACTACAGAGGTCTTTCCATAGAGACCTTGTGTCTTTAGGCGTTCCTTCAAGATCTTCATGACTGTTGAAGACAACTCACTTGCAGATGGGGGGAGGGGGAAATCTTGGTGTCCTCATAGGAGAAATCTAGCGAAGACACCATGAGGGAAACCTCATGGTTTTCCTCCTTCCCTGACATTCGCCACGGGTTTTTGCGCAGCAGGGGATAATCATGGGATTGATCTAATGAACCCCCTTAGATACACCAGAGGGAAGGTCAGGTGTGTAACTGCACTCATCTGATACATGGGCCAAAGGTGAAATAGTAGAAGTTAATGATTATTCTGTAACTCAGGGATGCTTCTGTGAATTTTAAAAAGCTAATACATGGAGAAAATAAGCAAGTCATTGCTTTTGATTAAATTGTGAAAGACGTGATCTCACTGCAAATTACATGATTTCTTGGGTTTCCAATCAAGTTAATTCATTTTTATGATAGCTTTCTTTTCAGTGTCTTGGAGTTTCACAGACACAGTTTTGTGGCCATTTACATAATTATCTACATGGACCAGTCTTTGTCATCCATCAGACTATTTCCCCTCAGGATCTCATGATTTTCTCTGCTATCTTTTGAAGTCTGACCCACAGTTTCTGGGGTGCAAGTGTTGGCTTGATTAACTTCAAAGGGATGCATTACTGACTATCATATCAACCCGTCAGTTGGCTTCCAGCAGACATTATGATGGTGAAAAGAACCTGCATGATTGTACTGTAGGTATCTCTTTCTGAGCAATGGTAAAATAATTTAAGATGAAGGTTAAATTTAAAAATGTATTGCATAGCATCTGTTGTAGCTTCAAATGGAGCATTAGAGAAAACAGGAAGAAATTCCAAGTCATTTTAGTGTCTGTGATATCCCCATTACGCTCTATTGAAATATCACTGAGTCAGTGTTAGAGATGGAAAAGAATGAGAAGAGAACCATGCTCCCAAATCCCTCTTGCAGAACTTTAGGAGTTTGGGCAATATGGAACCTGGACCTGCACTGTCCCATTGGTTTTGTTAAACCAAAATTTGACTAAAATTTTTTCAAAGCACCAAACCATCTAATGTTTACCCCTTCTAAGGATTAAAGAAAAAAACACTTTCCTTTTTTCAAACTGCAAAATTATAAATGTTATCTGCTGTTTATTAGTATGAATGCTTATGGGATAAATAAATTTGTTAGTCTTTAAAAGTGCCACAGGACTCCTTGTTTGTTTCCCCCAGAGAGTTTCTTGATGAGAGATTTGAAAACAGCAGCTGGCTCAGCAGAGAGCACCAGAACCATCTAATTGTAGTGGGATGTAAGTAAAGATTGAGATAATGCTGGAGAGGGACCTAGGGGAAAAAAGATGACTATTTTCTGAACTACTCCAAATCTTAACATGGTCTAAGGGCTTGTCTTTGTTGACAGTGGTGAATTCACCACCGTCAGACTGATCTCCCTGATCGACTGAGCAGTTTGCGGAGACCCATTCAGCTAATCAGGAGGTCAATTGAATAGGATCGCCTAGGCAAGTAATGCAGTGCTGAGTCAGAGGGAAGGTGTTTCCCTTCTACTCAGCGTACTGGAGATACTGCAGTAAGTATGTGGTAGGAAATCGGAGGGAGGTACACAAGGTATTTTAAGTACTTTGCGTATCTCCCTTTGATTGCTGGCAAAATCCTGCCATGATGTTGACCAGGGCTTAGTTTCACATTCTAGTGGTTAGATTGATATTTGGGCTGATAATGGTTCTCATTCCCCCACCTCACAAAAATCTCTGATTTCTATCAGCGTAGGACAAATGGCTCTGAACATTAGCACACATAAATTGAACATGATTCTATTTTAAGTTTCAAATTAGTTAAACCTTCTCCATAAAAAAGAAGATGCTTGTGGTCAATGGAGGTAGATGGGGCATTATTCTCAGTGGGACTTATGTATGGGTACTGTGGGCGAAGAGATACCACAACTGCTGAGAGCTATTCATAGGCAATGTGAAGATAACTATACACTTATGCTAACATGAGATGTATTATTTGGGTGAGACTAGACGTTAGCATTCATGATAGGTATCTGTGGGCAGCTTGGGGAAAATAAAAGTTAGTGTTAATGGGAGATAAACAAGGGTGTAGACCAGGGGTGGCCAAACTTATGGAACTCAAGAACCACACAAGTTGATTATTAAACCTTCAAGAGCTGCACTGAGGCATATAGCCATATACTGTTACCTACTAAATTGATTTGCTGATGTTCTTCTGCGAGCCACACTTTTTCATTCAAGAGCCACATGTGGCTCCCAAGCCACAGTTTGGCCATGCCTGGTGTAGTCATTGGGCTATTCCCCTAGTGATAGGAACTGAATGGAATACAAACAGCTTAATGAGAAATTAATACTGTCATTGGACATGAGGCTGGGATTCTGGTTATCGAACAAATTGTGACCATAATAGGCTACATACTGTCTAATGACATCTACCAAATTGAATACATGGGTCTTGAGAGAATTGTATTTTAGAGCTAGCATGGGCTGAATTTCCTATTGCTTGTTTAGCACTACTCAGTTGGCTGTGTTATTTAAGAGCTGGGAGTGCATTACAGCCTGGCCAATATACCATTCAAGTCACAGTCATACAAGTTCATATAGGATCTTTCAAACAAACAGTATCTTACAATGCCTTAGAGGGTTATGTGATACAAATATGAGGATTTTTTAAATAAAAGATACAATAATGGACATAGTGAGAAATAACTGTTCAAGTCAAAGGAACTACTTGTATGTCAAGTCAAGCACCTCTATAACTATTTGCAAAATTGAGGCCTAATTTTAAAGCAGTCCAGTCATTGAGTAGTAATATATTTTTGGTAAGAATTCAGACAGACTTTCCTTTGCTCACACCTTGGTGGTTATACTTAAATTTTAATAATAATAGTAATTTAAACTGACAAGCAGAAAACCTGAATTTAAATAATTGATTTTTAATTGTGTTTTACATCTGGCCTTTAGCTATTTTTTTTCCTAGAGAAAGGTTCACTGTCATTGGCTCTAAGCATTAAAACATCTTGATTAGCAACCACATATGGCCTTTACACTAAATTTGGTGAGGGGTACTTTTTGCTAACCAGGCAACTACACTGTGTATACACATTTATTTTAAGCAATTATGAAGCCGAACATATGTTTATTCAGAGTCATAAGTTTTGCCAAAGCTGAATAATTGTTGGGGTTTTTTGGGGGGAGGGGGTGGCAGGATGAAAAAATCCCATCTCCCTTTATTCTACTTCCTGTCCTCCCCTTCACCCCAAAAATAAACATATTCATTTCAAGTCAAAACTGAACTTTTCTTCTCAGTGAAATGAAAACCAAAAGAAGTTGTTTGGATTCAAACAAAATGCTTATGTTGAACTGAAACAACATTTTGACATTCTTTGTTTTGAAAATGTCATTTCCATTTGACTTTTAATTCAGAAAACCTCATTTTGAAATAAGATTTTCTAAATGAACTTTTTGACAGTTCTGAAATTTTGAAGGTTTTTTTTAACAAAGCAGTTTAACAAATTTGACCCGAATCCATGAATTCTTTTACTGTCATGAAAAATGCATTTTGATGCATTTTTTTAAAATCACTGGAAAAATTTCTCTCTTGCTCTAATTTTTACACAATTGTTTACTATGTTGGAAAATAGTGAAGACACATTTCTTATTTACTGGATGGCTGTGTTTTAGGTGAGATTTGTCAAGGTACATTTGGTTGCAAACTGGAATTCAGCTAAAAATGTACGAAACCATCATTTTACAATTTGTTTTTTTTTTAAATAACTTAAATATGTTAAATACATAAAGGAAAAATAAGGCTGTTAACACATCTTGCATTTAAAAATAACTGACCTATTAAAACAAACAATGAGTCTTGTGGTACTTAAAGACTAACAAATTTATTTTTTGCATGAGCTTTTGTGGGGGAAATTCCCACTTCATCAGATGCTTTGAAGATGGGGGAAATACGCATTTGTTTCCTCCCATTCTGTAAGTTCCCCCATCTTCAAAGTGTCTGATGAAGTGGAATTTTTCCCTCATAAAAGCTCATGCAATAAATAAATTTGTTTAGTCTGTGTAAGTGCCACAGGACTCCTTGTTTGTTTTTCTGAACTAGACTAACACGGTTGCCCCTTATTAAAGACAATAACTGACCATTGATGGATGGTTTCTGGTCACTATGGGCCAGAGTTTAAGGTATTTTAGACCCCGAAAGCAAAAGGTAGTTGGGCCTAGAGGGGATTTCAAAATAGTTTGAGATAGGGTGTCTAACTCCCTGTGATGGGATGTTCCCCTCCTCTCTATCCTAGGTTTAAGACTGTATGTTAAAGACCTTGACTTCTGAGTAGAGTGTCCCTGAGCTGGAACAAGGAGTAGGTGGCAGATCTCATTTCCCATACCAGTCAGTGGGGATGTGGTCCAGACTGGGCAGTGGATGGGTAGATTTCTGAAGTCAATGTGTACAGAGGGAGACATTGATAGTGACCTGGTGGAGGGCCAAGACATGAAGGGTGAGCACCTGGAAGGGCAGAAAGTAGGAGAGGGGCAACAGGACACTTTGAGAGTGGCAGAAGGGAGTGTCAGACCTGCAAAAGTCTAATCCACACAGTGGTCAGGAAGAGACAACCTAGAGGTGAGGTTGCTCCATGACACTTTCATTGAAAAGAATGGGCATTAGGCACCTAATCTGCTAATCTGTTTTTGAAGACCACAGTAGGCACCTCTCTGCATTTGTAGGTGACTAAATACCTTTGAAAATCTAGCCCTGTGTCCTTCAGCTTTTTAGAATCATAGTTCACATCCTCTCACACCTGGCTTTTATTCGTAGGATGGGAGGGGAAAACAAGCTTCCCTGCTCTTTCAGCTTTAATTCACTTTCTCAGCTTTCAATACAGAAATTCTCTTGGCACCTGCTAGCAAAACTGAAACCCAGAGTGGTTAAGAGAAAATTTGTTGTGCACAACAGTAATTGCAAATGCAGTATTTACAGTTCAGAAAATATAAATATCAGCATTTGTTGCATTGTAAAGACTGAAAATAATATAGATACCTACTTGATGGAATACACAACCTTGCGACATACTTATAAAGCCTCATTTTACTTCACAAGGTAAAAATGTTTTCACCATGCTTCTGTATATAGCAAGTGAAGCAGTGGTCTTTAATTCTCTTAAAGTTGATCCAGGATATTTATTTAAATGATTTTATTTAATTGATTATGGTAAAATTGGGCCTTAATATTGATCATTAACTTTTTTAAATTTCATTTTGAAAAAGTTTTTTTAAATGTATTTAGTTTAAATAAAATTAATAATTGAAATGAAAAAAATTGATCAAAACTCTGATTTTTATCATTCTGGCTTACAGAACCTACTGCATAAAGCTGAAACTGGTAGACTGTGCTCTAGGAATTTTTTAGACTCTATTTGATCAATGACCCTTGAAATAATAAAAAAAAAAAGACTATAAACAGGCATTCTCACAGTAAACTCTAAAAAAGCCATCATGGCCAATCCAGTAAATAATAAACTTCATGAAAAGATGGCAATTCTGGCCTAGTGAGTGAATAATGCATTTCTTATAAGGCTGTAATTATGTAGTTATCTGACCTGTAATTAAGAATTTTTTAAAATGTGTATCATAGAGTAAGTAACTTATAAATAAAAGTCAGCAAAGGGAAACACAGACACAGAACTTTTATCTGTGTCAAGGAAGCTTTGCCCCTTTCATGCTTTGGAAAGTCTATTAGTGCTGGGTTTAGAAGTGGAGAGAGCTGTGTAAAGAAGCACAAAGGACCAGGAAAGTACAGTGCTTCTGTAACTATGTTCCAGGATGGAAAATAGTCAAGTTAGATTATACAGGTCACAAATAAATGTGGTGGCACTTCCATCCCTTGATGATCTAACAGAGAGACGAGGTGCTGGGTCCAGATCAGCTGCTTAATGGCAGAGGCTACTATTACAGTACTTTATAATGCTCTTAAATGTTTTTTCTTCAGCATCTCAATACCCACATGATTCAATTTATGTTAATGCCTATTCCCCCTTTTTGCTTCCCAGACTGAACTTCATCTCCAGGAGGGTTACTCCCAAGCTCCTGTGCCTTAATCAACAAACCCTCAGCCCAGCAGCCAGGTGCCACCACTTGGTTCGTTTATGAAGTAAGTATGTACGAGAAGTGACAAGTCCAGAATTAGTAATGTAAGTCTTCTGTCACTTTTCTCATTGGGCCCTGCAGGGAGGATCTGATTAAATGGATATTCAACTGCTTGCATTAATGTGCACCCAATTTTAATTTGCATTTCATTAACTGCACAAAAAGCTTAATTTTATTATTTGCTGTTGGAAAGCAGATTTCTGCTAATAAGCAGCCTCACAGTTGCTAAAATATGATATGAATGACTTTATCTTGGATCTTTTCTCCTTCTCTTTCTTTTTCTCCCCCAGTGTTTAACTTCAGTTTCTATTCTGTTTGGTATAAAGTGGAACATCCAGCTCATCTCTCAGATGAATTTACTTCACATATTGTTTTGTCTTGTAGATCTCTTATACAAGAATAATAGACTCTGAGCCTAAGGGATCTCTAAATGCCCCATCTAGTTTCAGTGAAACATAGGATGGATCATGTTTTAATGTAAAAGGTCTGAATTGAATGAGATTGTTTCTGATGGATAGAATGCTAATTAGGATTGAGAAAACCCAAGTTCTTACTCTTTGCCACACTTTGTCTGTCTTGTCTATTTACATTGTAAGCTCTTTGGGGCAGGGTCTCTCTTTCACCAGACATTTGCTGGGCACCTACTGCACTGGCCTTTGGTCATGGTCATGGCTTCTAGTTGCTACAGTGATACAAAAAGTATTACAGGAGTTCATCCAAAGCTAATAAATGATTTCAAAGAGCAACTCTATTATGATATTTAGAATTCTGTGTTTAATCAGCCAAAAATAAGGAAACGACAATGCCATCTGCCTATTACAATGCAAACCTTAAATACACAACCACCTTTCTCAAGCAGTGCAATACCATAGGGTTTATTTTATAGTCTGAAGTACACATTAGGATCACTTTGTTTTCTTTGTTTTGTACACTTACACAATTGGCATTCTTATGATGGTGCAGAAGGTCTCAGACTTTTTATAATTCCTTTGAAACTGAGGTAAGTGTTTTTAATAATTTGTGGTATTTGACAATGGGCTAAATGTGTTGTATGAGAGTGCTCAGAGATCTTTATTTCCTTGCAAGGACTAGGGTTACCAAAAGTAAACCATCTCACATGGCCAGGACTGTTATTTGTTAACTTTGGTGGATGTTCTTATAGGCTGGTCATTGAACTGAAAACTGGGTTCATCTGTTAAACACTGTGTCCCTAGCTCTAGGTGTATTGTCATTTTCATGTAAATTGTTGAGAGCCATGATGTCTTGTTGAAAATGAGTCCAGCCAGAATGGTCACTGAAATGACAAATGTAGATGTGCGGTATTTAGTCCAGATGCCATAAAGGCATGCAAACTGGGGTGACTGGGTTTGAGTCTGAGTGTCAAACTTGTCATTTTGTTTTATGCTTACTGAAGACTTAAATAAAAGGTTTTCTCACAGTACAGATAGAGGGTATTTTAAACTGGAACCCCCATGGAGTGAGATATGTTACAGTACAAAGAGTATTCCAGCATTTCCAAGTCCTTGAATTATTTAAAATGCGGAAGACAAAAAGTGGGGATTAAAAAGATCTGATACACACTCCAGACTGCAACATCAATTATACATGCTTAAACTCTCAAAAGCTTGTTTGTAAGATTAAGAATTTACCATCTAACTAAAACATTAATTACAAAGTTTTCTGGTTAAGGTCTCTAATTTTATTTATTGTTACTTGATCTTTTCACATTCTACTGGGATCCTATCATCTTGAGGACATTCTCCTAACCTAAGGGGTGGACTTCTGAAGTGAGTTTTGGTAGTGATATCCCCTTTACTGGCATCAAAATACTTAAATTAGGCGGCTCTATAGGGAAGGTCTTCATATAATAAAAAACCAAAGGGATAATACATTATGAAAATAAAAGCCTTTTATCTAAAGTAAGCACGTTGTCTTACAGAAGGAGATGAGACAGGAGCAGTGTAGTGAGTGTTTTTTAACTATGTACAGATGTACAGTAATTGGTTGTCTGCATTTAACAAAAAGGAGTGAGGGCAATATGTATGTATGTATGTATGTATGTATCTAAAAGGTCTCATTTTCTACTACCCTGAACCTTGTGGTGTTTAAATCTGAAAAACTGGGTGTACAGTGATGACTAATTACTACGCATATTCCAGTTGCACACAGAGACCGCAAGTTAGATTGGATACTTTTTGTGCTAGGTGCTATGCATAGAGATAGTGGCAGACAGTTCCTGGACCTGACTTGATGATCTAACTAGACAAGAGGAGCAAAAAATGAGAGGAAACTAAAGTACAGAGTGGGGAGATGATTTCTCTCTTGTCACACAGCAGGTCAGAGACAGAGATGAGAATCTTCTGAATCCCAGTTCAGTGCCCTACCCTTAGATCACAGTATCTGGAAAGTTGCCCCATGACATGAGGTACAAAGCGGTGGAGAATCAGACTCAGGTATATAATATGATAAATAGAGTGCGACCAAGAGATAGAGTTAGAAAAAGGGCTGGTTATATGTGCAGGGTGGAGAGAAAACAGTTCAGTGAGATTATTTATGCAGCACAATGAGGTAGAGCAATGAATGAAATGAAGAAAAGTAAGGTTTAGGCTGAATCTCAGAGAATCCTGGTAGAAGTTCATTGCTTTGCACATTTAAAAATGATTGGACAAAGCACTAAATAATAAGTTCTAGGGATTGAGCCAGCAGTTCCAAAAGGATGATGGAGTATAGATGATTTGAGCAAAACTAATATTTGTTTAACCTCTTGCATAGTTATTTAAAAATGACTTGCCCCTGACATGTGTGTTGCATCTCTTAGACATGCAGTAAAGACAGAAGTTTGGCCATATGCAGATAAAATGTGCAATTACAAATAAATTGCAGCTGTTACAACAGGTGGAAACCCTCTATATGTAAACATGCTATAATAATAGCTAGATCCTATAATAGTTGGATCAGTGACAATCATCTTTCTGTTAATGAATGCATAACTCTTATGAATACAGCACTAAGTATTCAGCAAACTAGTCCTGTTCCCTAAGGCTGAACTGCATAGCTAACGTGAACCAAAGTGGTTGGAAACTGGACTTTTCATTCCATAGGATCGTTGGAAATTAAAAAAGAAATGCTGAAGTGGAAGCAAATTTCTTGTAGAATTAAAATTTGGAAAAATTGATTGAGAACAAGCAAAAGGTTTCCTTTAGATGACATTAAATTTCTTTTGCTTCAATCACCTTGAATTGTTTCATTTAGACTTTTTATATTTAATAGAATAGAATATAAAATTAATAGTTTAATAGAATATAAAAGTTGAAACAGTGCATCTGAAATGAAACATTTTGGTATTAGATAAATGATTTGACATTACTTCAATAAACAAGAAAACCCAAATGAGTCACTTTGACTTTCAAAATTAACACATTCCTGCAGAACACTTCAGTGCGGAGGCAGTTGCATTTTCATATGGAAAAGTGTACTGTTAAAATTTTCAGCCAGCTCTGAACATGAACAGAGAGTGAATCCTGGAACCAAATGCCTCTACTAGCTGGATTTTGGGATAATTAAACATATAAGCAAGTTTTAATTAAACTGCAATGAGGTGTAGCCCCCCAAATCCCAGGACTGGCAGAGCAATCTTTGCATTTCAGCAAAGCCCACAGCTGATTGGCCTAAATGTAGACTTGTTAGGGAAGTCAGGACGAAGCAGAGCTAAAGATATTGATAATTCATTTAATTTTTTAAAGAGTATTTTTATGAGGCATTTAGACTGGCCTGCTCTGGAAGCTATTTCTTTTCAGGGAAGGGCTCATGATGGAGTACGAACAACATAGTCTAGAAAGCCTCTCTTTCTGAAAGACTCATACCACTGTAACCAGAACTATTTCACTGAAGTTAGGAAGATGTTGAGATAAAGGGACCAGAATCAGGGTCATAGTGTCTAATCTTGCAGTGCCTTTTTGATGAGTACAGTGGACTATTCATAGTTATGGTCAGCAATAGAGTTCTGCTCTTTGGAAGAAACTATTGATTCTTCTGCTTCCAGTTATTCTCTTTGGAAGTGGCCAAAAGAATGTGTGCTCATGTAAGAAATACAGGTTGAGGATTATTGCATAAGATATTAAATAGAACATTGGGACATTGCCAAGAGTACAAAACATCGAAAGCTAATGCCATTTCTAATAAATGAATTGAATATGAAAATAGTAGTGGTTTTGCTTTTTAGTAAAAAAAAAAACAAACAAACCCTACTTTTAGGCACCACTCCTGGTGATAAATTCCCCCTCTTCGGTGAGGAGAAGGTAAATGAAAAGAGGATTTGCTTCAGTGTTTTTTAGTAGTTTTAAGCAAAGTAGGAAAGTAGGATATTCGAAGCTGAACCTGTTCAGTTTCAGAAGCTTTCATACTAGGCATATGTTATTAGAATGGAAAACCAATGAATTCCAAAGCCTGTTGAACAAGGAATGCTGCATCACAACTGGCAATCGTGTGATCGGCAAAAGCTTCCATGGCACAAAGAGAACATCAATGATGGATGTAAACTGAAAATCCTCCAGCTACCTTAAAGACCCAGCTAGAGATCAATCCAGGTGGAGCTCAATCTCCAAAGAAGCAAAGTCCCTTTGGGATTTGCTGTGATGATGATTACAACAGAGAATCAAGCATCTGGACATCTATTTTCAACTCTACCACTAACTTGCTGTGTGACCTTGAATAAACCAATTGGTACTACTTAATTAGGTTCCACGGGGGCTTTGAGGGTTAATAAGTGTTGCAAAGCTATCTTAAATCCTTAGATGAAAACCAGAGTATATGTGTAAACTAAATTAAAAGCATAAACAGTATTCATTTTTATGGTTGGAGAGCTTTTTTTGGTAGAATATTAGAGCAAATGTTGATCATATACACAAACAGCAGCACTTCGGATTTGCAGGCTGGTGGAGGCTAGCAGTTATTAATGTACTTACAATTTCTGTGTAGTATAGGGACAGGGAGAGATTCTCTGAAGGGCTTTTAAGATGAATTAACAACTGTTGCTTTTAGAGTTGTAACAAGAAGCTGGCACTAATTATTGTAGTGAGCATGGAACTCCAACTTAGTGTCAGTTGTACTGGTTATTTTAAGTGACATTATATAGTAGCCCCCAGTATTTTCTTTTAACCCAGAATGACCTTTGAAATCTTGATATGGGCTGCTGCTTTCAGATTTAGTTACCTTGTACACCTAGCACATAGTCAATCTATATATGCCCTCTCTTACCCTGGTTCAAATGTGTCCTTAGGCATGTTGCTGCATTCTGCACAGCAACAGCCAGCAGATGAGCATCAGTGGATGGAAATTACAATAATTGAACCTCATAGCTATAAGGGGTTAAATGGCATAATAAAAGTATGTCTGATCAAGAAAAGAAGTGGGGATTTTCTTGCACAAAAGCTCATGCAATAAATAAATATTTTGAGTCTTTAGAAGTGCCACAGGACTCCTTGTTTGTTTTGCTGAACTAGACTAACACAGCTGCCCTTTGGATCTTGATTTATAAACAGATTCTAATAGGCTAAAATCTGGAAATAAGCTTGTTTTCAACTGGTCTTTACCCTACATTCTCACACATTATCTTGGCAACAGTAGTGGTGGAGTGTCAGTTCATCATACCTGACACATTTTATGTTTGTATCCCAAAATTGGATTGCATACCAAGCTCCCAGCAGACATCCACGAATGAGCATCATGGACTTGTTTAAGGGATGACACAAGGCTGTGGTTTTGTCAAGAATGAGAAACATGATGGTCAGACAGGTTAGGCAGGCTGTTCTTTCTGAGCATGGTTGCTTTTAAGTCTGTGGAGGCTCAAAGGCCTCACAGAGAGGTTTCTCTTTCTGTGTTCAGACACTGAGGCCTTGAAATGAGGCCCAATACCAATTCTTCTTCCCTGTAGGATAGTAGGGTCTCATCTGTGACATCTTCACTCTACTGAAGCGTTCTCACTGGTGCCATCTCTTCTGTGGCCTTGCCACAAGGAACATCATCTCTGCAGACGTACTTAGATCCCACCTCTGGTAATGCTTTCTCTTTTGAGATACTAAAACACATGCTAGGCAATACAATTTCTGCTTAAGCCTCATACCTATTGCCATGACCTGCCCCTGTTCCTGTGCCTCCCATGGGCATGTGCCCACCTTTACATCAGTGCTTTGACATCAGACCGGTGCATTTTCCACTCACCTCTTCTCCAGGCCTACTTGGTACCTCCATGAAAGTAGGGTTGACTACTCACATCCTGCAGACTCTCCTCCTCCCACCCCCTCATGCAAAATGAATACCCCCTAGGTGGGTTAGATGGAGATCTGCAGGAGCTCATAATTCCAGTTGCCTTTATTAATCTGTCTTGTGTTTCTTCCTTAAGTCTCTGAACCACTAGAGGTTTTGAGCAGTCTAAGAACAATGGCTAGACACAATGACCCATTGTCTAGCCATGATATGAAACAAAGCAGGGCTTTAAAATCTGTCCAAGGCTCATCTGGCTCATGATTCGGATGGTTCTGTAATCATGATTTGTGACTAAAGCTTATTAATAATCATTAATAATTAGCATCCTATAATTGTATTCATAGAGCGTCCCCCTCCCAAGACACTTGGGCTGCTGTATAACATAATGAAAGCAAATTACAATACAATAAACAATTAAGGTAAAAATATAAATCTGGCAATTAAGTTAAAAGATGTAACCCTGTTGTTCCTTTGTCCATCAACAAATCAAGCTGGCCAGAATGTACATGCTAATATGGTACTTTAACATGCCTATGAATGAAGAATAGCGTTATAAATAATGTGAGATTAGCATATCTGCTATTTATATGGTACAGAACAGAAGCAGAATTATCATAAATAACTTAAATGTTCATAAGAAGGAAACATTAATACAAATTTTTAGTGAACTGATGCCTGTAGGCGATTTCTAAAGGCTGCATAGTAACTTTAAATCCTCCCTGAGGAAGGGGCAGCTTAGAATCATAAAATCATAGGGTTGGAAGGGACCTCTTGAGGTCATCTAGTCCAACCCCCTGCCAAAAAAAGCAGGACCACTCCCACTAAATTATTCCAGCTAGAGCTTTATCCAACCGGGCCTTAAACATCTCCAAAGACGGAGATTCCACCACCTCCCTAGGTAGCCCATTCCAATGCTTTACCACCCTCCTAGTAAGAAAGTTTTTCCTAATATCCAGCCTCGACCTCCCCAGCTGCAACTTGAAACCATTGCTCCTTGCTCTATCCTCTGTTACTACTGAGAACAGCCGAGCTCCATCCTCCCTGGAGCATCCCTTCGGGTAGTTGAAGGTTGCTATCAAATCCCCCCTCAGTCTTCTCTTCTGCAGGCTAAACAAGCCTAGTTCCTTCAGTCTTTCTTCATAGGGCTTGTGCTCCAGCCCCTTGATCGTTTTTGTTGCCCTCCGCTGGACTCTTTCTAATTTGTCCACATCCTCCTTGTAATGGGGAGCCCAAAACTGGACACAGTATTCCAGATGCGGCCTCACCAGTGCCGAATAGAGGGCAACGATCACATCCCTCGATCTGCTGGCAATGCTTCTTGTGATGCAGCCCAGTATGCCATTGGCCTTTCTAGCAGCAAGAGCACACTGCTGACTCATATCCAGCTTCCCATCCACCAGGACCCCTAGGTCCTTTTCTATGGTGCTGCTACTTAGCTGATCACTCCCCAGCCTGTAGCAGAGCATGGGGTTTTTCTGTGCCAAATGCAGGACTTTGCACTTGTCCTTGTTGAACCTCATGAGATTTCTATTGGCCCACTGCTCCAATTTGTCAAGGTCTTCCTGAATCTTCTCCCTGCCCTCCAGCTTGTCTACCGTTCCCCCAAGCTTGGTGTCATCTGCAAACTTACTGAGTGTGCAATAAATCCCATCATCCAGATCATTAATGAAAATATTGAACAGAACTGGCCTGAGGACTGACCCCTGGGGCATACCACTCGTTACTGGTTGCCGACTAGACACAAAGCCATTGATTCCTACACGCTGAAATGGTTGATCTAGCCAGTTCTCTATCCACCTTACAGTCCACACAACCAACCCATACTTCCTTATAGTTATACTGTTCCAGGAACAATGGAGAACAAACCATGTGACTGTAAGGCAGGGGTGTCCAACCTTTTTGGATGAGGGGCCACATTCTTTTCCCAGTTGGTGGGCTGGTGAGAAAATTTTTGATAAGACATAAAAATTGATCTTACTTAATAAACTTTAATACCATAATGATTAGTGTGATATTTGGCATTGCTTTTGCTTGCACAAATTGTCAATGTCTACCCACACCCTTGATGTAGCAATACAGAGTATTCCAAATAGATGTCTGTCTGTCAGGAGGGATCTAGATTTTGTTTTGATGTTTTTCATTCTTGAAAAAAACTGTTTGTAGTGCTGCCTAACAGCACAATGAATCCACTGGCATGTTTTGATAGCTCTTGATAAGACTCTGAGGCAGGACAGGGCAGCATGGCAGAGGAGGGGAGGGGAAGAAGGCTGAGGTGGGGGAAGCGGAGCAGCTGGGCAGCAGGATTCAGTTACTTCCTGACAATCTCACTGCTCCCTTGCCCCTTCACCCTCGCAGAACTGTCACAGTTTGTCCTGTGTTTGTCCCCCTGTGATCTCCTCACCCCCACTCAGCACTGCTCTCCTCCCCTGGATTCCCCTTGTCCTCAGGCTCCGTTCTCTCCCCTCCATCGCCAGCCTGAGCAGAATGCCAGTTCAGCTCACACACATGCACCCCCCCACCGTACGGCACCTTTCTGGCTCAGCTCTCCTTCCCTTCCCCACCCTACCCTCCTTTAGCAGACTGTGGCTTTGCTCTCCTCCCCTGACTCAGCTCTTTCTCCTACCCAACCAAGCATGCTGCTGCTGGCAACAGGCTCAGCTCTTCCCTTCCGCCCCCATTCCTGATGGAGTTTGCTGCCATGGCTGCAGGCTGACTCAGTTCTTCCCCTCCCACCCAACCAAGCAAGCTGAGTCCAGCCCCTGAACAGCCCTCTGGCCAGACCATGCCTCCCTGTATATGTGTGCAGGGCAGGAAATAATCAAGGGCCCTGGCCAGCCCCAGCTCCCAGGCTCTTGCAGCAACACTCTGGGAACCAGATGAAAGCCCTTGGTGAGCTGCATCCTGGTCCCCGGGCTGCAGGTTGGACAAGCCTGCTGTAAGTTACGCCTACATTGGCAAATCAATCTGGGCTAAGGAGGCTTAGTTCAGACTAATTTTGCCCATGGCCACACTAGCTCTCCCTAGTTCAAAGGAAAGTTTAGTTCAAACTAGTTAGTGCGCTTAGTCTGGATTAACCACCTTAGTTCAAATGTTAGTTCAAGGTAAGTCCAGCCAACACCTGGACTAATGCTTAGTTTGAACTTAAGAAGCTTGAACTAAGCCTATTGGTTCAAACTAATTGTGCACTGTAGCTTGAACTAAGTTTTCGAACCTCAAGTTAGTTCGAACTAAACTCAAACTTCTTAGCTTGGACTAACAAGCCTGAACAAATTTTGCAGATGTAGACATAGCCTAAAGGTTAACTTGGTTCCCATTTTGCTCCAAGGGGGCAGTAATTAGCTACTGTGCTTGGGCAGGAACCAATTACTCCCCATTCTGTGTGGTTGGTCTGCTGGCCAGCAGTGGAGTGGAATCAGTCTTTTCACCCACTCACGCTCTTTCCCTTTTCAGCCTATCTACTTGTCTGGGATATTTTATTCTCTCTAGGTGGCTGGGTTAGGAATGGAAACAGGTTGTCAGGTGGGATTGTTGGGTTAATTTTGTGTTAAAACCACTATTTGTATTTGTTATAGTGGTAAGTTATAAATAAGAAGCGCTCCTAACCAGCAGTAGCGGCCTGGTTATGTAACCAGCAGAGTTGAGCAATCTAGCATGTAACAGTTATGTTACATTGGCAGGCGGCCAAGAGAACTGCACGAGAACTTTCTTGGAGTGCTTTGATTGGAGGCAGGCTGTGAGAACCTTCCATGAAGCTTTGTATTTGACTGGGGCAAGATTGTTTATTGCTGGAACCTTCTGTGCACTTTGCTGGGTGATTGGTAGGGTCCTCCACAGCAGGAGAATGTGTCTCTCTGATTGGGCAGTTTGAATGGGCCACAGAGTTCATTATATGTTGCCTGCTGTGCAGAGGGGTCCTTTTGGTGCTTCTTTTTGGATTAGGGCTTTGGGAAGAGCCTGAAGACCAGAAGACCTGTGCATGCATGAGGTGGTTCTTGCTGAGTAGCCTGCAAGGGAGTGCTGGCAGAGCTGAGCGTGCTGGCAGCAGGGTGGCTAGATTTGGTGTGCACCTGCAGCTGTTAGAGGACACTTCCAAGCACAGTGTGGACTTGCTCTGTTGCTGGGACTTGGGCTGAGACACCTGGAAGCCCTCAGCTGCAAGGGGCAGAGCAGGAGGACTGAGTGTGTGACTGTTCCTATTCGAGGACTCTGGCTCAGGCACCAGGAAGCTCTGAGTGCAGATAGGATAGGGATCTTCGTGGGACACCCAGTGGACCGACACAGGAGAGACCCTAAAGCAGGATCCATCCTGGAAGCCTCGGGTTTGAGCCTAGGACTGTGTCTTAATGCCCTGCTCGACCCTGGGAGGCTGGGATCCCTGGACTTTGCTTAGGATGAATGGACTCTCATTACATGAGCAAACCAGAAGCGGTCCAGATGTGGATGGTTCATTCTTGGAGGGCACTGGACCTGGATCTAGAAGCAGGTGGTTCTGTGGAGTAGGGACTTGGTGCGGCCTGAGAGGCACTGCTTGAATTGAGTCCTTCGAGGTTCCTCGCAGTGGGGGAACTCGGTCTGTGCCTGGAGGCCCGAAGACAGTGCAGGAATCGTAGGCCAACGCCCCACTTTGGTGAAGAAAAACTGTAAATAGACTGGCTTAGATCAGGTTGCAGGCATAGGTTCTCTAATTCCTTTTCCTTTTGGGTTGGTAGTTAGGTAGTTTTAGGAGGGGTTACTTGCCTGTTACTTACCTGTGGCTGTGTTTTCTTTAGTGTCCTTAGGCTTGTGTTTAGTAATAGTGAGGTGTGGACAACTAATAAACTGTGTTTGTTTTGGAAAGCCTTCTCTCCTGGTGATTATTCCAGCAAGCTAATGTCGAGTTGATAGATGCTCGAGGGGGTTGTTATTGCACAAGGTATCCCAATGCCTCTCTGGGAATAATTTTTCCAGAACAGGATATTCAAAAGCACCTAAGTGACTTGGGAGTGCAAGATGGCTTTGATTTAGATTTCTGCTCTTGGTGCTTTTGGAAAACCTACCAATAATTGCTTTAAAATACATCTCTCTATGGTATGTTCATGTTCTGTGCCCCTGAATGTTTAGGAATGCTTTGCCAATAAACCTTTAAAAGGAAGTAAAGTTTATTTTTACTTATATTGCAATGTTGGTCTGAGTGTAAATACTACTACTACTAATAAAAAGCATAATATTGGATGCAAGCTCATTCTATCCAAATGCATTTGCAACTTTTATTCGGATTGGGGAAAAAATATCTTCGGATTAAGAAATCAGTAGAAAAACAGTGGTACAGGATTGAGTGCTCCTTACAACTTTGAGATAAACTGGGTAAATCAAGAATGGATTAAGTACAGGGCTAAGGCTCTGAAAATATGGGAATAAAATATAATTTATTTTGTAAGCTACAACTGAAAAAATATATTTTCTCCAATATTCAGCGTTCTAATTTAGCAAAGGAAAGCTTTTACATGGCTGTTGTTGCCATGGTAACCACTGCCTTCCGATCCATGTGTTCAGCATATGTGTATCACTTTATCTTTTAGCTCTCAGAGGCAATATCATGGCACTACGTTTGGGAAATGATTTTTTTTTTTTAAAGAAAAAGCGTATAAAACCTCTTAACATCTAGAAGATTCATTAAATGATCTCGCTCAAGAGAGGCTAAAATTATTCTTTTTGGGCCCTTTTATGCTGAGGCTGTGAATGTGACTGAGCCCTTGTTATCTCTTCAAGCTCAGCTTGGCAGCACAGAAGAAAAAAATGAGAGAAATAAACAAAGCAATGTGTGTCTATAATTTTTATATATATAAAAAATAGTGTGTGTGTGTCCCCATAAGTATACAGCTAGTTTTATACACACACACACACACACACACTTATAAGTTGGATTGGCAAAACAAATCCATTTGACTGATGTAAAGGGCCTTGGACTTTTGATCTCTGCACTGGCTAATATTGTACATTGTAATGCCAAATTCTGTCACCTGTCCAGGCACTGTCTGAAACCTGACTATATTACCCAGTGATTTAAAACAAAGAAACCTCAATGATAGGTTAACTGTGATACTGTAGCACATTTGGGTAAACATAAGCTTTAAGCCTTGGTCTATTTGGCAATTGGTAAAAAGTTGTTCCCACCAGAGTAATGTGAATTGAGTTTATACATGGGCACATGGAAGCCTGAAAGCTAAGTTATCCAAAATGGCCATTAATTTTGGGCATTCATAGAATCACAGAATCATAGGATTGGAAGGGACTTCATGAGGTCATCTAGTCTAACCCCCTGCTAAAAGCAGGACCACTCCCACCAACTCATCCCAGCCAGGGTTTTGCCTAACTAGGCCTTACAGGTTTCCAAAGATAGAGATTCTAGCACCTTTCTAGATAACCCATTCCAATGTTTCAGCACCCTTGTAGTAGGGAAGTTTTTCCTAATATCTAATTCAACTGCAGCTTGAAACCCTTGCTCCTTGTTCTGTCCTCTGTTACTACTGAGAACAGTCTAGCTCCCTCCCCTTTGGAGAATCCCTTCAAGTAGTTGAAGGTTGCTATCAAATCCCTCCAGCATTCTTCTTTTCTGCAGACTGAATAGACTAGACTAGGGTTGGAAGGGACCTCATGAGATCATTGAGTCCAACCCCCTGGGAATTGAACGTAGGACCTTCTGCATATTAAGCAGAGGTGCCAGCCACTACACTATTTGCAGGACTAAGCCTAGTTCCTTCAGTCTCTTTTCCTAAGTCGTGCTCCATCTGTGTAATCATTTTCATTGCCCTCCACTGGACTCTTTCTAATTAGTCATCATCCCTTCTGTAGTGTCGAGTCCCAAACTAGACACAGTATTCCAGATGTGGCTTCACCAGTGCCGAATAGAGGGGAATAATCACATCCCTCGATCTGCTACAACACTCCTGCTGATGCAGTCCAAAATGCTATTGACCTTTTTGGCAGCAAGAGCACACTGTTGACTCATATCCAGCTTCCCATCCAGCACAACCCCCAGGTCCTTTTCGACAATGCTGCTACTTAAATGATTGATCCCCAGCCTGTAGCAGTAGATGGGATTTTTCCATCCTAAGTGCAGGACTTTGCACTTGTCCTTGTCGAACCTCATGAGATTTCATTTGGCCCAATGCTCCAATTTGTCTAGGTCTCCCTGAATCTTGTTCCTGCCCTCCTCTGTGTCTACCAGTCCCGCCAGCTTGGTGTCATCCGTGACTTTACTGAGTGTGCAATCTATCCCATCACCCAGATCATTAATGAAGATGTTGAACAGAACCGACCCCTGAGGCACTCCACTAGTTATTGGTTGCCGGCTAGACATTGAGCCATTGATCCCTATCCACAGAGCCTGAAGAGCTAGCTGGCTTTCTAATCATGTTACAGTTCATTCATCCAAACCATATTTCTTTAACTTGCTGACAAGAATGCTGTGGGAAACCATATCAAAAACTTTGCTAAAGTTGAGGTATATGACACTGACAGCTATTCCTACATCCACATAGCCAGTCATCTCATCATAGAAGGCAATCAGGTTGGTCAGGCACAATTTGCCTTTGGTGAATCCATGCTGACTGTTCCTGATCACTCTATTTTCCTGCAGGTGTTTCAGAATAGATTCTTTAAGGCCCTGCTCCATGATTTTTCCAGGGATTGAGGTGAGGCTGATTGGTCTGTCGTTCCCCAGGTCCTCCTTTTTACCTTTTTTGAGGATAGGCACTGTATTTGTCTTTTACCAGTCATCTAGGACCTCTCTGTTTGCCGTGAGTTTTCAAAGATAATGGCTAGCAGCTCTGCAATCACATTGGCGACCTCCTTCAGTATCCTCGGATGTAGTTCATCCAGCCCCATAAACTTGAGCACATACAACTTCTCTAAGTAGTCCGTAACCTGACCTTCCATCACCAAGGGCCGCTCTCCTTCTCTCCATTCTGTGTTACCCAGTGTAGTAGCTTGGGAGCTGATCTTGCTGGTGAAGACTGAGCTAAAAAAAGTATTGAGTACTTCAGCCTTTTCTGCATCATCCGCCACGAGGATATCTGCCCCATTCAGTGAGGGAGCTACACTATCCATGGTCCTCTTCTTTTTACTGACATACTTGAAGAACCCTTCCTGTTATCTTTCACATCCTTTGCTAGTTGCGGCTCAAACTGCCCTTTGGCCTTTCTGATTTTATCTCTACAAGCCTGAGCAATATCTTTGTACGCCTCCCTAATCATCTCTCCAAGCTTCCACTTCTTGTAAGCTTCCCTTTTGTGTCTCAGCTCACCGTAGAGTTCTCTGCTAAGCCACGCTGGGAATCTTCCATATTTGCTGTTCTTTCAGCACATCAGAATGGCATTTTCCTATGGCCTTATTAGGGTTTCTTCAAAATACAGCCAGCTCTCTTGGATGCCTTTCCCCTTCCGATTAGCCTCCCAAGGGATCCTGCCCATCAGTTCCCTAAGGGAGCCAAAAAATCTGCTTTTCTGAAGTCCAGGGTCTGTGTTCTGCTTCTTTCCTTTCTTCCTTTGACAAGAATCTTGAACTCTACTATCTTATGGTCAGTGGTGCCCATGTTGCCATTCATTTCTGCTTTCCTGATCAATTCTTCTCTGTTTGTGAGCAGCAGGTCAAGAGGTGCAAGGTCTCTAGTTGGTTCTTCCAGGATTTGTACCAGGAAGTTGTCCTCAACACTCTTCAAAAGCTTCCTGGATTGTCTGTGCACCACTGTATTGCTCTCTCAGCAGATGTCAGGGTAGTCCTCCATGAGAACCAGAGCCTGTGATCTGGAAACTTCTGCTAGCTGTCCATAGAAAGCCTCATCCACCTCCTCCTTCTGGTCTGGTGATCTATAGCAGACACTCACTAGGACATCACCCTTGTTGCACTCTCCTCTAAGCTTAACCCAAAAACTTTCAATAGGCTTGCTCCCCTTTCATAGTGGAGCTCTGAGCAGTCATAAAATTCTTTTACATATTCTGCTTCTCCTCCACCTCTTCTTCCCTGCCTGTCCTTCCTGAACAATTTATACCTTCCATGGCAGTGCTTCAGTCATGCAAGCTACCCCAGCATGTCTTTGTTATTCTATTGGTTGCTTCTGCTTGTGGGTGCCTCCCCTTTGATACTCTAGGCCTAAATTTCAGAGAAGCCAAGCACCTGCAGCTCCCATTGACTTTAACTGGATTTATGGGTGCCTGGAACACCTGGAAATCATCTCCCAGGTGTCTACAGAAGATTCAAAAAGAAAAGCACCCAAATTAGCGAACACTTGGAACATTCATTGTAGGTGTAGTCTTCTGCGCTGGATGGATACAAGTCAGAAGCCCCTTGTATGCTATATCCATACTGTCAAGTATGCCAGTTAAGAAGGGTAGGATATGCACTGAGCATGGACATATCTGACATTTACCTTGCATTGCACCTTCAGTTCAGCATTTGGAGTGGTATTGTTTTACTTGCACTTTTGGCATTTTTGAGGCTTCTGTGCCTTCCCTGTGAGAGACAGAGTTTCAGAGAAATAAAAGTTCAACAAAGGGTTTTACGTTTTATACTTATAGCTGCAAAATTGTTTCTATTATAGAACTATTGTGTTCCATCTGATTTTTCCAGAACACTCACCTGTCAGTATATAACTTTCCGTGCAGAGTCTCTGGCCTTGTCTACACTAGTGTTTCTCAACCAGTGTGCTGTGGCACATAGGTGTGCCCTCATGTCTGAGCAGGTGTGCCACGGAACATTTTTGATAAACTACTCTGAGTTTTAAATTGGCTTATGAATATTCGTGAGATCATTTGGCCACTGTATGGTGATGTGGCTCAAAATAATTAAAGGTATCAAGGTGTGCCATGGGAGAGAAAAGGGTGGGTATAGCAGGGAACTGTGGTCTCCCTTGGACCCAGGGTCAAAGGAAGTGCCTGAATGCCCCCTCCAGCCAGACTTGAGAACTGCAGGGTTCCGGCCCCAGAAGCAAAGGGGCGGAGCCAAGACTGGAACAGGAAATATAAAAGCCCAGCATGGCAGCTTACTAGGGGCTGAGCTGTCACAGGGGAAGGACATGCCTCCTCAGAGGCAGCAAGCTGGATGAGGCTGGGCCCCTGTGAGGCAGCTAACCCCATCCTCTCCTGCTAAAGTGGCTGATAGCCTACCCAGCCTTCCTGGGCCAAATGACTGGGAGGGGATCCCTGAGTCTGTGGACTGGGGAGGGTGCCCCAGGGCCCCCTGGAGCTGTGGCTGGTTGCCCTTCACTGGAGCTGGGAGATGATGAGGACACAATTGCCTACTGCCCCTGCGACCTGGAGGAACGCCCTTTGGCTAAGGAGGAGCTTCCAGTGGTGGATGGACCCTGCGACCTGGAGGAATTGCCCTCTGTTGATGGGCTGGAGGATTTCCCCAACCTGCTGCCTATGGACACAGACAGTTTCATCAGGATCCTATTGGTGAGCTACCGAGAGGACACTGAAGGCCTATGCACCCCACCCCCGCCCCCGCAATCAGCTACCAAGGCCCAGAGTGGGAGGATGTAGCCCAGGGATAGTGGACTGCTGTATGACCACTTGCACAACTGACCAGCATCATTGTATTGTGGCAGGAGCCCCGCTGACCCAGTGACTGATCCTTCAGTCACTGGTAGGGCCCTGTGCTTGGATGCAGTGGAGATGAGTGGGCCTGCATCCCCCTCCTCACCCCGTTATTTTCCCAACCACCCCAAGTGCTTGCCTCTTCCATGAGGGCTATTGAGGGGCTCAAGCAGCGTACTTGCCTGTCTGTGCTGGCTGCCATACCCAGACTGGGGCTATTGACTCTTGTGCGTGCTTGCCCCTCAGGGGGGACAGGGCTAGTGACTCTTGTGCCAGCCCACTCCATCTGGGACCCAGGGCTACTGACTCTTGTCTTGTCCTGGCCTGCTCTGCCTGGGAGTTGGGGCTACTGACTCTTGTGCTGGCCTGCTCCGCCTGGGGGCTGGGGCTACTGACTCTTTTGTACGCAGGCACCTGGGAAGGGGAGGACTGACGGGCTTGGCTGGAGGGCCAAGGCCCAAGGAAGTACTCAGTGTTGAGTCCTGCATGTAGAAGGCAAAGCACTGACTGCCTGGAGGAGGATAAACCAAGGCTAATCCCCCGGTATCACCAGCAGGAGGCACCCTCCAGGCAGATCAGGTGCCACAGTTGCCAACAGTGGGAACCACTAGTCTACACTAATGGCAGTAAATTCTCTCCTGTCAGTTCGCTCTTCTGGGATTGGTTGAGTAGTCATTCAACATGTGCTCAGTTGATCATGAGGTTGACACTGTAACTCCAGCCCTGTAACTAGAGTAGCATCAAGTCAACCAGAAGGCATTTCCATTCAACTTAGCACAGTGTGTGCTGGGAGGTAAATGGGAATTACTAAGTTGAAGAGAGATATGCAAGGTATTTTATGTACTTTGCATATTGCCCTTTGGCCACCAAAAAGTGCCATGAGTGTAGACTAAACCTTAGTCCAATAAAGTCAATTTTTTTCATCTTAAAGCCTGTGTGAAATTTAGGCTAGTCACATGCCTCTTTGAAGCAAGTGGAATGGCCTCTGATTGACTTAAACGGTCATTAGATCAGACCCCATTATGAGTAATGCCTGAATGAAAAGTAACTAGGTTTCCGCATATTGAGACAATAAATGCTAAGCTCCTTTTTGTTTTCTTTTCTAGCTTAGTTACCTGTAAAATAGTGGCAGCATGAAACCTAATGTCAATCAGGAAGGAACAATGCAAAGTGTGAAACAAATGTCTTTAATTTAACTGTGAACATTGGGAAATTGCTTAGTGAACAAGTTTTTCATATCCGTAATTTTTAAAGTCTAAGGCCTTCTCCAAAGGTCATGGAAGGTAATAGATTTTCAGTGGGCTATGGATCTAAACCACAGAAGTGCATACTCTTAGATGAGTTCATAGGATAAACGTCTGGTCCTTGAGAAGCACTCACTTAGAATCATAGATTCATAGGGTTGGAAGGGACTTCATCTTAACTCTCACACTTAATACTGGTGACTCTGCTGTGTGCCATATACAGTTTTGTCTGAATGTGTGATTGCTGTTCAGATTTCCTCAACTCATTGCCTTAAAGGTCACGCACATTTTAAATAGATGAGTGACTGACTGGTTCTTAGGCTACTTGATGAAGTTGGGAGTGCATGCTGGGGTGGATCACTGAAAAATTGCCCTGTTGTGTTCATATCTCCTGAAGCATCTTGCCCAGCCCACCGTCAGAAGACAAGATATTGGGCTAAAAGCACCATTGATCTGACACAGTATGGCAATTCTTATCTCTTCTGTACTTCTCAGCAGTCATTTGTTTGACATTTTCTGTCCCACTTGGGGAGTAAATCCTAAGGCCAATGTATTTCTCCATTTTCTACAGGAGAATTGATTGAAGGGCATCCCAAACTCCATCTGGAGTGCAGGTGGAATTAGTTTCTTATCACTACTGACTGAGATTGGTACAAACAGGGTTGAGCTTGGGGGTGATGAATGGGGAGACCACCTCAGGACTCGTGGTTCTGTGGGCTCTGTGCCACTACCCCGCACTTCCGTGCTGACCCCACCCACCCCCACTGCCTTTGGTGGCAAGCTGAAGGCAAGGGATGGAGTGCGAGAGTGGAGTCTGGCCTCTGGGCTGTCCCACCTCACTCCCCCAGCATGGAGGAGCGGGGATCCCAAGAGGCCAATTGGCTCTGGGTGGGAGACCTGACAGGCTGATTGGCACCTCCCTTGGGATAGCCATGAGTACAAATCAGTAGTAACTCCCACAAAAAGCACTTCGTTTATGCAGGTGTAAATGAGATCAGAACTGAAACCCTTTGCTGGAGTTACTCCTTATATGAACAAATGTAAAACAAATTAGAATAAGGTTGGGTGGCATTGGCTGGTAAACAGGGAAGAATGTACCTTCGACTGCTCACCTGTCTCCCTGCTGGACTTAAGAGAGAGTACATGGGCCCTTGAGGGAAGGAGATTTGGAGAATCAAGCCTGAGAGTTTGGGCTTACCTAGATTGATGGCAGCAAATTCGCTCCCCTCATGGTGAACTTCCCAGTTTAATTCCTCTCAACTGATCAGCGAGTTGATGTATTGACTCTAGCCCCAAAACTGGAGTAGTGTGAGTCGATGGGACAGTGTTTCCCTCTGACTTAGCTTGGAAGTTGAAAGGAGATATGCAAGTTATTTTAAATAACTTATGTATCTGCCTTCGACTAGTGCCAAAAAGGGGGCAATATAGACTAGGACTGTCAAAAAAGAGGCAAAGAGCACAAACATGGGGCTCTCACTGCCTGAGGGTGAGAGATTCTGGCCAGGCCAGAAGCCAGGAGGCCTGGCTAAAGGGAGTAGTTTTCTCTGGAGCAAGAAGAAGGTCCAGGGGGTCACCTTGGTGACCACAGCTCCATATAAGTCAGGGCTGTCCCTAAGGGGGGGGTGGGGAGCCCTAGGCAATAGTCCTCTGCAGCCCTCCCAGCAGTGGGGGGTGGGGCTGGCCAGCCCAAGGGAGGGGCAGACCCCTGCACTGCCTCCTCCCCCATGCCGGGGACCGGACAAGCGGCCAAAAGGGCGGACCAGTTCAGCGCTGCCTGTCCGGCCACCCCACCCCTGCCATGTGTGCTGCTCTGGGCTCTGTGCTGGAGCAGCAGGGAGGAGGCGGGAGGCAGCATGGCCGGGGTGGGGCTGGTAGTGATACTGGCTCCGCGCTGCCTTCTGCCCCCTCCCCACTGCTCCAGCACAGAGCCCAGAGCAGCGCACGTGGTGGGGGTGGGGTGGCCAGACAGGCAGCGCTGAACCGGTCTCCCTTTTGGCCAGCTTGCCCAGTCCCCAGCATGGGGGGGCAGTGGTGCGGCCCCACAGAGTCCCCAAAGTGTGGGGCCCTGGGCAACTGTCCCAGTCGCCCTACCCTAGGGACAGCCGTGATATAAGTGGAAAGGAGATGGGAAGGATCCAGGAGGAATGTGAGACTTAAATCAAGCCCAAGAAGGATAGACATTGTTTGTTCGTATTATTACTTTGAACTTGGGTAGGGGATTCTTGGGGTGAGTTGCGAAAGCTCTGCAGTCTGAAGAATGATTGAGGTTCCCAAACAGCTGAAATCACAGAAGGTGGTGGAGTCTGAACCTTTTCAGTTATGGCATTGAGCTTTATGTTGTGGTCTGAGGTGTGATATTCATAAATTACACTGAAATGACTGCTGTTAGTCTCAGAGTGTTGGAAAATATTCATGAGGCATTTTGAGCAGGGGACACTTTGGATGTGATACTTGCAGACAGACTGTGCCATGAGGGGATGCTCTGAGATTGTTACCTTGTAAGGGGGCCCATTATTTTTTTTGCTCTTTATGTGTGCTGTGTATGCTCCTTGCACACACATTTCTTTTAACTCATATTTATTAAGCTCTCAGACTTTTCCTAAAGACTTATCAAAATAGTTTTTTTATATATGTTGAGGTCTTCTCTGTTTTTCCAGTACTTAGCATGCATTAATCATAAAAGTGTATGTTTGGAAGGGACGTCAGCAACCAGCATGATTATTTAAGAAAAATGCTATGGGGTTTATGATCCCTTACAGACCCCCCCCCCCCTTCCTCATCACTATGCTTTAAGTGCTTTCACTATATGGGTCTGATTTTCAGTGCTGCTGAGCACCCTGACTAATTATGCAACTGACTAAGTGGGTTGGAAGCTTATCCCTGAAGAAATGTGTTAGTCTTTAAGGTGCCACAGGACTCTCATTATTTTTGCAGGAGGTAAATGTGTTGAATAAGAAACGTAAATATGCTGAATTTTTGTAGTTGCTGTTCTGCTGTAACTCCCCTTTAAACCCTGAAATTATCAACAGACATAGCATTGCATGGGAGACTGATCAATAATTTGTTGTTTTAGCAAAGCTTAAAAGTACATGAGGTTTATTGTGTCTTTTTATTACTATTTGAGATACCAATAAAGCCACAACTCAAAGAGGAGATAAATTTCACATTATAAAGTGCGTGTCAACTTCATTTGAAGTAAATAGGGATGCCACTTGCTCATAGTCACCATAACAGTGGGTTACTTTCCAGTAACCGTCCTTCTTCGAGATGGGCTGCTTGGATCCATGCAGTAATAGGTGTCTCCGTGCTGGAGCGCCGGACTGGTTGGAAAAACTTGTCTTAGTCTGTCAGAAGAGGGGAGGTGGCCACCGCCCCTCACGCCACCCACAGCTATATATACGGCTGCCTACCTGCCCCCTCCTCGGTTCCTTAGAGTCGCAAACTCCAGAAGTGGGGACGGAGGGCAGGGACCTGAATGGATCCGAGCAGCCCATCTCGAAGGACAGTTACTGGCAAGTAACCCACCGTTCTTCTTTGAGCGCTGCTCAGATGCATTCAGTAATAGGTGACTACTAGCCATGCTGAACTGGTACTTTTGCCTTCAGCGCAGCAACAAGCCCCGTAAGGTAGAGGCCCCACAGCAAGATGCTCACCAGAGTCAAGAGGCAAGCGGGCCTTGATGGGCTGAGAAGAAGCAAGAGCTGAGGGTCAACCCAGAGCAGGGCAAGACTGAACCCACCGAGGCAGAACGCATAAGCAGGTTGGACAAGGTCACCAGAGCTGGAGAAAAGGATGCAACCTAACAAAAAAGGGTTGCGTTGGTGCTCTGCATAGGAGGAAAAACGTGGAATGTAACCAACAGACTACAATGTCTGGGCATAGGCCATGTCATGTGGACTCGAAGGAGAACACCAAAAGCTAGCAAATGAGACTAGCCATATGGGCGTGTCTCACGTGAGCACAAAGAAAGGATAGGCATAGAGCGCCTGAAGGCTTTGCAAGAGTCACGTAGTCATGGACTGATCTGGCAACTACTGAGTACACAGGGAGAAGTAAGGGAATGACAATGCCCCTTGTCTAGGATGCGACCAAGCAAGCCGTCTGGTTAAAAGAGAGAAACGAGGATACAAGGTTGTATGATGGGCTCGAGGGCAACTGAGAAGACCACAAGACACTAAGCCGTGGCATATAGAGTCAAGCCAAGTGGGATGGGGCCCACGGTATGCTAATTAATGACCTGGTGGCGCACATCTTCAGCCGAGCAGGCACCACGACTGGGTTCTCGCAGGAGAGAGGTTCCGGGAGAGGTCACTAACAGCAAGATGGCCTGAGGCAGTGCTGATGAGATGGTCCTACTGGGGCCTGCAGGGTGCTGGAATGCAGAGGAGGGCCCCTCTGCTCTAAGCTTGCAGGGTTTGCATCGCGAAGCTCTCACTAAGGTGTGTGTGGGGGGGGAAGAAGAGTGACGGGAGAGAACTCTTACTACCATCTAGTCAGCCCCTCAGCGACCGAAAGAATCAAAGGAGAGCCGTGAAAGGCCACGGACTCAGTACCTATAGTGCTTGCCAGAGGGATAACATTACCAGTTTGCCATGCCAGGGCTGCCAAGGAGAAACTCTTCAATACATGGATATTGAAGAACTCCACTGCCAAGGGAAGATCCTTCCTAAGCTAGAGAATGGGACCATAACAGGGTGGCAGCTGCCGCATCTGAAGGACACCCCGGGATCAGAGAACCCAACGGAGGGAGCCAGAGGGCAAATAAAAGGGGGAGGGTACAACCCCGAACTGTTATATGTTGTATAGAAATGGGTTCTCTGTCTATCACACCATCGGACGGGCAGTGGGTGTCAATGGGTCTTTGAAAATGGAAAGAGGGGACTGCAGAACTGCCAAGTGCCAGCAACGCGCATGGGGAGAACCGCAGTAGCACTAAGGGAGTACATGCGGCGTAGTGAGACGGTCCCGTGGGAAGGCAGGGCGGAAGGGGGGTGGGTCGTATCCTGCCAGGGAATAGGACCGTAGAGCAAGAAGATTATGCAAGTGCCCTGGAAGTAGGGAACCTTCTGTCTGACGTAGACAGCTGTCCAGAAGGCAGTGGATACCGAGGTGGGAAATATAGGTGGGAGAGCACTCGAACGGATGGACCCTTTGCAGTTTCCCAACTTATGGTCATAAGTAGGTGTTCCCTCTCAGTGTTTTAAAGGATGCCCCCAGCCATGCTTTGGTGAGGTTGGGGGAGAGTGAGCTACCTTGAGGAGGGTAGACAAAGGTGAGGGTTCCTGAGGTGAACCCTTGGTTCTCACTAGATCACCAGAAGGTGGAGACGTGGAACCATGCAAGGGAGGGGAAAAAAGGGAGGAGTGGGCCATACCTTGGGCCTGTGCAGGGGTAAGACCCACTCTGAAGGATACCTTCCTGATTAATTCGGCTATCCAGGTAGCTGTATTGCTACACAGATGTGTCCCCTTCAGTGTGCGGGAGATATTCCTGTTGAGTGGGGGTTGGGGTCGCAGCACAAATGGTGGTGAGACCAGGGGTATCCCCTCCCCTTCCTCTGACCCAGATACGAGGTGACCTACCTGAGACATGCATCATGGCCACAGGCACAGTCCTGTTGCAAGTAGGCTTCAGATGTGTGTGTCTCGGAGCCCTGGCAGCAGCTGAGGCTCCAGCGAGATGCGCCTCCATCCCTCGGTGAGGTGTTAGGGTGGGGAACACGGTGGGGAATATCTGGGAAGGAAGGCTGCTAGGAGTAGAAGAGGGGCGGTTTCCACCTTCGAGTAAGTCGCTGCTTAATGGATGGGGGGTAGCTACGGTATTGGGGTACCTGCACTGTAAGCGGGCATCGTTGTATTGTTGGCCCCCGATGTCCCAATCTCAGTCTTCTTCCTGTGATTGGGAAAGGGGAAGAACAAGGAAGGATCAGGGTGGTTTTCACTGGGCCTGCCTTCCCTAGAGAAGGGGGGGAGGAGAGGAGAGGGTTGGCCATCTGCGGCAGTGACGCCCTAGGGCCCCCTGCACCCTAAGGGTAAAGAGGGTGGTGGTGATCAGAGGGGCCCCTCCTTGTGGAACGGGGAGGCAAAGGCCCACTTCTCGCCATGAGTAAAGCAGGAAGGAAAGGGACTGTCCCGCCAGGGGAAGTGGGGAGCTAAGTTGGCGGGGTGGCTCCAGGAGGGAGAAGGCCGAAATATTTGGCCTCTCCATGAGGATCCTGGGCTGTGCCCACCACAGAGAGGGTTTCAGGGGGAAACAAGACATCCCCCTCAAAGGGCAGGTCAGGAACTGCCTGCTGTGCATTAGGGGGTGCTCCAGCCTCCCTAAGCCATGCTACCCTGCAGAGGGTAACCACCGAGGCCATGGTGCGAGCAGCAGTGTCCACCGCATCGAATGCCGAAAGGAGGAGGTCTAGTGAGATTGTTGCTTTCCTCCAGGAAGGTATCATACTCTTCTCTGGCCGCAGGTGGAAGCATATTTCTAAATTTCCCGAGTGACTCCCATAGCCTGGTTGTTTGCCACTCGTAATTGGAAGGCCAATGAAGAATAAACCTTACAGCCTAGCAGATCCAGCTCCCTAGTTTCCCTGGAGGGGGGAAAGGATCCCTGGGGGGTTCCCCGGCCTCCATTGCCATCTGGGCCACATCCCTAGAGGGAACTGGGTGGTCAGCGAGGGAGGGGTAGCCCGTCTTGGATACCCGATACTTCACGCTCGCCGTATCCGGAACCAGGGAGCTGAAACTTGGGCTCTGCCACCGGGAGCGTGCAAGGTCACGTACGCTCGGGTGGGGCGGGACTGCTAAAGGCTCTGTAGAGGCAAAGGGTGGCCCGAACAGGGTATTGGGGGGAAGACTCAAGGGCTCCTCCTCCATAACTAAATGGAACGTAGCCCAGCGCAATAGGTCAAAATGCGCCGCCAAAAGGTTTCCTATAAAAGACTCCGGCGCTGAGGATGGCACAGCAGCGGGAGCCTGCTGTGGCGGCGAAGGAGTTCCCTGGGGGGACCATTCTTGCAGCCGAAACCAGAAAGGTGATGGGACTGATGTGCGGTGCCAGGGCCATTTGGAGCCCCTAGAAGGTCCCTCTTCCAGGCTGTAGACAGGGCAAGGGGATCGAGATTCCCGGCCCGGTGCTGGTGGTGGAGTGGTGTTGGCCCCCGCTGGAGTGGAAGACGGGGGACTGGAAGGTGAGGGCGATCGTCCCAGGTGAACCCAGGCCTTCAAGATGCAGGCCGGTTTGCCCCTTCTGATTGGAGGTGGGGCAGGGAGAGTCTGGAGTAGCAGCAGGGCTTGTGCTGTCTCCACTGCTTCTGGGGTGGATGGGATGAGGGGCGACTCTACTTGAGTCGTGGGCAAGTCCTCATGGGGCGGGGGGGAGGACTGCCCAGGTGGGAAGGCTCCTGCTCCTGCGGCACCATCTCTACGGTGCTGAGGGGCTGAGGGTGTAGTCAGCTGGTGCTGGGGCGAGCTCGGCACCGGTGAGGCCAGGCTGTACCGTGCTGTTGGCGCCAGAGATGACACAGCGCACGTCGGTGCCGGGCTCTAACTGAGGGTGACCTCGATCAGTGCCAAGGTGCTGGGTAGGCGCTGCGGTGCCAGAGTCAGCACTGAGGTGGTGTGGCGGCAGCAGCCACCAGTGGCAGGGTGCCGCGTAGGCTCCAGCACCGAGCTGGGTCTCAGTTCTGGGCGTGAGCCCGAAGTCTTGGGTGAAGGGTGCTGAGCCTCCTCTGAGGCTAGCGTGCGGCGTCGCTGTTCCCTCTCCTTGATCGTTCTTGGTTTGAAGGAGAGACAAACGGAACATGCCGAGTCTGTGTGGTCTTTGCCCAGGCACCTAAAGCACTTCCCTTGGGTGTTGTCTCGGGGGAAGGCCTTGCCACACTCTGCGCAAGGTTTGAACCCCGGCATCGTCAACACAATGTTCTGGTCCAGTGTTGGGGACTCTCATGGTGGAGTTAAATCCACAAAGAGATGTACCCAGCCGGACAGTGAGTCGAAGGCGAAGAGACAGGCTGCTTGCGATTTGCAAGGAGTGGACGTTCCATTTCCGACGTGCAAGGCGGAAGAAATGAAACTGAGGAGGTGGTGGGGAGGCGGCCGTATATATAGCCGTGGGTGGCGCGAGGGGCGGTGGCTGCCTCCCCTCTTCTGACAGGCTAGGACAAGTTTTTCCGACCAATCCGGCGCTCCGGCACAGAGACACCTATTACTGAATGCATCCGAGCAGCGCTTGAAGAAGAACGATAAAATCAAGCTGTAGTAAGATCACTAATGCACAGTGAAAACAAAATTGGAGGAGGAGGGAAATATTTAGTTTTAAATGTGACTGTTTTGCTGCATTCATCTGTTTATTTGATTTTTCATTATAATCCATGTGTAGCACAAGTTTTAACTATTTGCCACGTGAAGGTAATAATCTGCAATGAGCATGTCTCTTTAAATGAACCAGCAATGACAACATGCTGCCTGCATTTGAAAACACTCCCTTTCTGACTGTCAGTTTTGCTACCAAGTGCAACTGTGCATCAGCATTAATTAGTAGTCAGTGGGGGCTGATTTAACATCCAGGTGCTGAGCAATTTAAGAAGCATCAGTTCCCTGCAGTGAAGCAATTAGTCCCAGGAGTTTCTTTTTGTCCTTATCATGCCATGAATACTGCTCAAGTTAAATGTACGCATACTGCTACTTATTACCTCAACCAACTTTTCCTGCTGCAAAACTTCAAACGAGAATGAGAAACTTTCCTTTACCCTTTTGTTTTTACAGAGTTTGAGGTTTTACTTGCCACTCCAACTTCAGGCTAGCTTTCTCAGGTACGAGGCACAGGTGTAACGTGGCTTCACACATTGTGGTGGTGATGGTGGGGCCATGTTTCAAACATTTGTGGCCCCCACCAAAGTAATTAGGGATGGCAAAACCTTTAAACAGATTACCATATATAATGGGATCCAGGCACAAGCCGACCCCCCAATTCTGAGCCCCAAAAAGAAGCTAAAATTGGTGACCCAGGTATAAGCCAAGGTCCCCTTTTGGCCTTGGCCCCTAACCCCCCACCCACTGCTGCTGGCTTCCTCTGGAGTTTCTGACAGCTTCCCTACCCCAAAATCTCTGCTGCTGCTTTTCCCTTGCTCCCTCCCCCCCGCTATCCATTCCTCACTCCTGCCCTCCTGCTCTGCCCTTTCCTCACTTCCCTCACCCCTGCTGCCCCCTGCTCTGCCCTTTCCTCACTGCTGCACCCCTGCTCACTTCAGTTTCCTGCTGCTGCCCCCTGCGCTGCCCTTTCCTTACTGTTGCCCCCTTGGTCCCACCTGCTCTGCCCTTTCCTCACTGCTACCCCCTGCTCACTTCTCAGTTTCCTGCTGTTGCCCCCTGCTCCTCCTGCTGCCCCCTGCTCTGCCCCTTTCTCACTGCTGCTCTCTGCTCCTCCTACTGCCCCTTCCTCACTGCCACCCCCTACTCTGCTCTTTCCTCACTGCTACCTACTGCCCCCCTGCTCTGCCACTTCCCCACTGCTGCCCCCCTGCTCCTCCTGCTGCCCCCTGGCTCTTCACTGCCACCCCCCTGCTCCCTTCTCAGTTCGGTGCTGTTGCTCCCCTGTTCCCCAGCACCCTTTCCCCATCACCCCCCAACCCCTGCTGCTGCTCTTCCCAGCCTGCCAGGCACCTTCCCCAATCCCTAGTCCCTGTCACTGCTTTCCTGGACTCCCCGACACCCCCCACCCCAATGCCTGAGCCCTGCCGCCCCTTCCCTGGCCTCCCTGAACCACGCCCAAATCCTCTCGGCTGTCCCATCACTTTCCCCAACTTCCCGACCCCCTCCCCAACCCCTGGTCCATGCCGCTGCTTCCCTGGCCTCCCTGAATCCCCCTCTCAATTTCCAGGCCGACCCCCTTACTTGACCACTCCAGATGCTGGGGTCCCATCCTTCCTCAAGCCCCAGCCCCGGCCAACTGCCCAAGATGGTCGCCTGGCAACACTGGAGCTCTGCGTTGTCACATGGTCAGGGAAACTCCCGGGCTGGGGCTGTCTACCGTATTCTCTTGAGTATAAGCCGAGTGCCTATTTTCAAGGCAATTTTCAGGCACAAATTTCTTAGCTTATAGGTGATGATATACGGTAAGTTATGTATGGATAGGCAGCACAGAGTCCAGATACTCATCCACTCCTCTTTTCTGCAATTTGGGCAGAAACTTGTTCTCTTATACCCATCTTTTCTGTGGTACATTTTGCTTTTGATCCTAATTGTAATCAATACAACTTCCGTATTTCTGGGTTATTTAAATTTTTGAGTCTCTAAGTGCTTTGAGATTAGATTCTATTAGAAACGTTGGGAAAAATTAAAGAAAAAGGTCATGCTGTCTTGAGTTACACAAACTTTTTACCTATTGTTTGTTTTAAAATCATACTTTCTGCCAGTTTTCCAAGAACTGAATTGAACTTTCTTCTTCCAGTACTGCTTACATCATTTGGTTACAGGTGTCTATGTGCCACAGTGCACAGTTATCCGGAATCTCTTTTGCCGTAGCCTGTCAGCATAGGGTCAGTGGCCAATGCCCCCTCTGCACCGTGACCCTGGCTATATATTTGACCCAGACCCTCACTCTGACTCCCCTCAGTTCCTTCTTTCCTCCCCAGCGCTCTTGCCCTTTGTGCAAGCGCTGTCTCGTTCATTATCTATTCTTGAGCATCCTTCTGGCTTTGATGAAATCTCTTGCCTGGAGCTTGATCTCCGTTCCACCACCAATCATGCCCAGGTTCAAGGCCTGTGTGAGCTGCGGCAAGGCCTTCCTGATGGATGATCCCCATGAGAAGTGCCTTAAATGCCTGGGTGAGTCCCACCAAGCAGACAAATGCTCCATCTGCAGATCGTTCAAATGGAGGACTCAGAAAGACAGAGAACGAAGGCTGTGCAACGTTGCCTGGGAATTGGCTCTGCAGCCTGCGCTGGGTATGCCCAAAGCACCCAAGGACTTGCTGGCACCACTCTCCAGCTGAATGTAAAAAAATGTGATTGGTGTCCGACTTGGCGCATACGACCTCATCGCTGGCACCTCCACCCCAAAGAAGGTGCCGGAGCATCTGCCTGTGCCTTCAACTCCAGAGGTCTTTGCGGTGGCAAAGGAGTTACTCCAGTTGCCTAGCCCTGCACTGCTGAAGCCCATATGACCTAGGGGCAAAATGGCCTTCCTATCAAAGGAGTGGGCGGCTTCAATGTGCAGACTGTCACTGCCACCGTGATTGTTACTGAGGTCCCCTCTGGCACCGGGTGCCCTTCCTTGCCAGGAGCCAGAGCAGGGGGCATGGGACGAATATCTCTCCTCCCCCAAATCCTTATGCAAGCCCTCAGTATCGTGCTCACAGGGATCCAGATATGCAAGGTCTGATTCCAGCTCCTCTGTCTCCTCTGATGCTGAGCCTCAACACCACTGTTCCCTGTCAGCCCCGGCACCAACTCAGAACATGTCAAAACCCACTGGGAAATGCTGCCATAAGCACTCCCTGACCTCTCGCACTGGGAGGACTCCTTTGTGCGACCTTCGGTGTGGATGACTTCAGCACCAACCCCATCCCAGCCAACTCCACTGGCACTGGCAAAGACCAGAAGCTGGTCATGCAGCCACCGGCTTAGCACCAATTGCCCCCTAGTAGACAGGGGTCATTCCCACGCGCACTGTCACTTGGCACTGCACTCTTTTAAGGAATGGTCTCGCAGGTGGATGGACTGGCCCACAGAAGATGAGCCCACATCCCCAGGTCATTCAATCCCGCCCTTGTCAAGGACCTCCTGCTCAACAGAGGCCTTGGATGAGGAAACAGACCCCAGCACCGATCAGCACAGCAGATTGCGGCTCTCTCCTCCTCCTCCTCCTCCTCCCTGGAAGAAGATATGTACCAGAGACTTCTGGCATACAGGGGTGACCCTGGCACCCAGCAGGATTTACTGCAACGCATGGCAGAGAACTTAAACTTAGACCTTGAGGTCTTCAGAGAGGACTTTGATTCAATCTTTGACATGGGTGATGAGGCCCTTCCCACCAGAGTCTTGGTTTCTCTACATGAAGGGGTACATAAGACTGCGAGGGCATGGTGGCAAACTCCTTCATTGATCCGCCCACTCCTCCCCCATGTCCAGTTCTGCAGATTGGAGATACCACAACCTGTTTGGAAGTGTGCTTTTCTGTTTCATCACCCCACTCCAGGGTCCCTAGTGGTGGATGCTGTCAATCAGAAGGAGAGACAGGGCCAACCAGCCTCCACACTCAAGAATAAGGAGGCAAAGAAGTTGGACCTATTAGGAGGAAAGTATACTCCATTTCAGCTCTCCAATTGCATATCACCAGTCACCAGGCTCTCATGGGATGGTACATTTTCAACCTCTGGAGATCTATGGAATGGTTCTGTGACATAGTCCCCAGTGACCACCTCTGGGACTATGATGCCATGGTAGAGGAAGGCGTCTTAGCCTAGCGCAATGCCCTGATGACCTCCTGGGACACATCTGATACTGCCTCTCTCAGTGTCGCCTCTGCAGTTGCCATGTGATGGTCTGCCTGGTTGCAGGGGTCTGGCCTTTCACAGCAAATGCAGCTGGCAATATAGGTCCTGCCTTTTGAGCGCTCTGCATTGTTTGTCTAATCTATGAATTCATGGCAAACTACATGGCATGGAGGACTTGAGCTACGCTGAAGTCCCTAGGCATGTATACGCTACAATGTATCAGATGCTCCTTCAGACCTCAACAAACTCAGCAGCAACCCCAGCAGCTGTAGCAGCAACACCAACAACAAGGGTCATGCCCGAGGTCATACCAACAACCTCAGCACCAGTATGGGGGCCCTGACAGGGAGAGGGGCCAGACAGGTGGAGGGTCCAAACCCCAGTTTACAATCAAGGCTCCCCATCAGGGAGGTGGTTCCTTTCACCCTGCTGCCCAAAGACAGCGTTTTTGATGGTCCACCAGAGGGCCGCCATACCTCCACCACCCAGCCCCTGGTCTTCAAGAACTGCTTAGGCCCATTCCTCCATCACTGGGCCAACACTACAAAGGACCACTGGATACTAGACATAGTATCTAGGGGGTATTCCATACAGGTCAAATCCACACACTGAGACAGAAAACTGCCACCTCGCCCAAACCTTGGGGATCCAGAGCTTGACCTACTGCTGTGCACGGAGTGTGAGAAACTGCTCTCCCTAGGAGCAATAGAAAGGGTCCCAAGAAAGCAGTGGGGAAAGGGTTTCTACTGCTGCTACTTCTGAGTCCCCAAGCAGAATGGTGACCTGAGACCCATCCTAGATCTCAGGGCTCTGAACTAACACTTAAGGAAAATAAAATTCTGCATGGTTTCCCTATCACAAATCATCCCAGCTCTAGACCAAGGGGACTGGTTTGTGGCCCTTGATCTAAAAAGTGCCTACTGTCATGTAGTAATAAGACCCACCCATGGAAATTTCCTCCAATTTGTGGTGGGAGGAGAACCCTTCCAATTTGCACTGCTTCCTTTCGGCCTTTTCTTAGCCCCCAGAACATTCACAAAGTGCATGGTGGCTGTGGTGGCACACCTGACGAAACAGGGCATAAGAATATACCCTTACTTCAATGATTGGCCAATAAAGGGAAGGTCAAGACATCAAGTGCAACACGGTGTCAGGGTGACAAGACAACTGGGCAATTACTTGGGGCTTTGTACAAACTGGGGAAAATTAAAGCTCTCCCCAACTTAAAAAATAGTTTATAGGAGCTCTCCTAGACTCTATAAAAGGGAAAACATCCCTGCCTTTGATCAAGGATTCAGCCCATTTGCACCATCATTTCAGAGCTCCAAGATGCCCTGATCACCATGGCCAGGCGCTGCCTCCAGCTCCTGGGTCACATGGCAGCCTCTACCTCCGTGATAAGAATGGCCTGCCTGAGGATGAGGCCCTTTCATCTCTGGATAGCCACAGCCTTCCACCCCCAGAGGCACCCTCTGAACAAGGTGCTCTTGGTTCTCTGCAACATCCTGGAAACATTGGAAATCTGGTGGAACCCACTCTTCACCTTGGGGGGGATTCAATTCGAGACCTCCAACCCCGCAGTGACACTGATCACCGATGCATCAGATATGGGTTGGGGAGCACATATCTCAGAGGGCCTATCAACCCAAGGGAGCTGGTCATCCAGGGACAGCCTTCTTCACATAAACATGAAGGAACTCAGAGCCATCCACCTGGCCTGCAGGCCCTTCCTTGACTTAATTAGTGGGAAAACAGTAGTCCAGGTCCAGACAGACAACACGACAGCCATGTTCTACACTAACTATCGGGGGATGTTTGCTCTCCAGCTCTTTGTACGAAGGTTACCAACCTCTGGGAACTGGCCCTGAAACACAACTTCACGCCGGTAGTGGCCCACCTTCCAGGGATAGGCAACAGCATGGCAGACTCACCGAGAAGGACATTCCTGTCTCATGATGAGTGGTTCCTGCACACAGAGACTGTGTCCTACATCTTCAGTTGGTGGGGCACACCCCAGATGGACCTGTTCGTGACACACCAGAACTGGAAGTGTCATCATTTTTTGCTCACTCAGGGACAGAGGCTCGCTGTTGGATGCCTTCCTAATACCTTGGGTTGGCCCTCCAATGTATGTGTTCCTTCCGATTCCCAGGGACCTCCTGAAAGTAAAAAGGGATGGAACAGACATAATACTGATAGCTCCAGCTTGGCCCAGACAACACTGGTAATCAACAGTACAAGTCCTATCAGTGGACACACCACTCTGCCTCCCCTACAGGGCAGACCTGCTAATGCAGAACTTGGGCCGCCTATAGCACCCGAACCCAAAGGTGCTACACTTAACAGCTGGGAGGCTGCATGGCTAAACAATTCTGAGAGACATAGCTCAGAGAGAGTTAAAGAGGTACTTAGTAGTAGTAGAAAGTCCTCTCCTAGGGTTACCTACACTAAGTGGAGACGTTTTTCCCTCTGGTCCAGGGAAAGAGGAATAGTATCAGAGTTGGCCCTGATTTGCTCCATATTCGACTGCCTCCTAAACCTTAAAGGGTATATCGACCCTGTCTCTCAAGGTCCACTTAGTGGTGATCTCAGCCCTTCATGATAGTGTGGAAGGGGTCTCAGTGTTCTCACACTCTGCTTCTGTTAAGTTCCTGAAGGGAATTGAGAGGACCTACCCACAGACCAGAGATCTGACTCCCCAGTGTGACTTGAATGTGGTACTCCATGGCTTAACAGAGTTACTCTATGAACCCTTGGACTCTTGCATGCTGTTGGTTCTCTCATGGAAAGTGGCCTTTCTGATAGCCATAACCTCATTGAGACGGGTCTCGGAACTGAGGGCCCTCTCCTCAGAAGCCCTATATCCAAGGTTCTTTGCTGACAAGGTGCTCCTACGACCACACCCAATCTTCCTTTCAAAGGTGGCTTCTCCATTCCACTCGAACCAGGACATTTGCCTCCTGGTGTTTTTCCCAGACCCTCAGGTTACGGAGAAACAGAGGAAGTAGCACACCCTAGATGTCAGGAGGGCGCTCCTGACATACATTGAGCACACATGCCCATTCCGCAAGACCTCCCAACTCTTCATTGCAGTTGCAGAACGGAAAAGAGGCCAACCAGTGACAAATCAGTGCATCTCCAAATGGATAGTGAACTGCATCAAAGACTGCTACAGAAAGTCAAACACACCCTTCCCCAGGAGGGTCAGGGCTCATTCAACGAGAGCACAGGCATCTTTGACAGCCTTCCTTGCACAGGTCCCACTCCAGGGGTTCTGCAGAGCAGCCACATGGTCATCAGGACATATTTTTATGATGCACTACACAATTGTCCAACAGGCATGAGAGGATGCCATTCTGGGCAGAGCTGTACTCAAAGTGGGTAAGCTGTAATTCCACCCACCACGCTGGGTATGGCTAGTAGTTACCTGTAACTGAATGATATGAGCAGCGCTCGAAGAATTGATGGGTTACCAACGTAACCGTCCTCCTTCAAGATAGGCTGCTCACATACCTTCAGATCCCTCCCTCTGTCCCCACTATTCAGAGCTGGTGAAAAGAAGGGACCGAGGGGGGTCAGGGTCAGGGTCATATATATCCACACTCGCGGTGTGGAGGGGGTGTTGGCCATTGACTTTGTGCTGACAGGCTAGGGCAAAAGAGTTTCTGGATGACTGTGCACTGCAGCACATAGGCACCTGTAACTGAATGTATGTGAGCAGCCCATGTTAGAGCACAAAGCTCTGGTAGTCCCCGAGTCGGTCCAAGTGGTCCCAAGACACACAAAGACAGAGGAGGTCACAAATGCATATATGCTTTATTACCTTACAGAGGTCTCGTGGAGCTAGCTCCCCGAGGGGTACAATACAGCGGGTTTTATAGTGCAGTTTACAGAAAAGGGGTAAGGCAGGCACAGAGCCAATCATAATTCAGGGTCGGGGGCTGTATACCTTATATGTCTGGTCACCTCACCTGGTCAGGGAAGGGTTATTTCCTAATATGGTGCATCACCTCATCTGATGCTTCTGGGCCCATGTGACTGACCTGGAGATGGTGAGGACAGGTGAGATGTGACTACCCTGGGTCCCTGAAATGGTGTCTCAGGACCCAAAATGGAGTCTGCTGACTCATGCCCCTTCACCCATCTTGAAGAAGGACGGTTACATCAGTAACCCACCATTCTTGCGGCTCCTTACTTGACTGCTGGGATTGCTGTCGAGCTCTTCGCTTAGGGAAAAAAATTTAGAGTTTAAAAAAAAATGTTCATAGTGACGTCCAAAGCCAGAAGAATGTCTCCAGGGTTTAAGGCAGGGGTCTCAAACTCAAAGCACCATGAGGGCCGTTTGAGGACTAGTACAGTGGTTGGCAACCTAAAAGATAAGAACAGGGCCATCTTTAGGGAAGAGCGAGCAGGACAGCTGCCAACGGCCCCATGGGGCCTGCACCGCTGCTTCCCTGCCACACTGGGGACTGGCACGAGCCCCGGGTCTCCCACGGTGAGCCCTGAATATTTTTCCCTGGCAGACACAGGCTCACTCAGCCCCTGCTCTGCTGGTGAATAGCTGGGCTGCCTGCCGCCCTCCTCTCTGGAGCGAGTGACTGAGCAATTAGCTGGAGGGGTGGGGGAGGTTTAATCTTTTCCTTCTCCAGCTGATGCTGGTGGCACCAGCTCAGGGAACACTCAGCCAGGTAAGTACTGGGGGGGGGGGTCCTGTTGGGACCCTGAGCCTGAGCCAAGGGTGGAGTTGGCTGGGGATTTGACTCCCTGGGCCCCTGGGTCAGGCCAGCAGCCAGGTCAGGGGTAGGAATCTTGGGGACCTGGGGATCCAGGACTGCCCATGGGCCCTGGATCTCACCAGGCCAATGTGGGGCAGGTAGCCAAGGATCAGGCCTACCTGGGCTTGGGTCAGCCCAGCGGCCAGGCTGGAGAGGGGTGGGGGTGCTGGGGATTCAGGACTTTCCCTGGGCCCTAAGTCACATTGAATTAGTGGGGGGCAGGTAGATCAGGGATCATGCCCCTCTGTGCCCTGGGTCATGCTACTGGCCAGGCAAGAGGATGGCAGATAGGCTAGGCCAAGGATTGACCCCCCCCCCCCCCAGGCCAGGTGGTGAGCCTGGAGGGCAGGCTGGGCCAGGGGTCGTCTCCCCCAAGCCCAGGTGGTGAGGCTGGGTGGGCAGCCAGGCTAGGGATCTTCCATCCATAAGCCCAGGCAATGAGGCTGGAGGGCAGACTTGGCTAGCAGTCACCCCACAAACCCTAGTGGTGAGACTGGGGAGCCAGCAGGCAGGCTGGGCCATGGGTCACCTCCCCTAAGCACAGGTGATGAGGTCAGGGCCAGGGGTGCCCCCTTGTCCCCAGTGCTCAGGTGGTGAGCCCCAGGGGGCAGACCCAAGCAGGTCGTTCCTCTCCAAAGCCAAGGTGGCAGGGCTGGGGAGCACATGGGCCTGGAGTTGTCCACCACAAGCCCAGGCAGCAAGGCCAGCGGTCAGGCTGAGCCAGGCATCATCCAAACACCACCCCCTCCCCAATCCCAGGTGGAGATGCCAGCAGGCAGGCTGAACCAGGGGTCATTTACCCCCACCACTAGCCCAGGTGGCAAGGCCAGGGTCACAGGCCTGATCAATGGTCAACCCCCACCGCTCCCCAAGCCCAGGAGGGCAGGCTGGGCCAGGAGTCATCTCCCAAGGCAAGGCAGCAATGCTGGGGAGCAGGTGGGGCCAGGGTTTGTGCCCCTCCCACCAAGCCCAGGCAGCGAGGCCAGGAGTCACCTCCCCCTAGCCCAGGCAGCAGGAAGGTCTGGCCAGGGGTCAAACCCCGGACTGGTGGGCAGGTCTGGCCCCGTGTCAAATTCCTGCACCCCCAGGCCAATGGGCAGGTCTGGCTGGGGTCCTCTCCCCCAGCTCAGGGGCAGCAGGCAGGCTTGGACAGGGGTCACCCCACCTCTCACTAGCTCAGGGGTCACGCCACCTCTCACTAGCCCAGATGGTAAGACTGTGGGTGGCTGGCAGGTAGGCCTGGCCAGGGATCCTGTGTGATCATTGATAACCAGCCATTTACAGACATGACTTTCACTTTGCATTTTGTTCTTTTCTTCCTGGGGTAGATCCTTGCTTTTGTGGGAGGAGTTTGCATCGCTTAGCCATTAAGGTAGTACTTGCATTTCATCAGGACAGGCTGTTGTTGACTGATTCCATCACACACACCATTGATTCACACATCTCGTTCACATGTTTAAATGAAATTCCAGAGTATACACCTAAAACAAGTTTTATCAAGAATACAAAATGAAGTTCTAAGTTCACAACATCGAGCTTTGCTGGACATTAGTTATAAGGTCTATTAAACTGAGTTAGTTATTTCAGTTATGATATTAAAGAACAGATACAGTGTTGCCTAACAGATGCTTTAAAGGTACATTCAGTTCATTTTCTCTATCTATGTCTCTACATTATGGCTACAGAAGCCTGGCCCTACACTAGCAGGAGGAATACAGTTAGGGAAAGGAATTTCTTGAGTGAAGTATATGGTATTAACTTTTACAGTATTGCCAGTTTCAAGAGATCAAAAATCACAAGAAAAAAAAACTTATTTTTGCCATTTTTTGGCCAAAGATTATACTGTCTTTTTAAACTAATCTCTTGATGTTTGAATTCCCCCTGCCTGTCGCCGGGTGAGTAGGTGACAATTAGTGTTGCCTGCCCATTCTCCCACAGATACTGGATAAGTTTTCATCTTTTTACCCATCTTTTATATTTGCTGACTCTCAAGTATATATATGGAACTTCCTGTGTCTTGCTTCCTCAGAGCTCCTGTGTGATCATTGTAAATGGCTGGCGATCAGACATCACTTTCATCTTGTATTTTGTTCTTTTCCTTTTTATTTTATTTTTTTTAACCCTCCCTTTCTGGGGTGGATCCTTCTTGCTTTTCCCATCCTGAGTGAAATGGACTTGTTTGCTCATGTGTTCCCTAACTTCCCCACCTGGTTTGCATGCACATGTAAGTTGGGACCAGGCCAGACCCTTTTTAAATTTCCTGCCCTGCAGCTTGCCCAGGCATTTGGCCTAGGGCAGGAACAGCATGGGAAGTTGCAGATGCTGTGCTGCCTTCCCTGGTGCCTGCAACCCAGCTGCACTTCTCCACTTATTCTCCTGACACCCCTCTCTATCCACCCCTGCTCCCCCGCTCTCCTGTTGCCACTCAGAAGGTTGTGGGGAAGGCAAGCATCACAGCAAAGTTCATGGGAGGGGTGGGATCTATTGAAAAATCTTGAGAACCACAGCAGTAGATGTCTGGTGTGGGCTGGCAGGGTGGCATCTCATAGCTGGGCATGGAGCCATGTGCCAGCTGTGCACCCAGATACCATCAACTTCCCCAGTGCATGGGGAACCCCAGTGCATGCTGTGGGGGAAGACTGGTCCGGGTTCTCAACCTGGAAAGAGAAACCATGAATCCTTCCCAAAAGTGAAGGCCCGTTCCCAGCTGAGACTTGAATAGGCAGAGAATGAGGTGTGGTTCAGAATTTATTATTCAGCTGAATAACAGGACAGCAAACAGTGAGAAGCAAAAGAAGCTAGCCTCCCAGAGCATGATCTGTAACCCCAATATTGGGGATCTTATATACTTTCTAACATGCAAAATGCAACAAGCTCATGCATAATACAACAAGTTACATCATGCCTAAAATCCCTACATGGTGTTACTACTCTTAATATGAAGGTTACACAATTAGATTATATTTCATAGGCAGCATATAGTTAGCCCACCTCTGTTGTTGTTTACAGCTTATTTGGGTAACAGTTACTGTCCCTGACCAATGAGAGTGGCCACACTCCTGTGACCCCTCGGCTACTTGGCCCCCGTCAACCTGTTTACCAGACTAGGTTGATAGCTTCCCAGCAGGCTCCAGACAGGAGGGATTGTCTTATAATCTAAATTTGTGGATCACCCTTCTTTATCTATAGAAACAGTCTACCTTCTTACCAATCTAAACCACTAGCTCCCGTGACTATCTATGCCTTAATATACTTGTCTTAGCAAACACAGAGCCTCTGACACAGAACTTCCAGACCAAACTTATTCCATCTTTCAGCTTCCTTTACAATGCAAGTTGGCTGGAAGTCCCAGGGACAGTATGATCCATCACCTTCCCTTCTACTCCTATTTGTGGAGCTTTTTTGTGCTTGATATTCAGCAACAGGAACCTGGAGGGGTTAGGGAATGATGTGCCTTGTCAGACACTCCCCTGGGCTGGCCAGCCCTGCCCTCCCTTGCTGTGGGGGGTGTGGGGGCCCCACAGAGGGCCATTCACCCTGGGTCCTTCACCTCCCTAGGGATGGCCCTGGATAAGAAGAGCCATTTTTTTAAAATTCCTTCAATAATCTAGTGTTTTGAGATCCAAAACTCAGAGCAGGTAAAAGATTCAGAAACTTTCCAAGGGAGCAGAGGCCTAATTTTTTTAGAGCTATAGAAAATATTCTGATTTTTGTGTTAAAATCATGCATCTTTTGTGGTTTTTATAGTTTGGCTTGGATCTGGAAGAACGTCTAATTCCTTATTTTTCTGGTGTTGTGTGTTTGTTCTGTTCAAATTAGCCACAATGAAGCTTTTTTTTAAAAAACATTTTCTTTGTTACCAGATGAGGTGACTTGAGTCCTTAAATATAAACCATGAAATTAGTTTTCTCATGCTAACAACATTCCCTGGTTTGTTTTTAATAGTTCTTTCAGATTTTCAAATTCCTGCTTCCTGAAATTCCTTCCTGCACTGAATGTGCCAATTACTTTTGTTCAGTAGAAGGTATTTTTAAAAATGAAATCACTTAATATTAAAGCAAATTAAAACATGGAAATATTGTCAAGAAAATCTTTGCCAAGACAAAGTTGACCACCTCCTTTTTTTTCCCCTTAGCATCTCTATTATGGAAAGAGACTTCCATTTTCCAAAATGGCTTCAGATTTTATAATTCGTAATTTTTAAAAATCGGCACCGTCATATCAAGAGAGACAGAAAATCTATGAAAGGGGATAGCGTTTGTCCAGGGACAGATCCAAAGCTCATTTCAAGTCAGCCGGAATCTTTCTATTGATTTGAATGGGCTTGGGGTCAAACCCTCACTGACAGTTCTGTGCATGTGTACCTCTTCCTGGAAAACAAAGCCAAATGTAAATGCATATTCACAGCAAGATGAGAACAGGTGTGCCATATGCTTGTGTTTTACAAGTGTGATGATCATCAGGTTCACACACTTCTCCCAAAGCTGCCTGAATGTTGAAAAATCTTTATAGATAGGTTTTTTCATTTTTGTTTTCAGTTTGTAGGATTTTGTTGCAACATACAGGATAGCAGCAAAATTTCCCACCGCTGAGAAATCTTATCAGTTTCCAAAGGGATAGCCGTGTTAGTCTAGTCCAGTAAAAAAACAACAAGCAGTTGTGTGGCACTTTAAGACTAACAGATTTATTTTTTGCATGAGCTTTCGTGGGAGAAGATCCCACTTCCTCAGATGCTTCGAAGATGGGTGAACTTACAGAAAGGAAT
>ML681981.1:41319495-41376496 GCA_007922195.1 Podocnemis expansa | reverse complement strand
GGGGGGGGTAATTCATTTGGAAAATAGCCCCAAATCAAGCTACTACTTGGCTTCAGCTCCCTATCTCTCCCATTAGCTCCTTAGAAATCACAACTAGACCTCCAATCTTTGGGATCTAATTATAAGTGTAAGCAGCTCTGAGTTATGGCAGAGAGAGCATGTCTCAGCTGGTAAGGACTAGAATTGGGCAGATAATTCACAAGCAATTTACTGATAGAGTTTATCTCTTTGTTCCATTTGGGCCAGATCCAGTGCCTATCAAAGTCAATAGTGATCTTTCCATTGCCTTCGAGGGCTGCTATACTATGTCCTTTTGAATTGCACAGGAACAGATTGATTTGTCTAAACATGTTTGCATTCCAAAATATTTTTTTGTGTTTCTGTGAACTGTCTGCAGCGTAGGGATTGAAGACTCTGTTGTTTGAGTATCAATTTAAGGGTGTGACATTTACAATTCAATATTTCAGACTTATGCCTTGCTACCCAAATTGTACAGGACCTGATTCCATGCCACCATTATAAACCAATCATAGCTCTGGGGAAGTCAGGGTAGGTGCAAAGAGATAGAGGCCAGAGTGTGCTTTCTCAGAGTAGCGTAAGTGCTTCTGGTGCAAACTTTTGCCAAGATGCATGTTCATGAAACCGGAATGTAGGGCAAATGGAAGACTTTGTGACGGTATAACAGTAGTGGGCAATGGCGGCCGCCCTCCCCTAAACACATTTCCATTTTGCTAGACTATGTGGTAAACAAGTAGTTATCTAGGTGTTGGATAAAGGTGGTGGGAATAGGATAAAAGTGGTGGGAATCAACACTCCAGCAGACAGTTTATGTGACCAGGAGAGGGCCTGATCACCCCTCCCTATAAGTAATGGGCTATAGCAATAGCTTGTTTCCCTGACTTCACTGGACTTTGCTGTAGGACCTTGAATGGTGCTTTGGAGGACATCACTCCCCTGCTGAAGCCCGTGGTGTGAAGTGGGGTCAGCTACTGCTGATTGGGTTGTAAGCCTGTCTGTATTACTTTGTTTTTAACTCTGTCTATATCACTTTGTCTGGGTATTTAGCTAAGTACCGTATATCATCAACTATAAGCCGAAAATTTTGTGCCTGAAAATTGGCTTGAAAATAGACGCTCGGCTTATACTCAAGAGAATACGGTAGACAGCCCCAGCCCAGGAGCTTCCCAGACCATGAGGCAGGCCAGAGCCCCAGTGTTGCTGGGTGGCCATCTTGGGCAGTCGGCCGGGGCTGGGGCTGGAGTGAGGAGGGGACCCTGGCATCTGGAGTGGCCAAGTAAGGGGGTCCAGGGGGATCAGCCTGGACATTGAGGGGGGGATTCAGGGAGGCCAGGGAAGTGGTGGCAGGGACTAGGGGTTGGGGAGTTGGGGAAAGTGATGGGACGGCCGGGAGGGTTGTGGGGGGGTTCAGGGAGGCCAGGGAAGGGGCGGCAGGGCTTGGGCATGGGGGGGGGTTGGGGAGTCCTGGAAAGCAGCAGGAGGACCCATGGTTTTTGGGGAGCCCAGGGAAGCAGTGACAGGGACTGGGGATTTGGGGAGGGGCACCTGGCAGGCTGGGAAGACCAGCAGCAGGGCTTGGGGGGTGGCGGGAAAAGGGTGTTGGGGAACAGGGAAGCAACAGCACCGAACTGAGAAGGGAGCAGGTGGGTAGAAGTGAAGAGCCAGGGAGCAGCAGGAGGAGAAGCGGGACAGCAGTGGGGAAGGGGTAGAGAAGGGGGGCAGCAGTGAAGAGCCAGAGGGGGCAGCAGTGAGGAAAGGGTGGAGCAGGGGGCAGCAGTGAGGGAAGAGGCAGAGCAGGGGGAAGCAGTGGGGAAGGGGCCAGAGCAGGGGGGGCAGCAGTGAGGGAAGGTCAGAGCAGGGGAGCCAGCAGGTAGCACTGAGGGAAGGGTGGCATAGGGGTGGCAGTGAGGAGGGGGCAGTAGGAGGAGCAGAGAGCAGCAGTGAGAAAGGGGCAGAGCAGGGGGCAGCAGTGGGGGAAGGTCACAGAGTAGGTGGGAGCAAGGGGGCAACATTGAGGGAAGGGCGCAGCAAGTGGCAACAGTGAGGTAAATGAGAAGTGAGCAGGGGCCAGCGGTGAGGCAGCAGCAGGGGTGACGGCAGTGAGGAAAGGGCGGAGCAGGGGGGCAACAGTAAGGAAAGGGCAGCGCAGGGGGCAGCAGCAGGAAACTGAGAAGTGAGCAGGGGTGTAGCAGTGAGGAAAGGGCAGAGCAGGGGGCAGCAGGGGTGAGGGAAGTGAGGAAAGGGCAGAGCAGGAGGGCAGGAGTGAGGAATGGATAGCGGGGGGGGGCAAGGGAAAAGCAGCAGCAGAGATTTTGGGGTAGGGAAGCTGTCAGAAACTCCAGAGGAAGCCAGCAGCAGTGGGTGGGGGGTTAGGGGCCAAGGCCAAAAGGGGACCTTGGCTTATACCTGGGTCACCAATTTTAGCTTCTTTTGGGGGCTCAGAATTGGGGGGTCGGCTTGTGGCTGGATTGGCTTATACCCGATTATATACGGTAATCTGTTTAATTACTAAAACATTTTATTTCCTGATATGTGCATCTCGCTGAATGTTGCTACTGGAATCCCAGACCTGAAACCCATTTGGTAGTGGGGAACACTGAACTTCACACAAATCAAAAAAATCACTTCTAGGAGTGGCTGAGGAAAACAAATGTAGCATGTCTGGAAAACTGTCATAGTAGACTTGAGTAATAAAATGTTTTCTTCCATCTGTTGTAAGGAACCGTTGTGACTTCCCTCTTTCATAGCTATAGGCTTATTAAATTGTTTAGCACCCATTTTGAAGCTATCGACAAGTATCTGAAATACTGACTGAAAAAACAGAGAAAAATATTAAATAATAAACATTTTATTTAAGATAAATTTAAGAATGAAAAAATACTGTAAAACAAAATGTTCAAGTACTTCAGTCAAGACAGGTGAACCCATGCTTTTGGGATTCTAATTATCTGAGTTTCCATATTATCTGCTATTGTTTGTTTAAAGAAATCTCATTTTTATGAATGTTTTATTTGTACCTCAAGACACTGTAAAATTGGGGTCTAACTCCGCTAAGGTGTATCACTAAATAAGCTCAATAATGTAAAGTCTATAGATCAGAGGAGCTTGTGCTAGAAGATGTCTAAAACTATGCTGGTGCTTCTGTTTGTGGATGATATGCCTTTCATTCTCTTAGGTGGTATTTTTTCCTCTTTGTACTATAGGCTCTTGATGTTTTGTAAAGAACACTCAGTTTAATGGGGTTTTCCTTCTGTTGCCTCAGCTCATCTGCACATATAAACTATTCTTCTAATAATAAGGGCCCACAGTGTGGAACCAACAGGTTTTATTTGCATGAAGCAATGGGCACACGTGGGAATTCCATATTGCTACGTGTAGTGGAGAAATAATTTGGGCTAGATTTATGTAGGTTAGTACAGTATGTGAGAAGGAGTAGGGATGCAGGACTAATAGGTGTAGGGGCAAAGATGTAGGTGTAGGGGCCTGTCATTATCTGTAAGTATTCAGACCTGGTGAGAATGCCTTACTCATGCAAATAGTTGCACTGTCATCATTGAGACCCGTGAGTGGTTCCTAACCTTATTTTGCAGCAGTGCCCCATTCCAGTGAAACTTTTTTTGACCGCTCCCCCTTCAAAAAATTTTAACATTGAGCATGAATTCTGATACCCACTACTTCCCCTTTAGCTTTTACTGCCCTCTTGAATGTCAAAATTGCCCCCCAGAGGGGGGCAGTACTGTCCCTGTTGGCCAGTGCTGATTTAGCTGAGTAAAGGGAATGAGATTTAGTGAACTTTGAGTTTCACTTTGAGTACTTTGCCTGGAGGCCCTATTCATCAAATCACTGAGGCATGTGCTTATATGCTTTGCTGGATTGAGGCTATAATGGACAGAGACTTTTGCCAAGCAGTGGACTATAAATGGAATAATAATTATGGCTGAGTGAGTTCCAAAGGGGCAGCCATACTAGTCTAGTTTGAGAAAACAAACGAGGAGTCCTGTGGCACTTTTAAAGACTAGCTAATTTATTGCATGAGCTTTTCGTAGGAGAAAATCCCACTTCGTCAGACTCATTGAAGATGGGGGAACTTACAGAATGGGAGGAAATAAATGCAGGGAAGGGAAGGTCATGGCAACAGGTCACACTGTACCAGCAAAGCAGTTGTAATGATTCAAACACTTGGTAACAGCATATAAAGGAAGATGAGCTCAGATCACCTGCCATAATGAGAGAAAAATCCGAAGTTCCTATTAAGCGCTGAGGCAATGTAATCAAAGTTGGAAATAAATTTGATCTCAGCAGCTTCTCTTTGAAGCCTTGATCTGGTATTCATCTGTCTGAGCACCACAATTAGTAAATCATCAGTGGAGTCATTAGGAAGATTGAAATGCTGACCCACTGTTTTTAGAATACTGTGATTTCTGATGCCAGATTTGTGCCCATTTTTCTTTTTCACAGAGACCATCCTGTTTGTCCAATATATAAGGCAGAAGTGCCATTTCTGGCACATGATGGCATAAATCACATTGGTGCATGAGCAGGTGAATGAGCCTTTGATGGAGTAACTGGTTTTTTTAGGTCTTGTAATAGTGTCTTTTGTGCAGATAGGTGGGCACAGTTGGCACTGTGGTTTGTTGAAGGGATAGGTGCCTGTTTTAATGGTTCTGTTGTTAGGTCTGTAGCTGCTGGTAAGTATCTGCTTAAGGTTGGGGGGCTATCTGTTAGCAAGTAGAGGTCTGTCTCCCAAGGCTTGCAAGAGTGAAGGATCACCTTGTAGAGCAGGCTGTAGATCCTTGATGATGTGCTGTAGAGGTGTGACTTGGGGGTTGTAGGTGATCACTCGCAGCATCCTGTTGTTTTTCTTTCCTGGCCTTCTCCTGTAGGAGTTGACTTGGGGTATCCACCTGGCTCTGTCAGTTTATTTCTTCATTTCCACACATGGATACTATAGTTTTAAGAATGTTTGATAGAGACCCTGAAGGTGTTTGTGTCTGTCTGAGGGATCGGAGCAAATGTGGCTGTATTTTAGGGCTTGGCTGTGGACAATGGCTCATGTGCTGTGTTTTGGATGAAAGCTCGAGGAACGTAGGTAGCTATACTGATCAGTAGGTTTTTGGGATAGGCTGGTGCTTATGTGTCCATCCCTAATTTGTATTGTAGTGTCCAGAAAGTGGATCTCCTGTGCGGAGTCTTCCAGGCTAAGTTTAATTGTGGAGTGGAAAGTGTTGAAATATCTGTGGAAATATTCAAGGGCATCCCTACCCTGGGTCCGGATAATGAATATGTCATCAGCGTAGCATAAGTAGAGGAGAGGTGCTTTGGGATAAGACTTGAGGAAACGTTGTTCTAAGTTGCACATAAAAATGCTGGCATATTGTGGGACCATGTGGGTACCCCTAGCAGTGCTGCTGACTTGAAGGTATAAATTATCCTCAGATCTGAAATGGTTGTGTGTGAGTACAAAGTCACAAAGTTCAGCCATGGGGGGGGGTGCGGTGGCATCATCTGGGATGGTTCTTCTAATAACTTGTCATCCATCATTGTGTGGGATGTTGGTGTAAAAGATTCTACATCCATAGTGGCCAGGATGTTGCTTTCTGGAACCTCACCAATGGATTGGATTTTTCTCAGGAGGTTCGTGGCATCTCTAAGATGGCTAGGAGTGTTGGTAGGATAGAGTCTGAGGTGGGAGTCTACGTAGCCAGATAAACTTTCTGTCAGAATGCTAATGCCAAGATGATAGGATATGTGGGATTTCCTATTTTTTATGGATTTTTGGTAGTAGATAGAATATCCCTGGTCAGGGTTCTGGTGGTGTGTCTGTCTTTACTTGTTCCTGTGCTGCCTCGGGGAGTTTCTTGAGTAGGGGGTGTAGTTCCTTTTTGTATTCCTCAGTGGGTTCAGAGAAAAGTGGTTTGTAGAATGTTGTGTTGGATAGTTGCTTATTAGCCTCCAAATTGTAATCCAGTTTATTCATGATGATGACTGCACTTCGTTTGTCAGCCTCCTTAATAATAATGTCAGAATTGTTTCAGAGGCTGTGGATGACATTGCATGCTGCATGGCTGAGGTTATGGTGTAAGGGATGTTGTTTTTTTATAATTTCAGTCTTTGCACGGTGGCAGAAACAATCAATGCAGAAGTCTAGTCTGTTGTTCTGACCATCAAGAGGAGTCCATGAAGAATATTTCTTCTTGCAGTGTTGGGAGCAAGATGTTTGCAGGTAACTGCATAGATCATTGGTGTGGTGGAAATATTCTTTGAGTCTGAGATGGCAAAAGTAATCATCCAGGTCACTGCAGAATTTTACCTTGTGTGTGGGGGTTGAGGGGCAGAAGGAGGTCTTCAAAGAGAAGCTGCAGAGCTCAAATTTATTTGAAAATCTGGTTGTGTTGCTTCAGGGCTCAGTAGGGACTTTGGATTTTTTTTCTCATTACAACAGGTTATTTGACTTTGTCTTCCTCTATATGCTGTTCCCCAGTATTTGAATCTTAACAACTCCTTTGATTTGCTGTTGACCTCATCTGATGATTTGTACTTCCCAGCATTTATTTCCTCCCATTCTGTAAGTTCCCTCTTCTCCTTCGAGCGCTGCTCATATCACTCAGTTACAGGTGTCTACATGCCACAGTGCATGGTAGCTCGCAAAGTCTTCAGTGTTAGTCTCTCAGGTCAGGGCGCACGGCCAATGCCCCCTGCATGCCGCAACCGTGGCTATATAAATGACCGTGACCCTGACGCTCCCGATTCCTTTTTCTGCCATCCGCGTCGGTTTGGATCAACGTTACCTTGCTAAATGCAAGCACCTGTCTTTCACGTGAAAGTCGAAATGCTAGGTTTCAAGCCATACTTAGGATGCTGCAAGGCTTTTCCAATGGACGACCCGCACGAGAAATGTCTCGTTTGCCTGGCTGAGTCCCACCTCGCGGCGGAGTGCTCCATTTCCCAGTCCTTCAAGTGAGGGACTTGGCTGGGCAGAGAGCACCGTCTCCTCTCAATTTTGGGGAGCGGAGCTGCTCCGCCCAAAGGCAGCTGAGCCACCAGTGCTCTGCCAGACCGTCGATTGGCTGGGGCTCAAGATCCCCGCCGATCATTGGTACCAGCCTTGAAATCTTGGCCCACTACAGTACCGTCTCAGCACTGACCTCCCCAGTCACCGGGTAGCTTCTCAGCCGCCCCAAGCAGGGCACCGGCACAGGCATTCCCACCTATTGTGGGGGAGTGGGTGCAGAGGGCACGATCCCCACACTGCAAAAGGGAGTCCCAATCAAGAGGCAGGAGACCAAACCACAATTTTTTGGGTTAACCACTTTCTATGTGACTTTTATTGAAATAAATAAAATTACAAAAAAGAAAGAAGAGAAAAAAAGGTTAAATGAGAGGTTAATATTGTTTAATTACTAATATTCCTATTACTAAAATTTAAAAACTTGCAATTCCTATTAAATTACACTTAACAAAACTCATACAAACTGGGTTTTAGAACTCTATTTCTTTAAGGCATTTAAAGATCTTCTAAGTACAAATTAATAGCGTAATAAACAGAAAATAGAGCACAAATACCACTACAATCCCTATCCCAATCCTTGTGCCTAACCCTGAATTAAAACCCCCAGTTCCAATCCTGCTTGGTATAATTTAGCAGAGTGGGGTTTATGGGAGACAGAGAGAGAGCGCACAATCTGTGGGCAAAAAAGCTTTGCTATTTACCACACAAACTGAAACATCATGCACAGCACAGGACAGCACAAACACCTTGCTTCTCCTCCTTGCTCTCCAGACACCATGGGTCACAGCCCAGTGAGGCTAGCCATGGGCTGTTTGCGGCTAGGAGTTACAAGGGTCAGCTGGGGTGCCTGGTGGGGAACACAAGTGGATTTATTCCTTCATCACACTCTTTTACACTGCTGTTTCCCAATTTGATTGTGGAACACCAGCTTGATTCTGATCTGTGAGGTTAGTAGGTTCAGAGCAGTAATAATACACATACACATTCCCAAAAAGCATTTACCAATTTAAATCCCAAATTTGACCAGGTTTTATTTACCACATCTGTATGTTATCTCCGGAGTGACAGACAGCAGACCTGTTTCCTTGAGAAAGAGAGAGAGAGAGAGCAAAACGTGATAGAACAGCCCGGTGTTAAAACGGCTTGACCAACAGGCAGCCTCGTGGCTCTTGCCTGTGGCCTTAAAATCCAAAGCCCACTGTGACCAGCTGCAGCAGTTGAACACCCCCTGCTAGCCCCTTGGGAATGCCTGAGGGCTGCGGCCCACCTCCCATTCCAGGGTGAACAGGTGAAAATTAAAGAATTCAAAAAGAAAAAGAAAAAGCTCTGCCAAAAGAAAAAAAAATCTGCAGGCTCCCTTGGTGATCAGTCAAAGGCTATGTTCACACACAAAGTGTTTGTTTTGAAACACCTTATTTTGAAATTAAAAAAAGTGTTTTCAAAATAAGGGAAAAGGAGGGAATCGAAATAGCATGTCCAGTGTGACATGCTATTTTGAAATAGGAGAGGGGAAGGGGAGGGAGGCTCTGTGCTGGGCCCGGAGGCACCGCCCCTGGGACAGCAGCCATGGGGGGGGGGGCGGAGGAAGCCCCCTTGCACCGGCCAGGGGCCGCGGGGGGTTGGAGGAAGCCCCCCATGCTGGGCAGGGGCTGCAGGGGGGGGCGGAGGAAGCCTGGGGGCAGGGTGCCCCAGGCTTGGGGGCTGCCCCAACCGGCTTCCTCCCCTTCCCGTTGCTGGGGGTAAGGGACGAAGGGGGCTGAGGTTCCCGTTCCCCCCTGCTCACAGCAAGGGAAAGCAGGGGAAGCCGGCTGGGGCACCCTCCGACCCCCTGCACCCCACTCAGCACCCTGGCCAGGGTGCTGGGGGGGGGTAGGACCGTCCCTCAGGGTGCTATGCACCTTGGGAGGAAGGTCCTTATTATTTCGAAACACTCTTTGTTTTGAAATAACATGTCCAAGCGGCTTATTTCGAAACCACTGGTTTCGAAATAATCCTCCTTTCGAAAGCAAAGTGGGTTTAAGCTGTTTCGAAAGGAGGCTCTTGTTTTGAAACGAGGAGCTCCCTCTTTTCGAAACAAGAAAACGTCGTTTGGAAATAGGGACTTTTATTTTGAAACAACCAGTGTTGTTTCGAAATAAAAGCCCTGTGTGAACATACCCAAAGGGTTTAACACTCTTCCTTGTGAAGAGTGGGGAGATGCCTAGGGAGTGACCAAGTCCCCTGTCAACAAGAGAGGCTGCTGACCTATCGCTTCTCCAACGTGCCTAAACCAGAACCCCGGCTTTATGCCTGAGACCTCAAAAATTAGCATATCGCTTGTTGGCATGGAAACTTACTGACCTTGGTCAGTAGATCTTTCTCATGAGCTCATGGGCTCTGCAGGTGTCTCTTATCACTTTCCAGGGTTCGGTTTGAACTGGTCTGGGGTTACTTGCAGTTAGTTTTCTTAAAAAAGTGTTACTGTCTGTGGTTTTCTGACCTTAGAAGATAACACCGCATAATTATTTCTTTTCCCCAGTTAGAGGCCTAACAAGCCTACATTCCATAAGCCAGGCTGGAGTTTGGCCATAGCAAAAAGAAAAACAAGGAGGGGTGGAAAAATCCACCTCTCACACCGCTGACCCATCAAGGGCATTCAAACCCGGCTTCGGTCCAGAAGACAAAGAAGTGGACCAAAGCAATGCTGTTCTCTTCGGCACCGCTGGTCATGGTACTGCACCTTGCAGTACCACCGCCAAGCCCAGTACCGCCCGCCATCAAACCTGGTACCGCTGGACCCAGCACCGTCATTGGCACCGCCGCTTCCAGTGCTGTCACTTCTGGTACTGTTGGACCCAGCACCAGCAACAGCCACACCGGTATTGGCACCGTTGTGCGGCTCTTCGCCCTTCTCCAAGCCGATACCGTCAACTAGCCCAACACCGGGTCCAAGTACTGCAGCTCCGCCCCATCACTCCTCTGAAGAGCTCTCGGTACCGGACTACTATCGTCCAGATCGTCCTCTGAGGACCCTTTCCTTCCTTCCCAGGAGGAGTGTTCGAGACAGCGGCTTTGAAAGAGCTCTGTATCACCGAGCTCAAGGAGTTCACGGCCCTCAGGAGAAGTCTCTGTTCCCCCCGTGTCTCCTACGCTGCCAGCGAGGTCACCGCACGAGTGGACCCTTGACTGGCTGAATGCAACAGCAGATGATGCCTTCTCCTGTTGTGCTCAATCACCGATGCTGGAGTCCTCAGATTTCTCTGACAACGAGCCAGACCTTGATTCTACTCAACGTAGGAGATCAAGGGCTTAATCATCCTCATCATCCAATGAGCACCTAATTGACGTCTGCCGACCACGAGGGAGATTCCTGCGTCAAGCAGGACCTCCTCTGCTGCATGGCAGCAAATCTGAAGCTGAAGCTGATGATTCCCTCTTCGACGTGTGCCGTAGAGCCCCTCTGGCTAAGGTTGCGATTCCCCTATACTGCGGGGTGTTTCGTATTGTCCAAGAATGCTGGCAAATGCCTTCTTTGATTCCGCCAATGTCCAAAGTGGTGGACAAGACATATTTTGTCTCCCCGGAAGAATTCCCCTTCCTATTCCACCATCCCACCCCAGGATTCCTGGTGGTCTATGCGGTAAACCAAGGGGAGAGACAAGGGACAGCCGAGCTCCACACCCAAGAACAGAGAGGCGAGGAAGCTTGACTTTTTAGGCAGGAAAGTTTACTCTTCTGCCGCTCTACAGATGCGTATTTCAAATCACTCAGCCCTGATGATGCAGTACATCTTCAACTTGTGGGAGGCCATGCGAAATCTCCACTTGGCCATCTCCGAGGAGTGCCTGAGAGACTTGGAGGCAATACTGGATGAAGGAGAAAGGGCATCCAGGGATGCACTCACAGCAACCTGGGACTCAGTAGTTACAGCGGCATGCACAATGGCATCTGCAGTTGTTATGTGCCACTTGGCCTGGCTCCAAAACTCCGGCCCTTCCATGCAGATACAGCAGATTATTCAGGACCTCCCCTTTGAAGGTCCCAACCTCTTTGTATCTTCCACAGACGCGAAGCTACATGGTATGAAGGACTCGAGGGCTATGCTCCGATCCCTCGGAATTTACACTCCTCAACCCGTTAGGTGCTCCTGAGGTCGCATCAGCACCTACAGCAACTGAAACAGGAGCTGCAACTGCAGACCCAGTTCCTGAGGTCCCTCTAGTTTCCCCAGCGCCATCTTGGGGGCCTGGAAAAAGACAAGAGCCGATCAGGTAAAGGGGGTAAGCTGAGCGCCTCACAGTCTGGATGGCGCGGACAGGGATTGGACTGCTCTTCAGGTCACAAGCAGTGTTTTTGACAGTCCCTCAGAGGGCAGCGCTCCAGAACCCCTGTTTTCCCCCCACCGCTTCCGTCACTTCACCCCACGGTGGACCCATGTCATGTCAGACCAGTGTGTCCTCGACACAGTGGCACAAGGATACTGCATCCAGTTCCTTTCAATCCCTTGGGACAGGAAACCGCCCCTTCACATATCAGAAAACCCAGAACTGCTGGGCAGGCCCAAGGTTGAATGCCAGAAGCTACTCTCCCTCAGAGCCATAGAAAAGGTTCCCAAAAGGGAGCGTGGCAAAGGGTTCTATTCCCACTACTTCCTGGTCCCCAAATCCAATGGGGATGTACGACCTATTCTAGACCTCAGAGCACTCAACAAGCACATAAAAAGAATAAAGTTCCGCATCATTTCCCTGCCCCAGATTTTCCCCTCCCTGTCCTCGGGAGACTGGTTCACAGCCCTCGACCTAACAGATACTTACTTCTACATAGCCATCTGATCCTACCACAGACATTTTCTCAGGTTCATGGTGGCACGACACCACTACCAGTTCACCGCCCTCCCCTTTGGGTTATCACTAGCTCCCAGGGTGTTCATAAAGTGCATGGCACTGGTAGCAGCCTTCCTACGCAGGAGGGGTATAAGAATCTACCCCTACCTAGACAATTGGCTCATAGTGGGCAAGTCAAGTCAACAGGTGCAAAACGATGTCGACCTGGTAGTGAATCTGTGTGAGTTCCTGGGCTTCCACAAAACCTTAGAGAAGTCCAAGCTTTGACCTACTCAGGACATAGAATTCATCAGGGCACGTTTAAATGCCCGAAATGGCACCACGTCTTTGCCCCTGCCAAGATTTCGGTCCATCTGCACCATCGTCATGGAGCTACAGGCGCTCGGGCTGACCACAGCATGCTGGTTCATGCAGCTCTTGGGACACATGGCAGTGGCCACCTTGGTAATCCAAACAGCCCGCCTGCGGATCAGACCGTTCCAGCTCTGGTTCACCACAAGCTTCCGACCCGGGAGAGACCATCTGGACAAGGTAGTCTCAGTCCTGCAATACACCCTGGAGTCCCTCCAAATCTGGAAGGACCCCGACTTTGCAATGGGGGGAATCCTGTTCAGGGAGTCCAAGCCCTCAATGACCCTGATAACAGATGTGTCCGACTTGGGCTGGGGAGCCCACCTGTCCGGGGGCCTCTCCACGCAGGGTGCTTGGAACCCTGAGGACAGACTCCTTCACATAAATGTGAAGGAGCTCTGGGCTATCAGGCTGGCCTTCATGACCTTCCTCAACCAGATCCGAGGCAGGGTGGTCCAGGTCCTCTCAGACAGTACAGTGGCTGTTCTACGCGAACCGTCAAGGGGGAGTCCGCTCCTTGGCTCTATGCAAGGAGGCGACCAAGCTTTGGCAATTAGCGATAGATCATCACTTCACACTGACTGCCTCCCACCTGCCCGGGGTAGACAACGGACTAGTGGATTCACTCAGCAGGAAACCCCTTGCAAATCACGAGTGGTCCCTCCACAATGAGGTTTTCTCCCTGCTGACAAACAGATGGGGAACCCCACAGGTTGACCTGTTTGCCACGGAGCAAAATTGTAAATGTCCCCGGTTCTGCTCCCTTCGGGGTTGGGAGGAGGGTTCTCTCAGCAATGCCTTCCTCCTCAATTGGTCGGAAGCCCTAATGGTATGCCTTCTCTCCAATTTCCTTGATCCACAGGGTGCTACTGAAAGTCCTTGCGGACGAAGCACACATCATTCTGATAGCCCCGGACTGGCCCAGACAACACTGGTTCCCACTCCTACAGGACATGTCCGTGAGGACCCCACTCCACCTCCCATGGTGGGCGGACCTCCTGATACAGGACTCAGGCTGCCTTCGGCACCCAAACCCGGGCCTCCTGCATTTGACAGCCTGGATAGCTCTCTGGCTCAGCAAGCAAGAGAGGTGCTGCTCATATCGGATTAAGAGGGTCCTGGTTGGTAGCAGGAAACCCTCCACCAGGTTCACCTACATGGCAAAATGGAACCACTTTTCCACTTGGTGCCATGACAAAGACATAGACCCTACCTCTGCACCAATTCAGGCAACTTTACACTACCTTCTTGATTTAAGAGAGAGAGGCCTATCTCTGTCCTCATTAAAAGTCCATGTGGTGGCAATTTTGGCCTTTCACCAAAGAGTAGATGGGGCTCCACTCTTTTCACACCCTATTTCTCATAGATTCCTGAAGGAGGTGGGAAAGCTTTTTCCCCACCCTCGTAATCCCACCCCTCAGTGGGATTTGAACGTTGTGCTATGGGCTCTAACAGAGCCGCCCTATGAGCCCTTGGACTCAGCCACCTTGCTCGTACTGTCCTGGAAGGTGGCTTTCCTGGCAGCGATCACCTCAGCCAGTAGGGTCTCAGAGTTACGAGCCTTGTCCTCTGAACCTCCATATATGGTTTTCTTCTCAGACAAGGAGGTCCTTCATCACCACCCCTCATTCTTGCCCAAGGTTGCCACCCCCTTCCACATGAATCAAGAAATTTGCCTGCCGGTTTTCTATCCCAACCCTCAGGTGACAGAAAACCAGAGATGGTGGCACACCCTGGATGTCAGGAGAGTGCTCCTAATCTATATTGAGCACATGCGATCTTTCTGCAAGACCTCCCAATTGTTTGTGGCGGTCGCTGAACGCATGAGAGGCTCCCCAGTATCCTCTCAGTGCATCTCAAATAGATTGTGAACTGCATTAAAGACTGCTACGAAGGGTCAAACACGCCTCTCGCAGAGACTGTGAGAGCCCACTCTACCAGACCTCAGGCGTCTTCCATGGCCTTCCTCGCTAGGGTCCCAGTCCAAGAGATCTGCAGGGCCGCTACATGGTCATCGATACATAACTTCACCATGCACTATGCCATTGCCCAGCATGCTAGAGATGATGCCGCTGTGGGCGGAGCTGTACTTAGTGTGCTCGACTGTAACTCCTCCCACCATCCATGGGTATGGCTAGCAGTCACCTGTAACTGAATGATGTGAGCAGCGCTCAAAGGAGAATGGTTGCTTACTTACCAGTAACCATCCTTCTTCGAGATGGGCTGCTCACATACATTCAGGTCCCTCCCACCATCCCTGCTAATGGAGTTGGCAAAGGTATATGGGACTGGGAGGGTCATGGTCACGGTCACCTATATAGCCGCAGTCGTGGCGTGGAGGGGGAGTTGGCTGTGCGCCCTGACCTGACCGGCTAATGCTAAAGACTTTCCGAGCTACTGTGCGCTGTGGCACGTAGACACCTGTAACTGAATGTATGTGAGCAGCCCATCTCGAAGAAGGACGGTTACTGGTAAGTAACCAACCGATCTTCAAAGCATCTAACAAAGTGGGATATTTTCCCACAGAAGCTCATACGATAAATAAATTTGTTAGTCTTTAAGTGCCACAGGACTCCTTTTTTCTTATATATGGTTGAGTGAAAATCTCAAATCCTTAATCTCTTTTCAGGTAATGGTTTCTTTTATGCTGTATTTGTAATCTGATATACAATGGTATAATACTATACAGCAGTATGATGCCAAAAATCAGACTGAATCAAAGACCCTGAAGCCTCTTTCCTAGCTATAGACAAACTTGGATTACACCATTATTACAAGAAAACAAGCTACTGTGTGTTAATTCATTACTGGGAAGGCAGCTGTGCACAGTGTGGCTGAAAATGGGTGAAATTGCTACCCTTCAGGCTTTTCAGTATGTTGATGTCATGTTGAATATGAGTTACTGAAATCATTTTTTTGCAGACCAGGTATGGTGCATGCTATATGTTTTCTGAGCATATAATTATGCATTCAGTCAGTAATTAAAAAGGCTGTTTCGGTTTTGAACCCTAGTAAATCAGCAATTTATTTCTTTGGCTTACCTGGAAAGAACTGATGCACCCATTAAATTCCACTGAGTGGGCTGTTCGTTTCTACTCTTGCTCATGAGTAATGGCAGTTTTCCAACTTAGGTAAGCAGAACAAAAACTGTGATTTTTAAGTAATTGCAGACAAAGTAAATTCTGTATTTACAGGGGCCTCAGATCGCTGTGGCTGGGAGAAAGTTAACAGGATCTCAGCTACAAAATTGTTTCTTTTAAATGATTATATTCTTGCTTTTCCTACACAACCAGTTTCCCCTTTAAATATTACTGCAGTTTAAGAATCTCACATGCATTAACTGAAGAGGTTAGATTTGTACCTGCATGCTTCATTAACAGCTGTTACTAATTAGTGGAGCTTAGTCATTGAGGAATCTGCTGGGGTTTGAGCAGAGTAGCTTTGTATTTTTTTTCATGGCATTTAAGCACATGATACACTTGCGAGTCAAAGAATTTCATTTGGGAGTGCTGAGATTTAGAGGAATTAGCATATCCATGGTGGATATAAAGCAAGAGCCCTGCTATAAAGGGGGTGTCAAGGCTCACCGATTCAGTAGTTGTTCCTGGAGGGTTAATTCAGAGTAGCCTTCTAGAACGGAGCTGATGCAGTGGACAAGAGGCTGCAGGGAGGCTGGCATCACTTCGGGCTCCAGTCTGAAACAGCCCTTCCATTCACGGAACTAGACTGTGCAATTTACACAAAGCCGTGGGTAGGGAGTGTGGCTTAACAAATTATTTCTAGAAGTGCCATGGGAGGGATAGTTCCTCAGCAGATACTGACTCTCCTTGGGCTGCTGAGGTCATGTATGGTGGGTATGCTTTCCATTAGGATGGTGAGTGAAAAAGAAAAACCTGTACTGTTAGAGCAAAAGAAGGATAATTTTGACAGGAGACCTTCTTACTACAAGTCCTCCTTGCCTCCTATTATCTGTCATCTAGTGCGCTCTATCCCATGGCAAGGAACTCCAGTCCACAAGTGATGACAGTGAAAACAGGGGCACGGTTTATTAAAAGGACGGGGAAAGAAGATTAAAATATGGGAACATAAAACCTTATTCTCTAAGTATAGATTCTACATGGAACATGGGACAGGTAAGCATAGTGTACATAACAATAAACCCAAAGAAAACTACCACCCTCCTGCATCCAGGTAAAATTACCCTTTTCCTGAACCCAAGGTGTGTGTATCTATATATCTATATCTATATAGATATATATCAATGGAGAACCAGGTAAGAATCAGATCCTGCCAGAAAGGTGCCACCAACACCCTACCAAGCCCCTTTGGGATGGAGCCCACACCCCACCATAGATCTCAGGGATAATCATGGTCTTTCTTCAGCAGATGCTGTTGTTCTTTAACCCTGTGGAAGAAGGTCCCTCGCCATCTGCTGATCTGTTTGACTGAGACTCTAGCTTGGTTCATCGCTTTCTGGCCTCTGGTGGCTTGGGGCCCTTAATTAAGTGTCCTTTGCCCCATTAACAAAGTCCAGCCAGTGCCTTGGCTCCGACAAGGCCGCTGTTCTTCGGGGGCTTCCCAGGTGGTGGTCCTCTTCAGACCTACAAGGAGGTCTCGGACTGGGCTCTGAGCTCCTGGTTCCAGGAATCAGGAATTCAGACTCTGGCATGAAGACCTTGAGACTCCAAGGCCTCTTCGTAGTCCACAAATGAAAATCTAGTGATTGGCAGCAAGAGCGGCGCAGACAGATCTAGTCTTCTCAGAGAGCGCAGCAGCGAGCCATCCACAGTGCAGAGAGAGAGACACAGCAGAGCCCTTCTCCCTCAGAGAGAGCTCCTTAAATATTGCTCCAGTTCGCCAGTCAGATCGCATCCTTTTTGCACTACACCCCAGTCTCTATGAGATTACATGGCAAACTTTCTCAAATCTGTACACGTGGCCCGCTCATTGCCTCACTTGGTCCTTTACTCTCACAATACTGTCTGCTGTTGCCAGGCAGACTTTCTGGCCCCAGCAACCCACCAAGGGCCACTGCTCTTCAGTCCTTGGGAGGTGCACAGCAATCTCTCTCTGGAATAGGTCCAGTGCTGAGCAGGAGCCATCCCAATTCTAACATTCCCAATATAACATCACCAATTGTACAAAAACATCATGTCTCATCATACAGACTTTGGGAAATAATAGTACACATTAAAATACACCCAACAGTACCATCTTTGCTCAATAATACAAGACTTCAGTCCACCTTCCTGCTCTCAGGAATTGCAGTTGTGATCACACCTTGCATCTGTCATACAAAGGGAGCAGCTGGCTCCTCTTTTGGAAAGTGAGATGAATGAGGAAGTTTTCTTGTGTCCTGTTGTGTCTCTTGAACACCAGCTTAAGACAGGTCATACACTCTTAGACTGACTCACATCTTCATAGATATCAAGTTTAATGCTAGTTTCTGTAATTATTTTTATAACTAAATCTTAGTTCAGTGCAATTACAGTATAATGCTAGGGTGTTAAGCAGAAGGTGCTATTCCACAATGGTTTGCTACATACGTCTGAATGTAGAGGAGTTGTATCCTAAAGAAATCCATATTGTGTGCTGTGGTGGTTTTCTTAAGGAGGTGGAGCATATTGCCCACAAAGGTGGTTCCTTAGCTGACTTCTTTTTTAGGCGTACCTGCTGACTACAAGTTATACTGATGCAGGGTAACAGAATATGTTTGTTCCAGATGTCTCATCTTACTGATTGCAGGTGAGTGAATGGACAACTGGAGTAACCAGAGGTGATCAAATCACTGAACTTGCCCAGTGACTCAAAAAAATGCTGAAAACAAGCCAGAAATTGGCATATTAATGGTTATGTTACCTCTGCTAATAGAGGAAGGCTATGAAGATTTTTTTTTTCTCTGAGCTGGTAGTAAAACTTGTTGTGGGGTCTATGTCTGTAGAGAGAGTGGGTTAGAGCAGTGTTTCCCAACCAGTGTGCCATGGCACACAGGTGTGCCGTCAGGCCTGAATAGGTGTGCCACAGAATTTTTAGAAAAATTACTGGAAGTGTTCTGGATTGGCTCATTGGCTCATGAATATTCATGAGTTCTTTCAGAAACTATATGGTGGTGTGACTCAGAATAATTAAAGGTGTCAAGGTGTGCCACAACAGAGAGAGACTGGGAACCATTGGGCTAGAGTCTGGTGAGTCTATTCATTTGTTTCCCCATTTGATAATAATGTTTTCTGTTGACAACCGTTCCCAGAAAAGAAGCAGCGGCACTTGGCCAGCTATTTACATGAATAACAATCACTCTGTTGTGTTTCAACTTTGTTGTTGAAAACTATATTGGACATATTGATAGTCTAGCATAATCTTTAATTGGTACAATTAACATTTGGAGGTGAAGTCTTTGTGAGAGAAGAATAGGATGCTTCCCTTGGCTAGTATGTTTAGACCATTGTCCATTGGTATAATCTGGTTATTCCGAAGACAAGAAAGCTTGCTTTGCAGAAGCATTTTTCTCAGTTCCAGAAATAACAGAGATGATTTTAGCGGTATCCAGAGAGGAAGTGAACTCTGTTAGTGACAGGAGAAAAACCCAAATACATAGTCATCACCTAACCAATAATAATTCCGCATTTGTTAGTGTGCCTACAGAATTTTAACAAAGGGCTTCTAGGAGCCTTAGAGATCTCCCTCCAGCACATTGCTGATGACAGGTTGGTGCTGCATCAGAATATCTCATTAGCATGCACAATTGCTGCTCCAGAATGGAGAGGAGAGAAAACACTGAAAACAAAGCGGTGATAAAATGAGAAGAAGAAACATAGGTGTATAATCTATGAGCAGTCTGTCAAGGGAATTGCCTCTCGAACCACTCATGGCATTTGGCCCATGGTATGCTCTGCACATGGATCAGCCATTGCACATGCACACCAGTGCATATCAAGTACAAAGCAATTCTCTCACTAGATTGATCTGTAGATCAGGCAGTCTGTTTGTTCCATCCTCTTTACACCACTAAGAGTTGGAAATCTGCTGGTTGTTGGCAGGAGTATCACTGCCCCAGGGAAAGACCTGGGGCATGGGCCTGGACTCCACCCCCTGGCTGCAGGCTCTGACTCCCCGTGGCCCCGATTCTTTGCCAGGGCCTGATCCAGCCTCAGGCTCCTGCTGCCGCCAGCCTGGCTGCAGATCCCCAGCCAGAGCTGGGGCCAGGAGAGGTGGGTGCAACCACAGGTAGCCTGGCCTGAATTCTGGGCTGTGGACTGGGCTGGGAGCTGCAGGTGCAGGGCCCCGGATTTGCAGCTGGGGAGAGGGACAGGGGGGGCAGGGGCTGCCCCAGACATTCAGGGCACTGCTGCTGAGACTCGAAGCACGTGCCCCATGTAACAGGCACCAGCGATGCCCCTGGTTGCTGGAAGATTTGGGAATCCTGACTGGTGAACAACTGGTAAAGACAGCAGCCCTCTCCTTCAGCATCCACAGTGTGCCCCTAAGCACCACTGCATTCAGACCTTATATTTCAAAGTTGTTCAAAATAGGCATTGTAAGTATCATTTGAAAACTAATTTCCGTTAATATGACTGGAAAATTAATGTGATAGCCTTTTATTTGAAATCATGACTCTCTCTCTCTCTCCCTCTCTCATATGTTACTAGAACATGTTTGACAAAGACAGCATAGGTGATAAACTGGTCACTCCTAGCCAGAGGAATGTGGTTTTAACACAATTTACATATTAGCCAGAAACAAAGCTACAGTATCCTGCAAAGCAACGGGTCTTGTCCTAAGCCTGAACTCCAGTGTGTTAATATGGTTCCAGAGATGAAATCCCCAGAAGGCCCTTCTGCACTTTGAGAACAAAGAATATGAGGAATATGAGGGACATAGAGAGAATCCATCTTTATTTTTCATGTAAGGCAACAGGGAAACCAGCATCTCATACTTCTGTGAAAGATTCTGAATGAGAAAGAGTCAGTCATAACCGTCAAAGAATTATTGGTGAGAGAAACCATCTTAAACAAAGACTGCACCTTGCTAGATTAGACCCAAGTTACTTAATTTTTTTAATTGAGTCACTTAAGTTATGTCTTGTTAAGAAACACGTTTCATTTTAATCTAAACTAATCCAGCACTGTGTGAACTGAAGTCATTGTGAACTCCAGTTGATGTGGTAAGTTGCAGCGTTTTTCTCTTCAAAGGAACATCTGAACCTTATTATTTCTCTAGTGGCCCTGGATAGGGCTGGACATTTCAGAGCAGACAGTTGGCGGGGGGGTGGGAGGTGACTTGGGGTGTGCTGGGATCACTTGAATAGCAGTAACTAAGGGTATGTCTAGACTGATGGCGGCAAAATCGCTGCTGTCAGCGTGATCTTCAGAGCATGATTTACGGTGAGTATGAACTCGCTGCTGCACTGCAGAAGTCGTCATAACAACTCCTGCCCCCTAACAGGAGTAGCTGAAAGCCGACCATAAGCTATTTGCGGTTGGCTTCCCCCAGTATGTCCTGGCGGCTTAGAAAGTCACCGGCAGATATGCAAGGTGTTTTACGTGCCTTGTGTATCTGCTGTCGACTGCTGCCGAAAATCAAGGTAAGTGTAGACTAGGGCTGAAGCTGGTGGAGAAAAGAGGGTGGCTGTGGTTCAACAAGCACAGGAACAGGATCTCCTCTGACATCCACAGACCCAGGACAGAAGCAGTTTGAACTAACCTGTTGGAAAATACTGCCACACTTTAGGGGAATGAGAGGTTCGTTCTGCACCTACTATACAACATTTACAAATGTCACGTGTTTCTGTATTGGAAATATTCATATTTCCTTTTTCCAACATATCTTAATTTAAACCCCACCCCAAAATAATGTAAATGCAGCATACCATTAGCTTCCCTCAAAGTGTTTGCTTTTAAATTAATAACTTCAGAGAAAATATATTTTTCTGATTGATTTATAATTTGACTCCTGTTTCCTAACAAGATCTTTAGAACATTTAAAAACAAAATTAGCCCATCATCAATCATTTCTGTGGAAGGCTGTCATATGACAGTTGCACACACTGGCTTCTTTGTGGCTCCTTCGTTGACATTTCAAGCAGGAGAATGTTACAAAATACAGCTACCATTCTAACAGTAAATTTATTCCTTGTAGCATTTTCCCCATTTTTCTAACAGCAACAACTTACAAGTAAAAAAATAACTTTTATATCAGAGAGTTGCTGACCTTTTTGCCATGAAGGCAAACTTCCTTTTCAGTTAAGAAAGTGAACTGAATGCTAGTGAACTGTGTGTGATTAACTGACTGCCTTGGAAGCCAAACTTCTGTAACCCCAGAGGAGATGCATCAGTGAGGAAATCTTCCCCATTATTACCACCTTGCCTTAACCTGACCTGAAGTGACAGTCTATGTGGAACAGAGGGTAGCTCATTTTCTGTTCTGGTTCAGTTCCTTGGTCTTTCTGCTGAAGTTGCCAGAAAGGATGGCTTCTAGTGGCAGTTTTGATAGATCAAACATTCCCACTGATTGTAATGGGCCTTGCTCCAGTCCTTAAGTGCTGCAGTGGTCACCCATAAATCTTTTACAGCTTTGTCTTGGAGGTGAATAAAGACAGTTGACTATTGGGGATACTCCTGATGCTCAGCACTGCGGGTGCAGTTAAACTTCATTCCATTTTCCGTTATCAGATTCTAGATACTATACTTAAAAATTAGGACTAACTCTGGAACTGTGCACACTTCTATAGATTAAAAGTTTTAAACTGTAACTGGTTTAAAGTGCCCTTTAGTAACTATAGGCAGCCCTTCAAAATACTGTGGATAATGGTTGTAAAGTTATGAAGACTCTGGTGACACCTCAGATTTCTTCCAACATACTAGCTCAGTGAGGGGGTGATCTTTGAGTAACATATCTGTGCTGGCAGAAGCCCCTGGTGTAGACACAGTAATGTTGGCAGAACTGCACTGTTACTGATATAGGCGTATTCAGTTTTGTTCAGGAGTTGTGGAATAAGCTATACTAGTAAAAGGGTAGCTTTCCCAGTATATTTGCATCTAGATGAGGTGCACCTCACTGGTACAGCATACAGGGATTTTTGTACAAGTCAAGAGTACACACTGTAGACATAGCCTAAACTGCCAAGGCAAAGCTTGAAAATTTTTAAGTGCTCCAAGTCATCTGGTATCAAATAACTGCCAAAATAATTAGGTTGATGTCCTGGCCCCATTTGAGTCAGAGTTGTTGTTGCCATTGACTTGAATGGGGCCACAACTGCACATTTGTATGGGAGCTACGCCAGTAATCTAGAAATAAAGGACTTCAAATTCTTGGAACCATCCAGTCCTCCATATACAGCATGAAGAATTGGTGAAGCATATCATCTGGAAGATGGTGGAATTGATTTGGATTGTGACACCTCAATACCATCCATTTCATTTTTTCTAGTGTACTTTTCTACAAAACCAGTGGCGGGTTCTTTGGAAACAGAATATGCTCCTTGATTTAAAATTAGCGTTAAGTCAAGGGAGCTTATGGGGTTTAGAGGTCTTGAAAATGTTTTAGACTAGTTTTTGGCTTTAGAGGGTTCACAAACTATTTGAGTTCCTAACTTTTTAAACCTGGAAAGAAAGACTCCTGGGCTAAATTGCAAGGATTAAAAAATCTAGAAGTGAATGCACAGCTTGTTGGGATAGATATAAGGTTTCTGAGTGTGGGGACAGGAATAGAGGTCAGAAACATTTAGTCCTTCCATACTGCTAAATGGGAACAGTCCCAGCTTAGAAAATGGTGAGAATCATTGAGGATCCCCCATCCCTAACCAAAAGAAGTTTATGCTTTCATCAAAGTCAAAAAGATCCTATCACCATTAAAAACACTGGGCCAAATATTGTATTCCTTAATCAAAATATTCTTTGTGGAATTGACAAAAGCTTTCTTGACTAAGGAACTGCATTATGTTTAAGGGCTGCAGAGTTACACCTTTTGGATTTGATTATCAATCTACTTCATTTTTTTTCCTTGGATACTGATTCTCCTTCCTCTATTGCTCTTTTTTAGCTGAATACCATGTCAATAATGTTCTAGTTCAGTTTGAATTAGGGAACCCACATTGTTGGAGTGCATGTGAAAATAGCTAGAGTTAGTTCACCTGTCTCAAGTAAAGATCAATGCTCTTGTTAATGAACAATGACTTAGGTGGGGCTACAGTCCTTTATAATATCTGTCCCAATAATTCTGAACATTGCTTCCTTTACCTTTTATAGTTTTCACCTAAGTAATTGCTCAAAGAACTCTGTTATGGCTGGGACTGGTTTTATTTTTGCAATCTTTTTAATTTGACTGGACACTTGACACCTCTTACTGTAAAAATCTTCATAAAATAATAACAATTTATGCTGTAGGTGCCAGGGATCAAAGGCAACACTAAGGAGGAGTCTTGACACTAGGCAAACAAGTCCTTTCTGAAAGAATTGTTTCAGTGTGTTATAGAGATATCTGGAAAATGTAATAAGAAAAAGACATGTAATATTAATATTATTGTGTTTGGATGGTTCAAAGGGAGGGGGTGATGAGAAGGAAGTTGCCAGAATTGATTAATATAATGTAACCCCCTTGGGGTTTTAAGGACCGTGGTTCCTTTAAATCTTTGCCCTGTGGGAGAGGTACTAAGGTGTGGAGCTGAGGAGTGGAGCTGCAGCTGGAGGCCCTGGGAAAGAAGCAGAGGGAGGGGCCCTGCTGGAAGCCAGGGAAGACAGAGCGGCTGACCTGGGATGCCAGGCCAGCACCCGAAGAAGGACACTGTGCTGGGGAGAGTCGCCCAAGGACAGAGCAGCATCCAGTGACTGGCCATCTGGAGCTGTCGGGCCGTGAGTACAGTACCTGGGACCCAGGGGGGAGGCTGTAGTTAGTTAAGTGGGGAGGGGGTCGCTCTGGGTTCGCAAAGAGCGGCAGAAGAGGCATCAGAGGGTTTTCTTTTGCTGGGAAAGTGCTGGCGCCAAAGACTGGGAGTTGCTGGACTGAAGCTGTGCTGGGACTCCTGAACTCATGGTGCAGGTACAGAGCTCACGTCCGCCTCCAGCCTGCTGCATTGTTGGGCCTTACAGGGCCCTGTGTTAGCTGTTACTCTGTGTTACTGCCGCACGATCTCCCCTGTTGGTTTCCCCTTTGCACCTCTGTAAATAAACCTTCCCCATTCCCATAATCCCTGTGCTATCCCAGTGTGTGTGTGGTCACTCTGGGAGTTTGGAACAGGTGCCTCTGGGGCAAAGGGACTCTCCTTGCTGTGTCCCCACACACACCCTTCTCTGGCCAGAGCTGCCTGCAAAGCTGACTCTATCTGGCCACATGGGTGTTACAATAAAACACAGTCCTTCTGGCTGTACAACTGATGTATCTATCACCAAGTTTGACCTGGTATGACACCTGCCATAGAATTTCACCCCAGATATCCTATATCAAGACCAGTACTTTGTAGCTGAATGAGACCATCTGTTTCAGAAGGGCATCAGATCTTGATGTAAAGACTGCAAATGATAGAGAATTTACTACATCCCTTGACAGTTTGTGTTAATGATAAGTTACTTTTATTGTTAATGGGTATCTTATTTCCAGTGTGAGTTCTACTGTTTTCAGCTTCCAGCCCCTGGATCTTGTTATGCATTCAGGCTCATCTTACACTTAAAATGCTATAGCAGGGCTGATATAGTTGGGATTCTGTAGCACTTTGGCATTGATCATACCAACACCAGCAGGAGATGGTCTCCTATCAGTGTAGATAATCCACTTCCTTGAAAGCTCTGTAGAGGAAGTCTTTTATTGACCTGTCAATGTCTATACAGAAACTTAAGCAGGCTTAATGCTGCCATTCAGAGTGTGAATTTTTCATACCCCTGACCAACATAGTTAACCTGACTTAACCTTCTATTGTAGACAAGGCCTTTTGTTTACTAAATTAATCCATCTGTAAAGGGGATGCGCCTAAGCAGTGCCACCTCCCAGTGGGCAGGGCGCATTCGACAGTGGGGTTGGGTTCGACCTCCGCTATCTTTGACGTCTTCTGGCACGGCCAGGTGCAAAGTGGAGTCTGACAGGTGTTATAGCCTTCAGTCCTTTCGTATTAATAGTTCTAGGGCTTCAACCCCAGCAGAGGTAAGGCAAGTCACAATAACAACAGTTCTGGGCCTTCAACCCCAGCAGGGGGTAAGGTGAGTCACAATAGTAACAGTTCTGGGCTTTCAACCCCAGCAGGGGGTAAGGCAAACACCCGGTAGTCCGGACGGCAGCAGGGGGGAGGGAAGGGGAACGCAGGCCTGCCCGCTCCACTGGGTTCCAGCCCAGGGCCCTAGTAGTGGCAGGGACAAAATGCTACTAGGTCAGCGGGGCTCCAGCCGAAACACACCGACTCACCATACCACCCTAGGCTACTTCCTTCCCAGCTCCCCCCCCCTTTGGTATCTTCGAGATGGAGTTCCAGGTCCTCTGGATAAGTTCCCCAGGGTATCCTGGTCAACCCTTCACTGTCAATCGGTGGCAGGGCTGGCAGCTCATCTAAATCATCCGCCAATGGAAGCTCTTCCAAATCGCAGGGTCCTGAGACAGTCGGCTCTCTGGCCTTCTCAGCGGGGGGGAAGCTCTTCCAGATCCTTGTGACCATCCAGCAGGGACAGTTCCTCCTGGTGTTCTGCTGACGGAAGCTCCTCTAGGTCATCCCATGGGGTATTTATCTCCAGGGGCTTTGTCAGCCAGTGTACCCCGTCGTGGCTTTCCTGCGGGAGAAGGATCTCACCGTGAGTCAGGCCCCGGTGGCTCCCAGAGAGGGAGCTCTCTCAGCTTCAGAGGCTATCTCTCTCTTTGATTCCCCTAGAACTGACTGGTCCGGGCCCTTATATAGTCCTCCCGCTCCCTTTAGCCCTCACTTTGGTTCCAGGCTGAACCCTTATGCAACCCCTCTTTGGGCCAGCAGGGGGAGTGCTGGTGACTAGCTACCTCCTGGATGGTGAGTAGCTGTTCCTCCCTGCTACACCATCCTTTCCCCCTCGTCAGATAAGAAACAATACTGCGTAACAGTGTAGTACAGGAGATGAAAGAGAATATATCCAGCTAAAACTGCACAATAATACTTTCTAGTAAAATTCTGAGCTATTTTGTTTTGATCAGGTTTCTTTTTAGGACATTGCTTTTAAGGAGTTCAGTTAAGGATATCTTCCTGTGAATCATGGTACATGGCTTCATAGCGCTTGTCTACACTGAAATTGCTGCATCGATCGCCACAGATTGACACAGTGGGATCAAGTGAGCAGCCAGTGGAGACCTGCTCAATCATCCCAGAAGTGTTGTCCGTTGGATGCAGTTGCACCACCCACCAAAAAAGACTAATGCTGTGTCAAACAGAGCATTCCAGTCAACTCAGCCTAGTGAAAAACTCTGAAGTAAGGGAGGTTAAATAAGTCAACAGGAGATATGCATTCTACAGTATGTTCACTGGGTGTCACTTATTGACCCAGTGCAGTAGTGTAGACTAGACCAGGGCATAGAAAAATGGGACTGACTAGTCCATTAGAAGCAAGGCAATGAACTCAAACCTACTTTCAGTTTGACAGTCCTTGAGAATCCCCTTTAGTACAGCAATGACATACCCCACTTTGATGTGAAGCAAAATAATTGAAGCCACTGAAGCTATACAGAGTTATATGACTGGAGGACTGGCCTATAGTTTATTTTTAACAATGAATGGCAGAAACACTCTTAGTTAAAGAACACTGTGCCTGGTTCTCTGTTGCCATGGACCCTCTGCAGTTGTTAGGCCAATGCAAGATGTGTGTTGATTCTACAAAATCAAAATGACAGTGTTTTACACTAACTTTGCATGTCTGTACATTCAGTTTGTGTTGATGTAAATGACTGCAGAAGACGCAGGGCAGTGAGGAATTAGAGATTGCTTTACAACCTACCATATATTCACTGCTAGTTAAAAAGCAGAATATATGGTTATGGGAGTTGGACAACTAATAAGGAGAGATGAGGATCTAACCCTGCACGTCTAAAGTTTTTGGTACTGATCCACGTGTACTAAGAAAAAACTGGATACTTATGCCTAGTATGTAGCACGAGGCTGGTTGTCTTTAACTTCAGTGGAATTATTCCTCCTTTATTCCAGATTAAAGGGAAGAAAATTTAGCCCTACATTTTCTGTGGGATTATTACCATTGTTTTCCAGACTTTGTCCAGATTAGTTTTATATTCCAAACTTCCCATCATTTCTAAAATCAATTCCATGCCACCAGTGGGAGCAAAAAAGGAAGTATTGTTGTAGACAAGATGTTAGAGTTTTTTGCCACAGTGCTCTTTACATTTGAAGTTACATTTTCAAAGAGTTTAAATCCAATTTTAAAATGGATTTAGGCACTCTGGATGAAATACACAAAAATATTAAGGAAGCTGGGAGTTAGGTACCTAAATACCTTTGAGGAGCTGGGCCTTAGTGCCTATGTCCCATTGACTTTCAGTCAGAGTTAGACACCTATGTGCCTAAGCTGCTTTTGAAAATGGCAGTTAGGCTCTTAAATCACTTAGTTGTTTTTGAAAATCTGATTCTTGTTCTGAATGGTATTAGCATGGATTGAGCTGGACCAGTGTCAGCAAACTGGGGAAATAATAGGGGAAAGGGCTAGTACAAATATTGTGCCTTGAACAAAGGGGTCAGGCTTAAAAATAGGAGCCTTTAAAAAGAGGAATAATTACCCTTAAATTGGGCAACATCATGAAGACACAGGTAAAAAAACAAAAGCCACAACTAATATGAACTCTTGGGGCATGCGTGTGCACAAATGAATGCAGCTAAATACACAAGCAAAATTGTTTAGCTTCATAGCAAATTTTATGAAGTGTTTATTTCCTTCTATAACAAGTCTTTCTACCCACTGTGCAATGTGTACCCGTTAACATCCAGAACTTTAATTCTGTTGCAGAACTTCTTATCTCCTTTTTAAATAAGTTTCTTTGTCTAGGAATGATTGCTTTGAGAAGCAGAAAACTCCCTAAATATTCTCTCATTGGTTGGTATTTCCTCTCTCACAAAAACAAGATCCTGGGTTTAGCTGAACATGGTAATTAATCCAGAGACAAGAGTAAGGTAATGCTTAATTCTGGTCACTTTTCCTATTAAATATTGAAAGTACACTACTGAGTACTTGGTTTATCTAGAAAGTGAAAAATTAGTGGTAAGCAGCAAGCATTCATTTCTTTATCCCAGTGTTATTGTTCAGGTTGGATACAACACATTAACCCACACCTGTGAAAAGAGAGAGAGCAGTGACCAAAATCCATAAGATTTTTCTCTCATTTTACAGTATTTATAATCTGCCTGTGAAGTTATTTAACACATTCATAGAATCATAGAATCCTAGGGTTGGAAGGAACCTCATAGGTCATCTAGTCCAACCCCCTGCCAGAGGCAGGACCACTCCCACTAAACCATCCCAGTCATGGTTTAGTCCAGCCGGGCCTTAAGCACCTCCAAAGATGGAGATTCCACCACCTCCCTAGGCAGCTCATTCCAAGGCGTCACCACTCTCCTAGTAAAAAAGTTTTTTCTAATATCCAGCCTCGACCTCCCTAACTGCAGCTTGGGACCATTGCTCCTCATTCTGTCCTCTGTTATTACTGAGAACAGTCAAGCTCCATCTTCCTTAGAGCATCCCTTCAAGTAGTTGAAGGTTGCTATCAAATCCCCCCTCAGTCTTCTCTTTTGCAGACTAAATAAGCGTAATGCTTTCAGTCTTTCCTCATAGGGCTTGTGCTCCAGCCCTTTAATCATTTTGGTTGCCCTCTGCTGGACTCTCTCTAGCATGTCCCTGTCCTTTTTGTAGTGGGGAGCCCAAAACTGAACACAGTATTCTAGATGTGGCCTCACCAGTGCAGAATAGAGGGGAATGATCACATCCCTTGATCTGCTGGTAACACTTCTTTTGATGCAGCCCAGTATGCCACTGGCCTTTTTGGCAGCAAGAGCACACTGCTGACTCATATCTAGCTTCCCATCCACCATGACCCCCAGGTCCTTTTCTACACTGCTGCTACTTAGCTGAATGTTCCCCAGCCTGTAGCAGTGCATGGGGTTTTTCCATCCCATGTGCAGGATTTTACACTTGTCCTTATTGAACCTCATAAGATTTCTATCGGCCCACTGTTCCAATTTATCTAGGTCTCCCTGAATCCTGTCCTTGCCCTCCAACGTGTCAACATTAGTAATATATAAATTAGAATTCTGAGAAAATATAATATATATGATGCTGATTCTATAAAATCTTATGCATGTGCATAAGTTTACATGCATTCAGTGGGACTGTTCATCTATGTGAAGCTATGTGCATGCATAAATCTTTGTAGTGCTGAGGCTGTCATTACTTGCATGTGACCAGCAGAAGAGTAGGGCATTATCGGTGCTGTTGCATTGAAGACTAAAATCAGGCATAACAAATACATTTGTGTACAACTGTTTCAGATAGAGAATCAGTGACAAATTTATGGAGCATTTAAAAAAAATCATGAAATCTTCACACTTGTATATAACTCTGTCTCTTTGTATCTCAAATTTCTTTCCATAGTCAGGCTCAAGCTGAGATCTGTTGTAAGCATATGCAGGGGGCCTTGTACTAAGACACACTAGAGAGGAATTTAGTCACCACTATCTCCCTACCTAGCAATAATGTTGGAACAAGTCTGCCTAACGGACTTTTACTCATGCTCTTGCAAAATAAACAAACAAAAAAGCAAGCCCTGGGAACCCAACAGTGCCAAGTGTGTGAAGAATGTTTAATTTGCTGTCTCCCACAAATAGTTAAAACTTCCCAGGAGATGCCTTTCCTTTATTCTGGATCTTGTGTTTTCATTTCTGAAGGTTTACTGAAATAAACTAAGAATGAAGTACCACCTGCTCCTACCAGATGGTAAGTTAGTGGGACTTTATCAAATGCTGAAGCTGCACCAGTGTTTTCTTCATACAGGAACAGGGAATGATCATTTCTACTGCCAGTCTTCTCTCCTCCACATAACCGTGGCTGAGAAGTTCAATCACTTATTAAGTAGACACAAAACACATCAAATTCTCTGGCATTCATTCATGGAGCCGAGTCAATAATAGAACTGTAGAAAAGGCTTCTTTAGTGCCCAGTCTCTCAGTTTTATGCCTATAAATCTTCATTGATATGAGGGTTTGCCTTCTAGTGGGACATATCCTTATGTGGCATATACCTTTTATTCCTTTCTCTTCACTGGCATTTGGAATAGCTTTGGGTGCTTTAGGTTATTAGCAATGATCACTGTTTGCTGGAAGGCTAGTGTTTCCAGCATCTTGTTTAAAGCAAAACTTCCTTTGCAACATTCCCATTCCTCTTCCTATCTATCTTGTTGTAGTACATGAATCTATTATTGTGAGGGAGTTGATACCCTGCATAGAACTTGGGTGCAATTACAGCTCCCATGTCACTGGTGAATATTTTGCTCACCAGGCTGCCATTTGTGTTAGGCAAATGAATAATGGGAGAGTGTGGCAAGTAGTGAGCAAATTAGTAGATTCCATATTGCATTTGAGGTTGGACCACTGTTCGTTAGCTTTACTGGACACATTTATGCATGTGATTGTTAATGTTGTAGTTCATGTGGACGTTTGGAAAGGAAACCGTGTTTGTGCAAATATACTTGCTTTCTCTAGGAGGCATATTTGCTCTAGAAATGCTCAACTGGAAAGCCTACTGCAATATTTTTGAGGGCGTGAAGAAAGTAAACAGATGGTCTAAGAGACAAATCAGCTGATTTGTATAACATAAATAAAACCATCCATGCTCCAATCAGAAAAAGGAGACATTAGGTCATCAGTCATTCAGAAAAACATATTTTGAATGCTTCTCAAAAGCAGTCAAGGAATTTTCCTTTGACTTCATTTGGCTTTGGAGCAGGCTCAGGTGAGTAGTGTGGGAGCAACCCATAGTGTGAAATGCATTCATACAGAATATTTTTGAATAACAAATTCCTAAATGCCATCATGTGATGTGAAAACCTTACAGAAAGAAAAAGGGGTGGGGTTCTTGAAAGAATCATTTGCTTCAAAAAGTTCAAACGTCCCTAAATAACAGAAAATCCTTTTGGTGTGGAGGCAGCTTCCTTCTTACTATAGAAAGGAGGGGACAGACCCTTAACTGGTGTACACTGTCACAGTGCCATAGGAGTCACTGCCTCAGTTTACACTGCATACAAAATTTGGTGGCAGTAGACAGGGGTTAGGCAAGCTATGCAGAATGGCTTGTGTATCTCCCATTGACTTTGTAACTTCCATTGTATGCGCTGTCTTGACGACACCACACCAGTGGGCAATGTTTTTCCATTGATGCAGTGCTACACCACCTGAGGAGGTGGTTTGACTAGAATGACTTGTGGGTCAATTGAGTGTGTCTTTACTGCTGCTTAATCGCCCCGGATAAATGGATCTGACTGCGGTGAATTTGTCACTGGCACTGTACAAATAGCTATTGACTCCAATGACCATTTACATCAGTTGAGATTCTGTCCCCATACACTGATGATGTGGAAGTTCCATTGTCATGGAAGCAGGAGGAGTCATGCATTAGACATACGGAAGACCCAAGATGACATATCATTTTTAAAAAAAGAAAATGAAATAGTGGTAGTAATACAAATGCAAATGTTTCTATAGTAAATGATGACTCTAAAAGTTATCGTGTGTGTCATACAAACATTTACATTTCATTTTAACTCAATATCATGTTGAACAAATTAAATAGAAGATGGCTTATAGCAAAATCAGTTGAAAGCATTATGAAGTAAACTTCACTAAGGTAGTATTCTCCTTTCTTGGGCAGTACTCCTCATTGACTGCAGTTTTCAGTTCCTGAGCAGGACAGTGCACATCAGTGTAAATTATACCCTGCCTGCAATGCAGGTTTTGCTGTGTATATTGCTTTCGTGGGAGGAGGACATCTTAGGATGGGATGAATTTCCAGATGTGCATTTGTCAGGCATACTGCAGAAGAAATACTCAGGCATAGTAAATCAACAAAAGACTTCAATTAAGCACTCAAGCACAGATTAGTGTTACTGAGCTCATGGGAAAATAGGACTCCCAGGGGAAATAGCTACATTAATAATGATTCTGCTCAGAAAGAAGAAATTAGTCTGGTTCCAGTTCAGATGAGCACCTGAAAGTTCAGAGGTGAAATCCCAGCCCAATTGAAGTCAAAGCACCAACTGATTTCAATAGAACTAGGATTTCTCTTCAGCTACTTAGCCAGTCCTTATCTGAACCACATGGACTACCAAAATAGTCTGTGACTCTTGCAAAACCAGAATTTTTTTCTGAGATTTATGCTCCTCCTCTTCCAGTTATTGGTAGATCCCAAAAAGGCTCAGAAGTGAAGGGGGGGAAAGGCATCAGGCTGTTCTTGGAACTTCCAGTGAATTCTATTTTCAGTTTTGTGTGTTTCTGTTTATTAAGCATTTTTTAAATAGTCAGTGTGGGGGGTGGATGATGAAGTTAGCATTTCACCTTTATATTTATCATGTCATTGGTCTTTAGAATATCAATCTAGTATGTTCATGAGTGCTAATGTTGTCTTGTCATCCACTGAATGGGTAAAAGAAAGAAGGTGGCACTGCTTCATCCATGTGCACCAAACTTATATGGGGAGGCCAGTTCTAGGAGGCAAAGCAGAATTCAGTTTTTCTACCCATTCAGTCCTTCAGTAGCCTACTGAGTCTGCCAACAGTTTCCATTAGTAGTGATGTTTGTGATAGAAACATTCAAGCACCAATTTCTAAAGCTACTTGAGGCATTGCTGCCCAAACACTTAATTCATTCACAACGCCTAATTCACATTCCATTGATAGTCAAAAAGATTTAGACTTCCAAGTGCCTAAATCCCTTTTGAAAATGAAAGTGAGTTAGGTGATGTGATACTGGGTGCAAGAATGCTTAATGCCCAAATTCTTAAAGGTATTTAGGCACCTGACACCCAGTGAAATCAGTGGAAGTGAGTTGCCTTCATTTCTGAGGATCTAAGCCTTATACATGAAGAACAGAATAGGCCCCCAACATAGCCATCAGATTTTATGATCTTTGGGGCTCTAGCCGAGGTTGGAGTCAAACTGAGATCCAAGATGTGGAATGCTGCCACAACCAGTTTCCTTGATCACACAGTTCCCATCCTTTCTTATTTCTACATGATATTAAAATTGGGGAAGGGAAGCTTGGGAGTGGAGAAGAGAAAAAATATAGAGGGGAAGAGATGAAAGCATATGTAGAGCATAAATAAAAGCATCCAGTATTCAAATGAATAATTTGCTGTCAGATGGTTCCCCTAGAGCTGAGGTATATTTTAGAATTAAAAGCTTATCTAACTCTTCTTTACTGGAGTAATAGAAAAAAGTCTCATAGCTCATTCCATACTAGTTCAAGACATGATATTGTCCCCCATTTCACCCTTAAGGAACTCCTTAAAGTTTCAAAACTAGGAGTAAAATTACCTCATGGTGATCTCATTTTTTTTTCTCTGCATGAGCTTATGAAGTTTCTAATCCAGGCTTTTATCTTGAATCCACAATTATAATGTCAAGATTGAATAATCTGCCTTTATCTCCAGGGTGACAGCTATGTAGAGACTTCAAAAGGGACAGTTTTGCCAGCATCTAAAGGCTCTTGTTAATTACTATATCAGGAAGAAAAGTGAAATAGAGGAGGAAGAAAAATGGTATTTCTCTTTGACAGCCTTGTAAAAATATCAATGATGAAGCAGTACATCTTAAGTACTTTAACAATGCATTTAACTGAGATCAAGGCCATTCCTATCATGGATGATATGAGTTCCCATAATAATGTGTTCTAGAAAATATAAAGTAGTGCCACACACATACACATTGCTGAATGGCTCAGGAGATGGAAAATGAATAGTTCCTAAAGCATTTAATTTCATTTTGCCAGTGTAAGCCAGTTCAGATAAATTATCACCTATTTGTATTACATTAACAGTGTTGTATATCCCTGGGATGGTGTGTCCACTGTAGCACTCACCTGGAAGGGTTAAGGTGTCTGGGAAGGGGTGCGTTAACCTGATAGGCTGTGCCTGAAAGAAAATTAGTCTGGCTAGGCCAGGCCTAATAGAAGATGGAGCCCAGATGGACAGAAACAAGCTGAGCTGCAAGCAGAAGGGACTGCAGTGTAGATGTCTACAATCTTTCTCTAGCCATAGTAAAGGCATGTATGAAATCTAGGAGATAGCAGAAGTCCTGGGAAGAAGCATGTACCCTGAAGATGGCAGAGAAAGAGTCTGATTGAGAGAAAAGTAGTAAGTAGCTCAAAGAAACAGTGGCAAGGTTTGGGACAGTGCAGGTATTAGCTCCTGGTTGTAGGGTCACTAGGCTTAGGAAGTGGCTTAAACCAGGCAGTGGAGCAGAACAACATCTCGGATAGCTGTCTGGCGGGACACTGTTACCCATCCAAGGAAAGATTATAGTGACCTGCAAAGAAGGCTTGAGCCATGAGTAGAGTTGAATGGCAGACCTCGAGAAGAGGCAGAGTGCATAAATGAATAGCAGAAGGAGGTGTTGGACTGGAAAAAGATAATCCTCAGAGCAGCCAGGAGTGAAAGGACCCCAGGCGTGAAAGCACGCCATCAGAATACCTTACAAACAGGTGTGAATGCAAAGTCTTTCTATGCCAAAGAGCTTAGAAGCTATGGCTGCTCCTGCAGTGATTTATGCACATGCCCAGTTTTACATCCTGAGACTGTCACAGGGGACTGCTTATAGTGTGTTAAATTAAACATGTGTTTAAATCTTTGCAGGATCTGAAATTGTTTTAAATGCTGAAGGGATTTAACCATTGTGATGCTGCACTCAGGACCCAAGTGTGAAATGGCTTGAAATGTGGAGTGGACAAAACTCTCCTTCAGATCTACTGCCTTTATATGATTGGAAAATATTAGTTTTGATTAAGCACAGATGTGAGTTTCTACAACTTGCAACTCGGGTGCATGCAATAGAAAATATAACTACAAATACTTGTATAAATACAGTTGCACTGTGTATGCGTATATATAACAAGTTAAGTGTGTGTCTCCTTGTTTACCTTACATGCTCAGATAGTCCAACCAAATTCACTGCTACTAGTCAGATCTGTAAATTGAGTAGGATTTTGTCTATAGGTTATAAACTCAAACTCAAATTAAGCCAATGGAACTTTTAAGCTTTACAACAAAACACTATGGGGTGTTATCTTTTCTTTTTGATTTCTTTTCCTGTGGGAAGTCTTAGAAAGCTAAATGCAAACAAAACAACTCCATGTGCTCATGCATAGTTAAAGGTCCACAATTAAAATGACCCAAACTGGAAAATGCAGTTGAACTCTTGACTTCTGTGAGATGTATACTATTTTTAGTTTTTCTGGGTCCCTGTGTAGCTTAATGTGTCACCATTCATGCTACAAAATATATACAATAAAATGCAGAAGAAGTTTAGTGAGGTGGAATTAATGTTGCTTTTGGAACCCTCTCTCCTATCTGACTTTCAGTAACTGTAACCCAGGTTTCGAACTGTACTAATTAAATACAAATATCTTATCAGGCTCTTTGCCCATTTAGTCTAATAGCCTGAATCCAGTAGTGGCCAGCATATAATGCTTTTGGTAAGGTGCTATTAGCATGTATATAAAAAACCTAGACAACTGGGTGGTGATGTAGATGTGGGGGAAGGCAGTCCAATCTGATTGCCACAGTTTATGCCCTGAAGTGTTAATCTTGATAAGTATACCTCATGGCTTGCTTACCGGAGCTATAACATTAAGTGTTCAGCAAGTGGGATTCCTTATGGCATAGGTTGGCAAACATCTGCCATCCACCTATCAGGCAAGAACCAGTGACGGATTGCTGACCCCTAACTTCACTGAGGCTGTTAAAAAGAAAGGCTTTCTTAGTTTGAAAATAAGGTGTACATTTTTAATAGTAAAATAAGCAAGGAGTCCTGTGGCACTTAGAGACTAACAAATTTATTTATCCCATGAGCTTTCATGGGAGAAAATCCCACTTGGTCAGACACTTTGAAGATAAGTTCCCCCATCTTCAAAGCATCTGACCAAGTGGGATTTTCTCTCATGAAAGCTCGTGTGATAAAAAAAATTTATTAGCCTTTAAATGCCGCAGGACTGCTTGCTTATTTTGCTGAATGAGACTAACATGGCTAAACCTTTGGAACTTGGCAACATGCAAGATTTTTAATAGTGAGAGTAATTAACCACTGGAGAATCCTCAGCTACCTTGGTAAAGTGTTCCTTCACTGACCGCATTAAAACTGTGTATATCTAAAAGATCTGTTCTAAGAATTATTTTGGGGTAAGGTCTTGTACAACAGATGTCATAGAGGTTAGATTAGATCTTTTAGTCTTAGAATCTATGAATCCTCTGCATTGGTTGGGTTTATTGGATGTTATGTTATAGAGAGCATCTCTGGAAAAAATAAAAAGCAAACTAGAATATTAAAGCAATCTTCTTTACTGTCCCTTGGCTTTGTAGAATCAAAACCAAGCTTCATTCTATTAAAATAACCTTCCAGTACTCTCAGAAGAGTAAGAATTGCAGATATAAAATCTTCCCCTTGAAATGGAATATAATGCCAAGTGTTTAACGGTCCTGTCTTGGAGTAATTACTCCCACCTACAGCCTGAGAGATTGACAGCAGAATTCTTCAGAGTGTCAGGAGAAGAAGCCCTTTGTTTTTTCACACTTGTTTCAGGTGAACTATAGCAAAAGAAAGCCATATACTAGCATCTTTCCAAATAAAATCATTGGAAGCTGGTGTGTATGAAGAATGTAATGAACAGAGGATGAACAGAATAGAGTTGGAAAATTTAACCCTCCTTAAAACTTTTTGCCTTGGAGTAGGGTGGAGTGGGGATAAATCTGGTGAGATGGATATTTACCAACTATAAATATGCTTTGTTGCAGTTAATTATGTATTTGTGTGTGTGGCTGTGATCATTCTCATGGGGTGCAACCTGGGAGAATGATACCACTCTATAGACTGGGGGCTGTCCCTCCCAATACTTTACTAATGACAAGTGGCAAACTCCTCCAGGTGTTGGTTCCACTCAGTGTACCAGCGTGTGAAGCCTCACACTCAGCTAGAGGGCATGAATGCTGCCAGATCCACTTGCACATGTTCCAAAGAAAGGCACTAGCCAGTGCACACCAGTTCCTTGCCTTGCACCCCAAATTTGAACCATCTTGCCCAGGAGTCCAACCAATATATTTATTACCCAGATCACAGCACCCCGCACCTCTAACCCCTCAGGACAGAGAAAAAGAAACACACCAGCCTTTAACTGTGGTGTCCCTTTCCAAATACTTTAGTTAAAACACAGGGGTTTTAATTGAAATATAGCACAGACATATGAACTATAGAAAGAGGGATTTTCAGTGAGCTTAAGTGGTTGGCAGAAGAGGTCAGAGATAGGTTCTTAAGACAACAAGAGGAACACAGTCTGCATGTTAAGCTTTATGACTGTAGGCAGTTCTTAGATCAGGCAGTTTTCTCACTCTTATCTATTATAGTTTGTAATATACAGGCATTTCCCTCAAGCTTGGGTCCAGTCTATTTGTCTTCCAGTGTTTTTGTTGCTGTTGGAGGAGGAAAAAGGACTAAACATGCAGTTCCCTACCCTTATTTTTATCTTTTGACCATGTGCTCAGTAGACATTGGTCCAGGCATGTCAAAGTGGACTCTGCTGAGTCAGAAGGGCACTAAATTGGGTAAAAGGATTGAGCAATCTCCATTGTATTATTGTGTGCAACTGTCATGGTATTGTAAATTCTCTGATTACAGTTATAACTCCTTTGCAGGTTAATAGTCCCATAACACCCTCCTGGGTGGGGCTATCACCCTTATAGAATCATAGAACCATTGAAACTAGAAGGAACCATGAGAGGTCATTGAGTCCAGTCCCCTGCACTTGTGGCAGGACCAAGTACCCTCTTAAAACATCCCTCACAGGTGATTGTCTAACCTGCTCTTAAACACTTCCAGTGATAGAGATTCCACAACCTGCCTTGGCCACTTATTCCAGTGGTTAATCACCCTGACAGTTAGGAATTTTCTCTGAATGTCCAAGCTAAACCTCCCTTGCTGTAATTTAGGCCCATTATTTCTTGTCCTATCATTGGCATAAAGGAGAACAATTTTTCTCCCTCCTCCTCATGACAACCTGTTAGGTACCTGGAAACTGTTATCTTGTCCCTTCTTAGTCTTCTTTTCCAGACTAAGCAAATCCAGCTCCTTCAATCTTCCCTCATATTTGAAGTGTTCCAGACCTCTAATCATTTGTGTTGCTCTTCTCTGGACTTTCTCCAATTTGTCCACATCTTCCCTGAAATGGGGCACCCAGAACTGGACAGAATTTTCCACCTGAGGCCTAATCTGTGCAAAGTAAAATATGCCATTTGAAGCCTAATCAGAGTGGAGTAGAGCACAATTACTTCTCATGTCTTACTTACAATAATCCTGTCAATACATCCCAAAATAATGTTTGCCTTTTTTGCAACAGCGTTACACCATTGACTTGTATTTAGCTTGTGGTCCATTGCGACACCCAGATCCTTTTGTGGAATACTCCTTTCTAGGCAGTCATTGCCCATTTTGTATATGTGCAATGGATTGTTCTTTCCTAAGTGGAGTACTTTGCACTTGTCTTTATTGAATTTCATTCTGTTTACCCCAGATCATTTCACCAGTTTGTCCAAATCATTTTGAATTGTGATCCTATCCTCCAAAGCACTTGGAACCTCTCTCAGCTTGGTATCATTGGGAAACTATAAGTGTACTCTCTATGCCATCATCTAAATCATTGATGAAAATATTGAACAGAACCAGTCTCTGTGGTACCCTGCTCATTATACCGTTCCAACATGTCTGTGAGTCATTGATAGCTAGTCCCTGGGAGTGGTTATCCAACCAATTTTTCATCCATCTTCTAGTAGCTCCATCCAGGCTTTACTTCCCAAGTTTGTTAATGAGAAGGTGATGTGAGATCATATCAGAAGCCTTACTAAAGTCTAGATATACCACATCTATGGCTTCCCCTCTATCCACAAGGCTTGTTACCCCATCATAGAAAGCTATCGGGTTGGTTTGACAGGCTTTGTTGTTGACAAATCCATGCTATCACTTAACACCTTGTTGTCTTCTAGGTGCTTTCTAATGGATTCCTTAATTATTTGCTCCATTATTTTTCATGGTACAGCTGTTAAGCTGACTGGTCTGTAATTCTGTGGGTTGTCCTTATTTCCCTTTTTAAACATGGACACTGTATTTACTCCTTTCCAGTCCTCCAGGACTTCTCCAGTATTCTGTGATGTTTCAAAAATAATAGAGGATGGCTCAGATATCTCCTGAGTCAGTTTCTTGAGTATTCTAGGTTGCATGTCATCAGGCACTGGTGAATTGAAGACATCTAACTCATCCAGGTAATTTTTAACTTGTTCTTTCCCTATTTTAGCTTTAGATCCTATCCTGTTTTTACTGTCCTCTCCTATGTCAGACATCAAGTCCCCATCAACCTTCTCAGTGAAGACCAAAATGAAAAGATGATTTAGTTCCTCTGCCATTTCCACATTTTCTATTATTGTTTTTCCCCCTTTGTTGAGTAATGGACCTATACTGTCCTTTGTCTTTCTCTTGTTTCTAATGTATTTAAAAATGCTTTTTTGTTACCCTTTATGTCTTCAGCTAGTTTGATCTCAGTTTGTGCCCTGGCCTTTCTGATTTTTCCCCTACATAATTGTGTATTTGTTTGTTTGTCCAAGTTTCTACTTTTTGTAGGACTCTTTCTTCATTTGTAGATGATTGAAAATCATGTGGTTAAGCCTGGGTGCTCTTTTGCCATACTTCCTATCCTTTCTGCACTTTTGATGAGTTTGTTCTTGTGCCCTTAATATTGTCTCTTTGAAAAACAGCCATCTTTAGTTGTTTTTCCTCTTAGACATTCTTCCCATGGGATCCTACTTACATTCTTCTTGAGAGTGCTAGAGTCTGCCTTCTTGAAATCCATATCTTTATTTTGGTGTTCTCTCTCCTATCATTCCTTAGAATCATGAACTCTACTATTTCATGATCACTTTCACCTAAGTTACCTTCCACTTTCAAATTCTCAACCAGTTTCTCTCTGTTTGTCAAAATCAAGTCAAGAAGGACCTCTCCCCTAGTAACTTTCTCTATCTTTTGAAATAAAAAATTGTCTCCACTGTATTCCAAGAATATGTTGGATAATCTGTGCTTTGTAATGTTATTTAAGTGTCTTTTAAACTGAGTGTGTTTCTTTTAACAACTGTACAGTAAAATCTTATAACTTGATACGCACTAATAATGTGTACATTTTGACAGCATAACAAGTTTTAGCAACTTGACCTTTCATTAGATATCTTGGATGGCATGCTTAATATGAACAATTAGAACTGTAGAAAAATGATGACTTTGGGGTTTACAGTATGCTGATTTGGGGTATGGTGTGAATCATAATAGCATGGTTCTTCTTCGAGTGCTGCTCCTGTCCATTCCTTAGTAGGTGTCTGCACGCCCCGTGCACGGCACGCCGGAAATTTTTCCCCTAGAGTACCCGTAGGGTCGGCCGTGGCGCCCCCTGGAGTGGCGCCGCCGCCACTGCCTATATAGCCACGAGCCGACCCGCCCCTCCTCAGTTCCTTCTTACCGCCCTGTCGGTCGCTGGAACATTCCCTGGCTTCGTGCTGCTTTGCACGTGGCTGCGTTATTCGGAGTACCCGAATCTTTTGTTGTTTATAGTTAGTTAGTGTTAGTTAGTTAGTTGTTAGTTGTTCGTGTTGGATACTTCGCCCGCCCCGGGCTCGGGGTCGGGCCATGCCGGGCTTTAAAACTTGCGGGCGTTGCAAGAAGCCCATGCCCATGGACGATCCGCATGGTGATTGCCTTTTGTGCTTGGGCGAGGCCCATCTCACCGAGAGGTGTAAAATCTGTCGTGGCTTCAAGCCAAGGACCCAAAAGGACAGGGTACAACGCCTGAAGCTGCACCTCATGGAGGAGGCTCTTCGGCCGGTCCCCGGCGATTCGGGGTCCAGCACGGCACCGTCGGTGTGCAGTGCACCGGCCTCCTCGGCACCGTCTGCGGCACTGAAGCCGGGCCGCACTAAGACGGCAGCAGCGTCTTGGCGCCGTTCCTCCTCCCCGGTGCCGACTAAGAGGAAGCGGGAGGAGACGTCCCCGCACCGTGCCCCGGTGCGGCAGGGAGACGGCCAGAGCCATGCTGGCCAGCCGGTCTCTGTATCCCCGGCGTCGTCTCGTGACCCTTCAGAGGCACGTTTTAGCCCGGGTTCCACGTCTTCGCCGACTCGAGACATTTTGGAGGAGGCCTTGGCTCTGCCAACTACGCCGGAGGCTTTCGCCGCAGCGCAGGCACTTGCGGCACCTTCGGCCCCGTCGGCACCGTCGTCGACCTCGGCACCACGTCCGGCACCGTCCCGAGGGAAGCCGGCTCTTCTACTGAGTCGGCGCCGCAGTCCGGCACCGTCCCGGGAACACCGGCACCGCTCACCGGCACCGGCACCGCCCCGGGAGCACCGGCACCGCTCACCGGCACCGGCACCGGTCGTCGCAGCGGCGGGAGCTCCTCCTGTCCGATCCCCCCAGCGGCACCGAGAGTCTCCACCTCGCCGTCCACGAGAGAGCCGGCACCGGTCCCCGGTACCGTCGGCGGCACCGCCATGGTCCCCGCACTCCTCCTCAAGTTCAGCGCCAGAGTCAGTGCTGGACCGCCCCCAACAGGTTGCAGGGCCTGTTCCTCAGTCGGCGCCGGCGGTTCCGCCCCCTCAGTGGCCCGGCTGGCAGTGGCCCTTCTGGACTCCCTGGGCCGTCCACGCATCTCGAGTGGGCGCTGTGCCCTCCGCTCGCTCGCAGGTTCGACTCCCTCCATCAGCTGTGCTGGGCGCTCCTCCCCCTGTCGGTACCGGGGAGTTGTCGGAGGTTGAGTCCTTGCGGGGCGAGGCGGACAGGGAGAGTTTCACTACGGGGGCCCGTAGTGTAACTTCTGGGACTCAGTCCAAGGACCCTGAGTTCGAGGAATCCTCCTCTTCGCCCCCCGATGAAGCGGTGGCGGGAGCCAAGCCCCTAGCGATCCTGGACGATTCTAGGGTCCACCAGGAGCTCCTTCGTCGGGTGGCAACCGGCCTGAACCTACCGGCCGAGGACATTATTGAGGACGCGGACCCTATGGTCGACATTTTGCTCCCAGAGACCCCAGGCCGCGTGGCTCTGCCTTTTATTAAAACTGTGCATAGCACCACCAAGGCGCTTTGGCATACCCCGGCCTCGATTCCCCCTACGGCCAAACGCGCTGAGCGCAAATACTTTGTTCCCTCTAAGGGCTACGAACATTTTTATTCTCATCCTGCCCCTAATTCCTTGGTGGTTGCGGCGGCGAATGAGCGAGAGCGACAAGGTCGACCAGGGTCCACCCCTAAGTCCAAGGACTCAAAAAAACTGGACCTCTTCGGCCGCAAGGTCTACTCTACTGGGGGGTTGGAGCTGAGGATAGCAAACCAACAAGCTATCCTCAGCCGTTATGTCTTTAACGCCTGGTCCGCCATGGAGCGTTTTAGTGAAAACTTGGAGCAGGACTCCAGGGCGGCCTTCTCCGCGTCCATTCAGGAGGGCAAGGTGGTGTCTAAGGCCCTCCTGCAATCTGCTTTGGACGCAGCCGATGCTGCCGCTCGTTCCATGGCTACGGGGGTCACTATGAGGCGCTCTGCTTGGCTGCAAGCGTCTGGGTTGCCCCTGGAGGTCCAACACACTATCCAGGACCTGCCTTTTGAGGGGCCTGATCTGTTTCCCCCCCAAACTGACACTCGTCTCCAGACGTTAAAAGATTCACGGGCGCTGGTTAAGTCCTTGGGTCTTCACACTCCGGCGAGCCAGAGGAAGCCGTTTAAGCCAGCGCCTCCTCCTTCGCGTCCCTACTTCCGCCGCCAGGACGAGGACCGGCGAAGGGGTAGAGGGCCACGTCGGCCGGCTAGCCGTCACCCTAGTGGGCAAGGTCCCTCGCGCCCATCGGGGGGTGCAAAGAAAGGAGCAGTCGAGGAAGTCCCACCGTCCTGCAGGGGCAAGGGGTTTTATTCCCGTTACTTCCTTGTCCCCAAGGCCAAAGGGGGCCTGAGGCCCATACTGGACTTGCGCCGGCTCAACCGGTTCCTGCGCAAAATCCGGTTCAGGATGGTCTCCCTCGCCTCCATTGTTCCCTCTCTGGATCCGGGCGATTGGTACGCCGCCCTCGATTTACAAGACGCGTACTTCCACATCGCGATTCATCCGCGACACAGGAAGTTTCTGCGTTTCGTGGTGGGGCATGCCCACCTACAGTTCACCGTCCTCCCCTTCGGACTCTCCGCCGCTCCGAGAGTCTTCACAAAGTGCCTAGCGGTCGTGGCGGCTCACCTCCGAAAGCAAGGAGTCGCGCTCTTCCCATACCTCGACGACTGGTTGATCGTGGGGAGATCGCGGCAGGAGGTCTTCGCCCACCTAAGCGTGACCCGGTCCCTGTTCACTCGCTTGGGCCTGCTAATAAATGTTCAAAAGTCGACCCTATCTCCTGCCCAACGGATAGAGTTCATAGGGGCGGTCCTCGATTCCACATCAGCGCGGGCAAGCCTCCCAGCCAGCCGCTTCCAGACGATAAAGCAGACAATAGACTTGCTGGTGCGGTTTCCTCGGGTATCGGCCCGCGAGTGCCTTCGCGTATTGGGTCTCATGGCCGCTTGCACGTTTGTGGTTCCCTTCGCCCGTCTGCGAATGCGGCCCTTCCAGTTGTGGCTTGCGACAGTGTTCCGCCCGGGGCGGGACAATCTGGACGCCATGCTGTCCGTGCCGCCGGTGGTGCTCGAGTCCCTGAGTTGGTGGACGCGTACCCCCAACTTGTGCTCCGGAGTCCCATTCCGTTCCCCTCAGGCTTTCCTGCGCCTGACTACGGATGCATCCGATGTCGGCTGGGGCGCTCATCTTGGAGCTCTCCGAACTCAGGGCATGTGGGAAATAGCAGACTTGCCCCTGCACATCAATGTGAAGGAGCTGAGGGCGATCCGGCTTGCTTGCCGGGTATTTCGGGACCAACTCCGGGGTCGGTCGGTATCGGTTCATACCGACAATACCACTGCAATGTACTACATAAACAAGCAAGGTGGTACTCGCTCACCCCTCCTTTGTCGGGAGGCCATGCAGCTCTGGGAGTTTTGCATTCGCCACGAGATCCGACCGGTGGCGTCGTATATTCCCGGCCTCCGGAACTGCTTAGCGGACAACCTCAGCCGGAGGTTTCTCACACACGAGTGGTCCCTTCACCCGGAAGTGACGGATTCGATCTTCCGGAGGTGGGGTTATCCCCTTCTGGATCTTTTCGCCACTCGGGTCAACACAAAGTGCCGGAGTTTCTGCTCCTTTCGGGGTCGCAGCCCCGGCTCCATAGGGGACGCCTTCGAGATCCACTGGGGCGGCTGGGGTCTCCTGTACGCTTTTCCTCCGACCCCGCTGGTGGCCAAGGTGCTGTACAAACTGAAGGCGGACAAGGCGCTGGTCGTCTTGGTCGCTCCCGCCTGGCCCAGGCAACTTTGGTTTACGACCCTGGTGCGGTGGTCCCAGCGCCGGCCGATTCCGCTTCCGCTCAGACCGGACTTATTGTCCCAGGACGGCGGGAGCCTGCTTCATCCCAACCTGGAAGCCCTGCATCTCCACGCGTGGTGCCTCCATGGCTGACGGGTGCTGAGCTGCTATGCTCCTCCCCGGTGCGGACAGTATTGTGTGGTAGCAGGAAGCCCACCACAAGGTCCACGTACGTTGCAAAGTGGCTCCGGTTTGCGCACTGGGCTTCGGAGCAAGGAGAGGACCCAGAGCTGGTCTCGGTTCACCGCCTCCTGGACTACTTGTGGCATTTGAAGTCAGAGGGTCTGGCGTTGTCCTCCTTGAGGTTGCACCTAGCGGCGATTGCGGCCTTTCGCCGCGCCCCCGGGGGTGTCTCCTTGTTCACGGTTCCCCTGGTCAAGCGTTTCCTGCTGGGTCTTTCTAAACTGTACCCAACTATTAAGGCACCCGCAGCCCAATGGGACCTGAATACAGTCCTTGTTAAACTCACTGGGGCCCCCTTCGAACCACTGGCGACCTGCTCCCTTCTGTATTTGTCATGGAAGGTTGCCTTCTTGGTGGCTGTCACATCAGCCAGGCGGGTGTCCGAACTGCGTGCCTTGGTGGTTGATCCACCGTATACGCAGTTCTTTAAGGACAAAGTACAGCTCCGCCCGCACCCTTCCTTCAGACCTAAGGTGGTGTCGCCCTTTCATCTAAATCAGGACATCTCCTTACCGGTTTTCTACCCGAAACCCCATGCGTCAGAGGAGGAGCGGCGTCTCCACTCCCTAGACGTGCGCCGGGCGCTCGCTTTCTACATAGAGCGGACTAGGCCTTTCCGAAAGACCCCCCAGCTCTTCGTCACTGTGGCGGACAATAAAAAAGGCCAACCGGTGTCCTCTCAACGCATCGCCTCCTGGATTGTGGCCTGCATTAAAGAATGCTATAAACTGGGCGGCAGACACCTACCGCGGGTAACGGCGCACTCCACTCGGGCGCAGGCGGCTTCCACTGCCTTCCTCGCCGGGGTCCCGATTGCCGACATCTGCCGGGCGGCAACGTGGTCTACCCCGCATACATTCTCGCAGCACTATGCCGTCACCCAGCAAGCTCAGCAGGACGCTGCGGTGGGCAGAGCGGTGCTTCAGTCCATTTCCTTGTGATGTCTCCCACCTCCGAGGTATGGCTTGTTATTCACCTACTAAGGAATGGACAGGAGCAGCACTCGAAGAAGAAGAAGAGGTTACTTGCCTGTAACCGGTGTTCTTTGAGAGGTGTGCTCCTGGCCATTCCCAATCCCTCCCACCTCCCCTCAGACAGTAGGGTAGAAGGAACTGAGGAGGGGCGGGTCGGCTCGTGGCTATATAGGCAGTGGCGGCGGCGCCACTCCAGGGGGCGCCACGGCCGACCCTACGGGTACTCTAGGGGAAAAATTTCCGGCATGCCGTGCACGGGGCGTGCAGACACCTACTAAGGAATGGCCAGGAGCACACCTCTCGAAGAACACCGGTTACAGGCAAGTAACCTCTTCTTTGGAGTCCAAGTCAGGACCAGGATCCTATTATGTTAGGCAGTGTGCAATCACAGAGCAAAAGGATAGTCCCTGCCCAAAGAACTTGCAATTAAAGTTGGTTGGAAGTTTTTCAAGTGAAATATTTTGTTGAAAAATACAGCGATGTCAAAATCTAAATTCATTGTAACTAAGAGTCAACTTAATTCTAGACTAGAAAAAATGTTGAAAATCTCTTGGAATTTTCTCAACTGGGAAAAAAGGGGTTTTCTGGTTCTAAATTTTTTTCCTAACTTTATACTAATTAGAATAAAAGAATTATAAAATGTCAGTATCATAAATTGTGAGTTGAACTGAATTTTATTTGATTTTGCATTTTTGTTCTGCAACAATCTTTCATTTTTCATGTTGTAGAAAACTTCTCAAAATCTACAAATTTTAGGATGGCTATACCATGTTCTCACCCAGCTATATTTATACTTTATTTGTGTTATTAATTGTCTATGGGCTAACTTCACATTGTTCTATTACTACATCAGTTTTCATGAACTATCCCAGATTAGGCTAACCAGGTTCAGAATGCAGATGAGACACCTCAAAGGAATTACCTAGATTTAGAGGTGAGGGAATAATTGGGAATGTTGATGGTTGGTGGTTGCTTTGCTTTGCTTTGCTTTGGTTAGGTGACTGAAATGGAAAAGCCAAAAAAAGATTTAGCTGTCAAAATTCAAAACTGCTTAATTTGACCCAAAATGGGATGACATTTTCTAAACAAAAGTCTCCATTCGAAAGGACGTTTTCTAAATAAAAAAAAAAGAAAAGAAAGGAGTCCTGTGGCACTTAAAGACTAACAGATTTATTTATTGCATCAGCTTTTGTGGGAGAAAACTCCACTTTGTCAGACGCTTTGAGGATGGGGGATCTTACAGAATGAGATGAAAATAAATGCAAGGGAATATGAAACATAGGATCAGGTCATACATACAGTAACAGCAAATAAGACCAGTTGTTTAGGTTCAAACCCTTGGAAGGCTGAAGTCAGATTATCTTTTGTAATGGGAAAAGAACCCATAGTCTCGATTTAATCCTGCTTTCACACAATTTAATTTGAAATACTAATTCCAGTTCAGCTGCTTCTCTTTGAAGTCTTGATGTCCCACTGACTTTCTTGAGCACCGTTGTTAACAAATAGTCCATAGAGTGATTAGAAATATGGATGTACTTAGCAACTGGTTATTGCGTATTGTGATTTCTGATGTCAATTTTGTGCCCATTTATTCTTTTGCTCAGGGATTGTTCTGTTTGTCCAATACATAAGGTGTGGGGGCATTTCTGGCATGTGATGGCATAAATCACATTAGTGGATGAGCAGGTGAATGAGCCCTTGATGAGGTAGCTGGCTTGATTAGCTCCTATGCTGGTGTCTTTTGAGCACATATGTGGGCAAAATTGGCAACTTAGTTTGTTGCAGGGGGGTGTGCCTGCTTTAATGTTTCCATTGTTAGCTCTGTAGTTGCTGGTGAGTATCTGTTTAAGGGTAGGGGGATGTCTGTAGGCGAGGAGACGTCTGTCTCTCAAGCCTTGGGAGACAGACGGGATCATTTTTTAGAATACGCTGTAGGTCCTTAATGACCTGTTGTAGAGGTCTGACTTTTGGGGTTGTATGTGGTCACCAGTGGCGTTCTATTTTTTCTTTCTTGGGCCTTTCCTGTAGTAGGTGACTTTGGGGTACCTGTCTGGCTCTGTCAATCTGTTTCTTTACTTCCCCAGGTGTGTACATTACTTTTAAGAAAGCTTGATAGAGATCCTGAAAATGTCTGTCTCTGTCGGAGGGATCAGAGAAAATGCAGTTATATCTTAGAGTTTGGCTGTAGACAATAGATCATGTGGTGTGTTTGGGATGGAAGCTGGAGGGATGTAGGTAACTATACCGATCAGCAGGTTTTCGGTAGAGGGTGGTGGTGGTGTGTCCATCCCTAATTTGTACTGTAGTGTCCACAAAGTGGATCTCCAGTGTGGAGTGTTCCAGGCTCAATTTGACTGTGGAGTGGAAATTGTTGAGATCTCTGTGGAAATCTTCAAGAGCTTCCCTGCCATGGGTCCAGATGATGAAGGTGTCATCAGTGCAGCATAAGTAGAAGAAAGGTGCTTTGGGATGAGACTTGAGGAAACGTTCTACGTTGCCCATAAAAATGTAGGCGTATTGGGAGGGCCGTCTGGGTACCCATAGCAGTGCCACTGACTTGGAGGTATAAATTATCCTCAAATCTGAAATGGTTGTGGATGAGCACAAAGGCACGAAGTTCAGTCACAGACTGTGCTGTGGCATCATCTGAGATGGTTCTTTTAATAGCTTGTCATCCATCATTGTGTGGGATGTTGGTGAAAAAGAGCTTCTACATCCATAGTGGCCAGGATGGTGTTTTCTGGAAGCTCATCAATGGATTGGATTTTCCTCAGGAAGTCCATGATATCTTGAAAATAGCCAGGAGTGTTGATAGCATAGGGTCTGAGGAGGGAGTTCACATAGCCAGATAAGCCTGCTGTAAGAGTGCTAATGCCTGAGATGATGGGGCATATGGGGTTTCCTTTTTTATGGATTTTTGGTAGTAGCTAGAATATCCCTGGTCAGGGTTCTGGTGAAGTGTCTGTCTTTATTTGTTCCTATGCTGCCTTAGGTAGTTTCTTGATTAGGTTTTGTAAGTCCTTTTGGTATTCTTCAGTGGGATCAGAGAAAAGAGGTTTGTAGAATGATGTGTTGTTTATAAGCCTCCTGATCATAATCCAGTTTCATCATGATGATGACAGCACCTTGTTTGTCAGTCTCCTTAATAATAATCTCAGAATTGTTTCTGAGGCTGTGGATGGCATTGCGTTCTGCATGGTTGAAGTTATGATGTAAGGGATGTTGTTTGTCCACGATTTCAGCCTTGGTACGGTGGCAGAAACAATCAATGTAGAAGTCTAGTCTATTGTTCTAACCCTCTGGTGTAGTCCACAAATAATATTTCTTCTTGCAGTTTTGGGAGGAAGGTACCTGTGGGTCCCTGCATTGATTGATGGTGTATTGGAAATATTCTTAGAGTCTTAGCTGGGAAAAATAGTCCTCCAGGTCACTGCAGAATTTTATCTTATATGTGGGGGTTGTGGGGCAGAAAGAAAGTCCCTGAGATAGTACGGAATCTTCTGCTGAAGTAAGTGTGTAGTGTAAGTATGCATGGGAGATGAACAATGTTGTTGGCTGGGTTGAAGGTGTCGCTCTTGTCTTTGGTGGTATATAGTAGTTTAGACACTTTGGTGTCTTTTTTTCTTCTGTAGGAAAAAAAAATGAATGAAAGTGTTGTAGACAGATCTCTTTTTAGTGAAATCCAGCCATCTGGAAGAATGTGTTGTAGGTTGGTTTTGTATGAGAGAACCCAGTGTTGAGAGTTCATTTTTAATTTTCTTCTGTTTGCTGTACAGAATGCTGATCAGGTGGTTTCTAAGTTTCTGTGAGAATGTGTGGCCTAATTTCTCACTGTAGTTTCTGTAAGCATCTGACAAAGTAGGATTTTCTTCCACAAAAGCTCATGTGATAAATAAATCCATTAGTCTGTAAGTGCCACAGGACTCCTTGCTTTTTCTGCTGAACTAGACTAACACAGCTGCCCCTTTGGAACTTTCTAAATAAACACTCTTGGTTTTTTTAAAGAAAATATTTTCCCCTCTTCTTCCTTATTTGATTGAAGCTCTTTGCCAAATCTGATGCAAATCTCTTTCCACTTTAGTGATGGATAACACTGGACCACTGACATATTGCTTCTGTTGCAGAAAAACTTTTGAATCTTTTAAAAGTACTAATGAGTTCCTCACATCCACCTCCCCCATCATAATTCCAAAGGACTTACCTCTTTCTTTACCAGTTTCTATTTCACAGTCAAAATTTGGAATAAGCTTACTTGTATCATGTGATTGCTGGCCATCTAAAATGGCTTCCAGAAGGGCCAGAGTGCGAATCACATGATACAGGAATGTGCTTGGGATCCATTGTTGAACCTGTTTGAACTAGCATTTCTTCAGCATTGAGGGTTTGAATTACATAGGCAACAAGTGTGCAGACAATAAAATAGGTTGTTACTACCACAAAAATATAGTCACACAGAGAGTGAGTACCACTAATACACTTTTACTTCAACTAGCTTAATAAGGTAGTGCCACATTATTGCCTACTTCTCTGGACATGTTGGAGTGCCACTAAATTTGGGCTGAAGAGATCAACATAAAGGAATTTCCAAATACATCAAACACGGCAATTTCAGGAATTTTAGTACTTGATTTTGCATATTAGTTTCTCTACATCAGCAGTGACCTGAACTTTTCCAAACTGGTTCTGTCAGCTCTACAGAGAAGAGTAGTTCCAAAGGGGTAGCCATGTTAGTCTAGTTCAGTAAAACAAACAAGGAGTCCTGTGGTACCTAAAGACTAACAAATTTATTTATCACAGGAGCTTTCATGGGAGAAAATCTTCAAAGTGTCTGACAAAGTGGGATTTTCTCTCATGACAGCTCCTGTGATAAAGAAATTTGTTAGTCTTTAAGTACCACAGGGCTCCTTGTTTGTTTTACAGAGAAGAGAAAATGCTTTTCAAAGGCCTGGTTCAAAGCCTGTCGAAAACACTGCCATCAGTGGGATCAGGCCCTGTGTTAGTGAGGAGACTATGAAATAGTCACAGTAGTCTGGAAAGAACTAACTACAGATTTAGAAACCTCCAGCTGAATCCCGCTAATGATCAGAATAAAAATATTTCTAAATGCTTGTAAATAAGCAATTGCAAGAGTGCTGTGTTTCCACAAACATTCCATGATGTTCAACTGTATTATGAAAACTAGTTGTATATGCTTTACAAAGTCATTCAGTAAAGTAAATCACAGAAGAGAAAATCATTGCAATATTTTTACCCATTGTTCAGTCCAGCTGTTCTCTCTTTTAGACAATGAATGTTTGCTAAATATTTCAGAAACGCAAAATACTGCAAGCTAAACAAAATCTATTTTATATGTAATGAAATATTATTGCTAAAACATAGTCTGCACTCTTATATCATTGTACCTGTTAAGAACTTTGAGATGTATATAACAAGCTACAGGAATGACAGCTATTGTTCTCATGGACTGTGTGTGGAATCTAGCAGGGGTGAGCAGAAGTCTTCAAAGTTCCTTCTGTTATTACTTACCTGTTCCTTCCTTTCTAAGACTAGCTCTAAACTAAAAAATTAAGTTGATCCAGCTACCTTAATCCGAAATGTGAAAAATCCTGACCCTTGAGCAAGCTAGTTAAGATGAGCTAACCCCCGGTATAGATGATGTTAGGCCAATGGAAGAATTCTTTTGTTGACATCACTTCCACCTCTCAGGGAGGTGGGTTAACCATGCTGATGAAAGAACTCCTTAGGATTCTGGTAGACCATGGAACAGGTCATGCCCAGGCCTCCTGGAGTGCCAAAAAATTGTATAGCTGGAAGACAGTCTGGCTTGGTGGTGGTTGTTGTTAAAATAGATATTAGTTATAAGAATGTTTGATGCCTTAGACTTTAAGAAATGTTTGTATGTTGCTGTATTTGATAATTTTATTTACAACTTCTGTATCCAATGTTATAAGACCATACTTAAGTGTTTGCTCTTTAATTATAAAAGTGTTTGCTACAAGCACCCCCCCCCCGTTAAGGGAGAAGTATCGGCAGTTGTGAGATACTAGTTAACTACAAGTAGTGTTTTCTCCTCCCCCAACAAAAGAAAGCCCATAGGCACAAGACAGCCCTTGTGGATCATCTGTGGGCAAAATATTTTAATTGCTTCCCCTGCATGAGCACAAGTTCTCATCGCACAGCAACTTGAATGCTGGGGGAAGGGCATAAAAATTCCTGTTAAGGAGAAATCATCACTATGCTGCTTGGAATTTGGGGAGGGTGATATTTCTAAAAGTAAGCCAGCATTTCCCAAGCTGCTTAGTTTGGGCTCGCCCTAAAGGGCCTAGTTAATACGTATGTAACTTAAATACCTTTTGGAATCTCAGTGTACCTCATCTGTGTGGATGTTTACTTGTTTTATTATTGTAAATAATTCATTTCTTGGTTAACAAATCTTCAATTAATTGATTACAGGTTTGGCTGCGTCTTTGGTGAAAAATCTAGGGTAAGAGATTGGTCCGTTGGCACTGAAAGAAATGTGAATGTGTGTTACTTTTGGTGTAAGGGGCCATATTCCATAAAGGCAGGCTTGCCTGGATGGCAACATAGACCCAGGTGCCTAAGGGGACTGTCTTAGTGGTTTGACTTCATATTTGTTATTTAGTGCATGAAATCTAACTACAAAACATAACAACCAATGTAGGGTTTGCGCCCTCTTTCTTGACAATATACCCGAAGATTGGTCTCAGTGTCTTGGAGCCACTCTAGACAGCTTGATAACCCTCCATAAGCATAGTTATCCTCTTCATTGAAGCATGACAGTAGTGTAGCTGCAGGTGTGCCACTGTACCATTTCAAGTGTAGGACAAACCCTAAGAGGTCTCAGGGAAAGATGTTAGATAAAGTTAGTCTGAAAATGCACAAAAAACACTCATCAGTATTTTGCAAAATTTGGTCCAATTTATAAGCTGGTCAGACATGGCAAAAATTATTTGTGAAAAGCATCAAAAAAATTTCAAATTTCATTGAAATGTCTGGCCTGTTGTATCTGTTCCATGTAGTGCAGTTTCTTTGCTTCCCAGTACCTCTTGAGAGGGGGGACAAAGAGTTAGTTTGACCAAGGATAAAAATTGGATTCTGTGAACCTTCCGTGCTCAAGTGCCACTGAAGGGTATAGGCTTTTGACACAGAGTGCTGGCTTCTTAAGGCTAGATTCTGCAAACAAGGCCCTTCACCTGTGTAAGAATGGGGTGATACTAATTCAGAAAACTGGCAAAGAATTAGCAAGCTTTTCCAGATAGGTTTGTAATTCAAGGCTATACTTGCTCTAGCTGATTTTTGTACATCTTCTACTCAGGTATCTAACAGCTTGCTTTCTGATCTTATGTTGTTGGGACTAGCTAGTCACTGACAGCAAACTGTGGGTGAAGTTTAGCTGAGGAGGAAGGGGGAAGTCATGTGTGAAAGGAAGGCTTGCCTATTGGGCATGTAGTGGATGTGGAAGATCCTATATTTTATGAGTTATATACACATCTACTTGTTGGCTTGTCATGGTGATGTTGGAGGAGAAAAGTCAAGCAATTTATTTTCTTTTGATTTACTAAAGGCTAATTTCAGCACGAGTTAATTGACAGCCCAAATAAGAGTTCCTCAGCAAACACCCATGGCTATTAAATGTGATATGTTCTCTGGCCCCACCCCAAACCTCTTCTAGTGAGCTACATAAACTGGTATAACTAGGTTCAAGAGACAAAACAGAGACACTGATAAATGGTTCCCCCTGGAAATGTGGAAGAGATGCCTGGATTGTGGGAAAATAAACTAATTCCAGTTCCTAGAAGCAGGGCTCTCTGAATAAGCTAGTCCTATCTAAACTTTAGTAAATCAGATGTGCATGTAGATGATTCATTGTGTTGGAAACCCTCTTTTTTAATACCTTGCTCCTGTATCCATGATTTAGATTTTGTCCATGGTGGCAAAATTCACCCCAATGAGACTGGCACCACTTGATCTTATAGTGGCTTCTGCAATACGAAAGGGACACAGCATGGGGAAACTGTTTTTAAAACACTGCGTGTCAGCTGTGTAGAGGAGGCATGATTTCACTGAAATAATGGATTTCTACCTTGCTAAGACAGTACCACATCTGCTTCCCTAGCACCGAACTGTATAGCACATTACAGTAATTTTATAAACTTGTTGGTGGCCCTGCTTTTTACACCTGTATATCTGCCTCTCTGCCATGAAGACAGTAGATGAGCTTAAATCTGCCCCATGGATTTAAGTATAATTTTATATTAATATGTTTACTTAAGCTAGGTCCATAGGAAATATTCTACATTCATTAGGAAAGGGGAGATTGTTGCTCTGGTATAATAAAGCACATCCAGTTAATATAGGCTGGACTGTTTATAAAATATTAACAGATAATAAGTTATACTATCAGAGTCCTGAACAAACATTACCTAAGCTAAGTTTAATTTAAAATAAGTTAGATACTGGCTGCTACTGGCGATAAGTAGGAACCTCTTGTCACATTATAGACTTGGATAATGTGTAAATGAGCCAGAACAAATGATACATTTGGAGGGAAGTGATATTAAGATTTGGGAATGTTATTTTATTATCACTGTTTGGGAAAGCCTTCTGTACTTGACAACAGAAAGGGTGGCCTTGTCAAATAGAGTTTAAACATAACAGAAAGACTTCTAGTAAAAATGGAAGTAAATTGTTTGTCTACCTACAAGAATGTGCTGAAATGCTTTGAGGGGAAAAATAGAGCAGTTTATTTAATTTTGTATAAAAAGGCTCAGAACAATTTTGCAGTGCAGTTCCGACCTTTTCATATACCAAACTAAGCAGAAAGGGAAATTGAGTTTCCTGTCAGCTCATGTAATCTGCTGTTTCTCTCCTTTTCCTTGTGGTCAATACTTGGCTTTTCTCTGCAGCCTTACTGGGGTTATTGTTGTTTCAGTTAGACCATAAAGACCCTCACCTGCCACTGCCAACATGTTTCCTAGAAGAAATAGATTAGTTCAAATGACAGGATCCAGGCAAAAGTTCGACTCTAATGTCTGACACCTTTGTAGGAAACTAGCAGTGTGTCCTACGTGATTTAGTCACACGGTATTGATAATGTGTTTCTGAGTTAAAGTTCTTTTTAAAAAAATTTCAAATGCAGAGATATAATGAGGGTGGGAAGGATCGTGTGTCTGGCTTGTTGCAAAATGAGATGACAGGAAAAGGCACATGCAAAGCAGAAGAGAATGACAGATGATATTAGAAGTGAAAAAGATCAATTAAGCACATCAGTCTGATTTGCATAATTGATTAAATTAGAAAAAAATATCCAAATCCCAAGGGAATATTATTTACTGGGGTTGATTTATAGGCACTCGGACAACTAAGAGACTCATTTTACCCCCTTTTTAATTGGTAAAGCTCTTAACAGTTGAAATCTAAGCAGTTACCTGACATAGAGGAAGAAGTTATGCTTTCTCATGTGAAATGTCTTATCGGATGATTCATGGCTGGTAGGTGGTTGAAGGCAAAGACTCAGTTTCCAAACTATAATTAAACCTGTTCTGTCAGCAGTAATACAAACATGAATAAACATACAAACAGAGACCAACCCTTGGAAATGCTGATTGTTAACATGTCTATTGTGATTTGCAGCTCCTCCTCCTCCTCTGCTCTCCAACACCATAATTAATTTAAGAGAATTAATTACCATGTTGTATTGCTGAAATAAAGCTGGTAATGAGACTGTGTATGTGTGAAGAATGACGCTAAAAAGGATATTCTACTATGTCTGTCCTAAACCCTCCCTCCTACCTTCCACTGTCCTGCAGAAAATAAACACTAGGAAAGCTTCTGCCAGTGTTGGCCCCATAGGGAACACTACAAAAATGGGGGAAGGGAATATTGGAGCATTAAAACATGACAGAGGGTAGAGAGCTAGGGAATTGCAGCATGACTTGGGAATATTGTGAAGCCTAGGACTAAAAGCTTCATTTTCTTTTATTTTTGGGCTTTCAGAGTAGTAGGAGAATATGGAGTAAAAAAAAAAAATCCTTGGCAATCTTTGCTGAGCACAGTTGTGCCTTGTTGTGGTAGGTGCTGTACAAACAGGTGATGATGAATACAGGCTCAGATCTACAAAAGAGCACTGGTGTTGCAATGCTTATACACCTTCAAAAACCAATGGGGTCCATGCACTCTGAGCTGGGTGCTCAGGTTCTCTCTTCAATAAGTGGGGGGAGAGGCATCTAACATAAGCCTGCATGCTAGGCAGTACAAGATGCCAATGAAAGGCTGTATCCTACACCTCTTTATGGAATGAGGCACCTATCTCTGCTCCCAATGCACGGCTTGGAATCCTTTCCAAGAGTAGGTAGCTTGGATCCCTTACCCAACTCTCCAAAAAAGGGTCACAGGAGGCCTCCCTTAGGTCCTGTAGCTCAGTGACTACCACTCCATTGGAGTGTAGAGACCCCTCCTCCCTTTTAATTCTCAGGTCCACCTGATGGAGTGTGGGTTTGAATGGGGGTTTCCTACCTCTCAGTTAAGTGCCTTAAGCACAGGAGTGTAGAATAAATCTTGCTTGCTAATGAAAGTGGTGGGCTTCAACAGAGAGTTCCATATTCGAATATTGTATAGGTCAGGGACTAGGATACTCACTAAGATATGGGAGATCCCAGTTCAAACCTTTTCTTCTTCTCAGGCAGAGGGGGAAGCTGAACAAAGGTTGGGCCATTGGACCATAGGTTACGGCCCTCTGCCCCAGTATTATGTGTTAAGCGTGCCTACCACATGAGCCCAGTATGGCAGGTAAACATCATCCCACCTATGTCCCCTGGTTTGGGGATTGTGCTGGCTCTATGTCTGTGTTCACACAGCACTTTTGTTTCAAAACAACCATGTTCACACGACGCACCGTTGTTTCGAAACAA
>ML681981.1:41157584-41319095 GCA_007922195.1 Podocnemis expansa | reverse complement strand
GAAACAACTTGTTTCGAAATAACCATGGCTGTGTGAACACAGCCTATGGGTGAAATAGTTGTCTGGAAGCCTGCCTGGGAAGGGCAGCAGCGTACACTCTCAAATGCAGAAACTTAGGGGACCTGTACAGTGAAAATTTAGACACCAGCTAAACTGAACTTCCTCTATGGCTTTGCATATCACAGCAGTGCCTGAAAACAGGACTTAATCTCCTCAAGCCAACTGTAGGTACCCAGTTCCTTTGTGGATCCAGGTCACAGGAGCCTTCCTCAGAGGGTTTCAGTGAGATATCAGACAGAGCTGAGGACAAGCATGTGGGAGGAGAGTGAGAACAATGGAACAAATCCATGTGAAAGCAGGCATCTCAAAGAAGAATAGGTATTAGGGATGGAAGAAGCAAACAAGAACATGTCTTGATGCAGACAAATAAGAAGCAACCCTAGTTAGGGTTCAGTGCCTTTCAAGTTTATCCACCTTTGTCATCTGACATAGCGTAGCATGCCATCTGACTGCTCTGCTGCCCGCAGCCACTGGCCAAGATCTACAGACTTGCAGACTCCAGAAGATTGTCCTGGGAGTTGGGACGGAGATCTGAGCCAGAGAGAATTCGGGAGGGGCGTGCCAAAGCAGGGGAGGCCTCGAGCTGAAAGGTCGAAAGATGAAAGAGGGAAGATTATTCGGACTCTAACTGGGGACCATGAGGCCTTTTTTTCCTCTGTGAATAAACCCAGACCCTAAAGAGCAGTATTCAGACTGCAGAAAGTGTGTGGAGTTAGTTTAAGGAGCCCTGAAGAGGGGAGAAAGCCATTGTAAGGCAATGCAGAGGCACCTTAGCCCACACTGGAGCACTCAGGAGCCAGGTGTCCCTGTTACAAACCACTTGAGGGCTTTGCTCCCACTGAATTTGAGAGCTGTACCATTGATGTCAATGGGTAGAGAACTGTGCTGAAGAAGCAGACTAGGCCCCTGTAGTCCCACTGATGAGTGTTTTTTATTACCTTGAATTTTTCACTGATATTTTTGTTCTAATTTTTGAAAGCACGGTGCAAACAATTGAAAACAAGTACATGTTACTGTCTGGCAGCCTTGTTTTTTAAAATGAGCCCGGTCTCATTCCTACTGGAGAGGCATCTCCTTTAATGGCGTACCAGAACACAGCTGGTTTTTAGCATCCATTTTGACAGTTTCGCCTCAGAAGCCACGGCCACAGGGAAGGCTAAGCACCACTCTGCTGCCAGAGTGGCCCTGACATCTTGATATTGATGAGATGGACTGAGGAAGAAGGCATTGCTGATGCCTGTGCTGTGCATAATCTGAGGCTGTAAAGAAGCGGATATGGTCTCCAGGGCTAGCTATCAGGCACAGGCTGTTACCACTAAGAAAGAAAAGAGAGATGGAAAATGTGCATGACACAGAGGAAAGGTGGCAGGGATGATCCAGAGTGAAGGAGATTTTAACTCTGAAAGGATCACCTAATTTCAAATGCATGTAGAGCAATATTTTATTATAGGGATATCAGTGGCCAGAAATAGAAAGAGCAGCACTATTTTGAATGCTGCTTTCCTTTGTTTGGAGTGAGATTGACTGGGGGTTGCTTCTTGTTTCCCTTCCCCCTTGTTTTTATATTGCATTGCTGTAGTCATTTGTCACTGACAAGAGCCTGCTATTGCAGGAGGATCATTGAGAGGCCAGGTCAAGGATGTGAACAGCCAGACTACTCCACAGAGACAGGACAGGACAAAGCAGCTGAAAGACCCAGACAGTGAGGGTGTAAAGATGCTGCAAAGGAAGGTGATGTAGCAGCTAAATGCTCTGCAGTGGGTCTCATGTGAGTGCTGAGATGTGCTTGTGCCATCCTTCAGGCAACACTGCAGGGCTTGAGTTCTGCTTCTTGTGCATGCTTTTGTGAGAGTAGAGTGTTTTCTCTGTGGGGGAACCTGAAAGGGATAAGCTGTGGAACACTGCATGTCTTTTCAGGAGGGGTCATATCTCTCTACCCCAAGGATTGTCTATGAGCTATCAGCCCTGCAGGGAGTAGATGAGCTCTTGGCTCTGTGAGGTCAGCAGTCCTGTCACAAGCTGTGGGTAGGTTAAGGAAGACTCCTTACCTCCAGGTTGCTGCACCCGGCAAGTTAGAAAACCAGTCTGTAGGGCCTAAGTTTGGATTCTCAGCAGATAAGGTAATCCAGACTCAATTCTGCTCTTGATATGAGTGTCTAGTCTCCCATTGTCCTTAATGGGGACAGAATGGAGACTTCAGTCTACTATGCATGCATGATTGTTGAGTGTTAACTACTTATGTTGGGGTCCAGAATAAAACCCTGTGCTACACCTACATCTGAACGATGCTTTCTAGTGGCCACTTTGTCTAGCTGGCCTCAGAAAAAAGAAGATCCCAGCATGACAAAAAGAGGAGAAGAGATGGCTTTCCTTATTTCCATATAGACTCTTGTAGTGAGCTGCTTCAGAACCTTGGAGACCTTGAATTCACTGGGAGAGACTGTGTGTGTGAGTTTTGTTTCTCTTGTCTATGCTGGCCAAAGTGGCATCTGGTAGCTTGCCGTGCTTTATGAAATCAAATCAAATTATTAGATGCTTTTTTTCATCTATGGGGGAGGGGGATTTTATTTGACTCTTTCCCCACCTTTTATCTGCATTGCCTATTTAGACTGTGGACCCCAGTTTCTGACAGTGCCCAGAGATCCCTACTGGGACATGAATAATACGAATGTTACTGTATATGTAAATATCCCATACACATTCCAACACTGCTGGGGATGATCCAAAGCCAATTGAAAGACTCCAGTTGTCTTCAGTAGACTTTGGATTTAGCTTTGTGTTTGCAGAACTGTACTACAGTGTGCTAATTAGTACACATTTCTCCAGCTCCTTACTCCTTTATTAGCTCAAACAGAAGACCCTTGTCTCCTTGGCCAGAAGTGAATTGTGAATGAGGGAAGGATACTAAGGAATTAAAAAGTCGACAAGGCTACATTCTTTCCATTGGCTACCACATAATCTTGGATCACACTCCATTACCAACTGTAAGGTTCCTCCTGATTGTCTCTGTAGTCACTGTCCATACCTAAACAGTGCTAGGGCAAATCAGGAATAGAAGTTCATTATAACCTCCCAGGTTCACAACCTTATGAAACCACAGCAGTTAAAACACAAGATGTGCCTCTGATTTATACTGGTGTTAATCAGGAGTAACTCCATTGGCGTTTATACTTGTGCATTAGGATACAGTTGGTGTATGAGCATGGTTTTGTGATCAAAAAGCATGCGACTTAAAATAATCCAGATATTGTTAAGTAAGCCATGAAGAAATACTGTCTAAGAAGCAAAACCATCTTTGTTGGCTGGTTGTCAGAGGGAGAACTAGGTTCATTAACCTTTCTCCAAATTCAAGAAGTCCCTGTGTCTAAAATATCACATGGGGGCTTGAACCTTATTTACTATTCTTGATCAGAATAGATGTTTGTTTTCCTATTCTCAATCAGTTTGCTCCACCTTAATTTGTTTATAAAGAACCAGTACAGAACATTCTGCAGTGGTTGTAGAATATTAACCATTATGTCCCACTGGCATCACTAATGGATAGCATGAGATTTTTATGGGAGAGGTACCTGCATGTGGATTGTGGGCAAGGCTTTTCCAACCTGAATAGTTACCTTTTGCTAGGACTTCACATGCAAGCACTGTCAATCTTTTCTAACTCAGGTTTAAAACAATTGTTATGTTTTCCAAAGAATTACAAACAATAGACTAGTTATGCCCTTGACTGCATGGCTCTGTACCTTTCCTTTATGCCCTGCTACTGGCTGCCTGGGGTCCAGGAAAACGGTGAGTAGGCTTAATGGCAGGGAGGGGGCAGGGCCTTAGTTCCAAAACACGTGGAAAAGTTCCAGATGGTTATTTTAAAGTGCAATAAACCTCAGCTGTCGCTGGCAGGTGATCTGGTTGATTTGGGGGCCAGTCCATATGGCTGGATTGCTGCCTTGCAGGACAGCCTAAGTAAGGGGCAGCATGTGCTTGTGCTGCCCTAGCAGGAACTAAACTGTGACTGAGAGGCTGTGATTCTCAGACGCAGGGGTGAGGAAAGCTGCATCGCCCCTGTTGCTGGCACATGTTAATTCTCTCTCTGGTGCTCAGTCTGGCATGCAGAGGAAGAGCTAGAGCTTTGTCTGCTCCCTAGCCATATTGCTCACTCCCTGCCTGCCTCCCTGGGATGGGGATGATTATTCAGTGGTGGTTGCTGTCCTTGTGGCTGGTGGTGACTCAGGAACAGGGCGGTTAGGAGCTCTAAATCCCACTGCCTAGACATGTGGCCAGGCTCATGACTGAGCCTCAAATGAACAATGCCCCACATAACACAGGAGTACTCAGGAACTAGCAATAACGAGTAGGCAGGCTTGTCATCTCCCAGGGTAAAAATCCTTCATTGTCAGTAATGCTGAACACAATGAAGTGAGCCAGGTGGGATAGGAAAAAGACCCAACCAGACAGATGTTCACTGAAGCCTCTCAACTTTTTTCTTAGTCAAGCTGTAAGATTCCCAGAGACACAGCTATAGAAAAGTGTAGTTAAGGTGTCTTTTGTCTCCCATCTGTTGTGTAGCACTAAAATGGACAAACACATTTTACTACTGAATTGGTGGTGAAAAGCAAAGGAAATGAGTTCTTCACTTCACAAGACTTCACAAAGTTTTGTGGCAGTGCCAGTGGAAATCCTACAGGCTTTGGCAAATAAAACTGCTCAGGATTTAGGCCATTTTGAATTGTAATCTTATATCTGGTAGCTGATACAGGTGATCATGTAGCTTCATATAAAAATGTTCTTGCACATATGTACCACCTGAATAATGGATCTTACAAAAGAGGCATTGAGGCACACCAGGCTTTCTGATATAACATATCTGAGATAATCTCCCTTACAAGATACGAGGAATAAATATCAATATACATCTCAAAAAGCAAAACACAAAACCCTTTGGTATCTATATGTAAACAGGTGTTACAAAAGGTATTTGGGAGGAACCAATGATGTAGATTCAACATCACTTTTAAACTTTGGCTGCCTGCATACATGAGGCATTCAGTAGGTAGGACAGAATTTGGAGGAAAACAACCGAAGTGGCTTCATGGGCTGGTGAACTAGAGTTTTGAGCAGACTTAGAAAACTAGGTATGTATTGTGAAGCTTGGGCAAAAAGTGACTGAGCAGAAGTAATAACTGTGCAAGTATATGAAGGCTGTGCGAGCCAAGGAGGGTGTAGATTGTTTGGCATGATCCAAGGGGGTTATAAAACTATGAGTCATCCTCTCTGTTCTTCCTATATTTATTCAGCATGAACAATGCCACAACACAGCAGAAGTTTCAAATACTTTGAGAGTGGTTGACTGGTGGTAAGGCCTGATCTATGCTTACCAGGAAATTTGGCAGCAGTCAACAGGAGATATGCAAGCTATGTAAGATGGCTTGTGTATCTGCCATTGACTTCCTAACTTCTGTTTACCCTGGTATCTTCACCATGCTACGCCGATGGGAAACATGCTCCCGATGACACAATGTTACTTTATTTTCTAGTGGGTGGATTTATTAAATCAACTTCTGGTTCAGTTGAGCAGGTCTCCACTTCTGGCTCAGTGGATACCAAAGAATCCATCTAACAGAGGCCAATTTGCTGCTATCAGTGAAGATGTACCCTAAATGTCTCTTTATCAGTCAAAAAGATATGGAATTGGGACTTAGCTGTTCTTTTGCCAAGTCTTGTTACCTATAAATCAATATTATCCTATCCCAAATGGGCAATTTAGTTGTTTCTTTTATTACAAAAGTTGACAAGACATAGGCAACATGCAACACTGGCTGACTTACATGATGTCATCAGGTAGAAATACTCCATGCTGCTTGTTTTTTGTTTTTGTTTTTATTTTGAAGAATAAAAGACAGTGATTGTTATTCTGTTACTGAAACTGATAGAGATAGTAAAATATAGTGAAGTGCTCACATACTCCAGTGGTACGGCCATATAAGCAGGTAGGATAGGGTACCATAGTAGTGGTGTTCATAAAATTCCACACTTGCTATCATAGATTCTATCGTGCATGGTTTACATAAAGGTATGAAAACCTGAGCTGAGTTTGAGGCAAACCTAGGAGGCTATTTCAAGGAAGCATCTACCACATTTTTTAGTATATATGAATACTATGGAGCAGGTTTTTGTTTATGCCAGTGTGCTCTCCATTGTAGACTAGTGAGCCATTCATTCATTGTTTCATTGGCACCAAATTTTCCACTACTGTTCATTTAGGCTGGTTTCAGACAATTCACAGAGGGCCCAATCATTAACATTAACTTGTAAGCTAAACAAAATGTTGGAAAACATATTGAACATTTTGATAGGCCACTATTATTGGCCCATATTGGCACATCTGACGAAGTGTATTGTGGCCCGCGAAAGCTTATGCCTGAAGAAAAATATTAGTTTTTAAGGTGCCACAGAACTCTCGTTGGTTTTGCTATATTGGGTATTGTTTCTGAAGGAGTACCTGAGCACAAGAGTGTAAGTAACTTCATATGTAAGAAATGCAGCAAAAATGCCCTTGATGAGGCCATGGAAATACATCTGCAAATTAAATATTTAGTTTATAATAGCAATAATGACCTTGATGCAAAGTATTTCTTAGAGATTAATGAGCAGCTGGGGTTAATGGAATCAACTCCTCCCAACCAGTCATTAATTCATAGCAAATGCCCCAGACTTTGATCATTAGTGCTAAAAACAAAATCAATTTTACATGGTTTTGGGCACCTTTTGACCAGCAATAGGAAAAATAAAAGGGCTTAATTTTGAAAATGACCTTGTTAGTCTCACTTATCTGCTAGATTTTCTCTGTATTTCCTTCCTCTGCTCCTTAAATAGCTTCTAGGTGCAAAACTAGTATGCTGAGTTTTAGCCTGCTGTGTTATGAAAGATTTGGATTATTCAATCCTGAAAATCAGGGTACGTCATGAAAAGTTACCAGCCTTTTACCAGGAGCATTCATTGGTTCCAGAGGTGTAGGAATGACCATTTTAAATGGCCCTGGAGAGTAGCAGTGTTAATCATTTCATCTTAAATGGCTTTGAATAAATTTGATTAATTTTTGAAAAGTCATCCTCATTGTGCATGCTCTGCAGCTGTTTCACAAACAGTGTACTGGTAGAGGATGTTTGAGTCTGGTCCTGCAAGCACAGGAATGGCACCCTGTCTGGAGTGGCTCACAACTGTTTAGTGGCACCCTCCGAACAGTCTGACAAGAAGCAGGGCAGAGGCCCCAAACTTGACTGTGTATTCTATAATTAGATTTCACCAACTTGGTGACAAGTGGAACTCTTAAAACTCTATAATAGTGTCACAGACAGTGTCCTTGGGCCTCCCAGTTTATCTTGCGACGCAGGCAAGCTGGATTTAGGTTGATTCCTATATACACCAAAGACCAGAAAATATTCAGGTTGCTTCTAGTCCAAAAAGACTAGTTGCTTATCCCAGGCCACTTTTCCTCTGTTTCAAACCTCCTGCCTCATGAGAATCCAGACAACAGAAGAGAGGAAAAAAAATTCATGTCATCTGTTATTTTCTTCTTCCAGAATTCAAGCTGATGGGACGAGCCTTTTTGCATGTATTGTAGCCTCTTCGTGGTATGAAGGGGAAATCAACAAAGTCTTTGTATTGTTACATTCCACAATGGCCCACTGAGTTTTGATAGCTCTTCTTGATTGGCAGAAGATATCCTTGTGACCAGGCTCACCTTTGCAGAGCAAACATTTATTACAGTTAAAAAGCAAAAACATAATTATTACTTTATAGCATGTGGTAAAGATGCTGCTTACAAACATTTAATAAAATCTAAACCCATCATTACAAGTCCAATGCCCAGCTGAACTATACTAACACACAGGTGAAACAGGCTGGTTTCCAAACATGAATTTGTCAATGCTCTTCTGAAGTCTAAAGAATTAGCAAGAGCTGGCACTTGGTCTGCCAGCATTGCCATGACTTTTGTGGAAGCAGGTCCTAAACTTCCTGAAATGCAGCTCCATTAATGTGCTTGACCCAGCAGCAAGACTTCTGCTGTGGTAGGAAGGATGTTCTTGTGCTTAAGGCACAGATCTCGGACTCAGGAGACCTCAGGCCAAACTTTCTAGTGTTCCCTAGGACTGCTTGAGACTCTTGAGTCCTGATTTTTCAGAGGTGCTGAACATGCACTGTTCTAGTTGACTGGAAGCTGTCAGAATTAGTTGACTGGAAGGGCTCAAAAATTTTGGCCCAGACCTCCTGCAGCAGTGCAGTGTGACTAGTAGCAAAAGCACAACTCAGTAACAACCATAAAAACTTCTTAGAGTGAACGATCTGTATGGCTGTGCACCACATTCATGTCTCATGTTTACTCTTGTGGCTATATAAGCTGGGGAACAAGGCTGTGAACAAATGATCCTTGGGAATAAAGAGACTCACATTGAAGACTTGGCATGAAGCTTGGCCCTTTTTTAAAAGCAGGATTATGTGTTTGTCTCTCTCAAAGTGTTTACAACCTTCAAAGTTAGCAGTATTTGTGTCACATGAGTTGAGATTTTGCTTATAGATTTCTTTGAAGCATTTACTCAGATTGACCTTTGTATGCTATTTGAGTTTCAGATCTCAACAGAGGACATTCCCTCACCTCCCTACCCCCTTCAGAGTCTGTCAGCATGCATTCTAATAAGATGGTCTGTCCATCAATGTTGAGATTTGATAGTCAAGGCCTTGATGGTAGTTACTTTTGATCTTTAAAGGTTTTTAACGTTTGGCACTTACCCTACCAGCAGAGCCTCAGTCCAGAGTTGAAGAGACAATATGTGAAATTTTTCAAGTTGTTTGACGTGTTTGTGGCAAGCTGTCTATGTTTCACACTCATATTGAAGGGATGCAGTCACCACTGTATTGTATATCATTAGTTTTGCTGACAGTTCTGTGGGTGAATATCCTAGAGTGAAGTCTTCTGAAAGCCTGCTTTTTGTATTCTGTTAGAAATTTCTTGATCCCCAGGATACTCTTATGGTAGCTACTGCCCAGGTAGCTAAAGTGATTGATGATCTTTAGTTTTATATCATTGATGGTGATGTTTAACTCAGTGATACTGATTGATAGGGCTGGTTGGGAGAAGACTTCATTTTTTCCAGACTGATGGTGAACCTAAATTGTTGGGTTGTCTCTGATAACCTGTCAAGGATAAGCTGTAGGTAACTTCACTGTCACTGAGTAAAGCACCATCACTCATGAAAAGGGCCTAGTGTGAGTTTCTTAAGGACTTTTGTCTTTTCAATACACTTGGAAACTGAAGAGTTTCCCGTCAGTTCCAAACCTTATGTAGATGCCTTTTCAAGGTTGCCAGTTGTGTAATTCAGAATAGCTGAGACAAAAGAATACTGGTGCCAGCACATTGTCTTGTGTCAACCGATTAGATATAGGGAATGTATTAGAGAGGCCATAATCTGAGAGTACTTGTCCAGTCAAATGAAAAGAAAGGCAGCAAGTGTAGACCAGCACTGTATCTTTGCAAACCAGAGGAATAGTCTTAGTTCCCAGATTTTCCTTAATAATTTCTTATGGGCCGTTGATAGTTGAGGGGCTTGCAAATTTTAAGATGGCAGCCGGTAGGCTGTCTTTTCTTGGTGAATTTACCTGACTTCATTGGCCTGATAGCTTTTTGGTCTTCCTCACTAGTAGGTAACCAAGCAATTGCTCCATGTCTAGGGTGCTGAGTTAGTTCATGGGGTGTGAAGGAGAGGTAGTACCCCTGAAAGTCAGGGCAGTCTCACTTTGAGTGGTTCTTTCAACTGGTCCTCCCTTTTCCCTCAGCTCTTGCCTGTGGCTCCAAGTAACTGTTGTTATGCTGCAGATGCCATAGTTTTGGACAAAGCCTCAGGTGGCAGATTAAACCAGGTAAAGGATATGCAGGAGCACAAATGCCTCTCCCCAAGGCAATAGAACTATGTAATGATTATGTGGAATCACTGTATTGAGTTGCAATGATAACATCAAATGATGGTTCGATGTTTCCAAAGCAGTGTATTAACATTGATTTTCTAATTCACTAAGTGTCTGTCTCAGGTAGGTCAGGAAGGAAGTACTATTCCCATTTTACAGAGCACAGCCCTGAGCTTGGGCAACTCTCCAGTGCACGGGACAATGCAGATGGTGCATTATTATTTCCTGTGAACGTTAACCCACATCAATAGCTTTCTGAACAGCATAGGCACTGGATGCTGCAGCAACCTCTCCCATTCAGGGAAAAATCTGTTGTGTTCTGTGAACTTAGATGCACTGCTTCAGTTCTGTGGCATGGTAAATACTGAGATGAGGAGAGAATTTTATAAATAAACCCCTTCCTTCCTGCAGATCAGTGAGTCCTGATTTGACTCCCAGTGTGTTACTTCAATCAGACGGGAATTATGGGGTGTGTTTCTAGCTAGCTCCGTAAGGCAAAAACCTCACTTCAGATATAGTCTTTAGTTTCCAAAATGAACGTCTTAACAGTGGGCTCCAATTCTACGGGTGCCAGTGCTGTAGGCTGTCTGATTTCACATGGAAAACTGCATGAAGTCAAAGAAGGAAGTGGCTGGATTGGGTCCCATGAAATTCTATTAAGACGCCCACCTTTGAAAATACTCTATCTTCTCTTCAACTTGACTATGGAGGATGTGAAAAAATTGGTCAAAATGCCAAATAGCATCGCTTCATATTAAGAATTAGTTGCCCACAATAATTGTCTTATTAAAATCAAAACCTTCAATTAAAAGACACTCTTTTATTAATATCAAAAGAATCTGTTCTGTTGGAAAATATTTTTATGCTTAAATGTTTCATACAACTGTATGAAAATATTACTGGGGAAACCTTGTCCCCACTGAAGTCAAAATCAAACCATTCATTTGCTGTCTGCAATGGGATTAGGATTTTTCCTTGTATGTGAGACACACAATGTACTGTGTCAACACAATGTGACCGGAAACATTCTCAGTTTCAATTAAATTCTAAATGCTCGAGGTTAGTCCCTCTCTAGCGATATTACAGTATGGGCTTAAATCACAATCTAGTAACATCATTATGTTGGGTTGTTTATGGATGTTTTTATCCTTATAAGGTAGAATGAAGAGAACCTGCTATGGAAGCTTTACTCCACTGAGCTCAGCCTAGTTTATTAAAATTATTTTTAATCTATAATACTATATAGTATGCTTTTGAATACTTTATAGTCTTCTCAACAAGGGGATAATTCTGCCATTCCATCTGCCCCATAAAATGCTATGAAAATCTTATACTGGCAACTGCTTGGCTCTTTATAGGGAAAGTAGCTGTGGATAAACTAGGGGATGATACAAAAGAAAGCACTAATGCAGAGAAGGTGCTTGTGCAGCATGAAGCACCCTCTATAGTGTATTTTGCAAACACATAAACAACTTGCTAACAAATGCCAGAGAAAGGTTGTGGCCACAACTGGGATTCTAAACTCAATTTTCCAGCAATCAAGCTGGGAGCTAAAGATGCACATCTTTAAAATCTGGCAGTTCAGATGCAGCATTTCTAGGGGTAAACAAACAATTTTGTTGTGATCTACAGAACCTTTGTAATAACGTGTTAGGACTATCGTGCATAGCATAAAATGAAATAAATTCAGCAAATGCAGAAGTCAGTTCAGAAGCTGATATTTCCACAAATGAACAAAATCAATTAAATCTTGGAAGCCAAGGGGTTTCTTAGAAAAACAAGCAACAGTGCTGCTCACAGAAAAACATCTCAGGATACGTGTGTTTCCTTGCGAGCTGTAGGTGTCAGTATAAACATGGCTTTGAGGTCAGGTGCTGTGGATGTCATTCTAACCCATTGAGCTGTCCACATTATTGAATGAGTCGGCGTTCAGATGTTCAGCATGCATGGGACATTGTCTGCCTGGCTGTTTGAAGCACTGGCAGCAGAAGGTGACATCTGGTGACTAATGGGCTCAGATGTGAAAGCCGTTCCCACAGTTCTTTGGGCTGCAGCTGCTTTGCGACCGCATGAGACGCAGGAAACTGAGGGGAGAGTATCAGTAGGAAAAATCAATACCTTCTGATTTTAGAGGAAGTAAAACATGGCCTCAGCTGCAGACATTTTCTCTTCCCAAGCCTTCCGATAAATGAAAAGACCACACAGCTAAGCAGGGTGGTTTACTTTGTCTTCAGTTTTGCCTGCTTAAATTGATCAACCTTAAATGAAATGGTTGCACCTTATGCAACAAAGAAAACCTTTCCAGACAAGATTCTTCCCTCCCTTCTCCCTCGCTCTTACCCCAGTCGTGCTTTTATAGCTTTCAACAGACCCGTACAGCAGTGCTTTTACATGTACACTCACGTGCACAAGCAGTGCTTTTTTTACACATGTACATGCACACACACACACCCTTCTGCCCTACCAATGTTATTACACGCCTCTGCTTCCACCTTAGCAGTGATTTTACTCTCATCGCACTTAGTAATTATTTTACTCTCTCTCCCTATCTCACAGTGCTTTGTACTTGTACAGACCCTTTACCAGTGCTCTCACACCCTTGTGCACAAAACCCACTTGCACCTGCCCTTCAACAGCACTTACACATGCACTGGAAGACATAGATTCAGACCCATCTTTTAGTGGCCCTTATGCATGTACACGCACCCTTAGACTCACTGTCCAGTGCTTACATGCACGCGTGTGTACACACACACACACACACACCCTCCAGCAGTACTCTCTCTCTCTCTCTCACACACACACACCCTCCAGCAGTACTCTCTCTCACACACAGAGACTTGCGGACCTGCCCTCCCATAATGCTTCCACACTTGCACATGAAACCAAAATTCGTTATCCTCCACTTGTGGGTAATTAAGTGTGAGGAGAATCTCGTCTGTCATTTCAACTGCCTGAAACAAAGAGAGAGGTGTAGCACAGAGGTCTAAAGTGTATGGCTCTGGAACCTCGGGCAACTCTGTGACTGCCCTCCTTGTGGCTCCAGGCTCGGCCCCTCCTCTGCACTGCAGGACCCGGGGGGGGTCCTGCTCCTGGTTCTGGGCTTCTCCCCCCCCCCCAATCAGCCAGGGGACCTTTCAGCAGTCCCCTCCATCTCCCACCAGGAGGCTACACTGCTTTCAAAACACTTGGTTATTGAAAGAATTTTTAAAAATGGCTCTTATCTTTTGGGTTTCAGGCCACTGGTGTAGCATGATAAGCAAATATTTCACATTTGATCAGTAATTTATTTGGGAAATTCCTATGGATGACAGGGGATAACCACAAGAAACTCTAAGTGCTGCAGATGGAAGTAAATAGTTTGTCATTAGCAAATGACAGGGCAAAACAGAGAAATAGAGAAAGGAAGGAGTAAATACAGTCCTGACTGGAAGTTACTGAGTGATTAGAGCAGAGCCAAAAGGTTCTTGTATTTTTTGAGGGAAATGGGGATGTTTCTTTTGGCTCTCATGCCCTCCCCCTACAAATAAATGAGTGTACGTGGTCAAGGAGTCCTTGAAAACAGCTAACAATAGGAACTGGAACAGCAAGAAACTGAGAAAAGACGTGCATTTTTTCAGTGTATGCACAGGCGCATGCACACAAAATCACATGATTTTTCCATCGTCCAAGCCTCTAGTGTGACAGGAGGAGAGAGAATAGTCACACGCATCAGCCTCATAAAATCTGCAAAGGCACCACTCTTGAGCCATCGGCAGCTCCCAGACCTCATGCAGAGAGTTAAAGTGAAATTCTATTTGCAGGGCGACATCCCTAATGCCTTCGTGTCCTTTATGTTTACTTCAGTTCTTCAGTTAACTGTCATCCCTCATAAAGTGAACTGTACCACAGCTATTGCTCGGTAAAAGAAAAAAATCCCTTTGGAGTAGCTGCTATGGGAAGATATTGGAGAGAAACGTAAATAGAAGGATCAGGAGAAATGTAAAAGGAGACCTACTGAACAATGTAAAGCTCAAAAATGGGATTATTAGTTTTTTTGTTTTCAGCACATTTCTTGGTTTTAGCCCAGACTGATAAAATATTTAACAGCCATCTTAGCACTCAGCATACCAATCATCACAGACCATCCAGTGCTCTCAGGCTCCACTGAGACAGAAATCCACTGGCATGAAGTTTTCTTCTTTTCCCTGCAGATATTACATGCCATCCATCCTCCCTCCAGTCTTAATGTGAGTCCCCAGACAAGTCCTTATTGCAGCATGCCTCTTTATTGTCACAAACCTCCATGCCTCTGAAAACAATGAGCTAGAGAGCTTCACCAGCTCCAGTGTTTTTATTTTGAAGTTACTCTGAATGTCTGGCTGTTTGCAAAAATGCAAATAAAGGTTAATTTAAACATTACAATAATACCCATTAAATTAGAAGCCTGGGGCTTTATTGTGCTAGGTGCTGTATGCATACAAGGCAAGACACAATCCCTTTTCCTCAGAGTTTATGATCTAAATAAAGAAGACATAAAAAAAAGGCAGATATTCTTTTTATTTTATTCGTAAGGGGGATTGAGGCACAGAGGCGGTGACTTGCCAAAGGTATCACAGCAACTCTGAGGAAGAATCTGGAACTGAACAAAGGACTGATGTCTCAGCCCAGATCTCAACCACAGTGCCAGCTTTCCTCAGTGAGCATTTGTGAGTGTGCCTGTGTCCTATTATAGATGCATATGGACTGGCTGATGATGCTTTAATAGAAGGGGCTGATTTTCAGAACCACACAGCACCTAAACCTCTAGATCTGTGGGAGCAACTGCCATTCAGCAACTCTGAAAATCAGGCACAATATTTGGTGGGTTTTCTTAAAGCTCTAACTGTCAGAATCAACAACTTTAATGAGAATCTCAGCTTTTGCTTCAGCTAAAACTTCTTTTTTTGTAACAAACAGCTTGAAAATGTGATGCTAGCATATTTTAAAGGCTCAAAGCACAAAACAAATGAAAAGAGCCTATTACTGAGCTATTTTTTATAACATACTTATAATATTTTAAACTCATCATCATTTTTGGAGTGGGGACTCACTGACTGATTTCTTAACACTGGGGATGGTGAAATGAGTCTTGTTTTTGTTATAGGCAGAGTTGGTGGTGATGCACAGAGTAAGGTTGCATAACAGTTCTCATTTTAAAATCCTATTTCAGTTGTGTACAACTTGCCTAAACTTTTAACTATTGGGGCTGCTATTTTCCATACCAGAGGTCTGCCTCTAACATGATTATTAGTAGTATTTATTTATTACATGTGATGTTTCAGTTAAAACTTGAAGTTCTTAATAAAAGTAATATTCTGTATGTAGGTGGGATGCCCCAAAGATCTTTTCTCTGGGTACCAGCTGACTCTGCCTTTCTGAGGGAAATGACCTGCTCACTGGTTAGAGCAGGGAACTGGTAATCAGCAGACCTGAATTATATTCCTTTCTCTGCTGCTGACCTATTATGTGATTTTAGGGAAGCCATAAACAGTGGTGTGTGCCTCAGGAAGACACCAACATGGATGATTGCCTCAGTTTCTGTATCAGCAAAATAGGGATAACACAGGCTAAGTTAATCACTCTGGGAGTGAGAAAAAAAATTCTATCTTCATAGGTGCAATGTTTTATTACAGTAAGTTCCTCTGAATAACTCTAGCTTTCTGGGTCTGCTTTCATCCCATGTACATACAGAAGTTTTTGTCCACAATGATTTTTCACACCCGCACCCCAACTTGTCTTTAAATCAGAAATCGCCTTAGGAAATGCCCTTATTATTTGGAGCAGGCGGACGGAGTTGTTGAAAAACTTTTTTTTTTCAGCAACATGGGGTGAAAATTGCCTGTAAAACTTTTGCCCAAATAGCTGACTTTGCTTTGTTTCTCTTTTCTTTTTCTTTTTTAGTGGCAGAAAACAATTATTTTCTGAAAATCCTGAAGTCTTTCAGAAAAAGTGAATAGTTTTCATCAAAACTTGTTTTCAGAGAAGAAAACATTTCCCAAGCAGTTCTAACTATAAGTTCCTCATATAACACCATCCCAGCGTCTCACTTGCTTGCTCCCTCCTCCCCTTTTCTGTGAAAAAAAACTCTACTGACAGTGGAACAGCAAATATTTTAAAGGTGATCTTCAAAACTGAATATTGCTATTGAGACAGTGCCAGTGCATTAGGTGGCATTCCACTGAAACTTTTTTGTATTCTTTTGGACCTTGATACAATGCCACTGTGAAATTGGGTGAATTCCTAAATTCTGACTCAAATACAGGAGTAGCCCCGTGATTGGAACAGTGGGCCAATAGAAATCTTATGAAGTTCAATAACGACAAGTGTAAAATCCTGCACATGGGACGAAAAAACCCCATGCACCACTACAGGCTGGGAAACATTCAGCTAAGTAGCAGCAGTGTAGAAAAGGACCTGGGGGTCCTGGTGGATGGGAAGCTAGATATGAGTCAGCAGTGTGCTCTTGCTGCCAAAAAGGCCAATGGCATACTGGGCTGCATCAAAAGAAGTGTTACCAGCAGATCAAGGGATGTGATCATTTCCCTCTATTCTGCACTGGTAAGGCCACATCTGGAATACTGTGTTCAGTTTTGGGCTCCCCACTACAAAAAGGACAGGGACATGCTAGAGAGAGTCCAGCAGAGGGCAACCAAAATGATTAAAGGGCTGGAGCACAAGCCCTATGAGGAAAGACTGAAAGCATTAGGCTTATTTAGTCTGCAGAAGAGAAGACTGAGGGGGGATTTGATAGCAACCTTCAACTACTTGAAGGGATGCTCTAAGGAAGATGGAGCTCGACTGTTCTCGGTAATAACAGAGGACAGAACGAGGAGCAATGGTCTCAAGCTGTGGTTAGGGAGGTCGAGGCTGGATATTAGAAAAAACTTTTTTACTAGGCGAGTGGTGAATTCTTGGAATGAGCTGCCTAGGGAGGTGGTGGAATCTCCATCTTTGGAGGTGTTTAAGACCCGGCTGGACTAAACCATGACTGGGATGGTTTAGTGGGAGTGGTCCTGCCTCTGGCAGGGGGTTGGACTAGATGACCTATGAGGTCCCTTCCAACCCTATGATTCTATGATAAAGCTGCTGAAGTCTTAACCTCAGTTTTCATAAGCGAATTCAAAGTTGTTGTCATTTTTTGCATGATTTGTTGGCAGTTTCAGTTTCCAGCAAAGCATGTTTTCAGAATCCAAAACATTTTGGAAACGCCATCTATTTTCACAAAATGTTTCTTTTGAAAAAATGGGGAGAAAGCCCCCAAACCATTGCTTCCACATCATCTGATTTTGAGAGAAGAGTACAAATCATATGATCATGGGAGCTATAGAAAATCCTCTGATACGAATTATTAGCCCGTCAATACTGAGTCCTCTTCTAACACTGGGTAAACCTTTCAGTATTATGGTTAGTTTGTGAATAGTGAAATGGGCTTCTATTCCTGCAGCTAACACTTTCACAGCTATATGTAGGACTGCCATTTATCTCTCTCCTTTTCCAACCCAAAAAGGTTGAGATTTGGCCATTAGTCCCCACAGATCCCCAAAGTTCCATTATCTTAATACAAAAACAAAATTCACACCTAAAACCTTCAAGTACCAAAGAGGAAGTTTCAGGCTGTCCTATCAGGTGCCTTTCTAGTCTTAGAAGAGATTTTCATCATGGGTTTGATCAGCTTCTGTGTCAAGGACAGCAAGGTTTAAAAAAGGGGGGGAATGCACCCGAACGCAGTTCCAGAGCCCCAGGGCCTCTAAAAATAGAGGCCTGCGCTGGAATGCTGCATTCCAGGGCCTTCCAAAAAATAGCACGAGCAGCTGTAACGCTGTGTTCCGGTGGCTCCACCTTAAACCCTAGTCCACCTTAAGCCCAGCCAGCAGAGAGCTGTGGCAGTTGGGGAGTTTGTGAATCACCTCCCTGCAAAACCGAGCAGCTTGTGGCTGGAAGCTGCTTCCAGCTGGTCAGGAAGCCTGCAAACAGCCCAGATAAGGGCTGTGGAGTGGCGGGACTGCTGGGCTTTTTGCATATGTGTGTCTGTGTGTCGTCTGGGGGTAGTTATTGGGGTAGGGGGTGGGCTCTGGGGATGTTTAGTGGGGGGCCCACCCATGCCTGAGAGTTCTGGGGCCCACCAAATTATACTTTAACCCCCTGAAGGACAATATAATCACCAGCTGCCCCAAATTATTTGAGCAGTATTGTATTTGTACAAAGCCCATCTGGTTGGGAGAGTACCTTTAGGTAGGATTAGTCTTGCTCTTTCGGCATGGACCTTTGCCATTATTTTACAGTCTACATTTATTAAAGAACAAAGTCTATAACTGACACATCTGTCTGGCCATTTATTTAGTTTCTATAGTAGAAGAATATGCTCTCCGAAGGGGATTCTTGGCTTTTTTGAAGATATTTACAAATATAAAGTTGTTAATCTGAAAAAGCCGTAATGAAGCTCCATGAACAGGCAATATGTGGCTGGTTTAATGGTAACTGTCAGAGGTGACTGCAAAATTCTTGTTGAAACATTTATCAGTAGAAAGTGGCTTTGGTAATTTTCACGACAACATCATTTTCATGAAAAATGTTCAGTGGTTTAAGTGAAAAAAATTAAACATTTTGATTTTTTTCAATTTTTTATTGAAAAGCCCTCAAAATGTAAAAGAAAACTTTATACAAAACTAGAGCTAATATGTTTGCCTTGTGCACATTTGTTGCAGAGGGAAAGAATATTTTCTCAGTCAGCTCTAGTTAGATCTCTAGATGACTTTTTAGCTTCTCCTAAAGTGATCAGTGCTACAGGAAGGTCCTGATAATTTGAGGAGCATTTGATTTCAGGAGTGCTGGATTGTCTGAGTAACATCTTCTGTAGCACTTATTAAAATTTCCAAATGGGTAGCCATATTAGTCTAGTTCAGCAAAACAAACAGGAGTCCTGTGACACTTTTAAAGATTAACACATTTATTTATTACATGAGCTTTTGTGGGAGAAAATCCCACTTCATCAAATGCTTTGAAGATGGGGAATTTACAGAATGGGAGCAAAATAAATGCAAGGAAGTGTAAGTCATATCATCAGGTGAGATTGTTAGAGCAAATCAGTGTAGTAGTTTAGATTCAAACACTGGGGAACAGGTTATGGAGGAAGGTGAAGTCTAATCTCTTGTAATGAGAAAGAATGCATAGTCCTTGTTTAGCTGTGACTTCACACAATAAAATTTGCATACAAAGTCCACTTCTGTAGTTTCTCTCTGAAGCTTTGGTTTGTTATACATTTGTTTGAGCACAACTATTACCAAAAGATCAATGGAATGAGCAGGGCGATTGACGTTTTCTCCTATTGGGTTTTGAATGTTCTTATTTCTGATGTCAGACTTGTGTCCATTTATTCTTTTGTTCAGAGACTGTCTTGTTTGTCCATTATACAAATACCACTATATTTTAGAAGGAAAACAACAGAATGCCACTGGTCATCACTTACAACCCCCAAGTCAGACCTCTACATTTTCCCAGTTCCATGTGGAAACATTTTTTCAAGAGGGGAGTTGAGATTGTAAAAAGGAGGGATGAAAACCTAAGGAGATGTGTTTTTCTCCCTGTCCATTGCATTCATTGCACCAGAGGAGCAAAGAAAGCAGCCATTGTCCTCTGGAGAAGGAATCTAGACCTGAGAGCTTGGTCAGTAATCTGCTGAAGCATATGGTGAGAAAACTTTGCTTTGAAACTAATTCATTAGGTGCCAATAAGTATTTTAACTTTATTTTTCTTGTAACTATTTGTGATTTACGTGCCTTTAGATGAACTACAATCTCTCTCTTTGGGGTTGATGAACTTGTTTTATCTAATTTAGTGTGTTCAAATTGAAGTGTCCAGCTAACTTTATTTGGAGTGACTCGTTGCGTGCATATGAGTCATTTAAAGGAATAAGAGACTCCATGTGCACTGTCCAGGAGAGGACTGGATTGTACAGGACATAGGTTTCTGGGGGAAAATCTAGGACTGAGAGTGTGCTAGGGTCACCCTCTGGTAAATGTTAAGCCTGGTAAGAGCCAAGGTGTGGCTGGCTGGCTACAACACACATGGACACAGCTGGGTGTGACTTAAATGTTGGAGGCTGTTTGTATGTAGTCCAGGGTGGAGACAACAGCAGCAAGGTAGTCTAAAGGGCATGCCAGATTAGAGGGCAGGGGTGCCACAGCTACTCACTGGTCTGGATTTTACCCTGGTATGACCCAGGTGCAGACTAGTAAGGTAGAGGAAAGGGGAAAAGTCCATCTCACTCTGCATCTCCAGAACTAGGGAGGCTTGCATTCGCGGGAACGCTAGGGACTCGCGTTGCAGTATCTCTTGTTTCCTGGAGAAGAGGGGAATAAGTTCAAGACCTCAGTTCACCTCCTGCAGCACTGATCTTAGAGTTAGAGAACCATGGAGGAGATTCCATGCTTCAGCCTGTTAGATGACTGCAGTTCTTGTGCTCATTAGGGAACTTATGGAGGCCTTGTGCCCTCTGAGCCACATCTCTTGCAGGCAACCTTTGGCATGGTAAGCTGGGAAGCTTCTGGACTTCTCGCAGTATGAGCTTGTGCCTTGAAAGCGCCAAAGAGCCAGTCAAGGGACACTGCCAACTGAAAGGTGTGTGTTGTAGACACATTTCTGTAGACACATCCTAGATTATTAAGGATGAAAGAAGAGTGAAAAGTCCAAAGGGCTTCTCACTTTATTTCTGGGAAAGAAATCACTCCTAAAGCCGCCCTTACAGCCGGCAGCTTTGTCAGCAATCTCTTAGATAAAATGCATGAGGGTAAAATGGCTGTTGAGACTGAACTATTCTTTTCCTCCTTCAGGTGGTCCACAGAGGACAAGTTTGCACCCATTGTTTAGACAGTGTGGGGAAGTTTGCCCTACCTGGTTGGTTTAGATGAGACATCGTATTTACCTTAGTCTAGCATAACCTATTGCTTAAGGGCGGTTTTGAAAGTGCTCCTCTGTGCTGCGTTAGGGCTGCTGAGCTATTCAGCGTAGTTTTCCTGCTGGTGCTTTGGAGCTCTGCACAGGAATGTGATCTTCCCTGTGAAAGCATTAGTCTGCTGAACTGACAGCTGTGAATAGTGCATTGAATTGGGATGATGGCACAATTCTTTTACCTGATTTTCTTTTCATACTTTTCTGAAGGGCTCCGTTCTCTTATTGTGGAGCCCCTATTAACCCTACCATTGCTAGTAGTACTGCCACTTGTCTCAGGCCAAAAAACTGACAATTCACATTTCCCAAGAACTAAATTCAGTTAAAAAGGAATTAAAGAGAAGTGAAAATCCTTGACTTTCTTGCTTATCTAGGCCTTTTAAGGTTGCCTATCACTTGTTAACACTTGTTAGACGCTCACAATCTTTATAATACAAGTAAGTTGGCCTAAGTGCAGTCTTTGGGTTGGATTTTTTTCAGTTACAGTCACAGAACTCCCATTGTGCAACCTGAATTGAAACTAATGGGGATCACATGCATCTAACAGCAAATTTGGTTCTGTTTCCATCATATAGTGTTTCATTCTAAGGGTTTAAAAATAAGTTAACCAGACAAGATGCACGTGCACAAAGTCATCTGAATCCTGACATTAATTGACTAGTTCTGTAGCGGAATTGCATCCTCTGTTTTTGGAAGTTATCTTTGTTGGTAAAACAAACAAGGAGTCCTGTGGCACTTAAAGACTTACAAATTTATTTAGTGCATGAGCTTTTGTGGGAGAAATTCCTACTTCAGGGCTGTATATCAGTATTAGCCTTGATTCTCTGCATGCACAACGCAGAGGAGACTAATTATCTCTTCCGGTGTTAATACCCTGAGGAAAACAGCTGCAGCAAAACAGCATGCCTGCAATGCTACAGTATATCACACAAACACTCTCTCTCTCATGCACAAAACAACATTAAGCAGGTGAATTTAATGCTTAAATTGTGAAATAACTCTATCCTCTGTCTGTATGGAATCAAAACACTTCGGTTGAGTTCATTGCTAACATAAATTTGTTGTGGGAGATTTCCTTCATTTTTTGGGTTTGTGTCTTTCCTTTTTTGATATAATTCCTGAGTGACAAATTTACATAGAGGTATCTGAGCTGTGGATGTATCAATGTGTCCCCAGAAATGTTTAGATTAGTTTGCAGTTATGAATATACCACTGTGTTTTTGTAGAGAAATGAACACAGTTAATGCTGTTAAAATGATAAGGCATTATTATCTAGCAAAATTGCTTCCCCCACACAAAAAACAAAAGCCATTTAGGTCTTGCATCTCTGGGGATTTATTTAAACTATCTATATTTTCACAGCTGCAAAATACAGGTGGCATAGGCTGTTGGTGAATAAGTCTGACATGTTTTCCAAAGGCAGAAAAATGAAGTCAACAGTCACACAACTAATTGACAATCATTAGTGGGTTGATCTTTTGCACCAATTGTTAGTTTAAAGCTTGAAAAATCTATCAATATCCCTGACAGCAAAAATTAGTCTGAGATTCCAGCTCTCAGTTGACTAATTAACCTCTCTAATGCTGATAGACTTCTACCAGGTACATCCAGAAAACACTGATCCAGTCTAAGTACCCTGAGATGTTTCATTCATTTGACTGGACATTCCACTGGGAACTACAACTCAGGAGGCATATCAACAGTCCATCAGCAATGAAAACATTTCATAATTGCATTAGAAAAGAAGATGGTCATGCTTAAGCTAAATTATCTTTGTTTTCAGTATTTCCTTATCAGAGTCTTAGAAACTGTCTTCTGGGTTAGGATGCTAGCATACAGCATCTTAAAACTATGTACAGTTCACTAGATGTTTGTGATTTATTTTTCCCCTGTAGGAATTGCCAGCTAGAATAAGAACATGTGATGGTAAAAATTGCTTGAGCAAAATGTAGTGAGTTTGCAGAATTCATGTTCTGGATGTGAATCTGCAATCATCTACCAGGAAAATAGTGTTGAAAAATATCTGTTATGCTATGCTGTACATTGTGAGCTGAATAACAAGATTATTAAAGGAAAATGGCTGTGACTGATCATAAATAAGAGTTGAGGTAAGTATAAGAATATTCACTGATACTGAATGAGTTTTCAAAACTTATGCACACATGTGTAAACATGTACTACTGGTGTATTTAAGTTGTAGCTGCCATTTGACTGGTATTTCCAGGCAAGCATTTCAGTCTAATGATAAAGGTCTTGGGTTAGAGATTCATATTTGTAAACTATATTGTAACATAGTATAAATAAGAATAAAGAATAATAATAAATGAGATAAAAAGAGATGAGACATACCCTTCAACACGCAAAGGCATAAGAAGTTTTCTAGAAACTTGGGAAGTTAGTTATTTCTCAGATTTTCTTTTTGGTTTTGTGTTTTTGATCTTGAAGTTATGATTGACTTTCAAACAAAACCAGGTATGATGATTTACGCTGAACTCCCCGCCAAGCTTTGTCATTTAGACAATAACATAGGGTTTGTGGCTGTTGGAGGGTTGTTTGGTTTTTTAATTTTTGTCTTGCTGGTGAGTGACCTTCATGTGTCTGGTTTTAATTTTACATATTTGATGTAGACTGTACTTGAAAGCATAGACCTTGTAGACCATACCTGATGGCATGCAATATTAATAACGGGTGAGTTCTTGACTCTGCACTTTCACATGACATTCCTGTGCTCTGCTGTATCTTGTTTTGGAAGTGCTCTTAACAAAAGGGGCATGAGCATAAATATCAATTGTTTTGTACCCAAGCATGTTTCTACCCACTCTCAGTGATGATTTAATGAAAATGTTCACCTGACAGATGAGGTTATCAAGTGCCTATTCCAGCCCATGGGTTAAAGGATAAACATCCAAGGCTGAAACACTAAAATCATTGTTTATTCTTGTGACATTTCTATGCAAACTACTTATGTGTAAATGAGCTCAGGCTTTAGCCCTATTTAACTAAATTATACAAACTGGAGACAGGTAAATAATGATGCCTCTCCAGGATCTGTACTGGTATCAGTATTGGTCAGCGTATTCAGGGGTTAAAGTATAATTTGATGGGCCCCAGAACCCTCCTAAATTAGTGGGCCCCACTTGTGCCAATGCAGGCCCTGTCACGCACCGTAGCTCCTGAGCCCCAAACACCTGCTCCCCACCCCAATTCCTGCCCCCCACACACTTACCCCCCTGTTTCCTGGCCACCTTGGGGAGGGACCTCAGCCTGGGCTGAGGCTTTTGGCTTGGGGTTTTTGAAAATGCTCAGTGAGACCAGGCTGGGCGGTGGAGCTTTTAGAACTCCCTGCCCTGCCCAGTGTGGCATAACGCTGTGCTGGAGCCTGCTATTTTTAGGGGCTCAGTGTTCTGGCCACTAGAAGTAGAAAATGGAGCTGGAGCACTGCGTTCTGGGGCCTATTATTTTTACATGGTGGGCCCCAGAATGCAGCATTCCACCTCCATTTTCAATTTTTAGGGGCCCTGGAATGCTGAGCCCCTAAAAATAGTGGGCCTTGGAACGGTGTTCCACCATATTCCAGTTTACTTTAACCTCTAAGCATATTCATAGATGATCTGGAAAAGGGTAAACAGGTGGAAAGTTTGCAGATGATGTAAAATTACTCAAGTTAGTTAAGTGCAAAGTGGATTACAAAGGATTACAAAGAATTACAAAGGAATCTTGCAAAATTTGGTGACTGGGTAACAACATGGCAGATGAAATCCAAAGCTGATAAACGGTAGGAGTGTCGCTGCCCCGCCCATGCCCCTAGCCCCGGGCTCCACCCCCCAGCCCCAGTTATCCACCCAGGCCTGATCTGGGCTCAGGCTTCTGCAGCCACCAGCCTGGCCCCAGATCCTGGGCTGAGGCTGGGGCTGGGAGAGGCGGTTGCCACTGCAGGTGACCCAGCCTGAATTCCCAGCTGGAAACTGGGCTGGGAGTGGGAGGCACTGCTATCGGTGGCCTGGCCTGGGATGAGGCCGGGGAGAGGTAGGGGCTGCCCCGGACGGTCGCAGCACTGGTGCTGGGACTCGGGGCGCATGCCCTGTGTGCCAGGTGCCAGCAATGCTCCTGATAAATGGAAAGTAATGCACACAGGAAAACATAATCCCAAGTATAAACACAAAGTGGTCTTGTCTAAATTTCTAACACTCAAGAAAGAGATCTTGAAGTCATTGTAGATAGTTCTGTGGGAATATTTGCACAGTGTAGAAGGGTAATCAAAAAGGCTAACCCTGAAGAACCACAAGGAAAGAGATAGATAAGACAGAAAATATCACAATGACTTTATATAAATTCACGATATGCCTACAGCTGGAATATTACATGAAGTTCTGGCTTTCCTGTTTCAGAAAGATGTGTCAGAATTGGAAAAAGTAAGCGAGAAGGTCAACAAAAATTATTATGGGTATGGAACAATTTCTGAATGAAGAGAGATTAAAAATACTGGGACTATTTAGCTTGGAAAAGAGATGATTAGTGAGATGGAGTCACGATAAAAGTATATAAAATCAGAGGCATTGCTACCATAGGGCTGTGGGGGCTTCAGCCTCTGCTGAGAATCAACTGGCTCCCTGTAACTGTTTTCCAGCAGCACAGGAGCAGTTAGCTTGCATCTTGAGTCACTAGGCAAAGGGAACTTTAAATCCCTCTGCAGGCGGAGGCTGCCTGTGTGCATGTCTTTTCAATGACTCACTGTCCTCACAGTCCAGGAGGGACAACAGTAGGTAAGGCAGTGTGGTGGGGATGGGTTGTAGGGGCCAGGAAGGATGTCAGCTCCTCTGGCCCAGGGTCAGGCAGCAGGTAGATCAGGCCAGGTGGCGGGACTGGTTGGGGAATCAGCCTCTCTGGGAAGTCAGGCCATGGGGCTGCAGGCAGCTCTCCTCCCCCAGTGCAGGTGATGTGAGCGGGGACTCCCCCCTGCCCTCCAAGCCTAGGTGGCATGGCCAGGGAGTTGCATATAGCTCCCCCCACTCAAGCTCAGACAGCATGGGGCTCTCACCACCCTCCAACCATCCCCTGCACCAAGCCCAAGCAGCTATGTCCCTGCAGGACCGGGAGGAGCCGGGGTCAGAGAAGCATTTCCTGAAGTGGCCCCCATGACAGTGAGTTCAGTGGGGCTCTTGGGATTGTTGTTTTAGGGTCAGGTCAGCGGGGAAACAAGGAGAACAGGCAAGGCAAGGGGCACTGGAGTTTTAGGAGTCAGCACTGCCAGCTGCTGGCAGTCACTTCTATGTAGATACGGTTGGATCTGAGCACAGTTGTCTAGTCAGTGTAATGAAGATGGAGGACACAGAATTTTGGGCTGGTGGCATCAGCTATGTAACAGTCTCTTTTCCCTTCCTGTGTCATCTAATTCCCCTTCGTGGCTGTTGGAATGGGGAGAATACCAGGGCTTGCTTAAGGGTAACATGATCCGGTTTAAAACCAATAGCTATGTTCACACTATAAAAGCTAAGTCAACTTTATTAAGTTGACTTAATAAAGTCTGCTATAAGTCGACTTTAAGTAGGCCTTATTAATTCGACTTAGTGAGTCCACACTGCATTACGTCAACTTCATAAAGTCAACTTACATGGCCACACTGCACTAAATTGACTATTAAGTCAACTTTAAGGGCAGGAGTTATTAAGTTGACTTAAGGAAGCCCTTAAGATGCCATAAATTAACTCCAGATGTGGACAGGGGTTTGCTTAAGTCCATAATGTAGACATAGCCAATGGTATTGTCTCTAGATTTAATAAATAGATAAATAAATAAATAAACTATACATAGAGGGACAGCATTTCCTAGAGCAATGGGCTTGCACTTGGGAGATGAAAGTTCTCTTTATGTCTCTTCCCTGATCTGCATGGGAAAGTCACTTTTCCTTCCTGGGGCTCAGTTTCCTTACCTGCAGAATAAAAATGGTGATGCTTACCTCCCTTTGTAGATCTACAGCTGAAAACTGCTAAATAGATACAGAAATAATGCCAATAATGCCTTGTTCCTGTTAGATATAGCCCTTTTGCATTCTTCATCTCAAAGCACTTTGCAAAGGGGGGCTGCGGGAGGCTCCCCTAACACAGCCCAGACAGTGTGCCTGGGGCTCTCCCTTCTTCTCCCCTCCGCCCCTGAGCCCAGGTGGCATTACTAGTGGGGGGGGGGGCTGTGGGTGGCTCAACCCTTCTCCAACAATACTAGCAGCAGGATCTCTTCAGGAGACAAAACAATATGCCACATTTATTTGTAAATGTAAAAATAGCAAAAACGAACAAACAACCCCACATCACCAGACGCACACATCTGCATAATAGTCAGGTTACTCTAGTTCAATAAAACAAACAGGCAGTCTTGTGGCATTTTTAAAGACTAACAAATTTATTTGTCACATGAACTTTTGTGGGAGAGAATCCTACTTCATAAGATGCTTGAAGATGGGATTTTCTCTCACGGAAGTTCATGCGATAAATAAAGTTGTTAGTCTTTAAAAGTGCGAAGGACTCCTTCTTTCTTTTGTTCATAACCACAATATTCTGGAAGTTGGTGTGATATTATTTCTAGCTCTTATGTTTCAGTTGAGCCAGTCTAGTGAAAAGGGCCAGGCCTCTGTCATTCATGTATCTGATGCTTCAAAATAACAGTTGCAGAACAACACCCAAGGTTTTCATCATCTTTTTACCCATTGTTTTTTAATACTTGCTTTCTTTCATGTAAGTATATGAGACCTGCTGTGTCTTGCTGCCTTACTGCTCCTGTGATCATTGATCACCAGCCATTTGCAGACATGACTTTCATCTTGTATTTTGTTCTTGTCTTTCTGGGGTGAATCCTTCTTGCTTTTCAGGGATTTGTTTAGCCATTAAGGTGGTACTTGCACTTCATTAGGAAAGGCTTCTGCTGACTGATCCCATCACACATACCCTTCATTCACACACCCTGTTCACACATTTAAATGAAATTGCACAGCTTACACCTAAAACAAGTTTCAAGAATACAAAATGGAGCTCCATATTCACAGTATAGATCTTTGTTGGGCATTGCTCATAATGTTTATTAAACTGAGTTAGTTATGATATTAAAGAACAGATACAGTGCTTCCTAACAGGTGCTTTAAAGGTAGAATCTATTAATTTTGTCCATCTGTGTCCCTACATTGTTGCTACAGAAATCTTCAGCCAACACTAGCAGGATGAATAGAGTTAAGGAAAGGAATTCCTTGAATGAAGTACAATGGTATTAACTTGTGTAGTATGGCTAATGATGATATGTTTCCTGCAGCCACATGCATGTGTGCAGATACGTAGCATGGCTCAGGGAGTTAGTCTGGTTCAGTAAAACAAACAAGGAGTTTTGTGGCACTTAAAGACTAACAAATTTATTTATGGCATGAGCAAAAGCTCATGGGAGAAAATCCCACTTGGTCAGATGCTTTGAAGATGAGGGAAATTACAGAATTCTGTAATTTCCCTCATCTTCAAAGCATCTGAAGAAGTGGGCGAAGCTCATGCAATAAATAAATTTGTTAGTCTTTAAGTGCCATAGAACTCCTTGTTTGTTTTTACAAAGATATTCTGATTGAGGTGGCTCACAGGAGACAAAGAAATCACCTCTGCCAGAAGGAGAGGTGTAAGGAGTGGAAACAAAGAAACTCTTCCAAGTGTGTCTCTTGGTTTTCACATGTGGCTGCAGGAAACATACCATCATAGTATCATGTAGAACAGGTTACGAGAATCTACAAAGAAACTCTGTATGGCATAATTGGCATAAAAACATACAATCCCTGTGTATAAGTGAACAGAAAAATGATATAAATCATAACCCTGGGTGCACAGATGTGCACCCCATGACGCTAAACCAGGCCAAGTGGGTGTGGCTAGGGATGAGGGGCGTGGTTGAGGCCAGGAGGTGGAGCTCGGACCTGGTGGGGGCCTGGGCCCTAGCTAATCTTCATGTGTAGCAATACCCTTGTATAAAATCATGAATGGTGTGGAGAAAGTGAATAAAGAAGTGTTATTTACCCCTTTATGTAACACAAGAATCAACAGTCACACAATAAAACAAAAAGGGTCTGGATAAAGAAGAATCTTCTGTCTAATCCTGCTTTCATGACCTCAAGATGAGGGCCTCAGTGCTACGGGTTCCTTTAATTTGGCTACATGATCAGTGTGTTACAGACTCATTTACCCTGAATTGGTTATCTTTAAAGATACTCATATTGTTCTTTGGAGCAAGAAAAATCATGACTGAGTACCAGTAACTTCTCTTAACTTATTGTAAGCATTACACCAGATCTTGCTCCAGAGCCAGGAGGTTCTGAATTCTAAACCTGGCTCTACCACTTTGGGTCTGTGAGAAAGTCACATCTGCTTTTATTGTCTCCATCTGTGACATAAGGATGATAATACTGACCCACCTATCTCACAGGAGTCCTGTGACATTCATTAGAAAATGTCTTAGTGATTTAAATTTCTAAAGCATTCAATTTTTTAGGTGTTATTATTTTATTTTAAATTGGAGTCAAGTGTATGCACCCTGAAGAGAGTTCTTCTTACTACCCATTCATGCAACATGGGCCAATCTCACCCTGGTCTTTTTTTCTTCCTTCAGATTAGTTAATTTCTTTCTCCAAGTCTGATGTTTTAAAATTACCTAATTACTTGTAAACAAAGGGGAACATGGTTCTGTTTTTTAACAGTAGAATTTATTTTTTTACTAATTTTATTTAACAGTCATAAATATGAGGCTTAGCAACTGACATACAATGAGAATGTTGTAGAAAACATGAATACATTTAGTCAATGTAAAACAGCTTGAATTGTTTTCACTTTCGCCATTTATTATACTTTTTTTTTTAAATAAAAAATGAAGAAAATCAGACATGGGAGAACTAATTTTAACTTCGTTGTTTATTTATTAATTCTGTCTAGCTTTGGAATTATTTAATAGTAAATTAGTTAGGCAAAGAACAATTAGAATGGAGTAGCTGTCTCTCAAACTTGAAAATAAAGATGCCAAGATACTGGGATATTGCCAAAAGAAAGAATAGCTGATTTGGTTTGATGGCCATAGTACATCACCATCAGGTTTTCTACATGGATATGTATGTACTGTTTAATGTATTTCTTTAAAGCCAGTACTGTGATTTGTGCATGTTCTGCTTTTAAAGCTGTCTCTCTACCACCCTTCCTTGTTCCCTTAGTGGTTTCTGTAATTTTAGCTTTACCTTGTTAATCTCTTCTAGAATGTTCTATCACTTCAAACTCAACCTGATTCAAACATTGAACTTTGATTTGCCATCCAGATGCTATTATCCTTCCTGTCATCAATTCTGGGAAACTTCTGCTGATCAGACCATATCATACAATTCTTGAATACCTCTGTCAATTTCCTCTCTCTTACTTTATAAGAATCAAACTACTTGTCATCTCCAAGATCTATGGTAATCTTACACCAACTTACTCCTTTGCTCTAATTTTCTACTTCTCATTACAAAATTTGTCTCATTTGCCTGCGCTGATTGTGTCTTCTAGCACCTTTTACCACTCTTGGTCCTTGGCCATTGCCAGCAGTGCCTGAAGAGCAGGCTAGGTTACCATCTGGGAATGGTGAGCCTTTGGGTAACCTAGAAATGCATGTAAACTGTGTGATTTTAAAATCCTTCTTCTCTACATGCTCTGTTCCTTCTGTTAAAATAAATAATACTTTTTGTTAAGAAGGTTGCCTAGTCACTAAATGCCTGTGGTCACAGACTCCCAAAAGGAAGAACTGCAGGTTTTGGAATATATCCGAATGATATACAGCTCTAAGCCTGGTCTGGGAGTGGGAAAATTGTGGAATTCTACCCTATGATAGGAAAAGTCATGAGAACGAACACTTGAAGATATTGTGTACAACACAGTGAAACCAAGTCTGGGCGATGTAGGCCGCAGAAGCCTGGGTGGCAACCAGTGCGAAAAGCCCCTATGTTCAAGGGATTTTTCAAGAAGCCAGAGGTCAGCAAATTTACTATTCAACATTTCGAGTAGCTGGCAGTTTTGCAGTTAACTGCTTGTGCAAGATGTACCCATGAGAGAGTGGAGGATGAGCCTCTCAGAAGTCAAGTGATCACCCTCAATATAGAACTGCTCAGAGCAGCCCCTTTTATTGTAACCGTTGGCAGTTTTTAGGCCTACACAGCAGCTCTCATGGCCTGGTCAGCACAAGTAAGTGAAAAAGTGGGGTGTGGGTACATGTGTGGCAAGAATGGAAAGTCCCTAGCTAAGGGCAAATGTAATGGCCAATCAAGATCCAAGAGGTGCCAGTTGAGCAAGAGGAAGAAGCCATCTCCAAATGTGGATGAAGATGGTTGCCCCTCCTTCGGGATGTCCCCTTGATCGATTCATCCATAAAACTGCCCAGCTTGAGATCCCGAGGTAGGAAGACTACCATCAATGCAACTGGGGGTCAGTGCACCAGAGCTTGCTCACCCCAACAAAGTCAGGACCTGGGCAAGCCCGGATATGGCTAGTCTCAGGTAAGCCCTGTGTCTGCTAGGTATGAGTGATTTTTATGCTTGGTGGTGTGAATGTAAGTGTGTGATAGTTTGTGTCTTGTGTTGCCTATTATGCTGCTTTCCTTAAAATACTGCTGTATTGGGCCTTGTGCGCTGTAACAGCGGTATTGGTAAGCATCGGCTGGGCTATTACCTAGTTTGGATAGCCTTGGCAAATAATGGCATACTAACCTTCTGAATGTGACCTTGCTGTGTCCCCCTTAACAGGTCAATCCATACTAAATTGCTCAGGTGTTCGTAGAGAGTTTATCCATGTCCTTGTCAATTATCTATGTTTTGTCCTTCTTTCAACTGCATATCACTGCCATTCCATTCTGTTTAACACCATTATTTCAATAAAAGTCACATAAATGGTGATTAACTCTAAAAGCATGTCCAGTGTCTTTCTCTCCCTTTTCAACTCCACTTAACAAAGGGGTGCACTCTCCAAGGGTACATCTACACTCGAGGCTTAGGTTGACTTAAGGAAGGTTAAGTCAATCTACAGACCTTCATGGACACACTGGGCTTTTCTTAAGTCCACTAAAGCGCTTCCTTAAGTCGACTTAATAACACCACCTCTTAATGCTTAAGTCAAATTTATTAAGCCGTCTTAAGCCAATGTAGATGGGGAAAACCCTTAAGTTGACCTAATTGGCCTCTAGGCCCCTCCCAGAGTTCCCTGCCACCAGGAAAGTTTGACCTAGCACCTGCCAGTGTGGATGCAGGCAGTTGACAGGAGTTTTCAATGTGGACTCTCCAAGTCAAATTAAAGTCAACCTTGTTAAGTCAACTTAACAGAGCCTCCAGTGTGGACATACCTCAAGAGACCAGGATGGGGACAAAGGGGCAGCTAGCTCAGTAGCTGTAAATCCTTCCTATATTGTTCTCTTCTCCTTTCTGGGAACTGTTTATGACTTAGTGGGTTTTTTTACTTTTTTTGTTTAGTCTCTCAGCCCTCAGTCTTGCAAATACTTATGCACATATTAAAATCCCACACATGCATAGGTCTTTGCAGAAGGTGAACTTATGTTAGTGTTTTCATATTTTGTCTTTCTATCTCCAAGTTTTAAATGAGTTAGTTGGGGTAATTCAGCAACCATGTACGCCAACACAGTACCATTATGGACAAATAGCCAGCATAAGCTCTGTATTTTGTTCCCCAGCCACCGTTGCAAATGCCTGTCTATAAATGACCACTAGGCCCTCCCTCTGGAAAGCTTACTTGTGCTCCTCAGCAGTAGCTCATGCAAAGCCTAGGACAGTGGCATGTATTTTTATTAAGAAGGAAAGTTGACCAGAAGACGGCAGTTAGACTAAATCCATGGGGCCTTTGATTTTGCATGTGGACATCTTCAGGGTGGGCAGAGGGGACTTTAGCTTATCGTATCCAAAGGATACCGTTACAACACAGCAGGACCGTATGTAAAAACACATGTCCAGTTTGTGAGATGTTAGCTCACAGTCTTTAGTCTTCTGGTCCAGAAACAAGTCTGCTTATCATGTTAGACTCTTGTGACAGCTTTAATAGTGTACTGTTTTACATGCTATGAAAGTTTATACTTGTAGATCTCTGTTTAAAAAGTTTGAAATACTATTCCAGAATTATACTAAATTACAGGAGAACTACAATAGATTTGCATATTAATACTTCCTTAATGCCAGATAGATTAATGTTACTATAATGTATACCCAAGAAGTTAAAGGTGATTTGTTGCTTATTGCAAAGTGCTGTCCAGAATTGTAATCCATTGTCATTTTTCATGAAAGATACTTGCTCTGTCAGTAAGGTCTTACACAGAGATTGTAGAATCTTCATAAACATGCCTCTTGCTACTAAACATAAATGTTCTAATAATATCAAAATCAGGTAACTCCCAGCTATTCAGTCTCCAGTCTGCAGTTTAGCAGAAGACAGAGGACAGTTGGATTTTTAATAAAGTGTTCTGAGGATCACATAGGCTTAAAATCTCTCAACTGTGAGTTAAGTTTGTGCTGCCTTGCATCCTAGTTACAGTCATGCATGGCTATTCTATTCTTCCCTGCAGTGTCCAATGAGCAGATGGAATGGTCAGGAGGTCACAATATGACATGCTGAAAAGGTCAAATTACTACAGGATGCCACTGTCGCTCACCTGTCTTACAATTACACTATCTTGTTCTGCTAGCAAAAGTCATAATGAGGACAGTAATGAACACAATTTAAATTTATTCTTACCTAGAACCTGAAAAAAAGGGGGGCGCGTGTGAATTCATATTAATAAAGGACCAGATCCTGCAACCCTTTAGTCACATGAGAAACCCTCTCGCAAAGGATTCCTCAGATGAGCAAGGGTTGCAGGACTGAGCCCCAGATAATAACTAACTTGAACTTTCATCCAGAATTTGATCTAACTCTTCACTTGGAATAATTTTTATTGTTTAAGTGTAATCTTTTGTTTTGGGTGTTGAATTGCAACTCCAGAGAACCAGGTTTAAATTCCTACCTCTTTCACAGACTTTGTGTCTCTTTGGGTAAGTGCAATTCGAAGTCCACTGTGACAGTGGAAAGTCTTTTGATTCATTTCAGTGGACAGTAGATCAGGCTTTCTACACATCATTTCCTGCTCTATAAAATTGGATAACACTTCCCTGCCTCACAAGTGTGTTATCTTTAATGGATGAGTTGCTGAGGTACTAAATAAGTACCCAGGAGTATAGCACCAGATGGCAAACCCAGTAATTGCCTTAATGGCTTTCCATGATGTTTTCTGGAGAATCTTGTATGCAGTCTCAACAGGGGCACTTGAAACAGGCAAAGCAGAGAACAACTTGGTGACAATGTCTTTATAGTCTGAAATTTCCTGATGTTTGTATGCTATCATCTATATTTTCACTTGAATTATGCTAACACCTAGAGATCCCAACTAGGATTCACACTGACTGTGGTATGTAACATACAAACAATACTCTGGTCCAGAAGAACATATGAGTCAAAGGATAAGAGGGGCAACAGACTTAGAAAGGTGAAGAGAATTGGCCAAGGGTCCAAAACTACTGATAGGCAAAAGCAGGGCTAAAATCTAGGTCACCTGATTCTCAGTCCGGTGCCGTCTTCACTAGACCACTGAGCTTCCATGGAAGGCCATGGAGCTCTGCTGAGTTACTCCAGATAAGGATGTTGCTTACTGGTACTTGGTCTTCCCTACTTACTCCTAGTGACACTGTATTCTCTTCACTGGTGGTCTTGTCATATATGGCAAAGCAGCATTGAAAGGCTGAGAAGTTTATGTATTTAAGTGTAACATGAATCACAAGATTCACAACACGCTGAGCATTTTATTTAGAAAATAGGGAAATCAAATAATTTTAGTGGGGAAAATGCTCATGTTTATGTACAAAGAGTATAGTTTGCACAACATTTTATATTGGCTGCTTTCTTTACAGATCACCACAGCAGTTATCTCATGCCTCAGGACTAGTATAGATATATAATGGGCTAATCTTCCCTCTATTGACTTCTGCGGTGCAGGATCAGACCTCACTAATGTTAATTGGTTGAGTGTGGCTGGGGGAGGAAAACAATATTGGTTTTAATTTGATTCATGGTTTGGGTGATTAAAAATTTAATTTTGATAAAATATCATAGAAAATGAAACATTAGATAATCCAACTCACTGTCCTGCCAATGCATGATTGTTACTGTCCATATATCATCTAGTGCTTTGTCCACCCTACTAGTAGCTTTAAATTATCCAAATGGTGGGGCTTTCACCTCTTCTGCATATACAGTGGTTCTCAGACTTTAGACTACAGAGCCCTTATTTGTGGCTTGCAAGACAGCACCCGTTTGAGACCCAATTAGAGTGTGGACTGGGGTGTGGGGAGGAGATCTATGAGGGTCATTCAGGATGGTCTGTAGAAATAAACTGCTGTAGAATCCTCAGCTTCATATAATCTTAATCATGAGGAATTTCTTCTGATATAACATTGGGTGATGGATAAAATGTTTGCTTTTTTAAATGCTTCCAAAATGTTCATAGCTTAAGTGATTATCTTTCTTTACCTATTTTGTTAAGGGCCAGATTCTGAAAACTGCTCTTCCTAGATGGTACTTCCTGAATAGTTCCCATTGATTCCCTTTTAGTCTACTGACTTGAATTATTATGGAATTAGATTTGCCCTATTTGTTTTGCTGTTTAGAACATCACCAATTTAGAGGCTGGTGTACATTCAGTATTACTCTCTGAAGTTAGCTGATATTTCAGTAACAATGTATAGTATTTTTTGGAGATATTTTTGGTAACAATTTCAATGTTTGCCAGGAGCAAAAACCTCAAGAAATTGCAAAGGTAAAATTGATGGTTTTTTTTGTTGTTAGACTATACAATGTATATATCTGACTCTGCAACTCATTGGAGGGAAAATGATGGACAGGATCTCTGTTGCTGGTGTATTTCTCCTTCTTTTAGGAAATGTCCATTGGACTGGAATTCATGTTCTTGCTTTATTATCTGCCAGCTGAATCTCCATTACTATATATTAAATTCCTCAGTCTTTTACTCATCTGTCAAAACCTTGTTTCTGAATTAGGATGTGCTTTCCATATTTCCTACAGATCATCTATAGGGCGGTAGAGGGTCTTTTTCCATTGAGTTCAGTGGGCTTTGGATCAAACATAGAATCGCCTTTTAAGCTGTACATACCGAAGATCTGAAGGAATGGAAGAACTTGAACATATAAGGCAGAAAAATCCCAAATACTAGTTAGCTGAAATTTTCTGAATTTTTAATTAAACTTTTGTCCGTTAATCTTTTATTTAAACATATCAGTTACTTACCTCATCATCTAACTGTTCACTAGTTTGGCCAGATTAACGATAGGCAAATAAAGTTATAGCCTTAAACCCTCCTATTTTTAGGCTTTAATTTAGGCTTTCTATTCCATTTTGAAGTAACATTTGACCATCAGTAGTGGAGTCATTGGAAATCCTTTGTTACACTAGATATTACTTCATACAAATTAATCCATCAAGATTGTGAATTCAATTTATGGTGGTTGTGATTTTGTCCTTGCGGGCTAAGTAAGTGTCTGTGAGTCCAAAAAATATTGAACTTAGTACAGAGTAGGCCTGCATTGGACAGAAACCACGTTGAAGAAAGGACGATGGCAGAAATTGAAGGAGACCAAAAGAAGGCGGCATAGACAAGATGTAGTGATGAAAGATACTCCTTCTCTCCTAATATTTTTCTTCCTACTTAAGTCTGGTGTTGAAGTCTAGGAGGATGCCAGCTCAAGTGAACCTGCTGTACCTGAAAAAAAAGAGCAGCCTCCTGTGACTTCTCTAGCTGCTGCCTCATTGCACTCCTCTGAAGATGTTCCCCGTGATAGTCATAACAAATATCTTTCTCCAGTGATCTAGTTGAGTGGAACATGATTTTTTAAGCTCTCGTTGCATAAAGGACTGAGAAGGGCCCAAAGAAAAGTTAGAATCTGCATGCTGGCTTTTCATTGACAAAGCAAGAGTATGCCAATCACAATTGTTAACTAATCAAAACAAGGTTTGAATCTGTGAAGCCTAACAACAGACTGGCAAACAAGAACAGCTCACCTATTTGCCTTCTAAGAAAGTTTAGTGTTTTTATTGCCACCTGTTTTGTGGAAAAACAGGAAAATGTTCTGTGAATGCTTCTGTGGTTGAAAGAATACTGCGTACATTACCAGTCATGCTGTAAGTGAGCTGCATACATTGTCTATTAGCAGCTACCATGCCTGAAAGAGTTAAGGGGAGAAATAATACCTAAATGGAAAACCAATTTTTGGAAGCTTATGCCTGTTAGAAGAATGTTCTCAGATATGTAGTGTATCAGCCAGTTACTGGATGATTCTTAGAGATTCACTTTCCTAGGGGGATGCCCAATACCCAGATCACTCTCAGGAACATGGCAGAGGGCCAATGCCAAAGCTGTGAATGCAGTTGTTCTGGGATCCCCAAATGTCCTGAACGTGCTAGAAAGCATGAAGGATGATGGATCTCAAAAATCAGCAACAATAAAAGATGTGAAGATCCTGAGTGACGCAGCGTGCACTTTGGAAACTGGTGTTTTGTGTGAGGTCTGGAATGATATACAGTACTCCTGCCATTCAGTATGTGCAGGTGAAGTTCCAAAATTGACCTTTCTACCACTGTAAATCTAATGACAATTCTTGAAACTATCCTTAAAATGTGGGATAATTTTGATGAGTATGAAATTCAGGGGGGTTCAAGGATAGCTAACCATGAATATAAGTCAGCAAAACACTACAAAAGACAGAAGATATGCAACACTGCAACTGCCCAGTCATTCAGTGACAATGAGGCCTTCAGAGATAAAAGCTTCATTACAATCAACAGCTGAAGACTTCATTAGAACATCATATCCAGGCTTACAAAAATATTGACAAATTTAATCTATTGACAAATTTTCCGCCTAACATTTCAAGTACTGAATTCAGTGAAGGTATCAGACATCTGTGTCAGAAATACCCAGATGATCTCCCAGTAGATTTTAGTAAAGATGTCTCCAATTTGTTGAATTCTTATCACTCTGATATTGGAGGAAAAGATGATGATGTACTGAATTATCACTGAATCCAATGTGATAGAATGTTTCCCAAATGTTGAAACTGCCTTGCAGCTGTATTTGTCAGTAGTGGTCACTAACTTTAGCAGAGAACATTGCTTCTCTCTTTTAACAAAGGTCAAAAATCTCTTATGATCCACCATGACTCAAAAGCATCTCAGTGCTTTGCCCCTTTTGAGCACCAAGGATGAAATCGTCAGGTCTTGAATTATGATGACATCATTATAAATTTGCCACAGCTAAAGCGGAGGGGGGGGGGAATTTTTGTTTGAAGAACTGAATGTAGTGTGAGTAGAATAAACTTATTTTTTGCATAAATAAATCATATGTAAATATGTCTTTAAAAAGGTGTTTAATGGCTTCAGAATTTTCCCCCAAATTAGCATTAAGCCCCTCATAACCTTAGTCCAGCCTTATTTGCTGATACATTAAATGTGGGAAATAGCAGCATGATCCTGCTGAAAGATGCATGAATTTCCATATAGATTTCCAAGGCTATGATAATTCTGTTTGCTCTCTAACAGATATGGGAATATGAGAAGGAAGGTTTCATGCTAACATAAAAGTTGTTTTATTAGGTTAGAGAGTGCTTGTAAATGTTCCCTAATTACCTATGTTATGGTAGGAATCTGAAAAAAAATATAAATTGAGTGTCTTGCATAATTTATAAAAGCTGAATGTTTCCTAATTAGTTTGGTTGGGTTAATGATAGTGTAGCCTCATTTTTCCATGGCCCTAGGCAGTGACCTTTACCCTCACCAATTTTAACACTTGCTTTTAGTTCAAAACCATGTGGTGACCTTCTCCATCTTGAGCTGTATTTGGGAGACATAATGCCTTGAAAAATGTTACAGATCCCTTTCTCCCCCCTCACCATCAAAAGTAAAGAAATGGCCTGCTTTATACAGCCGGAGTAAAAGCCCAATTTATACAGATCCTCTGAAGAATGTTGGTGAAGTGCATTCCTCCAGTGTTTTCATAGAAACTGATGTGAGCTGCATTAGAGGAAGACGTGAAAATGGTGTGGTAGGGGGAGAGAAAAGCCTCTCTCAAAAGAATTCTAAAATAACATTTTGCATCCTCAAGTAATTCCCAGCTCTCCCTGGCAACCATTCATTTCTTCCGAACAGCAGAAATTTGCAATATGAAAGTGGATTGGCTTGCTTTTCCCATGGGGTCCTGTATCTCTTCATCCACCGCCTAGGGTAAAAAGCAATGCATACGTTTACAATATAAATGTGATTTAATCGACCTCCCTGTCAGCGAGAAATGGCAAGCATATCAAACAAGCCCAAGATGCTAGGAAGGAAAAATCATAAATTATTCCAGTGATGAGTTTCTGAGCTGCATTTTGGACTCCTAGATGATTCTGTGTGAGGCTGTTCCTTGAAACAATAATTAAGATAATTCTGTCTGACAAGGAGAAAAATGTTCGGCTTTGTATAAGATGTGCTTTCTGTTTAGCAAGCTGAATGCTCTCTATATTGATTAGAATTTCCCTTAGCCGTTGCAATGCAAAACTGAAATTAATTCAACAATGCACCATCTTTGCTTGCTTACTATATCCTGTGCAAAGAGGGTTGGCTTCTAAGCCATGAAATTGAGAAAGAGGTACATGTGCGTGTGTAAATAACTCCAGTGACAGCTTTTTCACGAACACTGAATGTGCTTCTGCCTGGATATTGAAAAGTTCTATTGGTTCTGAATGCTTTTGTTGGAAGTAGAAGCTGACCATTATGTGTGTGGTAGGGGTGGGGGGAGGGGAAGGCAATGGGTTTCCTCAATGGATAAATGCTCCGATTTGTTCCTTACTGATTAGTTTGTGAGTGAGAGTTGTTGCTAGAGTCCCTTTCTAATTTTAAGCAGAAGTGGGAAATTCCTAATTTTCTTCTGAATATTTGATGATCATAAAAAATGAAATGGGCAGAAAGAAATCTTTAAACATGGGTTTGTTCCTTTATCTCAGCACCAGTTTTTAGACAGAGTCTGATTCAAAACCCACTGAAGTTAGTGAGAGGCTTGGTAGTGATGGGCTGTGGATCACCCCCCAAGGGTCTTAGTACAGTAATCCTCTTGGCTCATTCGGATCCACCCAATATCTATTATTGTTTCTGTAGAATGAAAATAGAGGCCATGTTTTATTAAGCCTACACCTCCTATCGATTGTATTCATACTAATGTGCCAGTCCTGAAGACACTTCAGCAGAAGAGTGACTTTACTTGTGCAAGTAATGTAGTTGATTGCTTTGGGACACTTGCGTGCTTAAGCAGGGGTGTCAACCTCATTTGCTATGGCAGGCCAGATTTGACTTAAATGTACTTCAAGTGGGCCACATGTACCAGAAATACTATGGCTGTGTATGCAAAACTGCGCTTTGTGATAGCTCTCTTTCTGTGTTAGGGAGAGAGTGTGGTCCTGCTGAGTGCAGTCATGGGTCAAATGGAAGAAGTTTTTGGGCTGCGTTCATCTTGCAGCCTGCATGTTTGACACTCCTGTTTAAGTGTTTGCAGAACTAGGGCCCAAGTTTGTATGTTTGACAGATACCATCACTGCGCTAAGTCATTCTGGTGAAGGCAGATTCCTCAGGTCAGCATCCATTGGTTACTATCTTTTTATGTATTATGTTTTTATTTCTCCAATACCAACATAACCAGCACCAGGGTTTATCAGGAAGAAGCTTAAGTGGAGACAGGATATCCGCCAGATACCTTGTGGATAGAATACTGGAGTGGAATTTAGGAGATCTGGGTGCTATTTGTGGTTTTACTACTGGCTTGCTGCATGATCAGCTCACTGCCTTCTGCCTCACTTTGCCCATCTGCAATACGGGGATCTTGATTCTACCCTCTCTTGTGATGTGCTTTGTGAGCTGTGACTGACAGACCTTGCATAAGAACTAGACAGTCTCACCAATCTGCGTAAACATTAGCTTTCCCCTGCAGCAAAGAGCTGCCTATTGTTTTTCTGCGCTGTTTGGTTATATTCTCTCATGCTAGAGAGAGTTGCCATTGTGCACTGCCTTTTTTCAGGCCCCTTTTCCTGTGGTGTTTGTGCTGCTATTGCTTTTCACGGTCGTGAGAGAAGAGAGGTTTTTCTTCTTTTCTTTTGTTGCATTTTATCCTACAGCTAGGCCTAAACCTTTCAGTGTTTAATTTGTACATCACACATTTGGCTATTTATCTTGCTCTACATCAAGGGCTTGAGACTTTATTTACTACCTCGTTCCAGCCTGGCCAGCTCCACCTTCCCTTGCCACAGACTAAGGTTTCACTTGCAAACAGTTACAATCTTATGGCTTTTTATGTCAGCTCTACATTTTTATGTTTTGACCTGGTGAAATGTATTTCTTTCAAACTCCTTTGACAGAATGTGTCATTGGTGAACTTTACACTTGGCTTCTTGTCTCTGACACACTTTGAGTTACAGCATTCTTCCCCTCTCTTGAATAAATTATTGTTCTCACCTCTTAGAAGACTGCTATATGTCTCCTTCCCTGACCTCTTCTTTTTAATTCTCTTGAAATTTCGTATTTAGCTTAAACTCCTATGCAACTTTTCTTTTTGGCTGTGCCATGATTTTTCTTTCTACTATCTACAATGTAATAATCTTTCTCATCCTTTTCTGTACCCAGTGTTTTGCTTGGTACCACGCCTTTGCAGCTGAGCATATATCTCAAGCATCCCAATCATATTCCATTTTGACTTATTACATTGTCTCCCTAAATTCTCCTTGCCCATTCACGGGAACATGGTTCTCCTTCGAGCGCTGCTCACATCAGTCAGGGGGTGTTGACCGAGACTTTAGGCTCGGCACCAGAGATCAGTCCTGGGGTTTCGGTGCCCGGGCCATTGGGTGAGCCGGTGAAGCACTCAGGGCTCAGGCGGCATCAGAGCCTTGCGCGCTGCCCCCAGCAAGGGATTGGAGGTGCAGCTCTCTGTCCTTGCGAGTCCTCCTTTTGAAGGACTGGCAGAGGGAGCAGCTCTTGGCGAGATGGGACTCACAGAGGCATGTGAGACATTTATCGTGTAGATCATCGAGCGGGAAAGCTTTGCAGCATCCTAGGCATGGCTTGAAACCAGGCATCTTGAATTTCAGAATAGAAGACAGGCACTTGCTTATGCAAGTTTCTTGGCTGATTCGAAATCGCTGCTGACGGCGGAAAAAGGAACTGGGAGTGTCAGGGTCATGGTCACCTACATAGCCGTGGTTGCGGTGTGGAGGGGGCGTTGGCTGCGTGCACTAACCTGATAGGCAAAGGCTGAAGACTTTCCGAGCTATTGTGCACTGCGGCACGTAGACACCTATTACTGAATGTATGTGAGCAGCCCATCTCGAAGAAGGATGGTAAGTAACGGTGGGTTACTCACCAGTAACCGTCATCCTTTGAGATGGGCTGCTCAGATCCATTCAGTAATAGGTGTCTCCATGCTGGAGCGCCGGATAGGTCGGAAAACTTTTGTCCCAGCCTGTCAGGAGAGGGCAGGCGGCCACTGCCCCCCATGCCACCCTGTGGCTGTATATATGGCCACCTCCTGACCCCTCCTCAGTTCCTCAGAGTTGCAAACTCCAGGTGCAGGGATGGAGGGGAGGGACCTGAATGGATCTGAGCAGCCCATCTTGAAGAAGGACGGTTACTGGTGAGTAACCCGCTGTTCTTCTTTGAGCGCTTCTTGGATGGATTCAGTAATAGGTGACTACTAGCCATGCTGATGGATGGCAGGTGGAGTTGTCTCTTCCGCCTTCACCACAACAAACACCCCAGATGGGAAGAGGCCCAGTGCACAAGATTCTAACAGGAACCAAGAGACCAGCTAGGCTCTTGGCCTGGCAAAGGAGAACCGATGCTGTGGGCTAACCCAAGTAAGGGGTAGGTCCAAACCCACCAAGGCAAATGTGCGTGGGCAGGAAGGACAAAGGTCACTTTAACGAAGTTGGGTTAATGCAATATGATAACAAGGAAGGATGTGTTTGGTTGTTCTACCTAAGTGGTATAGCTCAAGGTATGAAGACCAGAGGATAAGTGTCTGGCCATAGGACATTCTAGCGTGAGCTTACAAAGGAAAACGCTGGGGGCCAAGGGGGTATAGGGCATGGTAACTGCAGCCCGCTCAGATAACAATAGAAGGGATGGATATTATCCCTTGAATTGATTGCATCAAGGCCCGAGCCGGAAGCCAAGGGATCACGGTCTAGCCCTGATGGCTGCGGTCTACACAGATAGCCATAGGAGGGAAGAACCTTATCCCTTGAACTGGCAACAACCAGCCCTAAAGGTGCCTAGTCAGAGGAAATAGGAGTTAAGTAATGTAGTAGCAACGGGGAGTATGGATTATTGAGTTCGACCGAGAAGGGTATGGCAGAAGACACAATGAAGGCCAAAGGCTGAAAGTGGTGCGAAGGGTGGCACACAGCATGCCGGCCAAGGGTACTCAGGTTAAGTACGTAAGCGCACACTTCCAGCCATGTAAGTACAGGAATCCAGGGTTTTCACTGGAAGGGTACTTCAGAACCCTAGCGCCTACCAGGCGACATGATGGCCTGAGGCGGCGCTGTTGGCTTGGTACTTATAAGTAGCTCGGTAGCGGGAGGACTCACGGAAGCAGCCTGCCTATTGGGCCTTGTAATCCCTTAGGATTCCAGCATCGAGAAGATTGCCTGGAGAACAGGGGATGTATGAAGAAGGGGAAAAGGGAAGGCGGGGAACAAATGCAAGGCCACTGCTTGGTCATTCAATCGAGATGGCCATAGGGCTCGTGGAGATCCAGTGCCAGGAAGGATCTTGTGTGCCTAGGGACCAACAAGGAAGGATATTGTTGCAACTGCATTGCACCTACATGTGCACTAGGGATAAGGACACGTTGAGGCAGGACTACCCTTAAAGATATTTGTTACCGGGGGAAGGAGAGGTCTCCTCCCGACTGCCTAGGAGGTGAAGCTACTCTCAGAGCGTCAACCATGGTACTACAGAGGTACCCTTGGTTTAGAGAAACCAAACGAGGTGGATTCCTCCAGCCGGGGAAATATCCAGGTGGCATTCCTCATGGGGGATACAAGCCTCTGAATTTCCGAGCACTTTGGAAAACAGGGAACTCTAACGTGTCTTTTTCTCTGTTATGTGTGTGTATATATACATACACACACACACACATATATTTGATTCCTCCAGAAGATGGAGGGGGGCAACAGTCCTGGTAAATCCCTTACCAGCATCGCATGGAGATGACCCCATGGTTTTGAACCTCAGGTCCCCAACAGGTGTAACGAGTTGCCGTACAGCCAAGGATCAGTGCCCTGGCTGAGATACGTACAATTGAAAGGCAAGGTGGGCTAGGGTGGACAAGTGTGAGCATCCCGGAAGGGGAGCCTCCATGCCCGGAGCGCAGCATTGCGCCTGGGCTTGTTGGGGGGACTGGTGCCGCGAAAGCGGAACGCTAGTGCGGGAGGCCCAAGATAAGTTCTCCCACTGCTGTTCCCTTGCCCTGGGGAGGAGGCATTGTCTCCCTCCCCCATTCTGCTTCATGGGTGAAGGGGGGGGAGGGGAATGGTATGAGGAGGGTTTTACCACCGCTTTCTGGTAGGGTGGGCTTAAGATGAGGACTCCCCAGATAGGGTGTCCTGATGATAACCAAGAGTGTCCGCAAGGGAAGGGAGGCTGTTACAATCCCTCAGCTTCCTTCAAATAGGAAAGAGATAGGGTGGCAGGAGCTGGACTGCTCTGCCTTGGCCTTCCCTGGAGCACAGGGTCCGCCATGATAAAGGTGAATCATGTCCCCACTTGACGGGTAGGGTGGTGGAGGGTTTTGTCCACCGCAAAGGTGTTTGAAGACCAAGTAAAGCTCGCCTAACTAGTGTGCTGACTGGTATGTTAGCGAGGGGAAGGTGTGTCTCTCCTCATCCCAGGAACGAGAATGGATCCTACCTGATGAAGGACAGTCAAACAGACAGGAGCGGTTCCGCGTGTCCCAATGAAAACCTGTGTCTGCGTGTCGGAGCCTCTGCAGCAGTGGCTGGGGCTACTACGAGACGCACTTCTTGTCCCTGGCAAGGCCCATCTTGCCACTTACAAGAGCAGGGGTTGTTGTCAAGGGGTACGTGAAGGTGGGGGGGGAGGACTTTGTTCCGTTTCTACAATAAGTGCCCGAAGTAGCAGCTGCTGAGGACGTCTAGGAGTGGGCCTCGTATAGGTGTCCCAATGGTTTAAAGGGGCTTGGGTGACATGGCCCACGTTCCCCCAAGAGCGGGGGGGGGTTAGGGCCAGAACTAGTTTGCCCCTGTTTGCAATCTCAAGGAGGGACTGGTCCCGATAAGTTCCCTGTTACCCCCGAAGGTAGGGGAAGGGGTATCAGCTGCCCACTCCCATGGGGCACTGAAGTCCTATCATATCCTGGATATCATGGGAGTGGGGTGGCAGCCAATTGGGGCAGGCATCTTCCTTAGAGGTGAAGAGAGAAGAGGTTTGGAAACATCATAGTAGCAGGATGACAGTGATGGAAGGGGAGTGGGGGAGGAGGGCGGTCATCGCCCCAGAAGGTTTATGTGGGGGGAAGAGGCCCCAACGGAAGGAGGCCAACATATTTGGCCTCTCCCCTAGGGTCCCACACAGTGCCCACCACAGTTAGTGTTTAAGGAGGGAACAAGACGTCCCCTCCAAAGGGCAGGTCAAGGACTGCCTGCTGTGCAGTAAGGGGCACCCTAGCTTCCCTGAGCCAGGCTACTCGGTGGATAGTCACTGCCAAGGCCATAGTGCGGGCAGCTGTATCCACTGTGTCTTGGGCTGAGAGGAGGAGGTCTTGGGAGATTATTTTACCCTCTTCTAGAAATGCGTCATACTCCTCTTTGGTCTCTGGTGAGAGCAAGCATCAAAACTTTGTGACCGACTCCCACATGTCCAGCAAATACCTGATGGTTAGGTCCTGATTATTTGCCACCCTTAGTTGGAAGGCTGAGGAGGAGCAGACCTTACGGCCCAGGAGATCCAGTTCCCTGGCTTCCCTGGAAGTCAGCAGAGGGTTGCTAGAAGGCTCACCCGGGCCTAGTGCCATTTGCACCACATCCCTCAGGGGGACTGGGTGATCAGCAAAGGAAGGGAAGTCCAACTTGGGACCCAGTACTTAATATTCGCCATGTCCGAGACTGGGGTAATAGAACTTGGACTCTGCCACCAGGAGGATGTTAAGTCCCAGATGCTTGGGTGAAGTGGGACTGTTAGGGTTATCCAGAGGGGGACTGGAGGGCTGTACCTCCACCCCTAGATGGGCCGTAGCTCGGCGCAACAAATCAAAAAGCACCAACAGGTTGCCCGCATAGGAACCTGGTGCCGGAGACAGGGCGGTACTGGGAGTTCATCGCGGGGGAGAAGGGGTCTCCTGGGGGGACCATTCCTGTGGGCAAAAGTGGAAAGGCGACAGTGCTAAACTGCAGTGCCGGGGTCGCTTAGAGCCCCTCAGCAGCCCTTCCTTCGGGCTTGAAGCAGGGGAAGGGCTTTAAGACTCCATGGGCAGTACTGGCAATGGTAGAATAATATGTTGCCGTGGGGATGGCCCTACGGTACTGGGGTCCACTGGAGTAGAAGATGGAGGTTTATATGGTGAGGGAGAGCAACAGCACCCACGATGGACCCAGGCCTCAGAAATGAAGGCCGGCTTGCCCCTCCTAACTGGGGTCGGAGGTGGTGGTGTGGGGAGCAGGAGGAGAGCCTGAGCAGCCTCCACTGCTTCCGGAGTTGACAGCACCAGGAGGGACTCTGAGCAGGTCCGAGGCAAGTCCTCTCCCGGGGAAGGGGAACTGCTGCCTGGGAGGGCACCCACTCCATTGGTGCCGAGTTACTGAGGCACTGGGTTGGTGCCGAGGTGCCGGGTTGGCACCTAGGTTGTGCGGCAGCGGCCACCGGTTGCACAGTGCCGTGTGGGCTCCAGTGCTGAGCTGGGTCTTGGCGCCGGGGCAGGAACCCGAAGCCTCAGGTGGAGAGTGCCAAGCCTGGTCAGTGGCTAGGGCACAGCGCCTTTATTCCCTCTCCTTGATCGTCCAAGGTTTGAAGGAGAGACACAGGGAACAGGCTGAGACCAGGTGGTCTTTGCCTAAGTACCGGAGGCACTTCCCGTGGGGATCGTCCTGAGGGAAGGCCTTGCCACACTTGGAGCAGGGTTTGAACCCTGGCATGTTCAGCAGTATGCAATGTTCTGGCCGGACGGTGGAGGACTCCTGCAGTGGAACAATGTCCATGAAGAGGTGCTCCCAGTTGACCAAAAAGCTCATAGAAGGAGGAAAGGCTGCTTGCGTTCTCAAGGAGTGGACATTCCAGATGTGATGAGCAAGATGGAAGAAATGAAACTGAGGAGGGGTCGGGAGGCGGCCGTATACATAGCCATGGGGTGGCGTGGGGGACGGTGGCCTCCTGCCCTCTCCTGACAGGCTGGGACAAAAGTTTTCCGACCAATCTGGCGCTCTAGCACGGAGACACCTATTACTGAATGCATCTGACCAGCGCTTGAAGAAGAACCCACTGTTTTCCTTCACTTTCAGCCCACAGCTATTGTGTGTACTGTTAAGCAGTCTCTGTATTTCACCCCCACACGCTATCTTGCTTTAGCTGCCTGTCCATTTGCTTTGGGATGAATGGTAAATGTAAGGAGGTATTAATCATTATTTGAACCTTTACGTGTGCCTTATGTTTTACTTTTATGTGGCTTATAATTATATTTCATTAAATGCTTTCTGTTCCCCTTCTGTGAATTCCATGGATTATTTTATCTTACAGGACACTTACCAGCACTTGCTTCCTGCTTTCAGAACATGTCCCTTTAAGATTCAGTGCCCTCACTTTTTTCCCTTTTGTCTCAAGGCTGACCTGTCTTGGATATTTATCCCATTTCTTTCCTCTCCAGTCGTGTTTTATGCTTTAAACCCAAGCTGAAAAGATGTGTCTTTCTAGAGAAATGCTGTGTAGCTTCTGCCAGGATTGTGCTCACGAAAATTTTTCCTAGTTTATTTTTTGCATTGTGTATGCCTCAGCTGATCTCCACATAGTTAAAATGGCCCAAAACTCTTAGGGGCAGATTAGATTAGATTCCAGGGCCAACTCTATACTTACGTGGCAAATGTGCTGCTGTCAGTTTGATGTTGATGGCTCAATTGAGTCAAGACCTGCTCGATCTGGAGTTTCACTTACTAACTCCATCTCCCTAAGAAGAATAGAACTGAATCAAAGGGATGGCATTTCTCTGTGTATCTCCCTTTGACTGGCACCAAATTCCACAGCTAATGTAGATCTGGCCTAAGCTTAATGAAAACACTCTCTCTTTCCACCGAATTTAGGATCCAGTGCATAGCATTCATCCTTAGAAATAGTCAGTAGTTGCCTGTCATTTAGTGTTCTGCACTGTCCATCAGGAGGTTGACTTGTACATCAAAACTCATCTTTCATGTTGAAATGTGGATGATGCTTGGGTTTAAAATTCTGTTCAGGGCTACAATCCTCATTCAGAATGCTTCGAGAAGCATAGCCAAAAGTAGGATATTTGGCTTTGTAGATATGATTCAAGATATCATCGAAGGACTTCAGCTTTTTTTCTGAGAGTCCTGTTGTGTCATGAGTGAGATCCACTGGTTCAAGCAACAACTTTGTAACTCCTTTGTTGAGTTCTTTCCAGCCAGAATGTTGTATGGGGCTCCTGTCCTGTAAAATGCTTTTCCAGAAGTGATAGCAAATACCACTGCCTTCCCTGCCATGTAATAGACTGGCCCATCTCCTCTGGCCAGCTAAGGCTCAGTGAAGAGCTACACAGTTGTCTTGGCCAGGGTTGGCTTGTAGTGCAGCTGCTAGGCCACCAGAGCCATCAAGTGGTTAGTCAGTCCAGGGACAGGAGGAGCAGCTACCCAAGCCCACCAGTCATAGTGAGCTGGAGGTGGCCAGTCAGAAAGGCTCGTCACCTCATTCATATTCCAGTTCTCCTTCCTGTGGCCCCCCAGAAAGAATTTCCTTGATGCCAGCTGGGTACCGGCTTCTGCTGCCTGGGTCAGGCGGGAATAGACTGGAAGGTCAGAACCACCTGGAAAATGCACAGGCAGAGTTGAGGCATTGTGTGGATCTCAGCTTCTGGGTCAGATTCCCTGCTTCATTGAGTATAGCAGAGTCAGGTTCAGAGAGGGCCTGTGTTTCTCTGTGTGGTTCTTTGCTTCAAACTGGTCCCCTGGGAGGCTGCTCTGACCTTTGCCAGTGAATAATGCCCCCCCCCCCGGCAACAATTCACTAGCTGCTGTCTAGTCGTGGGAGGGAAGTGGAGGAACCCGCTTTACTTGCTTTGAGACCAGAAGATTTGTACCTACTGTGCACTCCCTTTGTGCAAATGGAGCAGAGAAAGACAGAGAGTCTGCACCCCTTTTTCAGTTGCAGAGCTCCATCTTTACTTCACTTGGCAGTGGTGGACTGGGGGGCAGAAATGCACTCTCTACAACAAGGATTTGAATTGTCTTTTACAGCAGACTAGTGCTGTTCCTAAAATACACACTCCTGTAAGTACTGCTGCTGGAGCCCTGCAGATCTGTGGATATCCATGGATCATTTTTGTGGATCTGCTGCAGATAGAAATTTTAGATCCATGCAGAACTCTAGCTATTGCTTGCAGATGAGGTGGTCAGATCTGCATGCACCAGGGAACATCAAGATGCATTCCACTGATGTGACTAGAAAGGCACCAGTGCAAGATCAAAATTAGGGTCTGGATCTGTTATGTTACAGATCCCTCACGAAGGGAAGGTGCTGCCACTTCACATGGTGAGGTTTAGCATCACTGAAGGAAGAGCATTGCTGGATTCCCTGTTCCTGAGCCTCCAGTTGCATTTTCAGTGGCAAGTTGCTTTATAAAATTTCTCATTTGAATTTACAGTACCGTAGCTATGGTGAACAGATGTTCTCAAACTCCTGGTGTAACCAACTTCATGTCATACAGGAGGAATTTATCCCAGCAAATGGCACTGGGATCAATATGTCGGGCAATGCTAGGGATCGGTTGTTGTGTATCTGTGGAGCTGATGAGTCAAACCTTGATGTGCAATCGTATGGTCTAACAATCTGGGTAGACAAGCCTTCGGGTAGTCCAGCTTCTTTATAGCTCTATGGGAAACTGGAATGAGGCTTTATTTTCAACCCCAAATTTTAATTGCTGTCTATACAGAAGCTCTGAGAAGGTCTGATTGCAAAATGCCCTCTTGGGAAGGACATAGAGCATGATCCAAAGCGCACTGAAATTAATAAGATTCCAATTAATTTGAATGGGTTTAGGAGAAGACCAATATCAATAAAAATGTCATGGGGCTTCCACCCACAAAGCCCATGAGCTTGTAGATTTAGGATTTTCACTATTTCAATTGCCTCAAGAGTTTTTAAACAGGGTGCTACCTCATTTACTACTGAATTTCTTTTAGCTGAAATATTTTTCTGTTGTGAGAAAATGATTTAGCACCTCTGCTTAACATGCAGAAGGTCCTGGGTTCAATTCCCAGGGGGTTGGACTCGATGATCTCATGAGGTCCCTTCCAGCCCTATGATTTGATTTGATTTGACTTTAGATCTTGTAATATCATCAGATGCTTCTGCTGGTAGTCTAAATGCTCGGACCAAATCAGATAGGGTGTTTCAGTGCAAAGTGTTTAATTAAACTAGAGCAATAAAATGTAAGTTATAACTATAGAAACAGTCTAGTTAAAGTGTAAGCATGAAGGTGTTCTCATGAATTTAACGCAGATCGGTGTGACAGTCAGGGTGTGCACTGTGAGGATTCAGGAAGAATAATTGAAGTCTTAAAGAGATGTGAACCAGCATGTGGGAGAACACTTAGTAGCAAGTGAAAATAAAATGCACTGTGGGGAAATGCTTGTTTCTCCTCTTAGGGGGATTAGTCACATATTCAAATCTAGATGTAGACCACAGCTACAGTACATTTTATGAGAAATCTAGTTCCTTCCCTTGCTCAGTAAATCAGCAGTAACCAACAGTCACTACACCAAAACTAGTGGTATAGAGTTGTTTACTGTTGTTTTTTCCCTGCTTTTTTGAACAAACAGCATGGGAAAGAGAGCAGTTACAAATCAGCATTAAGTAGTAGGAAAGCAGTTTACTCCTTGAACGATAAACACTGTAGCACTGCTGAATTGTATAGTTAGAAACCTGGTGCATTGTGAATATTGCTGTGAGCAGATGGACCATCAGTATATTGACTACCAAGCCTTCTTCAACCCCACAGACTAGACATGGCAGTGTGTCTGGAAGTGGGAGTTAACCAACCTGCTACCTTCTCTCTTTGTTCTGTTTTGTAGTGAACTAAGGGTATGTCTTCACCGATGGTGCAAAATCGCTGCCGTCAGCCCACTGTTCAGGGCGTGCTTAGCAGTGAGCATGTACTTGCTGCTGTACTCTGGAAGGTCGGAGTCAGAAGTCTGGCCCTCTAGGAGACGTAGGGGAAAGTTGACCGCATGCCATTTGCAGTCAGCTTCCCTGAGTGTGTCCCGGTGGCTTAGGAAGTTGCCGGCAGTTACGCAAGGCATTTATGTGAAAAGCTGCCTGAGTGTAGACTAGTGCTTAGTGATTTGCTTTTCATGGTCTTGAAAATGAAACGTATTGATGATGATCTTACTTTTAAATAGCAGCTTTCCTTCAGACAGCTATTTAGTCGCTTGTTATTGATTGATTGTGCAGACTATGGCCCAAATTCTGACTTGTCACAGCAGTACTCAGTGTGACTTCTGCCTTGTGCATTCTGTCAGTTTGGGGCAAGGTTCCAAGCAGAAGGCTTAAGCATCATAGCACGGGAGCAGAATAAGCAATATGCGGGCCTTCCATCTGGGGGCCAGTACTTTCTTCTGAGGGCAGCATCTGTCAGAGATCAGTGCTTTTTAACCAGTGTGTCACAATACCCAGGGGCATCATGAAAGCCAATTGGCAGAAGGGGGAAATAGGCAGCGAAAATTTCATTGCAATTTAAAGCAAAGAAAATCTTGCTTTCCCCCTATCATCCTTCAGATATTCTGTTAACTCCTCCAACCATGTGCCTGCATGTGCACACACGAACTGATAACTGGTTTTAGGGGGAAGTGGCCCCAGGGCCCCCTGAAAATAGAAAACATTACATTAATACTACATTTTCTCCACATGTCCTCCAATGTCCTCCTTTTTGTACTTCCCTGTCCTTCTTTCCACGCTTTGGTATCTGGCAATCCTACGCATAATACCCCCCATTGGGTCTTGTTAGGGAGAGAGAGATGCCCATAGATATTTTCTCATTTAGGAGAAAGTTGCACTCTCCTTCAATTCCTCATCCTGATTGCCCAAATTGGAGAAACTGATTTAACAAAATCTAGGAAATGTCCTAGGACAAAATGACCAGTCTTAAATAGTGCTCCATCCTACACTGCCCGCCTGACTTTCTGTAGTGTTCCATATGTTAACAGAATGACGAAGAAAACTGCTCCCCTGACAGACATCTTACTTCAGTAACAGCCTTTGGGTTGGACTCTTCCTACATCTTCACTTTTAAAAATATTGCTGCTGCCCAGCTGTAGGAGGTAGGTTTAATTTCCCCCCTAATTCAGTGTAATACATATTAGTCTCAGGCATTTCACTTTTCACTATGAATAGTTTTTTACCCCTCCCTTCTTGCTTAGTGAACTAGAGCCTAGTCCAAAAGGCCCCTGAGGAAATGGGTGTCTTTCCATTGACTTCAATGGGCTTTGAAGAGCTTTTGGTCTATGTAGATGTGACATGACAAAGTGATACAAAGATAAAACTTCAGTTTCAATAATGAAAGAACCATACCAGCAGAATGTGCAAAGAATACATGATTGCCTCTGACTAGAAGAAGGCATGAAGTGCAAATCACAAAGGATCCAGAGAGCACTGGCTGCAAGTAGAAGAATAATAGGTGGTGAAAGAAATGGGGATATACAAATACGTGCTGGTCTGTTATCACTGTTCATGTTCACATAACTGAAGCATTCCTTCCCCATTAACCACCTCTGTGATATACTGTATGCCGTGTTGCTTTGTTGATTAGTATGTAGTTATCAAACAAGAGAATAACCAAAGACACTTAAAACGTTATATCTGCTTTTAGGGTTGGGGATCAGTTCATCGCATGTCAGATTTACAGCTACCCTCTTTTCATCAATACTGGCAAATAATTCTCTAGACATTTATCATTTTAAAGTGTCACAGTCCAGTGCTTTTTCCAAGGACCCAAAATCAATACTGATCTCGGTTTGAATACTTTTCTGACAAGGTTCTTATTTGTAGATTCACAAGTAGAACTAATGTGTGTTAAAACTATTCAGCTTGGCATTTTGCAGCCTCATTGACATATTAAATATGGGCATTCACCATGACTATTAACCTTACAACTATTAAGTAATAAAAATCCAGCATACATATTTATTAGCTGAATATTATACTGATGTATTACAGAGGAGAAATTACAGCACAGAGAGAGTTACCACTGAAAACTGAACTCACAATTACTTTATACATAGATGAACATAAAGGATTTAGGAGCTCTGTTGGAGTTAAGGGTCAGATACTGATCACCAAATGGCAAGATCAGGCTAATAGTGTTTACTTTAATCTACTAGAGGAGAAGAGAGCATTCAATTTACTCTGACTACATGCCTAGCACTTAAAAGGAGTATGACGGTAAGATGTCTTTTACCTAGGCAGGGTAAATTGCCATCCTTCTTTAAGGGGTGGACACTGAACACTGTCTTTTAGGAGAAGACTTTCATCAATCAATAACATCAAAGGAGAGAATCAGTTGACTCTTAGGACCTAGTCCTACACCCACTGGAGTCAAGACTCCTCCATTGATTTCAGTAGCTATTTGATCAAGCCCTTAGAGCTGAATGTTGAACGGATATTATTATGCACATCTCTGAGGCACCCATCACCTCATATCTACCTAGGTTCCATTAAATATATTGACAGGTACATCACATTCCTTAACAAAGAGAGCCAAAGTTCGTGGAAGCCTCCCACCTTATTTTGAAAGCTGTTAAAGAATATACTGATGGAGTTAGATAAGCACACAGGGTCTGTTATATAGACAGACTTCATTTTAGACCATGTAGCTTCCTCCTCCTCCATAGCCCCTTTTCCCTTTCCTTTCTTCAGGGCTTGTTCTTGCATAGTCCAGGTGTGGAATCATAGATGACTGATAAACATATTTTCAGGGGAGGCAGCTCCTATCTGGTAGAGCTCAGCTTGCATCCCCCACTATGGTCATTTGGCTCTCACCACTTGGAGACCTGGAGGAGCCTGCAGCAGTGTCACTTCATGTCCATCCATGGCCAGGAGCTGATGGAGTCCGGGGTAATGGAGCATAGTGATTGGTAGGGCATTAAGGCAGTAGGGGGACATCATTACTATGAGTATCTGTTCATGCGCCACTTCTTTTGAAGGGGAGTCCCTGCCCTCAGAGCTGTCCCTTCCTTCTCACCATTCAGTCAGGAAGGGGACCCCCTTCCCACTCCATAGAGTAGTCAAGTAGGCTGTCCCCCATATTGGGGACAGACACTAACTTACCTGCCTGAGAGCTTATTGCCCCTTCAGTTTCCCCAGCAAATGTGGAAGGGAAGGAAGAATGGTGGTCATTCTTTTTAGTTGACCCTCTAGCCTTGCTGGCAAGTTAGTGTGGGAAGAAAGGAACAGCATTTCTGGGCTCTGCTATCCACGTCTGTGTGGTGGGGAATGGCCAGCTTCTGAAGTGCTGATGTATAATGCCCTTCTGGAGTGGAGGTGCTGGATTGATTCTCTGCAGTCTGACAGCATTATGCCCCACAGTTAGAGGCAGATTTGAAGGGGCCAAGCTCCATCAGAACCCCCATTCTCAATTCTGTGCTCATACCACTGGATCATGGCTTGCACATGTTGAGTGTCAGTCGTGCTTTGTTCTTTTCAAAGCCAGGTCATACCCTGTTTCGTGGGAACTTGTGACAATGTGCCGCCCTTTAAGAAACAGGCTGGGACTTACAGCAAGCCACCGAGGATGTAACACTGTGGTGCTGGGCTGTTGAAACAGGAAAGGAAGAGGAATAGAGAATAAGAGGTATATTTGTGCTCAGAGCTAGACTGAAGATTAATCAAAGTGCTCAGCACGCAATGACATGGGGCCCTTGTGTGACTTTGCCTTTTGAGCCTTCCCCTCCTTTCTCATGCTGTGGCCCTGCCCCTGCTCTGTAGACCTCTCCCCCAGTAGTGAGAGGCACTCTCTCCTCCCAAAGAAGTATTTATCATCCCACCCCAAAGCAGCAGGGGAACCCTCTGTTTTTACCCAGCAATTGGGATATATCTGCCTGTGGGAGTGGGCAGGTCAGAGTCACAGGACTCTTCCATTACTGCTACATACATACATACTCTGCTAGGTAATGTCTGCAGGACGCCTAAGAGCTGATGGACTTGGTTTTAACACTGCAGAGAGGCACAGGCCTCTTCATCCCACTTAGAGCTATTGTTGCAGGCTTATTTGTGCCTAGAACAGTTCCCACTTCACTCCTCCTTCTTGCCCTGTCCCATCATCTAGCCTCACTCAAAACAGTCTCTCTTCTAAATCTGGCTTAGCTTAGTCCCTTTACCCTGAATCCAGGTATATGGGCCTGAAAGCAACTCTACAAACAAGAGCTCCCTGCCCACCTCTGAGAATCCCCTCTACCCTTAGAAACCTTAAGGAATCAGATTCTGTCTTTAATGGGAAAAGTACAGCCAAAAAGGAAAATTCCACATAGCAACACACAAGGGAAATACCACTTTGAAGAGGCAAAGTAGAGATGTTAAATTCCCTCAGTAACTCCACCAAGAGTCTCCTCTAAGGTGAATAGAGAAATATAATTACTTCCAATTCCCCTTCCTTCTCTAGCAAATATAAAAACCAGAAAATACCTCAGAACAGATTCCCAAGTCTGTCTCCCTGTCAGAGTTGCACCACTTGAAGTACACAAAAACTTTAGTTGTGGAAAAGCATGAGTAATTCATAGTGAATAGTTTATTTGAGGAGTTCTTGAAGCTCCCTTGCTGGTGCACATGGAAAGTTTTCTAGTGACAGTTTCTTTTAAAGTCTGCATTATTCCAGTTTTCTCAGTCAATTTTTGGTGAACTTTTTTAACAGTGTTGCAAATAACTGTCTAGTATTGAATAGTCACAAATATTTGAAAATGGTGCTGAGTTGGCTATGGTGCTTGAGATAGGTCACTGAAGTCACATGGTATTGTTTTGACTTGTTGAGTATGAAGAAGAGGACTTGGAAAAGAACGTGACACTGAGGCTTTGAATTTCACATGGCAAGGCAGCAACTGATTTGGAAATTAGAGAGAATATTAAACCTTTCCCTTTGAGTCTTTCAGACATTTTGTGAGATGCCGTTCTTATTAAAAGGCTAATCTAAGATTTATTGCCTGCATGGAGAGTTCAGATTTACATTTCTCCTGTCTCATTTAAACGATGTAATTGCCTGTGCATTCATGGCTTTACTAGCAAAAGGTGCAGTCAGAACCTTCTGTGGTGTGTTTAACCATTTTCATACTGGGGCTGTAGAAGAGGGGATGCGCACGTACAGAAGGCATTGGGATACTCACTCACCAAAGTGAAACAAAGAAGTTTTAAACTTTCTGTCTGCTTATAAGCCCATTCCTTTCAGCATTCTTCCTTCCTTCACCAGACTGTGCACACCCACACAACTCCATCCTTCCCGTACTTGTCCTCCACAGATCTGTGTTTGTGTGACTAAATATGGATTGTGAATGCAGCAAACTTGCTGTGTTCTTGATTTGCATTTATTAGCAGGGTATTTGTTTCCACCATCTCAGTGGCATATAAACAATTATGACTTTTAGGTCACAGGACATAAAGCTGCAATGATTTAAAGTGGGATTTGGAGTGCTGGAGTCACTGCTCAGCCTTCAGACTGCAGTGACTGACAAGCCCCTGGGAGTGTGTCAGCGAAGTTTTGGGAAATAGGATTGGCTTGGATGGTGGACTCTGGTTCCCTGTCTGGCCTCTGGTGCCTGGGGCTGGGTGGCTCAGTGCTGCTGGAGGAGATCTCACTTGTCACGAGGAAATGGCGGTGCAAAGAAGAAGCACAACAGAGGAAGAAGAGGTGGATCCATGCTTCCCCAGGATTGGTCAAAGTAATTAGAGTTTCAAGGTATCATAGGAGGGCAGCTTTTCTGTGGCCGATCCTCCCCTTTTCTGTGTTTGGGGTTTGCGATGGTGCCATGAGGACAAGTGGACATTACCTCTTTTTCTGCCTCTCACTGAAGTCCACTTTCTCTAAGTGCATGGCAGTTGTGCTGTAGGCAACCATCATGTCAGATATTGTGTTGAGGTGGGTTCCTGTGCATGGGAGCTAGCAAGAGATGGGGCTAGGCTGACAGCCTGTTCCTCCAAGATGACAGCACACTTGGAAGGTCATACAGAAGGGATGTTCTGGACTGGTCTGGGAATGGAGGGGTTCCAGGTTGCTGTGATAGAGAGGCTGCCTGGTTTACAGTAAGAATAGTGGGTGATCCAGGAAGCAGTTTGATGCTGGAGTTGGGGGAAGGAGGATCCAACTGCCGGTTGTTTGAAGTCGCCCCTCGTTCCTCACACCCAGCAAGGAAAAGAAGCCAAGAGGAAAAATTGGTACTGCCAATTCATACATGGAACGTATGTGCAACTAAGAAAAGAATTGACAGACATAGGACTGGGCAAGTTAAAGGTGCCATTTCAACAAGATATCCAACCTGTGTCACAAGAAATTATTTGGGGTTTACTTGACTTATCTGTTCTGATTTTCCTGAGCAAATGAGTTGTTACCATAGTAACTGCCACATTACATGGTTCTGTACTTATGATACCTCTGAGATACAGACTAGCTTTGCAAAGAAATACACTTCTCAACATGTCATGCAAAAATCGACGGGTTAGTAAAAAGAAATCCTGCTTTCCAATAATATGACAGTTTTCTGAGATTTCCAGGCTATAGTTAATTTTGTTTATATTCTATTTCTTTGCATTTTCCTTATTATAGATAGCACTGTCTATTCTTAAGGTTGTCCAGCACATTACATTATAAGACTCTTTTTTCAGTTGCTTTTAACTTTGCTGGTTTTCAACCATTTGGACTGAAATATTCCATGCTGGGTATCTGCATCTGGTGAACTTTTTTGGAAAATTTGGCAAGTTTGCCTTGGGAGATTTTGGGAATGCAGAGCAGTGGAGGCACATCAGCTCATCAGTGTGTGCTTTTCAGATGGCTGGTTGTGCCCTAGGGATTACCCACTTGCTCTGCACCAAATAAAAATTTTTCTAGGGAGATGAGCAGAGAGAAACAGCATATGATAGCCAACGTACAGGACTTAATTCTCTTCTGAGTAACACTCTTGTATAGCCAGTGTAACACCAATGTCTTTTTCTGCATTAATTTACCCATTTCTTGCAGTCTGTGCTTCCCCTTCTGAGGGACAGGAAAAGGGTATTTTTCTCTTGGACAAGTAGCTGAGAAAAAAATGAATGTAGGGCTATGCTGGCAAGTATCTTTTGGAAGAGAGAATAGAGATGCACAGCCTGTGCAGATCCTCTGCATGGAGCTTGGGAATTGTTTGATTTTGCTGGCTTTCCATAGGTGTGCAAAGGAAACGCAATCCAAATGGAAGCTCATAAAGTTTCTTTCCTCCTTTATGACAGTAGCTTTTTCTGGGGTGATAGTCCTAAGGAAAGCCCGAGGCCAAGGCTATTGGTGAAGAAAATAACATGCCTACCTACATCTTAGTCTGCCAGCTCTTCCGAGATTTGCCTAGAGCTGCTCTTTTCCCCCTTACTGGCTTTTTAATCTAACACTAAAGGCCACAAAGGGAACCAGTAGGTGGAAGATAAACCTAGATAAACTCAGAAATGGTAAATGTTGGTAAATCCACCACAGCCTTATTAAGTGTTCCAGTTGTTAATTGTTCTGATTGTTTAAAAATGTGCACCTTTTTTCTAGTCTAAATCAAAAACACATCTCTTTCCAGAAAACAGACTAGAACTCAAACGGGAATCATGGGCTTGATGAAAGAATTACTGGCTGAAAGTTCTGTGGCTTGTGTTACACAGGAGGTGGGAATAGGTCAACATAAGGCTCCTTTCTGGCCTTATAATCCATCACTTAATATCTCTTGATCAGTTACTGTCCTTCAGAGATTCTCGACCAGTAAGACACAACCCTAGCAAGCTTTCTGGGAGGGGCACAGCACGAATTAATAATTCACTAATTATGGCAGGGGTCCAAGCACCAGGTTGCAGTTGTTCTTACTTAGATTTAACCCCCCCCCAGCCCCATTTTTGCAGTCCTTCAGACATCCCTGATCTGAACAAACAATTGCTTTTCAGTACCAAAGAAGCCCAAATCTCACTGACTGACATTGACCATGTTGATATGGGTAAGGGATACTTTTATAGTATCCTTTGATTTGCATTTTGTGTAAATCAGCGGATATCTCCTGAACAAATATAGTGCAAGGTGGCCATATCCTCCTGGCTTATAGCTTTTGTAAATGGTCTGGGGCTCCAGGATTTTAAAAAAGACAAACATGGGGTGTGACTCCAAAGAAGCTAAGAATCCCTGCTGTACTCGAATGTTTATTTTATTTTTACATGAACAAGACATAAGGCAAGAGACAATAGTTGGATACAGATCAGGGAATACAAAACAATGTTGTTTAGCATGATGGGAAGTGGTCTCAGCGCACTAGTGGGCTGTTAAATTATTGAAAATGTCATGGAAAAGGAGAGTTGGAAAGGGATAATGAGGTAATTTATCTGATTGCCATATTCGGGGTTGGGAAGGAATTTTCCTCCAGGGCAGATAATAGAATAGGGTTGGAAGGGACCTCATGAGATCATCTAGTTCAACCCCCTGCCAAAAAAGCAGAACCATTCCCACTACATTATCCCAGCCAGGCTTTTGTCCAGCCAGGCTTTAAACATCTCCAAAGATGGAGATTCCACCACCTACCTAGGTAGCCCATTCTTGGGCAAAAGCTCTGGGTTTTTTCCCTCAGTAGCATGGGGTATGACTTAATTGCTGGTGGATTCCCTGTACCTTAAGTCTTTAAATCATGATCTGAGAACTTCAATAACTTAGTCTTGAGTTAGAGGTTTATTGTAGGAGTGGATGGGTAAGGTTCTGTGGCCTGCATTGTGGAGGAGGTCAGACTAGATGAGCTCAGGAAGATTAGTGGCTAGCCTCTCTGCTTAACATGCAGAAGGTCCTGGGTTCAATTCCCAGGGGGTTGGACTTGATGATCTCATGAGGTCCCTTCCAGCCCTATGGACTGATTGATTGATTGATCACAATGGTCTCTTCTGACCTTAGAGTGTAACATATCTACAGTTCCAATGTCCACCAGCAGGTGTTGCTGTGGAATGAGGGTGTTCAAATACTCTGCTCATCTCTGGAGCTCTACCAGTGTTTGGGGTGTAGCTCTGCTAGACCGATGCCCTTTTCTGCTGTTGCACTCCATCACTCTCGGGCTTGCTCTCTTGTGATATTGGCTGTAGCACCTACACTCACATACAGTGAAATTTAAAAAGACTGTTGTCCTTTTATTTTATGGTGCTTCCATGCAATATGAAGCCCCATTTTCTGCCAATCTGGAAAAGACCCAGCTGCCATATTTTAAAGCCCATGCTGTTGCAGAGCTGAAATACATCATCAGATGTGTTTTTTAAAAAAAGAAAAGCCAAAAACGACTGACTGAAAAATTGGTCAATAACTGTCCATGAATACATGATGATTGAGCCAGGTTGATATTCTAAACAAAAAGAGCGCTCAAACATGCTTATGGCTATTTCGATTGCTTCTCACTGACACAACAGACATTCTTGGCTTCAAAGTGATGTTTGGGGTGATGATGTGTCCTGGTTGTGTTGCTTTTGTGTTTGGGTTGTATTATGAGGGGACAGTTGTATGGGTTTGTATAGGTGGCAAATGGTTGGTGCTGTATTGAGAGGCTGTATGTGTTTGGGGTTATTGTGTTCATTGATTATGTTGTTTTGGTGATTGTACTGATTTTGTTTCTGAGCGGTTTGGGTTGGAAAACTTGCGTTACTTTGTGTAGGTGAGCCAAGTAATACACTATCGGTATAGTCTCCATTCAACCAATGAAATTGTTGCATCCCAATTAGCTGTAGAGTAAGGGTTGTTATTGGTTCTGTTACTTACCTTTCATGTCAAAATGTTCTGTGTCTCTCAGCATGATGCAGGTGTGTCTTACTGGACGTGTATACTGCAGAGTGTAACTTGTAAAGTCAAAATGGTCAAGGACTTAGAGAGTCGATGGTAACAGACAGGGAAACCCAATGGTGATTCTACTTGCAGATACTCTGTATAAAAAGAGCTGTCAGCCATGGTTGTATCTGCTTCCATATTTTCTCACTGACTCAGCAGACATACGCTCCAGAATGAAAGATGGCATGATAGTCTCAGAATTCTGTTATGTGGATGGATCCAAATTAAATTCTGAAGACTTTGTAATGCAAATATTGTGAGAGAGACATAAGATAAATCTGAATGCTTATTTAACCCTAATGAAAGTACATGCCACTTTCTGTGAAATGTAAATTTAAAATGAAGAGCTGCGTCCCTTTAATGTTAAATTAGATCATTCCTAATGAGCACAATAATGCTCTTTTTCCACCAAGATGTTTAAGCATGCATCCTTATATGTTGTCTAAGCTTTATGCCTTAGTGTTGATGCTAAGGTACAGTGTCACTGATGCTTTGATCCAAGCCTCTTAAAATTAATGGAAAGTCACAGCAAAAAAAAGCAAGGAGTCCTATGGCACTTAAAGACTAACAAATGTATTTATTGCATGAGCTTTTGTGGGAGAAAATCCCACTTGCATCTGACAGAGTGGGATTTTCTCCCCTGAAAGCTCATGTGATAAATGAATCTGTTAGTTTTAGGTGCCATAGGACTCCTTGTTTTTTTTCTGAACTAGACTAACATGGCTGCTCCTTTGGAACTCGGAAAGTCGCAGTAACTTCAGTGTGTTTTGGACCAGGCTCTTAAAAATTGTTTTTGCTGATGTCAAATATAATAATAATAATATTCAGTGGCTTTTGTGTATGGAACTTTTCCCTCAGACAGCTGCACACCGCAAATGAGGGAGGTATTACTATCCCCATTGTAGACATGGGGAAACTGAGGAAGAGAGAAGGTGACTTGCCCACGGTCATTCAGCACACCAGTGTGGCAGAATCAGCTATAGATACCAATATTTCTGGACTCCAGTTTGCTGTGCTACCCAGTGGAACACACTGTCTCCTACAGGACAAGATTTAGTAAACTGTGGTGTGAATTTTCTAAATACATCCTTGATTGTCCTCAGTACATCACACAGCAAAATAGATGTCACTAACTTGAGAAGTATTACAATGCATTCATTTCAGCCACCAAAAACTTAGCACCGAAAGCAGTATGTAGCTCTCAGTAAGGGTACATCATCTTGATGCTCTCGCCTCCTGGCAAAAATGCACAGCATAGCATTCACCAAGGCAATGGAGGCAAAGTTGCTCACTTTTAATGACAGCTACAGATCAAGTGATTCCAGGCAGGGATGTGAAACATAACAATGATGAGTGGTTCTGCAATTTAGTTGCACATATTGTCTGTATCTGTCTTATCAATTATCACCACATGCAAAAGGCCAGTGAATTATCAGGATGAATATGTTGTACAGTTCCATGAGGCTAATCCTCTTGGTACTTTATACTTAATAAAAAAAAAACCCCAATTGAAAGTAGGGCAGTCATTTTTTAAATACTTTTCTAAACATGTCATGTTTTAGAAGAATCCCTGGAAATGAACAACAGTGTCCTCACTACACTTCCTCCCATCTCAGGTTGTTCCTTGGTGGGTTGTTACCTAAATGCTGGCATTGCTTTTTAATACATAGACTTGAAAGGGACTGAAATACTTGAAAGGGTATCCTTGACGCTGAGATGTGGACACCACCTGTACAAGCTTCCCCACTGCCAGTGTTCCTCATCTTTGGCCTGGGGGATCCATCTCTATGAAGAGATGACATCTTAGTGTCCAGGAATGTAGGAGTTTGGGCATCAGTGCTTTATTGTCAACAAGCTTGCCAGGTTGTGCCAATTGTGGGGGAGATTTGTGTGGCATAAAGAATTGTTCACTGAGAACCAGCTTGAGACAACCATCCCATGAAGCAGTAGTTTGTGATTTGTGATCCATGGGACGCCAGTGGTTGGGAAGTATTTTTGATAGCCTGTAGAGCATTGACTGGACACATAGTGCTGGATCCTCTTCCCTATTTCCACCAGTTGAAATATGAATATTAATTTCCCATGTAAGCAATTGCTGTAAATGCCACAGAAATATTATTTGTTCATCATTTCAAGAAGTGGTCAATGAAGTCATAAATGGAAGGGGAAGTGGTCCCCAAGCCAACATGTCTATTAAGATGTGGTCCATGCTAGGCATCTTTTAGACAGGGGCACTGCTGGTGCCTGGCACATGGGGCACGTGCCCCAAGTCCCAGCACCAATGTCCCGAATCTCTTGCGTGCCCACTGCTTCTCATGGCCCCGCCCATGGCCAGGTATCTGGGGCTGGGCCGGCCATGACGGCACCTGCCTGTGCTGGCCAGTGATTCGAACAGGGCTGCCTGCAGCAGCCACTGCCTTGCCTGTCCCCATCTCTGGGCATTTGGAGCCATTTCTGTTTGGACAGGCCCTGAGGACCTGACCTGCCTGTGTTTGCATGGCTGTTTATAAAATAATGAAGTGGGAAAGAGAGTTCAGCCATAGATTCTTGGCCCTGAAGTTTTCAAAGTGAGATCTGGAGTGGAGGATGTGGTTTGCCACCTAGCTTCTGTTAAAGTCAGTGCTGCTAATATGTTGGGTAAAACACTGACAGCATTAGTTAATGCACAGTGTAATTCTGCACAGTCTAGATTTGACTGCTCTGTCATCACTTTTAAGAAGCAGCTAGCTAAAGATATTATTGCACCGTCATGAAAAGAAAGTCATGCTGCTCTCAGGAGAAAAAGCTGATGTCAATCAACATGTTCAAAGACTCTCACTGTCTAGGGTGTATTTATATAGAGAATAGTCACATCCATCCACGTTAGACTTCAGTATTACACTTTTAAAAATGACTGGATCAATGACAAAGTTTGTCTCTTTTGTAACAGTATTTTAAAGGCCAAATGCTGCGCAGATCTACATCCCAGTGCTACTGAGACTATTAAGGATGTAAGTCAGGGAAGAAATGGTTCCTGCTGATGGAATGTAGAATCTAGCTCTGATGCCCAAATGTAACTTGTATTCAGTTTACAGTGATTGTGATGCCTAGACTGCTGTTAACATCTCTTGCTTTTTGAGGGTAAGTAGGGGGATTGAAGGGTAAACAAACCAATTTCTCTGAGAACTAGTAAAAGGACGTTCATAATTTCACATCATAACCCTTCGGATTATAGCATAGATACAACTCTCTTTGTTTGCAGAGATCCACTGGAAACACTGTTACTTTTATCTGAATACTAGACCACAATCAAGGAGACTCATTCTTTTTCCTCTTTATGTGCACCATACAAACAGCTAAAGACCAAAGCTACTTATTTCTGTAGATACTGGATTAGAAAGAACATGAACATATGTAGGAGCTCTGGTGAAACTTTTAGGCAATCTTTCAGTCCTCAAATAGTGTCCTAGTCTTAGTCAAACAAAGCAAGATTTTAGGAAGTGAAACTGAATTGGAAAGAGATGTTGCAGAAAAGACAGCTTTAGCAAATCTTAATCTCATGCTGATGCATGGGGGCCCTATTAGAGTAAGGACAGCCTTTGCAAAACAGTGATAGAGGTGAGGCTGGGGAAAAAAACTGACAAACTTTGAAACCCATCAGGGGCCCAGAGCCCCAGTTTCTTCCCTCCCAACTGAATGGTCTTTCTTCAAAAAACTGGAACTGTTTGACAGCATCAACTACTGCTTTAAAAATGTTGCATATGACATCACCATGTCCACCAACAACTTTTCTTGTTCCAAACAGGGATGTTCCACCTTCTGGGTGAAATGAATCAGGCCCCATAGTTAGCTTTTCTGAGACAGATTCAAGACATATTGAAGTTGGGGGGGGGGTCATTTCATGGCCTCACTGGGCATCGGATTAGCTTGTGTTGTCATTATAATGTGGCTATTCAAAGTTGCTAGACACTTTTGAAAGTCTTAACCATTATATTTGGAAAAGAGAAGTTGAACATTCAAATCTCCAAAGGGCATTAGACCTGTAATTGCCTTAGGCTTTTTTAAAGTAACCCTGTTTTCTAAGAAGCATCACAGACTGTAGGATCAGAAGTACCACTAGACTGTACAGGAGGAAAATGCAGCTAGGCTTCCCACAAGTCTTACATCTATTTCTTTCTTCTGTCAGTTATCAAAGGATAGGGAAAATACATTTCACAAGAATATGGTGTGTTTAAGGCTCTGCTGGTATTAATTCCTGTTTATCTTCATTGTTACTTATTTTGTAGTGCCAGTCTCTTTGTTTAGGGAAATCAAAAGTGACAGCAGCAGCTGATAGATGTTTAAGAACAGAGGCCAAAAGTCTCTTTTAAGAACTATATGCCTCTCCTGTTTGCTGAGGCAGGGAAGAGGTGATGTGAATCACTTCCAAGTTGGTGTGCCAGGAGCTCTGCACTGAAGTAGTAGCACCAAGGAACTAGAATGTGTAGATGACACAGAAGGAAAACAAAACAAAACAGAACAAAAAAACCAAGGAGTCCTGTTGCACTTAAAGACTAACAGATTTATTTTTTGCATGAGCTTTTGTGGGCGAAAATCCCACTTCATCAGATTCTTTGAAGATGGGGGAATTTACAGAATGGAAAGGAAATAAATGCAAGAGAGTGTAAATCTTCAGAGCATCTGGTGAAGTGGGACTTTCTCCCATGAAAGCTCATGTGAAAAATAAATCTGTGAGTCTTTAAAGGTTGTTTTTTGCTGGACTAGACTAACATGGATGCCCCTTTGGAACTTAACAGAAGGGACTAGAATCCCACAACCTGGACACACAATCCCGTTTTAACCACTGTCCCCAATGCCATCTTAAGGCTTTGCAGATGTGATACAGTTATTCATAAGAGCAAACAACTAGAGTTACAGTGTAGTGTATGATATCTGTTATCTCTTGAAACCTTGGCTGGTTAATTAATTCCTGGCCCTATTATGCATGAGAAGACTGAGTTTTAGATACACATGATTATTATTTTGCAGGTTTTTCAGGAAAACCAGAACAAATTATTCCTTTACATAGTGCAATTTTTGTATAGATTTTGATGGTGTGAGGGTCCTGCATGTGTGGCCAGGGGGAACCACAGCCTTTGGGTCTGATTTATCTTTTGGCACTCAACTCTGACTAGACTCATGAAGTGGGAGCCTCATCTCCCACAGGCAAGTGGCCTGGAAGATAGGGAGCATGGAGAAGAGATATGACCCACATTTATTTTGTTTATAAACATCTGTAGAAAATAGTAGGTAAGCTATCCCAAGTCAACAGAACTTTTAGCCATTGTTTAACAGACCGGACATCCATTCCTAAGTGTCTTTAAAAAAGGTTCTTCAGTGTTGGGAACAAAATATAATTATTTCTGTCAAAAGCTGTGCTTCACTGACAACAAAATCTTATCAAATGGAACTGGATTTTGTACGCAGCACTGTTCGATACATCTGCCCTTCAGCTAAGCAGGGCTTCTTAAATTTCTGATGTATGATGTTAACGTGTGGCAGTTATGTGAGAACTGTTGGATTCCTACAGGCTGGAGATGAGGAAAAAATAAAAACACTCCACAGGATAGAGCTATGTGTAACAAGAATTTCATCCCCATGACTTGTAACTGGAAAGGCTAGTTAAATGGCTACCTTGAGTGTTCAGATCATATGATATTCTTTCCCCCCCCAGCCACTGCCATTGTCAAATAAAACTCTGTAAAACAAAAGACTTGAGTGCCCTTATCAAAGCTAAAACAGTTTATTGCAGGACAATGACGTAAGCATTTTCAGGGAGAGCAGATGCTGGTCTCCAACCCTGTGATGCCTTACAAGATCTTTTATAACTTTCAGTAACATTAACATATTTGCATATACATAAAAAAGTAGTAACAAGATCTAACATTTTCTTATTGGTGCAGACTAACATAATTCCTTAAATGGGACCAAGGTCAGGAAGGGTACACTTCTCACATAACAAGATGATAGGAGCAAGATAGAAGCAGTTTATGCTGGTAAGATAAAGCAGGAGGGTATGTGTCAAGGATGCCTGGAACAGAGAGGTACAGAGAAGCACCAGTGTGAAGTCTTCCAGTCCTACATTCTTTCACACCATATTAAAAGAGCACAAAGGACAAATGCATGGAAATTTTCCTGCTCTGTTGCCCATTTGGCTGTACTTTACACACATTGGAGATGCCCATGCAAAATTATAACAGTTCTTTGGAACCTTTAGTATGACTAATGTAAAACTGGCATTCTGTAGCCTTTCTGCTGCATGGTGATTCACTAAATCACTCCCATGGTGCAGATAATATGTCTGAGAACCACATACTGCCCGCCTTGCTCTCGTGGAGTGGCACCTCGTTCCTTGAATGATCCTATCGGTTTCAATTTTAGAGTAATAAGGTGTTATTGAGGGTGTGTAAGGGAAGCTGAACATGGATTGTCATAGGTAATAAGACCAGAGAAGATGAAGGTGGTGATCCTAAACTTCTGCATATTACAGCATGCTTCCACTGGGCCCAACTGAGAATCCCTTATGTAACCCCCCTGGGGTTTTAAGGAGCGTGGTCCCTTTAAATTTTTGCCCTGTGGGAGAGGTTGTGGAGCTGAGGAGGGGGCTGGGGCTGGAGCTGAGGCTTGGGAAGGAGGAAGGGAGAGGGAGGCCCTGCCTGAAGCCAGGGAAGACAAAGCACCTGAAACTGGGATCCCAGGCCAGCCCCCACAGGAGGACACTGTGCTGGGGAGAGTCGCCCAAGGACAGAGCAGCATCCAGTAACTGGCCATCTGGAGCTGCGGGGCCGTGAGTACAGTACCTGGGACCCAGGGGGAGGCTGTAGTTAGTTAAGTGGGGAGGGGGTCGCTTTGGGTTCGCAGAGAGTGGCAGAAGAGGCATCAGAGGGTTTTCTTTTGCTGGGAAAGTGCTGGCACCGAAGACTAGGAGTTGCTGGACTGAACCTTGGACTGGAACTGTGCTGGGACTCCTGAACTCATGGTGCAGAAGCAGAGCTCACGTCTGCCTCCAGCCTGCTCTATTGTTGGGCCTTGCAGGGCCCTGTGTTAGCTGTTACTCTGTGTTACTGCTGCACCATCTCCCCTGTTGGTTTCCCCTTTTGCACCTCTGTAAATAAACCTTCCCCATTCCCATAATCCCTGCGCTATCCCAGTGTGTGTGTGGTCACTCTGGGGGTTTGGAACAGGTGCCCCTGGGGGCAAAGGGGCTCTCCTTGCTGTGTTCCCGTGCACACCCTTTCTCAGGTCAGAGCCGCCTGCAAGGCAGACTCAATCTGGTTACGTGGGTGTTACACTTGGTGGCCCGTACGGGGAACTCTTGCAGACACAAACCTCTGTGTCACATACTCTGGGTGCTCCTTCACAGTGAAAAGAGACCACCTGCTGAAAGAAAAAAGAAAAGGGGAATGGAGAGAGAATTACTAGAAGACCTTTGCTGAGGGGCGCAGATCTCAGTAGCCCAGGCTGTGCTGGTGGCTGGGTTCCCAGAAGAGTTGGAACCCAATGAAATTGAGGAGAGCCTAGATGCAGTAGGAATACTGGGGAGAGTGAAGGTCCACACTCGTATTTACAGTCGTGAATTGAAGGGCATGATAGCACTATGTACTCATTCCAAAGAAGCAGATCCTGATAAACTACCCAAAGAAGTGCAAGTGGGAGGTACCCCCTGGACAATTCTGGGGCCAAGACAGTCCTCTGCTAGCGCACCTTTGTTACTGGAGGTGGACTCATTAGCTCAGAAGCTACAGAGTCTGATGGCAAATGAGAAGCGAACACGAGAGGAATTAATATTGGCATTAGGAGGGACTCCAACACCTGCAGCACCCAACCCAGTGGAGTGGGCAAGAGAGTTGGGGAATGCCCTCAGAGATGTGTTGAAGCCAGTATCTGAAAATGCACCATACAAGCAGTTACCTTGTTTCTCTGGAGTCATACCTGTAACCCTCAGGGGAAGATGATTATGAGACTTGGAGGGCATCTTCGGTGCCCCTTGTCCAAGAGTGGCAGTGCTCCGATGCTGAAAAGCAGAAACGGGTGCTTGAGAGTCTGAGGAGACCTGCTATGCGGATTGTCCGAACCCTGAAAGACTCCCAACCAGCTGCCACAGTGCACGACTATTTAGCTGCTCTTGAGAGAGTCTACGGCACAACGGATAGCAGCAAAGACCTATATTATTGGTTTCGTCACACCTATCAAGGGTCTCATGAGAGGTTGTCAGATTTCGTCAGGAGGCTGGAGGATTTACTGCAGCAGGTAGTGCAGAAGGGAGGAATTCCCACTAAGCACATTGATTTTGCTAGGTTAGATCAGATCCTTCGGGGAACCCGACAAGATGGGTTGATGCTGTGGCGATTACAGCTGAGGGAGCGGATCCAAAACCCACCTCCATTCCACAATGTCATTCGAGAGATACGTGAAGAAGAGGAGCGATTTATGCAGGCAGATACCATGGCACTGCCAAGGAAGGTAGGGAGTTACACCACCACAGTGCATGGAGTAACAGAGGATGCCCCATCAGTCGCAGCAGCCCTGAGAGATTTGACCCAAGAAGTGGCCATGCTGAAGGCTTATGCTGCACCATATGAGACAACAAAAAATAACCAGAGGGGTGATAGCCCGAAAAAGGGGTTCTGTTATAACTGTGGGAGAGATGGACACTATGCATTGGAGTGCCAGAACAGGACAGACTATGCAAGGGTATCTCGGAGACTGCAGGAAAGCCATAGGAGGTTTCAGGGAAATGCCAATGGGGCTTGGAGAAGGAGCGATCCAAGGCCCTGAAATTCCAAGGCTCCCCCAAAAAGGACACAGATCAGGGTTACCCTGATGGGCTAATAGGGCCCCAAGCTGTCGTGCCCATCCGTATAGAGGGGCGTTTGTGTGAGGCATTGCTGGATAGTGGATCGCAGGTCACCATACTTTATGAATCTTACTATCGAGAACACCTGCAGCATTTGCCCCTGCATTCCCTGTCCGGTTTGACAGTCTGGGGAATTGGTGGTGACTCCTGTCCCTATCTGGGGTATATCCTGTTAAAGGTCCAATTTCCAAAGGATGTGGCTGGGACAACCCAGGAAATAGAAACATTGGCATTGATCTGCCCAGATCCAAAGGGAAGAGAATATGCACCTTTAATCCTAGGGACAAATGCAAACCTGTTTCAAAGACTAGCACAGAAGTGTCAAGAGATGGCGGGGAATAACTATCTGCAGGAGCTACCAATGCATGCTTTATGTAAAGCTGCATACCAGCGAGTGGGGCGCCCTACATCCCAAGAGGAGACCAAGGCTAAGCCTTTTGGGAAGGATAGTTTCCAGTTTGGGGATTCCCCCATTCCTGCCAAGTGTAAGGACCGGCTGTGTGAGGAGTTAGTCAAGAGGAAGGCTGTTTTCTCTCTGCATGAGTGGGATGTTGGGTGTGCTCAGGGTGTGGAACACCATATCCGAATGCAAGATGATCGGCCTTTTCAAGAGAGATCAAGACGACTAGCCCCTGCAGATATTGAAGATGTGAGGCAGCACCTACAGGAAGTGGCCCAAGCAGGTATTATTGAGAAATCCAGAAGCCCTTATGCATCGCCAATTGTTGTGGTACGAAAGAAAAGTGGCAAGGTGCGCATGTGTGTTGATTATCGCACCCTGAACAGGTGAACAATCCCTGACCAATACACAATGCCCCGGGTGGATGATGCTTTGGATAGCCTGAATGACAGTCGCTGGTTCTCTGTACTTGATCTCCGCAGTGGATACTATCAAGTACCCATGGCACCAGAGGACCGGGAGAAGACAGCGTTCATCTGCCCCTTGGGATTTTACCAGTTTAATCGTATGCCACAAGGAGTATCTGGGGCTCCAGCCACAATTCAGCGACTCATGGAACAGGTTGTAGGGGATATGCACCTGTTAGAGTGCCTGGTGTATCTGGATGGCATTGTGGTTTTTGGGCACACTTTAGAAGAACATGAAACTTGGCTGTGCAAGGTCCTGTATCGGTTGGAAGAGGCTGGTCTCAAGTTATCCTTAGACAAGTGCATCTTCTGCCAGACATCTGTGCGATATGTAGGACACATTGTATCTGCAGATGGTATAGCGACAGACCCAGAGAAGGTAAAAGCAGTTACCACCTGGCCAAGGCCTACAACTCTCAAGGAATTACAATCATTTCTGGGATTCTGTGGCTATTACCGCAGGTTCATAAAAAATTATTCCCATATTGTGCATGCTCTCACAGAACTCACAAAGGGATACCCTCCCACAAATAAGAAAAAGGGCAGACCACCCCAGCATAAATACTTCAATGTGAGCACACCGTTCGGAAAGCGCTGGACTTCTGAATGTGAAGCAGCTTTCCATAACATCATTCAACAGCTTACTCAAGCACCTGTTTTGGTGTATACTGACCCCACTCAGCCATATGAGCTCCATGTTGATGCAAGCTACACTGGTTTAGGAGCTGTCCTTTATCAAGAGCATGAAGGCAAACTTTGACCTGTAGCTTTTGCAAGTCGAGGCCTCACACCATCAAAGAGAAACTACCCTGCTCATCAAGTGGAGTTCCTGGCGTTAAAATGGGCTGTGACAGAGAGGTTTCATGATTACCTGTATGGAGCAAAGTTTATTGTAAAGACTGATAATAACCCTCTGACATATATCAAGACAACAGCAAAATTATCTGTAGCAGGACATCGGTGGTTAGCGGCACTCTCTGCTTATGATTTCACCCTTCAGTATCGTCCGGGTCGAACAAACATAGATGCAGATGCCTTTTCTCATCAGCCTCACATTAAAGACTTGTCACCAAATAACTGGACGAATGTGGGTACCCCTGAATTGAGAGCTTTATGCCAACAAGTATCTGTTGTGGAGGAACACTCCATGGCCAATGGGGAACAAGCAATTGACTGCTTGGGGGCGCCCCCACAAGCCATTCCCATAGCCTACTCAAGTTTTAGTAGAGTACAGGATCCTCAGTTGCCCAGACTAAAGGATTGGGAGGTGGAACATGCCCAGAGGGCTGATCCACGAATGAAGGCTGTCCTTTATGGATTGGAAAGGGGAAAGGATTCCAAGAGTATTCGACCCAGTCATCCAGAGGAGGTCCTTTTGCTGAAGGAATGGGATCGTTTATTGGTCCGAGGTGGGCGACTTTATCGAGGGAAGAAGCATTCCCCGAGACCTCACCCAAAGCAGTTGGTGCTACCATAAAAGTATCGGAAAGGTGTATTGGAGGCCTGCCATGATCGAATGGGTCTCCTGGGAGTAGAATGATTAGAGGCCTTAGTTAAGGCAAGGTTCTATTGGCCCCGGATGGGGCGTGACATTGCCCACCATGTACACACTTGTACCCGATGCATCCGACAAAAGACTTTGCCTAAGAAGACAGCCTCTCTTGTCAATATCACAAGTTCAGCACCCATGGAGCTTGTCTGTCTGGACTTTCTGTCATTAAAGCCTGATCGCCGGGGTATGGCAAATATCCTGGTGGTAACTGACCATTTTACTCGTTATGCTCAGGCTTATCCAACAAAAAATCAAAAAGCTTCCACAGTTGCCAAGATCCTGTGGGACAAGTTCTTTGTTCACTATGGGTTGCCTGCAAGACTACACTCAGACCAGGGACGGGATTTCGAGAGTCGATTAATGAAAGAACTTTGTACAATCATAGGGATTAAAAAATCACACACCACCCCTTATCATCCACAAGGGGACCCACTGCCTGAACGATTCAACTGCACGCTGCTCAACATGCTGGGAACCCTAGAGCCTCACCAGAAGAAATCCTGGAGCCAGCACGTGGAGCACTTGGTACGTGCCTATAACTGCACTCGGCATGAGGCAACTGGCTACACACCATACATGTTGATGTTTGGTCAAGAGGCACGGCTGCCAGTTGACCTCTGTTTTGGAGTGTCTTCCGATGGGGCATTCCCTGAAACATATTTGGAGTATGTGGCTCGCCTAAAAGACCAATTGAAGGAGGCATATCGGATAGCAACACAAGCTTCTGGCCAAAAGAATCAAAGGAACAAATTGTGATATGATCAGCGAGTGAGGCAACAGGAACTTCAGATTGGTGATCGGGTGCTGGCCCGAAATCTGGGATTACAGGGAAAATACAAAATTGCTGATCGTTGGGAGTCACACCCATATGTCGTTGAGGAGAAACTGGGAGATCTACCAGTGTATCGGACACACCTGGAGGGCAGTCATGGCCCCACTAAAACTCTACACCAGCATCACCTGTTACCAGATGGACAGGTATTGTTTCCCAATGAGGATGATCCCACAGTCTCTGAGGCCCCTGGTCCTGCCAGTCGGACACGATCCAAACAATGGAGATCTAACAGGATTTTGCAAACACCCAGCGCCTCAGAGAGTGAGGATGAGGATGTTCCCACAGTTTCTGAGCCCCCCGGTCCTGCAAGTTGGACACGATCCCAGCAACGCAGCTATAATAGGATTTTGCAAACACCCGGCCCCTCAGAGAGTGAGGAAGAATTAGTGTTCAGCCAATGTCCTTTTGGAGAAGTTTCAACCACACCAGATCTTTCCAACATTGCACAAAGAGATGGGGAAGGGGAAGAACCCACAGTAAGTGTCCCAGAGGGTTCACTGGCCGAATCTGTGGAGACCCACCAAGGGCCTGATGAGGAGGAGAACCCTGTACCCCATACAGCCACTTTAGATCCTGATGCCCCTGCTTTTACACCTCAAGGATCTGTCACCACGCCCACATGTTCAATAGTGCCACAGCAGTCAATGCCTGCCAGCCAACTTAGACGTTCCTCCAGGGAAGGGAAGCCCAGGTGTGTGCTGACATATGATCGGTTGGGAGAACCCAGTGAAGTAAAAATCTCTGGAATACCCCATGGGGGTGAGTTGCCTCACAGGAAACCTGTTCCACCCCTCAGTGTCCCAAGAGTTGGGTGATTGCGATACTCCTGACCAGTGGGTCTCCTGCTGGGAATCCATGGACTGAAACTGCCCTCCTTGTTGGGGACACCAAAGATCCTTTTCTTTTGGAGGGGGGGAGAGTGTAACCTCCCTGGGGTTTTAAGGAGCATGGTCCCTTTAAATTTTTGCCCTGTGGGAGAGGTTGTGGAGCTGAGGAGGGGGCTGGGGCTGGAGCCAGAGGCCTGGGAAGGAGGAAGGGAGAGGGAGGCCCTGCCTGAAGCCAGGGAAGACAAAGCACCTGAAACTGGGATCCCAGGCCAGCCCCCACAGGAGGACACTGTGCTGGGGAGAGTCGCCCAAGGACAGAGCAGCATCCAGTAACTGGCCATCTGGAGCTGCGGGGCCGTGAGTACAGTACCTGGGACCCAGGGGGAGGCTGTAGTTAGTTAAGTGGGGAGGGGGTCGCTTTGGGTTCACAGAGAGCGGCAGAAGAGGCATCAGAGGGTTTTCTTTTGCTGAGAAAGTGCTGGTGCCGAAGACTAGGAGTTGCTGGACTGAACCCTGGACTGGAACTGTGCTGGGACTCCTGAACTCATGGTGCAGAAGCAGAGCTCACGTCTGCCTCCAGCCTGCTCTATTGTTGGGCCTTGCAGGGCCCTGTGTTAGCTGTTACTCTGTGTTCCTGCTGCACCATCTCCCTGTTGGTTTCCCCTTTGCACCTCTGTAAATAAACCTTCCCCATTCCCATAATCCCTGCGCTATCCCAGTGTGTGTGTGGTCACTCTGGGGGTTTGGAACAGGTGCCCCTGGGGGCAAAGGGGCTCTCCTTGCTGTGTTCCCGTGCACACCCTTTCTCTGGTCAGAGCCGCCTGCAAGGCAGACTCAGTCTGGCCACATGGGTGTTACACTTAATTCAGCTAGGGAGCAGTTTCTCACATGAGTACTCTCATTGTCTTCAGCAGGGACCAATAGTGCACTTGGCTGGCTCACCATCGGAAATACAGGGTTGACAGATTGGCTCCATGTTGCTTCCATTTCCTTGCATTTCCATACCAGTGCAGAATTATCCTACTGCTGCTTCTATACAAGTACAAAGAAATCTTACCTTGACTCCAGGAGGAGTATGGTTATACTAATGCCAAGTACTGGAGAAAATCCTATCTCTCAGGACTTCAGTTTTACTGCATCAAGGAAAGTAAACTAATTGCTTTTTAAGGATTACAGAAATTCGAGACAGTCACATGAGTTTTAATTGTTCTTCCTGCCAGTGCAAGAGAGTCCTTGTGTCACCTATCAAACTGATTCTCACTTGATTATAATCCAGAGACCAAAAACAAGATGGTTCAGCCTCTAAATTCTTCAAGGCTTAGAACTTGATCTACCTTACACCCATGCATATAGGGTTAAGACAACAGCTCTCTCCCTTGGAACACAGGAGAGTGAGAAATGGGCAAAGCCTGTGCTCCACCTTATCCAACATGAGGCTGCAGCAGGTGATGGAAAAGCAATTAGTGCCTGGTAATGTGACAGTACAGATAACTCTTCTCTACCTTGGAGAAAAAGAGACCCAAGAAAGAAAGTGTGACTCTTGGAACATGGGTTTCTTCTCTGGTGTGCTTCTAGGATGGTGCAGCTATATGCCACTTTTAATGTGCTGTTCAGTATACAGGCTGATTTTAGTTCTAAATTTGCAGAATTGTTTTGGAGAGTTCTAAAATAAATTGTATGATTGTATTTTCTTCTATCTTCTGCCTGCGAAACTGGAATCCCCTACAAATATTTGGCTTAATTCAGGGAGAGATCCTACCGCTGTTAAATGCATGGATTGAGAGTAACATATGTAAACTGGAAGATAAAAGAAGAAAGTTTCAAGCAACTTTGAACAAAACCTTTCAGGAAAAATTTGGATTTTTATTTTAATAAAAGAGGAGTTTATAAGGAAGGGCTGATAGATCTTCAGCTACAATAGTTCTTGTCAGACACTTCTAAAATGTTATGATTATTAGGAGAGGTTTCTCATCTGGAAATAATTGCCAGTCCAAATATAATATTACTAATGACTGATGTTATTAAAACTGAAAGCATCTGAGCTACTGTTTGCTTGTCATTATTTATACTAGTCCCTTTTTTCCTTCATTTATTTCATTTTTCACTTTAACTGGACTGTAAAGCCATGATGATCAATTTCCAGTTAGTTTCACTTCTTTGTTCTCATGAACCAGCATGACATTTCAGTGTATGGTCTATATAGCCCATTTCACCTCCCCCCCACTATTTTTACTGAATGTTTAAAATAATGCCTTCATTACTCATTGGTATTAGATTTGCAAATTTGATTTATTTCAAAGATTAGGGTTTCAATCCTAGTAAAACTCAAAATGTTTATGAACAATACTATTACCTGTAGCTTTTATGTAATGCTTCTTCATCTGTGGATCTCAAAGTACTTTACAAAGGATCAGTGTCATTATTCCCATTTTACTGATGGAGAAACTGAAGCACAGAGTGGTGAAGTGACTTGTCCACTGTCACCTAGAAGGCCAGTGGCTGAGCCTGGAATACAGGAAGCTCCCTCAGTTCCATCTAGTGAACTATCCACTGGGGAATGCTGTCTTTTATTTCACATTTTGTGAAATCAAGGAGTAGAAAGATAAGCAGATGCATAAATCTTCACAAAATTGTAACTAAAATGTGTCTTGCAAACTATCCAATGCTAAGCATTATTTAAAACCATTTGTTGTAACTACTGAATGGTATCTTGAAAACTACTTCTAATTGCCATTTGTTTAGGAGATATCATATGGAGAAGAGAATGGCCACTATTGCAAAAGTTTATTCCTTTTTATAAATACATGCCAAGTCTTAAATTTCTCCCAATCTCTCAGCAAAAACCAGATGGGTTGGGAGTCAAGATGCCTGAATTTTGTCCTAACTTGAAATTAGTAGAACCTTGAACAAATCAATGTTATCTCTATGTGCCTCAGTTTACTCCTGGTTATTTATTAGAGGCATAATAGTTACCTCTCAGGAACTGATGAGGCTTCATCAATCAACGCTTGTAAAGGACACTGAAATTTCTGAATAAAAGGTACCATGTGAATGCAAAGTACATTATCCTAAGTGTTAGAAAGTAAGGAAGGTATATAGAACCCTTACTGATGGATGCTAGCCATCATTTGGATATATTTTAGAGAAGTCATCTTTCTCAGTCAAAACACCAGTTACTCTAGGTGGCTACTGAAAAAGAGGGGGGTAGATAATTTATTACAGATGCTGAATCTGTTTTTTTATATAACTTTTGTTCTTGAGATACAAAAAGATGGCTACAGAGAATTGCAGGGATTTTCTAGATCATTTGAGACTAAAGTAAATGCATTCTGTCCTAGTTAGATGGTTAAACTTCTGATAGCATGTTTCTAGGCTACTGCACGTGTCCAACTCAATGAATAGCAAAGAATACTGAGGCACTGGGGTTGCTTATTTAATTAAATACATATATTCAAATATCCCATGTTTGGGAAATGCTGGCAGGAGTCTGTGATCAAGCAGCAAGCCCAAGCATTCCTAGGTGTGTCGTGGCATGTTTGGTGCTGAGTAAGTGAACCCAATGCTGGTATCTTGGAAACCAAACACTTTGAAGAATCTGCATGCTCCTTTGCCTCAGGGGATCATAGCATGGATTGCATTTTGAGAGTGAGAGGTCCTCTCTTGAAGACTTCCCCTCACAACCACCCAGTCACAAGCTAGGTTGCAGTCGTAGTGTCCTACAGCAACTTCTTATATGGAAAAATATTGAGAACATTTTGGTATTTTACCTGTCAAAGCAAGAAGTATTTTGCCCTTGTTGAAACCACAACTGGGTAGTAGTTGGCAGCTCCTCTCCTACACATACGACACATACTCAGACACATAAGAGACTTACTATTAGTTATATTTGTTGTAATAGTACCCAGGAAACAACAAAGAGTTGGGTCTTGATATGCCTGGGACTGTAAAAAGAAAGAATTGTACGTGAAATTTGCCTGAAGAACTCACAATTTAAATGGGCAAGATTGAGTGAGGGTGGGGAAAGTAGTAGAAGACACCAGCAGAGTGAACAATGTGTGGAGATCTAGTGTCCTGATAGTTCCACCATGTGTTGATGGGCTGTTTTTTTTCCAGAGTGGGTTTAGTTAGGAGAGGGTCAGCAACATGAAGAAAACGGTAAGGTATGGGGGACAAGTCAGAGAAGATGAAGAGACTAGAAGAAGTGGGGGAATGGTTAATGCAAGTAGCCAATCATCTCAGGGAATAGACAGTTTGAATACTCTAGGTCTGACTGGACGGTCCAGAGGTCTTTGGCTTGGTTGCTTTTGCTGATGGGAGTCGCTGACTGGCTGCTCTCTGCAGTTTGTACTGCCTAGGCAAATATCTAGTTTTTTGGGTTTGCATCCTACAGAGCTAAAAACCTTATGTTTGGGATTACTCTGTGTTCAGCTGACCCTCACAATTCTTCAGAACTCCCAAGTTCTCTATTTTTTTCATTAATTCCCCAAGGGATCAGGGGATCTACAGCTTTATGCTTTGTGTATCTTATTATTTGATTATTACATTAAAAGATTTACCTAAAAGCCTCTGGCACATAATCTGAACGTCCATATAACTTAAGCACTCCACAGCCAAGAAAGGAGCTTGCCTCCGTTCCCTGGAACTGCTGAGCCCCCACATTGCTCTAGCCCTCCCTTCATGCTCTTGCCCGGTTTGAAAGAGTTGGAACATAGATCTGATCCATTGTGTCTTAATGGTTTATTTAAGCATTTGTGATCCTCGTGTTTTTACCTGCCTACAACAGAAAGTCCTGGGCCTCTGTTCATAATTAGCAACTCAGGACAAAACTGTTTGGAGATGGGTTTTACTTACCAGGAGGACTGAAAGAAAGTATCCATCACCAGCCAAGGTGCTCTGTGTAAAAGGTGGTATCTGAGCTAGGTTGTAGAGCCTGTGGGGGGATGCCATTAATCATCATCAGGCTCTTCTCTTCTTCAATAGACCATCTCTTCGAAGGTGAAAATGAAATTGTTTTACCAATCTTTCTTTGTTTTTAGAAAACCTTTTAGGAAAACTAGACGTATTTAGTAATATCTGTGGGAGGGAAAGGATGGGGTTTTGGGGATCTGGACAGCAAGCAATAGTAACAACCTGACCAGAAAGGTGAGAGAGAGAAGATTTCACTCATTTACCTGTTTTCTTTGTAACTAAGCAAAAGAGGTCTTAAGTACTTTAATCCCATCATGCTTCTACCTTTAATAAATCTTGACTTTATTAAAATGAGTGTTCTAGGTAATTTCACATAGATATCCTGAGAGAAAAAAAAATCACATTACCTCTAAGGAGAAAAGCCAAGGGGGGGGTGTTTCTGGAACCCATGCTACCCTCCATCTTTCTCAAGAAACATGAGCAGAAGAGTCCCATCCCAGTGAGTTCTTTAGCCATCACGCTATAGAAGATGAGCAAAAGAAGAGAATTAAAAGACCAAGGAGGAGATGACAGCTGGTAGTGATGCTGGCCAGACTGCCTTTGTGCACTGGGTTTGCTAAAGTTGCACTTTTTCAGGTCAATTAATTAAGTAGTAAAATAAAGGCAAATCATAGAATCATAGCGTTGGAAGGGACCTCATAGGTCATCTAGTCCAACCCCCTGCCAAAAAAAAGCAGGACCACTCCCATTAGATCATCCCAGTCAGGGTTTTGTCCAGCTGGGCCTTGAACACCTCCAGAGATGGAGATTCCACCACCTCCCTAGGCAGCTTATTCCAATGCTTCACCACTCGCCTCGTAAGGAAGTTTTTCCTAATATCCAGCCTGGACCACCCCAGCTGTAACTTGAAACCATTGCTTCTCGTTCTGCCCTCTGTTACTACCGAGAAGAGTCGAGCTCCATCCTCCTTGGAGCAACCCTTCAAGTAGTTGAAGGTTGCTATCAAATCCCCCCTCAATCTTCTCTTCTGCAGGCTAAATAAGCCTAGTTCCTTCAGTCTTTCTTCATAGGGCTTGTGCTCCAGCCCTTTGATCATTTTGGTTGCCCTCCTCTGGACTCTCTCTAATTTGTCCATGTCCTTTTTGTAGTGGGGAGCCCAAAACTGGACACAGTATTCCAGATGCGGCCTCACTAGTGCAGAATAGAGGGGAATGATCACATCCCTTGATCTGCTGGCAACACTTCTTCTGATGCAGCCCAGTATGCCATTGGCCTTTCCGGCAGCAAGAGCACACTGCTGACTCATATCCAGCTTCCCATCCACCATGACTCCCAGGTCCTTTTCTCCAGTGCTGCTATTGAGCTGATCCCTCCCCAGCCTGTAGCAGTACATGGGGTTTTTTCATCCCAAGTGCAGGATTTTACACTTGTCCTTGTTGAACCTCATGAGATTCCTCTTGGCCCACTGCTCCAATTTGTCTAGGTCTCCCTGAATCCTGTCCCTGCCCTCTAGGGTGTCTACTGTTCCCCCCAGTTTGGTATCATCTGCAAACTTACTAAGTGTGCAATCTATCCCATCATCCAGATCATTAATGAAAACATTGAACAGAACTGGCCCCAGGACCGACCCCTGGGGCACACCACTTGTTACTGTTTGCCAACTTGACATGGAGCCATTGATTCCTACACGCTGAAACCGTTGATCTAGCCAGTTTTCTATCCACCTTACAGTCCACGCATCTAACCCATACTTCCTTAATTTGCGAATGAGAATGCTGCGGGAAACTGTATCAAAAGCCTTGCTAAAGTCAAGGTATATCACATCAACGGCTCTTCCCGCATCCACAAATCCAGTCATCTCATCATAGAAGGCGATGAGGTTGGTCAGGCATGATTTACCCTTGGTAAATCCATGCTGACTGTTCCTGATTACTCTACGTTCCTCCAAGTGTTTCAGGATGGATTCTTTGAGAAGCTGCTCCATGATTTTTCCAGGGATTGAGGTGAGGCTGACAGGTCTGTAATTCCCTGGATCCTCCTTTTTGCCTTTCTTGAAGATAGGTACTATATTTGCTTTTTTCCAGTCCTCTGGCACCTCCCCTGTTCGCCACGAGTTTTCAAAGATAATGGCCAACGGTACTGCTATCTCATCAGCCAGCTCCCTCAGCACCCTCGGATGCAGTTTGTAATAACCCTTGGGGAGGAAGGGGTTAACACTCTGGTCAGTGAGTCCCAGGACAGCCAATAGGAACAAAGCACAGCTTTTTGAATGGTAACAGCAGCCTGGCCTGGGCCTGTTTGGAGGCAGCAGAGCTCCTGGAAGGATCAGGAGGAGGCCAGAGGGGCCTGAGGAAGAATCCAGCAACATCTTTACCAAAGCTAAGTTAAATTTGTTACTGACCAGGCGTGGGTAGAACAGGGAATGTTCACTTAGATGCGATCAGGGTATTTTCTTTGTTTTTGGCTTGTTTTTTGGATTTCTCTGTGCTGAGCACATGTAAACTCCCCCCCCCACACTACCCTGTAACTACCTAAGTTAATTCCCAGAGAAGCAACTCTCTGTGTTTATCATCTGTTCTTTTTGATTAAAGAGTTTACCTTTTAAGCAAGTTCTGGTTCTGTGTCCTGGTAGGGCTAGAAGTTTGTGTGCCCGTGCCTTAGACTGCACAGGCAGCTACTAGAGGGAACCCTGTTCCAGTTCCAGCTCATATTGCAGCTGGAGTTCAGTCATTTTCCTGAGAGAGGAATAAAGAGGATTGCAAGTACCTCACAGGGAGGAATTCCCAAGTGCGCCTTCCTGGGTCTCAAGAGGTTTTTTGTTTTTTTTTTGCATTTGGGTGGTGGCAGCGATACCACTCCAAGGCCAGGAATTGGAGGCCTTGGAGACTTTTAAGAGCAGGCTTTAAGGCCAGTGGCTTTTCTGGCCTGTTGCAGGCCCCCACCTTCTGCACTCAGAGTGCCAGAGTGGGGAAAAAGCCTTGACACAGTTCATCCGGCCCCATGGACTTGTGCACATCTAGTTTCTTTAAGCAGTCCCTAACCTGACCTTCTGTCACCAAGGGCCTCTCTTCTTCTCCCCAGTCTACCGTACCTAGTGTAGTGGGCTGTGAGCTGACCTTGCTTGCGAAAACTGAAGTAAAAAAAGCATTGAGCACTTCAGCTTTTTCCTCATCCTCTGTCACGAGGATGCCTGCCCCATTCAGTAAGGGACCTACACCATCCCTGATCCCCTTCTTGTTATTGATATACTTGTAGAACCCCTTCCTGTTATCCTTCACATCCCTTGCTAGTCGCAACTCCATTTGTCCTTTGGCATTTCTGATTTTATCCCTGCAGTCCCGAGCAATGTCTTTATATGCCTCGTTAGTCATCTGTCCTAGCTTCCACTTCCTGTAAGCGTCCTTTTTATGCTTCAGCTCAGTGCAGAGCTCTCTGTTAAGCCACAGTGGGCGCCTTCCACATTTGCTGTGCTTCCTCCTTATCGGAATTGTATCTTCCTGTGCCCTTAGCAGGGTTTCTTTAAAATGCACCCAACTCTCTTGGACACCTTTCCCCTTCAGATCAGTCTCCCAAGTGATCCTGCCCATCAGTTCCCTGAGGGAGACAAAATCTGCTTTTCTGAAGTCCAGGGTCTGTGTTTTGCTTCTTTCCTTCTTTCCTTTAATCATCAACTTGAACTCAATCATTTCATGGTCACTGCTGTAGTGGCTTGTGGCTTTGTGGAGTTGTATTTTTTTTTAAACTCATCTTTTGTATCATTTCCTAGTGTGTTCTTTAGACAGTTGGCACTTCAGGGAATCAGATGCAGTAAGTTATATAGGCAATTAAAGTAAGAAGGAAGATGAACTAGATTAAAAGAAAATAATTAACCTGTACAAGCAGTAATGATGCAAGGATATGTTCCTGTGCTATTCTTACTTAGAGGGCAGAGGGGAAGAATGCTTCAATGGTGGAAAGGAAAAGAGGGACTTAAAATCAATCATTAAATGATTTGTGTAGGAAGGATGGGCAGGGAAGGGTAATGGAGTCACTGAGAAGGAAATGTGTAAGAATGACAACATGAGTAATGGTTAAAGCACAAGATAGCATGTCTAGGTTTGTTCCTTCCTGTGCCAATGTCAGGTAATTTATCCTGGAGCAGACTGAATCTGTTCTTGCAGGAGTACACAAGAAACATTCCCTGCCACTCAAGGCTAGCTCTTCATAGCAATCTTTTTGCTTCCCAGAGTGGTGTTTCAATGCCACGAGTGAAGCCTTTGTGCATCAGTTGGGTGATGTTTAGCTTTCATGAAGTTGTGAGGCTTTGAACTTCCTCCATGCTTTCCTTCTGAAGAGCTTAAAGTGTTAACATTATTCAGAAATGAGATAGTTGGATCATCTTACAGATAAGCGAGATCCGCAGTGGTAGAGGGGATCAGGCAGAGGAAAGAGACTGAGGGATTTTCCAGTGCCTGAGAAAGTTAATGAATTATGAACTTGGGCCAAGGTCTGATCTCAGTGAAATCAACGTTTATTTTTTCATGGACTTAAAGGTACAAAGCAAAATCTTTGTCTATTAAAAAACGTGGAATCCAGTTGTGGTCAGATATCTGACCGATGTCTATGGGTTTTCTTTCAAGACACCATGAGGATAGGTCCTGTAAGCAAAATGTAAGTATATCTATGTTCCCACAGTAAATAAAGATGCATCAGTTTGTCCTCATTGAAACAGAATTATCTCAATGGTTATCCAGGGTCCTAAGTATGGGCTGGACAGTAAGAAACTGCAAGGTTAAAAAGGTAGGGTGGGTGTGCCTCGATGGGATTCTTTGACATTATTGGATTTGGCAGATGTGTTTACTCTGGGTAATACTACTTAGGAGGTGCAAAGGGAGAGGAAATCAACTGCAAGTTCCCTCTCTCCTCCTGGAATTTTTCCTCAGCACACAAAAGTGGAGCCAGAATGGCCCCAGCCCCAAATGACTCTGTCTGGGTTGGGGGTGAGTGTGTTGGGGTGTGGTGGTGGATGTTGACCCTGGATGCTTAGTGATCAGTGTGAATACCGATCAGACATGGTATGCCTGATCTGCAGATCAATAAGGTTTAATGTACAAAGTTTTCAGTAAAAATGCTAGTAATTAATTTTTAAATTAATTGTATTCATTTTAAAATTAGATACAATATGTCATGCTCACTAAATTTGGAGAGCTAAGCAGTCATTCACAAGGCTGTATAAAGGAATAGCTTTTTTTGGGAGCCCTGTCAGGGAGTCAGTGGCCTCTGGTCCAACTGGCAGCACCTCCTGAAGAATCAGGTGCCGATGGAGCATGCTTCTTTATAACTTCCTAATACCCTTCCAAAAACAGCTTTCACCTAATTATCTCTCAATTCATTACCATCTATGCTAATCACCTAAATTGGGTTCTTACCCTTGACTACATTCTATCTCACTATGATAATTTGGACTGTCAAAACAACATCTGGTGATAGGAGGGGTGGCGTAAAAACATGCCCCTTGGCAATAAAAAAGTACACCTCCAGACATTCAAGGATAACTTTTTGTTCTCATCACCATTATCTATGTGCAGCTGCAAGTCTAGTATGTTGCATATTTCCTCTTATGTGCTGTGGTATGCAGAACAGAGACATCTGCAAGGTTACTCATTAGTTCTGTTTGTCTCTGCCAACCAGAAGATGTCATGCTACAAAGGTCAGAATAGCCAACCAAGCAACTGAAACTATGCTAGGCCTGTAGGACAGTGGTCAGGCCATTCAAATTGCGCTGGGACTTTAACAGTAGAGAGTTTGGAGCATGCTGTGTTTTGGCTGTTCCTAGTTGGTTTATGGTTGATTTGGCACCACAGGCCACTCAGCACAAAGCAGAGGAGCCTAACCATTTGGGAAAATTTTACTACCTTCTCTCTCTTTGGGTTGCTGTGGGTGGAAAAGGAGCCATCTCTTTTTAGTTGCTCCCTTAGGGTCTGGTAAAGCTAGTCAGTCTCTCACGTTGGTCACACAACCCACCAATAAGGTGTCAATGGACTGGTCAGAGCTGATACCCTATTGATGTTGGTCACCAAGAGAGCAGCTGAGGATGAGGAGGGATGCTGCTCGGTGCTTTCACAGCTCTCATCACGGCTCCTCTTGTGACTGAGGAGGATGTGCTGGTCATGGCGATGACCGTTCTGTCCCTCTCCAAATAACTTTCCTGATGCAAACACTAAAGTTGAAATGTGTCAGCCAGCCTGTTTTTAGGTTAGAATCCAATACAAACTTTATTAGTCCTTCTCAAGGGCCTCCATTTAAGATGGTTCAACACCGTGGGACCCTGATGGGGCAACTGGCTGCAACTTCAATATATATCAGTAAAACACTGTAGTGGCCTGAGTCAGGCCTTTTGGAGATATTGGAGATATCTGTATTTATGAGGAAGTAGGGTATCTCACTTTACCTGCATGACATTATTCTGTCTGATGACATGGATTTAAAAAGTGCATTTAGAAGAGTATGCAGGAAACAACACAATGGCCAAAGGCACCTTTGGATAAACAACTTCAAGGGAATTAAGAGAGTAATGACTGACCCATTCATTGGGAAGATTCTGTTTGCTGGCAGCAGTCAAGGTTACTTAACTGTTTTTCCAAGTCTTATGACCTGGAACCACAAGGGGACTCAACAGTTAATCTTAATTTCTCTGTCTGAGTTCGGTTGTCAGGGTGCTGGCTGTAAAGTGCAGATGAATGGAGATACAGGCTCTGTGAGTTGCGTGTGAGGCTGCTAGGCTTGTCCAAGCTTCAAAAGAGTTTTAGGTAAGGTGTGGGCATATAGGTCTTCCGTTGTTTTAACCTTTTTCACTGCTGGTTGTGTATCTTTCAGTGAATAGACAGTAGGTTTGTAATTTCTTCTGTGTCACATTAATCAGTCACAGGTTACAGGTCCCTAGAAGGAAATTTCTTGCAGGTGCCAACACAGCGAGGCCTCTTGACTTAACATGGTAGGAAAATGGGGGAGAAGAGAAGGGATCCTTGATCTTTAGTAGCACTAACAACAATATTTTATAACTGTGCATACTATGTTAGTACATATAATCCAAGAGGATATTAATGTTTAGTAGAACAGGACTTTCAAAGTAATACTGAACAAGACATATCATATCAAGAACATATCATAATTATGTGATATTGGTGAATATGGAAGTTTTGGGGGGGGGTTCAGACACAGAGTGGCACACTGTCACTTCTTCAGTTCTTTGCAGGCTTTCTGTATACACTTAATCACCTGTTTTGCTCATCCAGCTTTGTCTACTACTCTTTCTCTATGAATTTTTCCCCTTGCTTGGTATGTAGGCAGAAGTATCTGAAGTACCTGTGATTTATAGTAATTTCAAACTTCATCAGTATTCAGATGTTTGAATTTTTCAGTTCCATTTACTTCCATAACTGACTCCTTTAATTTTTTTTTTTAAATTAGCTGTTTTGAAATCAAGGACACTTGCTGCAGATCTGTTTTTATTTATTCTTCCATTTAGTTTAAATTGAATTAGATTGTGATCACTTGAGCCAAGGTTGTGCCCTACAACCAGTTCTTCTACGAGATTATCACTACTTACCAATGCCAAATCTAAATGGTATTACCTACTCCTGGCTCAGCAACAATCTGGTGGAGAAATTTGTCAGCTATCACATCCAGGAAAATCTGGGTCCTATTTTTGTTAGTTGCTTTTACTCTGCAGTCTATATCTGGGAAGTTAGTTTTCCATAATCATACAATTCCCAGTATTATTTATTTCATTGAAAATATTAAAGAATTCTCTAGCCAGATCCAAATCATCCTGGTGGTCTGTAGCACACCCAAGTGTTCTAACAGGGGAACCTCTAGTAGTTTTCTTCCCCAGAGTGATTTTGGCCCAGATTCCCTCTCATCCATTTCATCATTTTTTATTTCTTTATGCTTCATCTTTAATATACAATGCTACTCCACCATCTTTTCCCTTATTTTTCTCTTTACTGAACAGCACATACCCTTCAATGCCTGTCCTTGTGTCGTGACTGCTATTCCACCATTCTTGTTATCTCTGTAATGTCTAGTTTCACTTCCTGCTGCACCAGTAGCTCTAAGTCCCCCATTTTGTTGCCAGGCTCCTTGGATTAGTGTACAAACATTTTAACTATTCCTGCTTGACTTTGCCCACTTTCTTTGCCCTACTGGGTAGGGCCAGATAAATGCTGAGGCTAGAGTGGCTGAAGACCCAGGCCCTGGCCTAAGAGGGGGGTCCTGGGCTTTAGCTCCTAAGGCCCCTATGTGATCCAGCCACTGTTGCCTTCCTCAAGCTGGCAAAGTGCTGACTGCAGCTGGGAAGCACTGGAAGAGCCATGCTATGACAGGGGCAGGAGGCGGGTGGGGGGGCACCCTCGGCCCATAGACTGCACACTGTAGGACTCCCACCCGCTCCCGGACCAGCTGGTCTGCCCCGGGGTGGGCATTGGGCTGGTGTGTGTTCACTGCACATCAGGGGTGAGACCAGCTGGCATGTGATGCAGCCTCTGGCATAGCCTTCCAGGGCCTGGGTCGCTGGAGTGGAGGCTGCACCATGTTACAGTTGCTCCTGCTCCCGGGGCAGACCAATCAGGCTGACACTGGGGTGGGAGCACTGTGGAGAGTAGCCTCTGGCCCCAGGGTTGCCCCATCACTGGCCCGTCCACAGTCTACATTGGGTAGGGCCCACAATGGTGGGCAGTTTGCTAACTCTTAATCTGGCCTTTGACTGGGTACAGTCATTCTGTTGTCAGTCTCTGCTATCTGATTGATACCAGCGCAGCACTATCCTTCTTCTTAATGTCCATACTGTGATTGTATGATATCTGCAGAACCATTAAGGCCTGGATTGTACTGTGACTAGAATCCACAGCTCACATTGTCTGGTTAGATTTCTTAAAGGCATTTATGGATGACCCAGCCAGGAATCAGAGAGAGTAGATCTGCAAGCTGCAGCAGGTTTCACAATCAAGCGTTCCTCCTGCACCAGTTCGGCTCTGCTGGGTAGGGGCATCCTGTACCTCCATTGATTCTACTACATTTATGTCTATATGTTCCTCATATAGTCCACAAAGCTTTAGGCTTAATTTTTTAAATTACACCGGTATTCTGCATTAATAGGTTACAACAGTGACACATTAACATTAAATTACACTGGTATTTTGCATTAACAGGTTACAACAGTGACATAGCAGTAAGTTTGTACTCCCATGGTGGAATGCTGTCATATTTTTTCTAAGGGAAAAGTTGGATAGCTCTGTTCCTTACAGCATTACACAGAGTTAACTACTGAAAGGATTTGTTCTAGTAGATGAAGAATTTATGTTCTATGAGGCTGGGCAAAAGCATGTCAGATAAGTAACAACTGGCTCGAACCTTTGCCGAAATGAACTTAAGATTCAAAAAGTGTGATTAACTTTTTGGTTGATTCTTACATATTTTCATTTTCTGTTTATCAGCAAAAGGGAAGATTCTTTGTATTTCCAGACTTCTTAGAAGTGCCATACATTTCTCAGAGTTTTTCTTTTTCCATAAGTTTCCCAGTCTTGTTTCCACAGCTGCAGATGTTTGGATAGATCTGTGTTTTTATCAGAACTGAACCTATGTCAGTTAGGAGGATTGCCATTCAGAACTGACATATTGAGAGAATAAGGCACTAACAAATTTTAGTTTTCATGTGGTCTAGCAACCAGATAATGCTTCTGCCAGTAAAATTATCTTATATGAAGCACTTTCCTCTTACGTGAGACAGCATTTTACTATTAAGAAATACACTTGTTCCAAAGAGTGAAGATATTCATTGCAGTTCAGCCAAACAGGTAGTTAGGCACTGAGCCCTGGAACACATATGAGAGTTTCTCTGTGACCAGGAGGACTCTTGTGCCCCTTAAAACTAGATACTGTAGTTGCAGGGCATGTAACCAAGAGCAAGAATTTGCAGGAAACCAGGTACGCTTCACGTCTCTTAGAAGTAGCAGACAAAAGAGACCATAGGAAGACCTACTGGGGGAGGAGTCTCTGCATAGCAGCTTACAGAAGCTATCTAGAAAATGAAAGCTTCGTAATGATCCATTCATTGAAATGTTCAATAAATTAAGAAATGTTCTATGTTGAAGAATTACTCTATGAAATTGCATTGGTTGTTCTATTGCTGTGTGAGCTCATGCATCAAATGAACTTAGTTTATGTGTTTACAGCTGTTGTTTTTTAACAGCCAGTCCAGTAAGGTCAGGCTGAAATCAGAAAGTTAAGTAGAGTTCTTTCCATCTTCCTCTTTATTACTTTTAATAAAGTCTCTGAGGACCAAATTAAGCCTTGTGGGATATCTGTACCCCACTGTTTTCCACTTATTCCCCCAGTGATGCTTCTCTGAATCCATTGCCTTAATAAGTTGGCATACACACAACTATCTGGAATCTCCAGTAGTAAACAGTTAGTTGATGTAAAACCAGGAATAGAACCCAGGTCACTTTCTTAGCACCACTGGTACTACAATGCTTGGAGCCATGTAAGCTAATAAAAATGGATTGTTGTCTTTCAAGCAATTTTCTGCAATTCTGAGTCTACATGGGAAGTAGACCTATTGAGCAGGGAGGTGCCACTTTGACATATTCAGTCTTGAGAGTAGAAACACACTTAAAATACATCACTCCAAGTGTTGCGTAATAATATGGCTTAAATTCTTGTACAATTCAAGGTACAGTACAGTAAGTTACAGTATTTTGTGATGCATGCATAATATCAGGATAATAAGACTCACTAAATTATGTACATTATTAGGGGAACTTGTTAGAACAAATTATTTCACTTTAACTAAGTAGTTCTGAAATATCTGTTGCATTTGCTTCCTGAGATGCTTTCATGGTTATGTTCTCTAATCATACCCCACACATATAGGCAGAAATGGTCCTAGTGAAGTGGTAGAAATCTAACAAAATAATGAATGTTTAAAACAAACCTACATGGGGGATTTTATGGTTCATGGATTGGTTGGGCATGACAGAGCCTTATACCTCTAGATCACTGGTTCAGTCATTTGCTTGGCTGATATCATCGGATGGCTATTCCAGAAGAAAATTGACTCATTTCAGATTAAAAAATCAAGAGAATTCCTGTGACATTGTTACACCGGGTGCCCATAGTGGCATTCTTAACCTTGAAGTTAAGAAATGAAGTCATGGTAGTTGAATATAATTCTCCCTTCTGGTTGGAACCAACCCGATGTGGGTTGTGGAGTGAAGCTTGCATTGTTGCCTGTACCCAAGGACTATATTATCACCACATGGAAATTATTTTGCAAGGCTATCAGTCCTGTATTTTTTTACAGACCCTAACCTGACTTTAGAAACATAATGTAAATACAGAGACATCTTTACAGAGCTCCACTTGATTTCTTTAAGCAGAGACAATCATTAAATGCAATGCTAGTGTTTATAGAAAATGTCTTATTAAGTCATTTGTATAATGTCTTGTGACACTCAAGGGCAACTGGCTTTCTGACTGATGTAAGCGTGATGAGTGTATACCTCAACTAATGGGAAATGAGGAACACATCAGTCATGAATAATGAGTTTGATAGTTATTGCGGTGTGATTTATATGTAATGTGATACTCCTGGCGGGATTGTTTGCAGTAGGGATCAAACCTAGGACTTTTGGATTTAAACCCACAGGCTTCTACGGCTTGGGGGAGTAGGGGGGAAACCTCTTTTCTGTCAAAGGCTGTACAGTTTGATAAATCTCTGTAAGATCCAGCCACCAGCTGGAGATGGAGAGCTGGTATGGATTACATATACTTGCATGGCTTGTCACATAGGAGTTTAACTTAATTTAATCATCAAATACAGAATATGGTATGGTGTAGCCTGACATAGCCCTGGAAGAGTTGGAACATGGTGTCTGGGCTTAGCAGCACCGTATATTGTCATTGGTGGGCACAAATGCCTACAGGGTAGTCTGTTGGGACATCAAGGGAGAAGCTCTGTTCTTTGGTGCCCTGTCGACTAGGCTGGTTGAAAAGGGCCATAGGGCAGGAACTAGCCTCTATCTCAGTGAATAGCACAAGCATTGGCTGACTCTGGGACTCTTCACACCTGGCACAGAACTGGCTCTGCATCACTTCTGTGGGGGGTCCCCAGTGAAGAAAGTGTTCTGAGGTAGGCCAGGAGTGGAGTGGGACTAAGTGTGTGCTAGAGGAGGCATAAGGGAGAGCTGGTGCAACTGGGGATGGGGAGAGATACCAGAGAATCTCTGTCCAGAGGGGCCCCTGACATAGAGACAAATCATAGGGTTCCCCTGGCCTCTGCCAAGAGTTGTACCATCCCTTAGCAGCCCCTGAATGGGGAGAGACAACTCCAGCCTCCCACTGCTCAGCACTGGCTGTAGAACTTAAGTAAATTTGGCCCCAGAAGCTATTCACTAGCTTTCTCCAAGAGGATAAGAAGTAGGAGCCTACCAGGTCTGTTTGGCAGAGTGATTATGTGGCTAAATTGCCAGAATTTTGGATCCAGTGAAGAAGATGACATATGCTGAGGCTGCTGGGGTGAATACACCTAGGATCATCAATGGCTAATTTATAGAATCCCTTGAGAAACTTGCTCCTTTCCCCTAGGGATGATGATGGTGAGTTGTCCTCAGGCTTAGAACTACTCTTTCCTCCCTACCCTAATTATTAAAAAAAAAAAAGGCTAATTTTTCAAATTTTGATGTTTGGTTGGAGAAGATGTGCACAGCTGTAGTTCTTTGAATTAATAAGAGGAACAGTTCAACCCTCAGTCAAAAGAGCAACATTGTCCATTGGGGTAAGTGTGGGGTCTGCCAGGAGAATGATGAGAGAGCTTAAAGCATCACTGCCTATGTGTCCTTAGTCTTGCTCTCTTAGTCAATGTATGGATTTTGACTTGTTTTTAAGCCATCTTCCTTCTTTGTTGTCTAGCATATTCTTGTAAAGCTTGGAAGTCTGCTGTATCAGCTCTGCATTTGATTTCTGCTCTGAGAGCCACTTCACTAAACCTAACCCTAAACAACATACATATTCTTCCCCAACCCATCCGAACATCTTATAGCAAAGTGATAAATAGAATGCATAGTGAGTTCTATCTCCAACTCCCAAGTTTCTCTTTTGCAAACTCCCTGCACTTTCAGAGTCACAGTCTAATTTAGGATGAATCAATGGGGAGATTATAAAGTAACTGAGCATTTCCATTTGAGCCGCTTTGCCTCTGAGGCAGTTTTTAGTTTCACCTGACTTTGGCAACCCTAAAGTAATCAATATTTACTGAAAAATAAAGACAGTGAGACAGTATTTCTTTTCTGTTTAACAATTGCAAAACTATCTCACTCTTCCAAACGTTTGCTAAGAAACAGGTAGAAAAGCCAAGCCACACCCTACATCATGAAATGTTCGAAGGATGCTTTCAGTGCTGGCTCATAACTGCTGTCTAAACTGGCTTCAGCCTCTGCTTTCTGAATAGACTGTTAGTATTCCTAGTTTCTCTTCCTCCCTTTCAGTGAATTTAATATGAGTAATATGTGACTTAGTGGCAGCCCTGTTGATGCCCTCAGAAAAGTTCAGCACATATTTTTCAATGCAACCATCTTCCCTTGCTGCCAGGAAGTTTAGTTTTTATGCCCATTCCATCCTTGGTTTCTCCACTGAGATGGACAGAGGTGTTCATGTTTGTGTTCATATTCACATTTGCATTTGTATTTGTATGTGTATGTGTAAGTGTGTTTGTTTGTTTGTTCTCATTGGTAACCTGAGAGTTGAAAGGCTGTGTATCCTGTTAGCAATCTCCTGTGTACTTTGTGTGCATTGTTAACCATATGGATAAGCCCTTTGCACTTCATTTTTGAATAATTATTCATGGGTTTTTATGTTTTTAACAGTTGGATAATTGCTTTTTCTGGGTAGCAAGGCACCAGTAACATTAAGCTCTTGAAGACTATCCCTGAAGATATCACAGTCTGCCTATTCCACTGCTTCTAAAAAATCAGATCACATTCTGTGTCACACAGCAGATATTTAATGAGAAGCTGTGCTGTTCACTTTTGTCTGCCTTCTCTTTTCTTTTTTCTTTTTTTTATACTATGGCTGTAACTTTAGAAGTTCATAACGAAGCAGCAAATAATAAAAGCAGGGAATTCAAGGTACCTCAGCTAGTCCTGTTGAGACCAAAGGTTCAGAACAATTTAGGTGGAGCTGCTACTTTGTTGCACTTCTGTCCTTTAGAACAGCAGGTGCCACTATGTAAAGTAATGCTTCTCAAAAAGGTGTTGCAGTGGTAATGCATAGGTGACCAGTCACATTTTTAGAGGCACAATAGCTAGACATAAAAACTTGGTGGAAGTGAAGGTCTGTCAAAATTTTAACAAGGGGGCATCACATCAGCAGGCAAAATGCACAACATGCATTGAGTAGAATAGTCTTCCCTTGATTCCCCAGAGAGTACCATACTTACATGCCCTTATATATAACCTCTTCTGTTTCCATCCCCCAAATCCTGCTCTACAACCTAGCACTTGTTCATCTATCATGCTTTCCTCAGCCCATTCTGAAGGTTCCTCTACGCGGCTCCCCTTCTTGGTCATCTGAGGCTGCCTATCACTGAGTTGCAGGCTTGTGGTCTCATAGCTTTCGAGTATACAGTAGCTAGTCGTAAGGGGGAGAGAGTCATTTCTGTAGTCTAGTTGGGAAATGGGACCCTTTTGGTTCCTTAAGTGGAAGGGTTTCTCCAGCTTGGGTTCATGTGGGCTGACAAAGAGAATGGGTCTTCTTTGACTGTCAATCTCTCTAGCTCATGGAATAGGTCACCAGGGTAGGCTTGCTCACTGGGACAGAGTCAGGCTACAATGGTTACAGGACTCTCTCTTAGTTTCAGCATCATCTTGGCCCAGTTTCTCCTTCTGATGCACTAGTGGTATGGCCAGCAGGGACCGTGTGGAGCTCTCCTTGATGGAAACATGAAATTGTTTTTTCCTTTCCAGGAAGTGCACCTGTTTTGGGAGGTGCTAGAGGTGAACTGTAGCTGGCTCAGTTCCATTCTCTGAGAAGGCTAGTAATATTAATGAGCAAAGCTGACCTCAGCATTTATGGGTTGACTGCAATCCTGCCTGCTGTCATCACAGCAGTTTGCATGGGAGTTTACCTGGGGTATTTTGGGCAGAGGGATAGTGAGATGGTGGTTTAGGATATATAGAAACATAACTGTCTAAATTTATATCAAAAGCGTAGCGGAGGAGGGGCAGGAAGGCAGCAGATGGTGGATGTCTTCAGCTTCCTGCTGCAGGAGTGCAGCAGCTTGTTCCTTTCTCCACTACCATTCCTTTTATGTTTTCAAGGCTATCTTTGAAAGGTAAATTGCTAGAAACTTAGCTTTGAAAAAAAGGAAATCTCAATTCATTCCTTTTCTTGGGACCCAAGGGCCACCTCTGTTAAAAAGGAACATACATTTGTATCTGCAATTCAATAAATGTTATGCTTTCAGTTCACTGTGATTTCAATGTATGGATGTTATTAGCTAACATAGGAATATTTAATATCCTGTAAACTGTCCTTTACTGAAATCTTTCATCCATAAATCTTCTTATTACTCACTTGTAGCTTGACTGAATTCTCTTTTCTGCTCCTGTCTTCATTGTTGCCTTGCCTGTAATAGAAAAAGAAAATAGAAAACAAAACTGGATCATGAAATAGATGGTAGCAAAGGGTTAGGACTGTGCAGGTTTTTTAGCAATGAGAAGAAAGATGCTGGTATCTATTCAATAAGAGAAAACAGTGAGCTCTGGTTTAATATGTATGCTGTGTTGTCTCTATTTGTATTCCTCTTTGCTAGCTGCTAAATGTTTGTGAAGTACAAATTGTCCCGAATGAGCATATGTTTTGCTTTCTTCAGCACAGTCTCAAAAAATCCCTGAAGACCTCCTGCCTACATTGACAAAGCATTTCCTTTTGATTTCTGCTGAAATATCTGTTAGCAGGGATCTTCGTTCTGAATTTTAAAACAGGACTCTGCCACACACTTTGGGTACACAACAAAAAATGGAGGATTTCTTCATGGAAATAGAATATTGTTTTTCGATCCCCTGATAGCACAGATACTTTTTAGATGTGTCTACATCAATTCTGCACATTTTTGATGAAGACAGCTTGTCAAGATGTGAATGATTGAAAAATGACCCATGCCTTGAAATTCTATCTGTTCACTCATTAAGTCCTTGGTTTTTCTTTCAGATCCCTGAAGATAATTGAAATGTACCACTTGATAATTAAATATTCAATTATTGGAAGCATTCCTTCTTTGAAAGGTTGAGTGGGATAGTGAAAGGACTGTGTAACAGGGCTAATGTTGGTGGTAAAGAGTGGGGAGAAGAGTGAGAATCTGCCCCATGAAGACATACTTCTAGTGTCAATTAGCAAAATACTTTAGCATAAAAAGTGTTTTTTTAATTATCATTTTTAGCCATTTTATGACTTGATCCAAAGCCTGTGAGTAATTCCATTGACTTCACTGGGCATTGAATCTCATCCTTAAATATGTGCTTAATTTTAAGTCAGTGGGACTACTCTTATGCTTAAACGAGTTCTTAAAGCTATGTGCTGGATCAGGTCCTCAGAGAATATGACATGAAAATTAATGCCAATCACTAGAAAAGACTTCAGAATATTTGTTGCCTAAATGATATTGACTCCATAATTTACACCAAAGGAAAGTTCCAAAGGGGTAGCTGTGTTAGTCTAGTTCAGCAAAATAAGTGGTTCACACCCCCCTGCATTTATTTCCTCTCGTTCTGTAAGTTTCCCCATTTTCAAAACATCTAATGAAGCGGGATCTTCTCCCACGAAAACTCATTCAATAAATAAGTTTGTTAGTCTTTAAGTGCCACAGGACTCCTTGTTTGTTTTACCAAAGGAAAATGCTTCTGCCCAGAAGTGTTATATTGAGAATATGGCAGCAGCACTACTGCTGTATGTAATTTTAGTGTCTGGCTTGGAAATTCAAGAAGAAGCATTTCCCTTTTGTTCAGTTCTAAAATACTGGGGCTAATCCTCCAAACACTTGTGAAATGAGTAAATGTAATCATCTAGCCATTAACCACTATGGATTTTTTATACAGGGCATGTGCTGTGCAAAAAACAAGTAGTAATGGAATTCAGAATTGATGAAGTACCAGTTAACTATATGGAAGTGTGGTAGTTGTCACTAGAAATCCATATTTAAAATCTATAGTCATGAAAATGAACAATTTTTCTTATCAATAAAACAATGTGAGACCTGAAGAACAGACAGATTATGAAGACACCTGCTTTTGAGGGGCCTTGCTAATTAAAGTGGTTTACTTTAATTACTAAAGAAATAATGGAGCTGTGCTAGTTGATACCAATAGAAAACTTGGCCCAATATGTTTTCATACATATTGGAAAATCATGATGATTTAGGACTTTAGCAATCTCTAGATGCTTTTGTGTTGAAAGAGGTTGAAAGAATAGGAGCGTGGGTAGGGGTAATCTGGAAGTGAACTGTTACAGGCCTAATTTAGGCAAAATTCACAGTGATAGAGGCAAATTTGCTACTGTCAGTTCAATCTTTCCAGTTAAGTTGAGCGATCAGGGAAGATCCACTCAATTGATCTGGAATTTGACTCAGAAAGTCCACTCCCTCAAGAAGAGTAGCACTGAGTTGAAAGGGCAGCATTCCCTTTGACTCAGTGCAGTAGAGCAGTGGCTCCCAACCAGTGTGCCAGGGCAGCACCCAAAGTGTGCTGCGAGCATCCCCAAGAACTGGAGGTAAAGTTCCTTCCCTGCTTAGCCCAGCCACGTGGGCTGTGCAGGGCTGGGAAAGGCAGGGGATAAAGTAAGGGGGAATGCAGTTGTGGGGCCCACTATTTTTAGGCAGGCAGCCTTCTGGCCCCCCTAAAAATAGAGAAAGGCACAGGAATGTGGAGTTCCAGGGGTCCCCCAAAAACAGCAGGAGCAGCCCGAATGCAGCGTTCTGGTGGCTCCACTTTAGGCCCAGCCAGCAGAGAGGGGCAGGAGGCTGGGAGTGTGTGAATCTCCCCCTGCAGGGCAGAGCAGCTTGTGTCAGGCAGCCTGCAAACAGCCCAGGTAAGGGTTTTTGTGGGGAGGGCTGCTGGGGGTTGTGTGGGGCAGGTGTGTGTGTGTAGCAGAGGTGTATGGGAGTGGGTGTGTAGCAGAGGGTGTGTAGCTAGGGTTGTGGGGTGGCTGTTTGGTTGGGGTTGTGTGTAGCTGGGGGTTAGGGTGGCTGTGTGTAGCTGGGGGCTGGAGGCCTAGTTCTGGCCCCTGAAGTGATGGGATGGTTCATCACAGGCAATGGGGGCTAGAGGAGGGAAGAACGGGACCCACTGGGCTGGGAGGGAGCAGCAGTGGGGTGAGGATTTGCCCTGGGTGGCAGGGAGCCACTGTGGAGAAGGGGGAAGTGGGTGCTGTGCCATGCTCCCTGCCCTACCTTCCCACTCCCCAGGTTCCCCCCTGCCTCCCCCACACAAAGCCATCTTGTTCTCCTTTCCTCTCTCCTCTCTTGACACCCTTTTGCTGTTCCTCTCATGGCTCCTCTTGTCCTCTTTTACCACCCCTGCCTTGCTGTGCTCCCCACAATCACTCCTGCCACTGCAGACAACTCCTGACCTGCTGTGTTTTGCCACCCCTGCTCTGCTACCCCTACTACCGCACACAGGAGCAGTGCCAAAACATTGTGCCATGTCTCATGAATATTCATAATTTAATTTAATTTGAATATTAATGAGTTTTTAATGGTGGTGTGCCTTGAAATATTTGAAGGAATCAAGGTGTGCCACAGCAGAGAAAAGGTTGGGAACCACTGCAGTAGAGACATGGAGCTAAGTGGGTATTAGAAAGTTGAAGGGAGATACACAAATTATTTTATGTAGCTTGTATATCTCTCTTTGACTGTTGCCAAAAACAGTGGCAAGTGTAGACCAGGCTGTAGACTTGGGGAAGTTCAGAAGTGAGCAGAATCAAAGGTTTTCAAGAAAATATCAAGGCATTGGACTAGTGACTGTGAATATGGCAGGATTTATATTAAGATTTGTTAGAACTGCATTGCCAAGTCTTGCAATTTTATCACACGTCTTGTAAAATCTCATGCTTTTCTTAAAGACCTACTCTTGAAGTCAAAAGACTGCATTGGAATCTCAGGTTTTGTTAACAAAAAGTATGAAATTTCTGGTCCATGTGGAGGCAGAGAGAGTTTTGAAACTTTGAAGTAAATGCTTTCTGAAGACTCAGAAACCAGAAGGCAAAAGAGAATTCCAAAAAAAGAGCTCCAAATCATTTTTTTTTAAATGTCATGATTTTCATTTCATTATTGTGATGTTGTGGGGCTTGATCCAAGATCCTGGAGTGCTTAGGATTGATAATAGTCTACTGTTTCCACTAGAATCTTTAGTTAGGCAAACAAAGTCCTGATCCAGGGAAGATTCCCCTTTATCTGTCTCCAAAATCAAACCAGAATGAAAAAGCTTATTGACTGTTTTGGCTTGTGGGTGTTGGGTTGTATTGGTGGCCTGTGATAAACAGCAGTTCAGAGCAGATAATCTGGTGGTTCTTTCTGTCCTTAAACTCCATGGGTATGTTCACATGCAAGTTTTAAATCAAAATAATGCTGGTTATTTAGATTTTAAAAAGTTTAGGTCCACATGATGTTTTCTTATTTTGAAATAAGAGGCTCCTTTATTTCGAAATAAGGAAAATTATTTTGATACAATAAAACCTAGTATTATATCCTGCTAGGGGGCCATGTTAACACACCTCCAAGGGTGCCTCTCTCCGAAATCGAACTAGCAAGTCCTGTTCCTGGACATGCTAGTTCGATTTGGGGGTTTTTTTTGTTTTTTTTTGGTGGACACCTGTTAAATCAATTTAAGTTAAATCGATTTAATGATTGTTATATCAATTTAATTTCAATCACTTCAAGTTAAATCAGTTTAACTCCCTGTGTGTGGACATAGCCCATGAGTCTGGAGCTATGTTTCTAATTCTCCTTCTCTCTGTTTTGTTTTGTTTTGTTTTAGGATTGGAATTGTTCTGATTTTGCCTGTGTGCATTATAAGAAAAAGCAAGCTTGTGTATATATAAAATATAAAATCAAATCTGATAGCTATTCACTGATCTACATGAATAGAATGATACTTTTTGTATGTAAAGCCTTGACTTGTAATGGCCTTTGCACATCTGTACCTTTGAATGTGCAAATAGTCACACTGATTTAAATGAGATTACTTATATGCCTAAAGTTAAACAGGAGTAAGATCTTTTCTTTTTTCTTTTCTTTTTAATTTTTACTTTAGAAAAATGTTGTTAATCATTCTAAAACTATTCATAGGAAATATTCAAGATCATACTTAATGCAACTGAATGGCCAAACAAAATTTTTCTCCTGGTGTAAAGATTATATAAACTGGGGAGTCTGCTTGTCTTCAGCTGAGGTCCTATGTCTGTCCAGTCTGAATGAAAACAAACTACAATTAAGATTTTCCTTTGGCTGCTATTGATCTTTGCCATCATCAGGCATAAGCGATTTGGAATGATCATATCTTTCTTCCACTTTCATTTTATTTTGTCTCACATCATCTGCGCTGAAAGAATATTAAGGTAATGAAATGGAAATGAAACTAAAACTACAACCACCTCCAAAAAAGATATTAACATTAAAGGGGAGATAACCTAGGCAGTGCAGAACACTTCTTAAAAGCTTTTCTTGATGTACCCTCCTGCACCTGGCTATTGGAGAGGACATGATATATTTTATCCATAGCTGTGAATTTTCTTACTTTTATTGTGTTTGGTTACAATCATGGTTAATTTTAGTGAAACTTTTCAGGAAAAAACAATACATTCAACTGTAGTGAGGTGCTTGCCCTTTAAAGCCGGAGAACATGATGTGAGAGGCCAGTAACCCTGTTCCATATGTCCAGGGAAGTGAATAAAGCTGTCATTTGCAGAGAGGAAATTGTTTGCGGAGAACAGTCAACATCTTGGGGAGGGAGGTACAGGAATATCTAGCTACTTGTTCCTTTGGGGTCCAGGACCAGTATCCCTGTGGAATGAGCAGGATGTGATCTTGAAAAGGGTTATGAATCCTAAACCTGAGGGCTGATGAACTACTTGCTTGAGAGGCCGGAAACTGGAGCCACAGTCCCAAGAAGCAGACCTGGGAACTCTAAACTTGGGGGGTGAGTGGAAGGAGGCATGAATGATGTAAGCTACATATATTTTAATGTTTCCTAGTATTATAGTATTATAGAATATACTTCTTAAGAGTAGGAGATGCTAATACTTGACACAAAAAAGATATTCAATAGGTGGGGTTATGTTACCTTTGATTAAGCAGGTCTCACGAGTAGTAAGATGCATAGGTGTTAGACTGAAGCTGTTGGAATCAGCAGTCCTTTCAGTATATTACTTCTTGCAGTTTGGTGAGTTCTCGTGAAATGAGTGTGTGTAATTCTCTACTTTGATCTATTTCAGAGCAGAACATAGATGGGAAAAATCTCCATTTTCAGTGGCAGCAAGAGCTATATATCCAACGTGCTTGTTACCTAAAGATCTAAAACAGGGTCGAGTAAGGTAAGCCACATGATTTTTGTTAACTATTAAATGATCTTTATCGCACATTGCCGTGAAAAGAGCAGCCTGTCTTCAAACTTGCTCAGGGGCAGTAGGAGGAATGGAAGTAAAAGACACACTTCTAAATGAAAACAAGTTAACTGTAGCAATCATGTAGTTGATAGTTTGACTACCGGTCCACATGTCGGTTGTAATATGTACTTCCTGCCCTGAGCTTCCTTGCAGGCTTAGTTAACCTTTAGTTGCAGAACATCAGACACTTCAGGAAAGGTATTGGAAGAACAGCTCACTAAATGTTTAATCACTGGGAACTGCTCAGATCTATATGTGTAAAATGCCATGTGAGTTCCTACCCCTCAGTGTCTGTGTTGGGAATGGCCTAAAGAGTAGTAGTATTTTGCAGTCAGAATTTACTTTTCCCACTTCCAATTGTTAACTGTATAAGAAGAAGCAGATTTCCCCCCTGCAATTCAAATGTCTTCTTTAATAAGTTTTGCATTGTGGTGGCCAAAAGATTGTATTAGCTCTTCCACTTGCTTGAATGCTTTTAAGGAGGAAAAAAGATCTCAGCTTTGATGTTTTGTGAATAGGCTGAAGTGAGTTTGGAGGATTATGGGTTTGAGTTGCTGGTCTCAGCATCTGGTAGAATAATTTAATTAATCGTTTTTAAAAGGACTGTGGAAGTCTGTGGGGGTGAGCACAGCTTGGCAGAAACACTCACCAGGAGTCTAAGTTGAAAGTGCTTCTTTGGAATTCTAGTTTTATTTTCAGGTAGCAGAGCTTCAAAATCTAAATAGCAGCATCCAGGTTCTCTGCTTGTATATCCCTGATGCAGTTAACAGTATTTAAATCTCTAAATGAGACTAGAGCCAATGAAAAATATATGTTCTTGCTTCCCAGAACTCAAGTTTCCTGTCTTCTCAACTGCAAGAGCATCTCAAGAGGGGTTCTCCTCTTGGCTCCCTCTCTGTCATCCTTCTGAGCTTGTTTAAGTGGAGTGAGGCTAGCTGTCGTCTTTAGTTCAAGCAAGCCTGAGGGTTAGCTCTTTTTTTTTTTAAACTAGACACCAGAAGAGAAATTTCCTCCTACTCATCAGCAGATTGGCTCCCAACAAATCATGAAAGCCAGTTAATATCTGGATCATAATTCAGTATTGATAACTGGACTCCCTTCCTGGAAGCCAGTGTGTTGGCTTGTGGAAACACTCCATTGATCACATAGCTTATGGGGTTTTATCCTGATGTACCAAATGGGACTGTGGTGTTTCAGCCCAAGAGCATTCCCTGAGAGAATCCCAAGGGGCCTGTCTGCCCTGTCAGAAACATTCTCCGAGTTGTTTGTTTTCTTACTTTATCAAATGTTATTTTCTCCAGTTCAAAAACATGATTTAGACTTGTCACATAGTAACGTGAATGACTAAGTACTCAGAAAAATGGGGATTCTTTCTCATGGCATCTTAACGAATTCAACTCAGTGGTAACGTGATATTAGACCATGGTGGAATTAATTACTGACTTTGTGTGGTTAGTTCGAACTCGTATAACATTCAACATATAAACTCCTATAAAATTCTTGCAGCTTTAGTTGAAAAGGCTGGATCATACATTAAGTATTATTTGCTTTTACACTCCATAACAAAAGGAAAATAAACAAAACAAGGGGCAAATAGCACATACTGAAACTGTCCTAAACGTTTTTGATCATGCCAGGTTGCCTGCTCACAAAACATACCAGAATAGTGAAGGGAGTACCTAGATTCATTGTGTCATTGCAGTGTTGGAGGGATGTTCAGAAACTTCACTGCAAACACAGGGGCATTACATCAACATGGCAAGGAGTTGTGGAAAGGCACTACCAAGTTGTGTAGTGTGTGCTAGTAGGATAGCTATCAGTCATTTTTTCTCTAACAACCAAGTTGGTAAATGTTGAAGTTGATGTCAAGTTTAAGTCAAGATTTGTCTCTATTGCTCTGTTTCCTAAAATGTGTGGAAAGGGGGCAGTTCAAGGTCTTCCATCCCTCTTGCACACAAGCTACCTCCATAGTGCTGCTGTCAGCCCTTGACACCATGTAAGATGTAAAGGACCAGTTTTGGGAATAAAAGCTGTTCATTATGTGTGCAGCATGTATTACAGCTCTGTGACAAAAAAAGCAGGGAGTCCTGTGGCAACACGGCTGGCTCGATTGTGAGGCAAGAGACAGACATGGCTTCAGGTGACAGTTCTTAGGGGCGCCTAGCCCCCCTGAAGATCAGGCTGGCTTCCGCCTCTTCCACTCTTTCCTAGCAGCTCAGGCACTGTTAGTCAACCTGCAGCTTAAGTCATGTAGGCAGAGTGCACTTTAAATCCCTTTGCAGGCAGATGCTGGAGATTTATGCACTTCGGAAAACTGTTTTCAACCTCCCTGAATGAAACGGGGGGGCAGGGGCGCCAAATCAAAATTTAGCTTGGGGTGCCACAACCCCCTGAGCTGGCCCTGTGTGGCACTTAAAGACTAACAGACTCCTTCCTTTTTTTTTTGCTGGACTAGACTAACACGGCTGCCCCTTTGGAGCTCTGTGACAGAGTGCCAGCAGCCAGACCTGACCCCTTGTTCATTAGGTACTGGCAATTTCTCCACTGGACTGCATTGGTGGGAGGGTGCTCAAAAACTTAATTAGACAGCAGACAGCCCAACCTGTCAGGTGGAAAGAATTAAGGGTCAGAGGGGAGCTGCAGGCAGGAACCAAAGGACTGAGGATCTCAAGATGATGAGATCTTGCCCTCTCACTATCTGTAGAATGGGCAACAGGGGGAGTTTGTTTCTGATTGTGTGTTGCTGCACAAGGTGGTGCTGGTGAACAATAAATAATGCATGGGTGTTTATAAACTTGAAACCCTCCAGGCTGTTTGTGGTGATCCACGGAATGGGGTCAGGCCACCAGGCCACATAGCTTGTCCCACCATGAGCCATTTTATTGGATAACAGTCCATAATCAGTTCTTTATTTTACCTTGTTCTTTACCTTTATTTTACCTTGTTCTCTTTCTGGAATCACACGAGATGGATAGTTCATGTCTTCTCCTTTTAAATGTCCCAGAAAGGTTGTTGTAATTACAGCTAATGTGGAATTCATGGTGAAGAATTCAGTAGCTTATATAAATCGGCCCCTGCTCTGATAGAGGCAACATGTTGTACTGGGTTTTTAAGGACCATTGGAGGCAAATCTTTCTTTTTCAGTCACTGAAGATTTAGAAATGGTGTTTTCTAACATGCCAGCTTCCCCATGTGTATAAAACATTGTAGTGTAAAGCAATCAACGCTATACTATGTTAACAAGGGATTATTGTGAGGGGATGAGGACTCTGAAAATGACTTGAATGGCAGTTCTTCTCAATCCATGACATCAGAACTTGCACTTAACTCTGTGTGTTTTGTGGAGTTCCAATACTTGTTTGGTTTATTCACTCTCTTACAAACATGGAGAAAGGTGATGCTCAGCAGACCAGATGTACTAGAGTGGATGACTGTGAATGAAAGAACAAGGAAGTAAATATCATTGTGCTTAATAATCTTGGGATGGTACAAAATAATCATGATGCTGCTACCATGCTTACCTAATGGTGCTACAGTAACATGAATTGCCATGTTGCAGTGTCATGACACAACCGTGGCACAGCCATCTCAAAACGTTCTTCTCTGATTATGTTAGGCTTTCTGCAATTCTGTGTGAGTGCAGGGTTCTCCCAAGCTATCACTGCTTTAGTGTATAGGCTGAGAGACTAGAAAGTCAGTAACATTAACGGAGCGTGAAATTTTTGCAACTATAGAATTGTGTTTCTCTGGTTAATGACCTGCTTAGTTGTATTTTGAAGTACAATAGAAAACTGCTATATTTATTAAGAGCCTTTCAGGAAAACATAGTTATTAGCATTTTTACACATTTAATCACAACACCAATTAGTGGAGTCAGCTAAGAATTAAAGAGAAATTACCCCCATTCAGTACCTCAGCACAACAGTTGTCACTGAACAATCTAATCTTTGACGTGACATTAAAATATTGCTCTCTGGTCTTCATGTACTGACACATTTTATATTGTGTCATTATCAAACCAGATGCAACATCCTGTCTGTAACAATGTGTCCTTGGAAGAGTTTTACTTCTTTAACTCCTTTGCTACAGAAATTGAATAGTTTCCTAAGTGTTCAAGCTGTATTTACAACCTCGGGTAGAGATGTATCAGCTAAGGTAGGTGTCTGACCCATTGGGTATAATGAATTTGGTCTAAATCTGAATTCACTAGTGAATGGCTTTTTGACAAGTCTTCTGTAATATTTTTTTTCAAAATATCCAATAAAAATGATGGAGCTTAAAATATTTTCAGTGAAATACCGTGGAACGATCTGGTCACTGATTCCTTGCATAAGGAACCATCAAAAAAGTAGGTGGGAAAGTAAAGAAAAGAAATGACAGAAAATGATCATTAATGAAAGGAAAAGTAGGAAAATTGAATGGAGAGAAAGAAAAGTGAATGGGAGGAGAAATACATAGGAGACAAAAGTAGCAAGATAGGTAAAGAGGAAATGAAACAAATTAATTCAGGTATCAGAAGAAAAAGGAACAAAAAGTAAGAATAAGTCAAATACACACTACAAAAGGAAGAGAAAAACAAAATTCTGGGGGGGGGGGAAGGGAGAATGTGGAAATGAGGGGAAGGGGGCAGGGTTGCTGAAGGGGGACATTGGGAATGATAGACACAGAGAGCTGTATCTTAAATTAGTGTGTGATAGTTAATGTCAGCTGAGGATCTGACCTGGTCAGTTTACTGGGTGCTTATTGGAAGAATGCTGTAAGATAAAACAGCCAAGTTTTCAAATCCCAAGTTTGAACACTTAGATTGTCATATCCAGTGCCTGTGTAGGTTTGACAGTTAGGATCCTGTTGAATGAACCCACACTCCGTGCTAGATTAAAAAATTTCAAATTGCAGGCAGACTACATACACTTTATCTATTTCAAAGCCTGGGATTAATTCTATAGGGTTGTTCCAAAACTGTGGTTGGGAATCTGAAAGGATCTTCCCAGAGCTTTACAAGAGCTATAAAAATAACAAGAGAGAAAAATGAGGAAAGAGGCAGATGGCAAAAAGTAAAGGAAAGCCAAAATAACAAGTTAGACAAATGCTTACTCCATCAAATGAGTCTATCTAAATAACTAATGTCCACACAGAATGCCAGAGTTTTACAATCCATTAATCTTGGCAAATTGGGTGGGGGGGGGAACAAACACAAATCTTTGTTTTCTGTGTACGTGGGTATATTTTTCACATAGTTCTGTTGCTTTATGAATGGATCTGTAGAATCCCAGCCTGGGAATTTTGATTGTTGCTAAATATCAACAAAAATATAATGAATATAATTTGCCTGGATCACACTTTTGGTGGAAACTAGGAGGAATGAGGTCTGTTTTGTTTAAGAGGTTGTTTTGCTCAGGTATAGTATCTCCTATAATAAGATAGCTGAAAAATGTATCTAATCTCTTCTGTAAAAGACTGTGGGTTTTTTTTCCCCCTGAATAAAAATGTACATTTTTACCTCAAAGGGACCCTTACAAAATATAAACCCACAAATAATTACATGCTTGGCTGAAAGTGTTTTTGTTCAGGTTCCCTCCTTTCATTCAAGCATTAAAGGTTCTCAGCAGACACTGTAGTGTGAAGAATTGCATGTTGTTAAAACTTCCTTCATCATGTCTGGAGCTGCACAGATGAAGCCATTTGCAAAGCTCAGAAAAGTATTTTTGGTTTTTATTTTTTTTTTATCCTACACAACCCAGGAACTATGCCACATAATCTTCTGCTGTCTTTTGGCACCTTATCTATTAATTAACTGTGACGGATAGTCCAATTTCCTGCAATATCTTTGGGAGATTTCATTGAATTAAGTTCATTGTGGTCCAGGGTTTGTTATGTAATTCCGTGGGGCAGAACAAGCACATCCCTTCCAGGTACTAAGAACTATAGTGAGTGATCAGGCAAATTCACTCAGGTTGCATCACCTTCAGAGAGGTCCCATCTCTTGGGGAGTTTCAGCTGTACTGGTTCAAACTGGATTCTCCAGGAGCCAACAGATGAATAAAGAACTTTTGGATAAATAGACTGAGTTTAAACTGACTTGGAGCCTTCTTTCTGAGCCAGCAAAGAGACAAGACCTTCTGCAGGGTCCAATGTAAGCCTCAAAAGGCAGCTGAGGCTCTGGGGCTCAGTTCAAGTTACACTGTGGCCCTTTCATACTGTCCGAATGCTGTGATGACATTGTGTTGTAAAAGAGAGTCAAGCCTTCAGTGTCCATTCAAATAGTTAGTTTTTCTATAACACTGCCAAGAATGGTGCTGATTATTTTGGTAATTTTGATCATGGGGGCACCTGGCCTATTGAAATTTAACAACCAAAATTAACAGACAGGGTCCTGGAAGAAGTGACTTTAGGAGAAAAGGTGAAAAGAGCTTTTAAAAGAAGTATAGGTTAATACTACTTGTTAGGTCTTTTCATCCTTCAATCACTAAGTGTTTTATAAAGAAGTCTGTGAAAAGGGCTGATAATACTGATGGGGAAACTGAAGCCCAATGAGGGAAGTGACTTGAGCAGGGTCACACAGCAAAGTAGAAGCAACGCCAGGAATTATACTCAGGTGTCCTGAGTCCTAATCCATTGTGTTACCCATTGAGACATAGTGCCTCCCTAGGTTGCCTAAGCAACTATGATGGGACATTGAGTTGGGAACTGTGGGTAGGGAATACACAACGGTCAGTAAGTGTTTGAAGGCCAAAGGGTAAATTATGTCTGCTGTGAATGAATCTGCAACAAAGGGAAGCATGCAGCTTCTGGAAGAGTTCCTAACTGGGCTGCGTAAATTTAAGTGGTGCAAAAGGAAGGCCAGCTAGCTGGGATTTAGCCATGACCCCATCTCCAATATGCACTTAATCCTGCAGAGCCTTAAGACATGAGCTGTGGGGTGTGAATGGTAGTGTTAGCATCTATCACTAGGGGACTTCTAAAATTTGGTCTCAACAAAATATAAGACAATGTAATATAGGGGACAATCCTGTACTGCCAAGTAGATAGACTGGATGAATATAGAGGTCTATCTCATTTCTGTGGAACTTCTGTTTCTTCCAAATTCCTTTCACTGGTAGTGTTTGAAGCACTGGAGTATAGTTAAGAAGATTATATATATAGATATATCACTGAAATATTTTAAACTTTGTCAGTGTAGAAGATGGGACTGTTGAACAAATTTTTTGTTTTGCTGAGTAGTTGCAGTTGATTGTCAATCTTTTTAGAAAGTCACATTTTTGTCTCTTGTGTTTGGCATACAACTTTCTTTCTAAAGAGGTGATGATTGCCTGATATATCAGCACAAACTTGCGTTTAGAATCTGCTCCATTTAGGTGTTGGACAATGGTGATCAATAGGTGAATCTCTGGTTTTCTGTCTTCTAAAATTGAACAAGGAATTGTATTAGAAAATTGTGTTTAATGAAAACTACTGTCTCTCCTTTCATCATATGCAAGCTTGGCCAAACTGTGGCTCATGAGCCACACATGGCTATTCAAAGAAAAAGTCCAGCTCGCAGAAGAGCAGAGAAGTGCGGCATGGTCAGAGACAGCGCGGAAATGGCAGCATGGTCAGGGACTTGGGGATGGTGTGGAGAAGTGTGGCATGGTCCAAGACAGTGGGAAGCGATGGTATGGTTGGGGCCTCGGGGATGGTGTGAAGAAGTGCAGCATGGTCAGAGAGGGTGGGGAGAAGAAGTGGCATGGCCAGGATGGGAGGGAGAAACTAAGTTTTTACTGTATAGGTTGGCCTAGTTTTCATGGTAACCTTAAGTAATTATTAGAATCTGACATTAGTAGGATCAATATTTGCCCTTCTTTAGGATAAAATTAAAACATGCAATGAATTTTAAACTTATTACACTTGGAGTAGGTAAAATATGGCTGTGTGCCTCAGTGCGGCTCTTGAAGGTTTAATAATCAACTTGTGTGGCTCTTGAGTTCCGTAAGTTTGGCCACCCCGGTCATATGCGTTATTATAGAGTCTCTGTCTGTCTCAGCTCTGCCTGCTACAGATTTAAAAAAATAATGTACACTTACTCATATATTTCAATTCTTAATTAATTGGAAAATTTTGTCATGGGCCTGATTCTGAGAATGGGAAAGCCTAATGAGAAGAACAGCTTTTTCCAGCAACTTTTATGATCTGTGGAACTGCACTCCAATTTACAGCAATCAGAGTAGAATTTTTTAGTAGCGAGGTTTGTATTGTAACCAACTTTCTTTTCAATTCTTCAGTCCATAATTTTACCTTCCCACCTATGGGCCAAAAGGGAGGATTATGAATTTAAATAGAGGAAGAGCACAAATGTGAACACAAAGATTTTCTCCTGTCGTGGGTACTGGGAACATGGTTCTGTTACAAAATGAACATCTCCCTGATACCTGACTCAGAAGCATCTAATGTAAACTTGCCTGGATTAGAGCACAGGAAATACTACTGCTGTGGTGTTTCCTATTTACTTACAGTCTAACTGGAATGTCTGCCATACATATTCTTAACATAAGTTAACCTCTCTGCCTTAGTTCATGCCAAGAAATTGTCACAAAGGTATTTAGCAGAAACCACATAGGAAGTATTCCCATTGTACTGGTGCTCATGGTACAACTAACTGGGCATTTACAATAGGAGGGTGAAGCTATATAATCCTCCATGTGTCTAAAGTTAAGTAAAGTGTGTATGATAGTTGGCATCATAATCATAGTTCTTGTGGGTGCAGACCTGAATCAAATACAGAGCTGATTTCCAGCAAGACATAATAATAATAATAATAATAATAATAATAATAATAATAATAATAATAAAGTTAAACCAAACAAACCAACATAAAATTTAAGGCCCTATCTAAAGCAGCAGTAACACCCTGATGCAAATTTTCACAGGACCACATTGTGAACATCAATAGCAAGCACAATAAATGCGATCCATTATTTTTTTTCTGAGGCTTTCAACTAATGTCATAATTGCTTTTGAAAACATAGATGTGTTTTAAATGTCTTCAGACAAAGGGAGATACTATGGGTCTGACCTGGTTCCCTTTGAAATTGATGGGAAGTGTGAGAATCCAGTTCAGTGGGAACAGGATAGGGCCTGTATGTTTTTGAGAAGCTGAGAAACTCTATCCTTTAATGGAAGAGGGCGAGGGGGAGTCATTTGTGAATGGTCTGGATGGAATCTTTTAACATGAGCATCGGTTTTCAGAAGGTGCTTTATAGCTAGGGAAACCTGTAACAATGTGATGTATGAAAATATTTGCTTTGTGGGACAAACCAAAACTAAGAGAAGAGATCAACCGGGTCAACACATACCCAGGGTATTGTGTTTCAGACTGATTTAGAGGAAAGAGATTTGGCAGGAATGATCAGGTCTTTACATTTTCATTTGGTAAACAAGTTAGTAAATGATTCTCACACCTTCCCTAGGTTATTCCCTCTTCTAGACCTGAGTCTTTTTTGAATTTGGAGAAGTTACCCAGCTCAGGAATATTGACTACTACCAGAAACCCAGTTATAGTCCTCAATGAATCAAATGAAACATTCACTGGGCTGGTAAGGAGTGACTGATGAGACTGTTCTTGAGGAAATAGGCACTGATGGGATTTTTTTTTTAAAGGCATAAAGGTTTTCTTGAGCACTCCATACCCCTGCACTGTATATAGTTATGCACGCCAATGTAAAGTGAGTGGAGAGTGGGTGTGAAACCCTACTAGATCACTATGCCCACTGAGCAGTCTCTATGTAGTGGTGGTATATATAACTTCATAAAGTTCAGGGCAATAGAATCAGGCCCCTTCTTATCAGTTTGTTTAAATTACACAAGGAGTGTGTGCTAATGCTAAAATTTCATCCAAAATATTACAACAACTACAGTCTCATACAATTCAATGTCACCATAAATTACTGAGACAAGCTGTATGAGGTAATATCTTTTATCAAACTTCTCCTTGTGAGAGAGACAGGCTTTCAAACCTACGCAGAGTTTATCTCTCTGACCAGCAAATGTAGTTCAATAAAAGATATTACCACATTAACCATGTCTCTGATATTCAGGGACCAACTCAGCCTCAGCCTGTAGGTTGATCCATCTTCAAAGCATCTGACAAAGTGGGATTTTCTTCCATGAAAGCTCATGCGAAAAACAAATCTGTTAGTCTTTAAGTGCCACACGACTCCTGGGTTTGTTTGTTTTTTTGCTGGACTAGACTAACATGGCTATCCCTTTGGAAACATAACAACACTGCAGACCATAAATTATTGTCAATATAATGCTTCTTAAAAATAGCAATTAAAGATCATCAGAAAAATAAAACACAGGTGAAGTCACCAACGTCAACCAAGTTTGTGTGTGCGCGCGCACGTGCACACACCTGCATGCACGCGTTCACATAAACATACAGGTCCAGACTGTCAGTTTGTCTAAATCAGTTTAGCTCTATTTAAATTACTATAGCATCTCTGTGTGTAACAAGGGCAACTCAACAGCAACTAAATTCTTGTCTTTACAATGTATAGCCATTTGCAAAGAGAATAAACAAGTTATATTTGGAAGAGAGCAGGGCTGCTATGCTGCCAATGACTATGGGTATGTCCACACAGAAGTCTTATTTCGAAACAACAGAGGTTGTTTCAAAATAAGAAATGCCATGTTTACATGATGTACCATTGTTTCGAAACAACGGGTTCCGTTGTTTCAAAACAACTTAAACCCCATTTGGTGACGAAACAACGTTGTTCCGCAACGATTGTTTTGAAACAATCCCGTCTGAACATGTTATTTCGAAACGACGGTTACTCGTTTCGAAATAACTGTTGTGCGAACATGCTAGTTCGCTTTGAGCTTTTTTCCTTAATTCGAATTAACTTATTTCAAAATAACACCTCATTTCAATACAAGTTGTTTCAAAGCAACTTGTATCGAAATAACCCCCTGTGTGTGAACATAGCCTAATACAAAACCTACAAAACAAATGGCTACCTAATGATATGGATTCAGTTTATTCATATATCCTAATCTTAGGGCAGGAAGACTTAATATTTATTCAGTCCATCTTAAAAAAAAAAAAAAGGCTGAGGAGAATAGTATCTTATATGTCCTCAGCTTACATTGTGAGAAAGGGAATGATTTGCTCCATGTGTGATTAGTTCGGGTTGGACTGTCCCTAACCTTGTTAGAGCTTTTCAGGGGAATAGGGAGGAATAAGGCCATTTATGGTAGCAGAGAGATAGGTGACTGCACCACCACATTTAGCTTCATATCCAAAGTTCAGGACTGATAGATTGGTCATGTGTTGAGTTAGGAGTTGTATCCACTTTAAAAGGAAGCTGTACCTCAATTTCACTGCCTTTCATTGCTCCAAAACTTTGCAGCCCTCACTGTATGTATATAAAGATAGCTGCAGAAGCTGTACAGTGTGAATGTAGATCTCCTGGAAGATCAACTCTCAAGTCATGTAGCCTGCTGATGTATTCTATGGTAATGCTTAAAATGGTGTACCCTGATTATGGAGATCCATGGAGGTTTCTTTTACATTCCTTTAACATTAGTTTCCAGAACTGGAATGCTGCTACCCTTCAAAAAGTACTTAAAATATTCTTAAATTACCTTTAAAAAAAAATCGAGGCGGTGGTTAAATTTCCTGCAAATCCTTCATATAGGGGCTTTCACAGAAAAATTCTTACTATATGTACATAATATTTGCATTAAATTTAGGCTTCCACCATGGCATTTATATTGTACCTCTTTTGTCCATGCAGTGTTTCTTATCTGATTTTCAAAAGTGATTTCTTTAATCCACAATCTGGCCCAAAATGTCTCGCATGTTCTGTTACCAACATATGTGATTTCATCATGAGTTTCATGATATTTAGCGTGGGATTTTTTCCTCTCAGCCCTGGCTCCTGAAATTCCGTGATTATGTAAAAAAGCTCAGCTTTCCTGTCTGCATGTTTGTGTGTGTAAAATTTCTAAAAGGTAAGATTCTAGCCCTAGTTGTCTTAATTGAGGAGAGAAGCTGGAACATGTGACAGCAGTGTCTCCATAGCACTCAAAAGAAAAAGCAAATAAAATAATACCCTTTAAAAACCTTAATAATGCCCTTCATTATATTTAAGCCAATTCTATGAACCCTTGGGGGCTCTACCTCATGATTTTTGAATCACTGGGCTTAGCAATACTCTGTCTGTTTTGAATTCGTCCAAACTGTAATGAAAACTCCACAGAACTCTCCATCCATATCCAAACATTGTTGCAATCTGAGATCCTCCTAGCTAGCAGCTCTCATTCCTCTTTTAAAGGTTGATTCACTGTCCTTATTCCTGATCCTACAAAGGACTGCGTACAAGCATATCTTTTTTGGATCTTCATTGTAGCCAGGTGGGCTATATGTGAGTGCTGGAATGTGATGATAATTTAAGTGCTCAGAGAGACAATCTTGCTGGATTCCAAAATATTTCAGGTCTCAGAATCAGCCAAATTGCCTTGGCCTACCATCTTCTGCTTTCTGGCTGAATTCAGCAGAAACACCACCTTTCATTCTTCTGTCTAGGTGCTTGTAGCAGTGCTCTCTGCACATGTACAGAAATGGATGCAACTTCAACAAATCCCTTCTAGAGAAAGAGAAGTAGCAGTGGGAAGATGGAACTACAGCATCATTCTAAAAGTAAGGTAGTTGTAGAAGCAATTGTAGGTGCAACTTCTGAAACCTTTTTTTTAAACAAACAAAAATGTCTTTGGTCTCATGAAGAATCCAAATTAAAACTGCTACTGGTGAGAATGAAGTTGTGTGACACAGCTGTAAATGTCTATACAAAGCCATTAATTTGCTGTGTTAGCTATTAAAGTGATCTCCATCATAGTCTGCAGTGCTCTTGTGTCTCTGCGTGAGTACAATTCAGGTGAATACTTGAATCTGTGCTTACTTTCTCAGCTTAAACCCTGCTCAGAGTTCTGAATAGGATATTTTGTGTGGGATTTTGAAGCTGTTCTCTGATCTTGTGAACCTCCAGATCAGGGATAAGGTAATTTATTAGGCCAGGACACCCTATCTCATCCCAGGTATTCTTCACACCCATACCCATCTGTCAGAGTTGTGTTATCCAGTTATCAGAAGGAGGCTGATTAAGAGTTAATAACAATAATTTATTTATAGTGATGAGGAATTGATTAACATAAGCAGTAACAGGATGACGGATAGCCAGTTGCACATGCAGTGGCTCCTCCCAGGTCCGCAGCAAGTCCACTTAACTATGTTTCTTCACCCTTACTGGGCGCAGTCATCTACTGTCCAGGTGATGTCACAGGAACAGCTGGCGGGATCCCGCAGCACTGTTAGTGTTTACTCACAGAACTCTCTATGCAGATGATCTCTCAAGTAGGTATTGTTGGATTGATGGTATGTCCCATGCAGTCTGCTAACCAAGAATAGAGGGACCCATGCTACTCTGCCTCCTAAGCAGACAGCATGAGGCAGTGGGTGAGCTAGAAATTTATAAGCTCCTTTCCTGCCATTAGTTGGTGATTGACAGGTACCTTTTGCACAAGGCCCTTAGGGGATGCACTCAGCACTCTAGTTGTGCACCCAGCACCCTCTTTGCACTAGGCACCCAGATTTATGCACACAGCACCAAACCAACAGGGCATCTATGATTGACAGCAATTGACACTGTGTCGCCCCCTATAAGTTCAATACAGTTATGACATTCCCTTGCAGGCAAGTGGTCAACCCATACAACACTTACATACCCAATAAAAAAACAATCTCAAGTTTCCCAATAATCTGTTATTTCATTATCTTACAAAATTGGCTGGCAGTCCTAGGTCTGAAGGCTTTGCATCTTAGCTGACTTGTCTTAGCTGACATCTGTCAGGAGTTCCATGCATGTTTTACCCTAAGCATCCCTGAAGGATGTGAAGACTAAGTGAGTTTGGGTTCTTAGCTAGCTGAACTTACAGTGATGTTCAAAGGAATGAAAGAGTTGGGCTTGGTGGAGAAAAGTGGGAAAATCTAGGAAGCTCTGTGTATTTGGTCATTGTTCAGGGAGATCAGAGCATATTCCAGCAATCATACTTGTGTACACATTAACATGTATGTGGAATATCTGTATATAAAATTAAATGGGATAAAACATATCTCAAATTCTTCTAAATACCTCACAACTTAGAGGTGAAATAGCATGGGAGAGTCAGGGGGGTTGAAGGGGAAGATGTCCACAAATACACCATGCAAACTTGAATTTGATTCTTCTGTGTTGTGAGCCTTTTCCCGTTCACTTTCTGGTTAACAGTAATAGGGTACGTCTACACTATGTGTTTAAGTCGACTTAAGGGCCCTTAAGTCGACTTAAACAGAGCTCTGTCTACACTGCAGGGCAACAAAGACAACTTTAGGGTCCAGTAAAGTTGACTTTATAAGGTTCACTTATAAAGTCGACTTTACCTTTAAGTCGACTTTATTAAGTCGACTTAAGGCATATGGACTCACTGAGTCAACTTAATAAAGCCGACTTAGTGCAGTGGGGCCACTAAGTTGACTTTATAAAGTTGAATTAAGCCAGGGCACCCATTTAAAGTCGACTTTATAAAGTCGACTTAATGTAGTGTGGACTCATTAAGTAGACTTAATAAGGTCTACTTAAAGTCGACTTTAAGTAGACTTTATTAAGTCGACTTAACAAGTCGACTTAGCTTTCACAATGTGGACATAGCCATATAGTTGAACTTTGGTTTTTGTATCTGTGTGAGTGTATTCTAAACTGTGAATCTGAGTGGAATAGGTGGCAACAGAGAATGTCTGGTGAGTGGCATGGTTACTTGAGAGTATGATCCAAAGCCCATTGAAATCAAAGAACAGACTGCCACTGATTTCATTGGGCTTGGGATCAGACCCAAAGGCATGCAGTCCACTCGACTAGCACCTGACTTAGTTAACTGAACAAAGTACATTTTAAATATCTGCAAGATAATCTACTGGGGTCAAATTCTGAGCTCTGTGCTCAGTCTGAGTTACTGAAGTGAGCACTGGTCAGGTATTCAAGGGGTTGGGAGCAGAGAAACCATTAAATCTCAAATTATGGAGCGCCACTCTGTAGGGTACTTAAGCTCAATGGAGGAAAACGAAGTAGCTTTTCACGGGATATTGTGCAGCCCTTCTATAGCATATGCATCTGCAGTGTCTTCCCTCATGATGCCCTTCTGTTCCATTTGCGTCTCACCCCCTATTTCTCCTGTGCTTTGACATGATGGGTGATCTGAGCCCCATCTGAGTGCTCTATATCACATGCCAGCTCAACTCAATCTGTGTAACTGAGCAAAGGATCTGGATGGCCATTGAGGAAGGGGCAGATTTATCATACAGCAGGGAAAGACCATTTTGAAGATGATTTAGAATAAATATGAGACTTATCAGCAATCTGCTTGCAAGCATTTCCTGGGCCTGCGTGTGAAATTCTCCACACGCTGCCCTAGTAACATACCACAGAAATAATGAAGTCCAGTAACCAATTCTAAATGCTAAAATGAGAAGCTCTATAAACACTCAAAATCACTATTGTTCCTGGACTCCACTGGAAGCATTGCAGTGTCCAGTCTTATCTTGTCAGTATTTGTTCTGCTGCCAGAGTAAGTTTGATTCCTCCTTCTCCCCTGTTCAAACATCGTTTCTGAAGCCACTTTCCAGCCTGAATCTCATATCTATTGATGCTAGATTTTAACTCTGAGTATCAAGAAGTTGAATTAACATAAGAATCGTGTTTGTATGACTGTGAGTATCTATAATTTGTATAATTCTATGCATAAAGATGATTGATGTAAAGTATAATTGTTTAAAAAAATCTGTAAGGAATCTATGTATTTTCAACTTGGACAGAATCTACTTTTTACCTAAGGAAGCTAGATGATTGACAAAGAAAAGCTTTTTAGCCTGTATACTTAGCCACAAACAGATTACCAAGGTTATATTTTAAAGCATCACTCCCTCTGGGTTAATAGTGGGTTTTAAATTGTGCCTCTGCTCATTCAAAATAATCAAAGAGCAAGGTTCAAGTAGATGTGTAGTTGTTTGCCCATAATCACAGATCCTGACTTTCCCTTATCCTGGTCATAATGAACTCTATCCCCTTGACTTCCTGCCTTTTTTTAAAATTACATCATTGTGGTTGTTTTTTCCCATTGAAAGCCAAGACTAATTATATAGAGTGACAAGTTGAGATTCTGGTCTGACTTCACTGATGTAAATCTGGAGTAACTCCACATCACTGAAATGATACCAGGCTCAATCTCCTATAAATCAGATAAGGATCTGGCCCTTAGTTATTAACTATTTATAGCCTGAACTTGTTTGTTTCTTTGTTGCACATCAGCGTTTTTGGAATTTGTGTCGGAAGGCTGAAGCCTGAAAATTACAGTGTACTTTTGCCTGAATACAGCAAAGCACTCAAACTGAGTGGCTTGACTACATGTGTGGAAGAACTGTCCAGTGGTTAGGTCACAAAACTTTGCTTTGGATGATCTGGGTTCAGTTTCCTACTCTGTCACAGCCTTTCTGCGTGACGTTGGATAGGAGTCTGTCGGGGCCAGCCTGACCATATAGGTAGACTAGGGCACCAGGCTTTAGGGGTGACAGATTAGAGGGAAGTGAATTTTTTTCTCTATTTTCAAAAAACATGTATTTGCATTATCTCTTATAAATGAAAGCATCACCCCTGTGGGGGGCACCAAAATCATAGTTTGCCTAGGGCACAAAAACCTTTGGGCTGGTTCTGCTCTCTGTCTTTCCATTCCCTGTCTGTATGATGAGGACAACAGCACTGTCCTAACTGACAGCAGTGGGGTGAGGCTAAATACCTTAAAGATTGTGAAGTGTTTTGAAATCTAGTGATGAAAATGCTGTTTAAGAGATGGGTAATATTAAAATTAAGCGTGTGTGTAAGAGATTTGCTGAATCAGGACCTGAGTATGCAGCATCTTGTAGGATGAATCCCAAGCTATATTCAATCAGATTTTTATTTAAATCTCCATTCTCACCATTGTTCTGACTAAGGCATTTTTTGGCTAGACACCAAGGAAGTGAGAAAAAACTGCAAAGTGAAACATGTAGCATTCTTGGCATTCTATGAAAATCACGTCTAGTAACTCTGCTATGTAATGAGCAATACACAGTTCCATTCAGAAACTCGGAGACAGGGAAGTGGTGTACTTAGGAGCCCTACAGCATCCCTACTACTTTGAGACAAAAGCCTCTCAGTGCGATCTTAAACTAAGGGGATGAATTGATTTGCTCATCTCTAACTGCATGTTAATGGATTCATTTACACCTGTCTCCATGTGTGAAGCATCATTAGATGGAGAAAGGAAGCTTTGTGCAGCCAATCTCCATTCATATAAAAGATTGTTTTTCCTTCCAAGGTGCTGCTATTGTGCTGGCTTTGCTGTTGGCTATTATCCTGTGTGTGAAAGGTAATGTCCGGCAATTTTAATTACAGGCCATCCCCCCTAGCTATTCTTAAAGAAATCAGTGTCAGGAGTAGTTTAAAAAATCATTTACTTGATTTAAGCATTTATAATAGAGCTGTTTTGGAATGTAACAGACTGCTTCAGAAAATACCTGCCATTTACATGCCAACAGTGGTGACAATTTATTGGTGGAATTTCACTCTGTGTGTGTGTGTGTGTGTGTGTGTGTGTGTGTGTGTGTGTGTGAGAGAGGGAGGGAGGGAGGGAGGGAGGGAGGGAGAAGTGATGGAGCCTCCACAGAACCATAGACGTTTGGGGTTGGAAACAAGCCTGGATTAACCACTGCCCCCTCCACACTGTTGCTCGGGGGACCCTGGGGCCATAGGGCACTCCTACCCTGGCCCACTCCGTCCAGTCGGTCTGGGGGGGGTACAGCTGGGACCCAGTGCGGCGGCCCCCGATGCAGCCCCCCAGGGGCATGGGTCCTGGAAAGCTGCACAGGAGCGGAGGCAGCGCCAGCTGGCCCCACCCGTGGGTAGAGAGAATGGGCGTTGGCCCACCCAACTCTCAGAGGTGGACCAGCCAGCCTAGGGCCAGAGAAGAGGGGAGTGCACAGCCTAGGCTCTGGCTTCAGGGCTCCATTTCCCCTCGTCTCCAGTGCTGGCAGGGCAGGAACACAGCAGTAAGGGACTTGAGGGTGCCAGATTATAGTAGGGGTTTTAGGATCTGAAGCCTGGGGACCCCCTTTTGGCCAGGGCTCAGGGCTTCAGTGCCTTTAGCCCCTGTGATAATCTGACCCTGGTTCGAAGGGACCTTGGGAGGTCATCATGGAGTCCCACTCATGGCAGAGCCATTCCCAACTAAATTATCCGAGCCAAGGCTTTGTCAGACTGCACCTTAGAAGCCTTTAAGCTGTACCTGAAAAACCACCTTCCTAGGTAACCCACTCCAGTGGCGCCCCACTCTCCCAGTGAAAAAGCTTTTCCTGATATCCAACCTAGAGTTCCTTGCTTGCAACTTGAGATCATTGCTCCTAGTTCTGTCACGTAACAGCCACTGAGAACAGACTAGCTCATTGGTTTGATGTCCTCAAATCCAGAACTAGGTGCCCTTCTGGAAGGAATGCATCAGCTTAAAGAAAAAAACGGGCTCAACAGAGGGGTAACTGGATGCACAGCCTGCTACGTAGCAGATCAGCCTACATGATTTAATGGTCTCTTCTTGCCTTGAAATCTGTAAAGCTATGAAATATATAATGCTGCTACCTGTCACCTTTATATACAAGATTTTTTTCTTAAAGTTGACCCATGAGGCCTCATAAACTTTAGCTATTGATCTGGGTGATCTGTATTACCTACACAATGCCCAGGCCAACAAATGAGGACAGCAGTAAATCAAGTGAGAGCTTTGTATTTTTTTGCTTGAGTTGGGGGTTTGCACTAAGCAAGAGGAGCATGAGATATGTACAGTGGAATTCACATCAGATAGACTAAAGATCAGCAGCAGGCTCCAGAAGCAGAACTGAAAGAATCAGTGTTTAAGTAAAAAGGCGGATTCACAGAAGTGCACCCGGAGTGGTATCTCAAACAGCAACAGTGATGGCAGGGAGCCAGAGTGCCCAAAGGATTTCTAATTTGCATAACTTGCATGCCTGACACAGACATTCACAGGGTGGTGGAGGCCAATCTATATAAAGTAGAATACTTTTGCATATTCTGCAGAGTTGTGTTGTGATGGCTGCAGTTTCCTCCTGCTCATCTGTGAGATACAAACTGAAATAGAAATCTGTATATCCCCCCTCTCTTTAAATAATTCTTGTTGTGTTTTAAGAGCCTTCCAAGGTACACTGGAGGAAATTGCTCCCTGACTCTAGCAGCTGATTGCTTGAGATTGGCAAAATCCTTGGTATTTTAGACTAACTTTACATGTGTTTTTACTCTCCATTAAAATTATCCAATCCTTTGTAAAATCCAGCCACTGTATTTGACTTGATGACTACTAGTATAAGAATTCAGCTGGTTAATTCTACATACTGTGTTGGGCGGAATTTCCTTTCAGTGTCTCTAAATTTATTGCCCTTTAATTTAATGGCATGTCCCACTGGTCTTGTGTAACGGGAATTAAAAGGAAGACACTGTTTCTTTTCCATGATTCCGTTCATGTCTTTTGCATATACTAAGGCTTTTAATTTTAAACCTTAAAAGCAGCTTCACAAATGTGTGGTGTTTTTTTAAAATGTACCAATTGGCATATCACAGCTATGTGACTTACATGAGCATAACTTGTAAGCTCGGTGTAAAGGGATGTGACAAATGCATCCTGCTGTGTAGTGAGCTAGAAGTAAATTGAAAATATCACACACTTCTGTTTCTTGCCAATCTATCCAATAAGAGATTAAATACATGAAGTATGCATACCTGTGTTCTGTAATCCTAATAGGACAAAAGAGCTATTTTCCCCCCAAACAGGTATGCACCTGTGATACCCTTTTGTAGGTTCTCATGATAGCTGTGTGCACATGCACAGTTTGGTGTGTGTAATTCAGGTGTGGGCACACTTTGGCTTGGATTTTCAACAAAGGGTGAAGGAAGTAGACATCCGACTCACCTGCTCTAAAGTTTGGACCAAGCAGCTGCTCAGTCGAGAAGGGTTCCATGAAGGATCTAAACACTTTCTTTCCTCAGAGGGAACCATAAACCGGAAGATGACCATTAATGTCCTGAGAGTGTATCATTTTATATACCATTGTGTGTATGGGTGAGGTAAATATTTCTAGAAAGAAGCAAGGAAGGGACTGTACTTTAGTGTATGTACTAGAGGCAGGTTGTGCCTCTGTTTTACTTCCAAGGAGATCCCTGGATGCAGTAAAGCTGATATTGTTCAGGTGCACGTTCATGTGGGGGCAGAATTAATAGCGCTTTGTGAGGTCTACAGACCATGCCCCCAAATGGCATAAAACTGATGGAACATAGCAACTGCTTAACTGGGCAGAGCAGCAGTGTGCCATAGCAGAGGAGGTTAATGAAGGACAATATCCGAAGTCAATTTCCAATGGCTTCGAAAACCAAAACCAATCCTTAGTCTGGGCTTTGTTACCAAGCCCATGAAAATTAAGAAACAGCTCATCTGCAATTTGAGTTGAAGGTGTTGTCAGGCTACTGACACCCCTCAGACAGCAGTTTGTTTAAGTAGCATTGTGTCTATAAATTATGTGTTGGTTGTATTTCTTCTTATTTCAGTGCATTGCTGCATAGTGTATATAGTGGATTGGATTGCACAAGTGCACCAATAACATTAATTAATATAATATGTTATCTACACCATGCTACAAGTTCCAAAGGGGCAGCCGTGTTAGTCTAGTAAGGCAAAAAAAGCAAGGAGTCTTATGGCACTTAAAGACTAACGGATTTATTTATTGCATGAGCTTTCATAGGAAAATATCCCACTTTGTCAGATGCTCCAAAGAAGGAGAACTTACAGAATTGGATGAAAATAAATGCAGGGGAGTGTAAGACATGGGATCAGGTCATACTGCAACAGCAAATCAGAGCATTTGTAAGGATTCAAACTCTAGAGAGCATACAGAGGGAGGGTGAAGTTAAGTTACTTGTTAAAATGTGAAAAGAATCCATAGTCATGATTCAGCCCTGCTTTTTTTTTCCACATTATAACAGGTAATTTGACTTCACCCTCCCTCTGTATGCTCTCTCCTGGAGTTTGAATCCTTACAAATGCTCTGATTTGCTGTTGCAGTATGACCTGATCCCATGTCTTACACTCCCCTGCATTTATTTTCATCCAATTCTGTAAGTTCTCCCTCTTCAAAGTGTCTGACGAAGTGGGATATTCTCCCACACAAGCTCATGCAGTAAATAAATCTGTTAGTCTTTAAGTGCCACAAGACTCCTTGGTTGTTTGGTTTTCTTTTTTTTACCATGCTACAAGACTCTATAAACAGTCCTCACAAAGACTTCTATGGATGGCACTGGAGAATCAAACCTATTTCATCTGTGTAACACTGTCCATTCAAATTCCCTGTTCCAGTTTCTATTTTTTCACGTGTGAATTCCTTAATTCTAGTCCTATAGTGTCCACCTCTGGTAATTCATTCTTCTTGGTGGCAGTCATGCTTCACCCTAGAGGTGGCTGAATTTCAGCACTGGGTGAAGTGACGCTTCGCTTTTGAAAACACATGAATGCCTTAGGAGCACAAATCAAAGAGGACTCTACAAAATCCCACTCAGATTTTGAAAAACACTTTTATCTCATTCAGGACAAAAACTTGCAGATAGACAAAAGACAGTCGATAAATTTTGATCCGTATTACTATTCTGAATAGTTGAGCACTTTCATGTCTTTTGATTATCACTTTATTTGTAAACGTCATTGAATATGCTGGTTTAGCCGAGCAGTTCTTGTCCTCTTGAACCAATCTTTACTGGACCAGTTATTGGTTCTTTTGGATGTTAAAATACCCTGGTTCATGGGCTCTAAAAATTAAGAGTATTGGAAAAAGAAGATTTCTCCCCTCTGTGCTCCTTCACCTCCTCTACCATTCCTCTTCCCCCCATCTCCATGCTAGCTAGACCTTAGATGTGCTAAAAACATAGAAGAGAAAGAATAGCTTTTGGAATTAAGTGTAGGCAGTAAATGATTGGAAGCCATAATAGCATTCTTGGCATCTGCTTGGCAATTTTATATAATCAGATGCCTCCTTTTTAGTTAGTGGTTTGTTAAATCACTGGTTTATAGATTTTTAAATGTTTCTCTCTGTCTCTGTGTATCTCTAAGTCCCAATCTTATTGTCCTGGTATTGAAACTGATGGTCTGGAAGGCATGCTTTTTTTAACTGGGTGTTTTAACCTTTGCTTTTTAAAAGTTATTTGGGGAGAGAGGAGGTTAAATTGATGAGCAGCATTCCTATTTTAATGCAATAAAGACACTAAAGCAGAAGCATTAGATGGTTATATCACAACCCTGAGTTCAGAGGATTTAAATGGGCATATGTGAAGATTTGGGAGTATCGAATCCCTGAAGGCCCTCAGACACACAGTTTTAGTAACCAACAAATCACTGTGTGATTGCAGAGAGTTCAATTAGTAAACTATGATTTGAACTGGGACCCTACCAACTAATTTCACACAGGATGCTATACCATGATCAGCAGAGCTTGAGGAAAAGGTTGGACAGTCTCTGGAGGAGCTTTTATTAAAGAGACGTCAGGGAAACAAGGAATAGGTAAAGTGAGGCTACAGACAGCTCAGTGACTTGGAAAGGGCAGTGCCCAGGGTTCAATAAAGATACACTTGTTTAGCTTAACCTTCAATCAGCTCCACTCTTTTCTAATAATACCAGCACCAAAATAGCTGTCAGACGGTAATGGGCTTTCAGTCATTGGAGACCTAGTCAAGTTTTGAACAAGTGACCTAAAAATCAAACGCTCTATATGGCCATTGTAGAGCTGATCACATTGTATGCAGCACATAAATTATGTGACAAATCAAGTCAGCATTTCTGTGCATGAACTGTTTGAAAATTAGACTCTGAATTCATTGCCTCAAGCTGTAAATATTACAGTTTGGACATGTGATGTTCACCCTGTGGGTTCTACAAAAGCTGTTCTCTTGTGAACTATTCACTACTCTTGATATGGGATTGGACATCTAAGTCACAATACTGTTTCTGTTGCCTCAGTGCACAACGAAACATTTTAAACTGGGAACAGAAAAAAATCAATATAGTGGACCGTGACTTAGACCATACACCTGGCATAATTGAGAAAGGGGACTAAGGACTCCTTTTATGCCCCTTTGCTGGCTATGTAGGAGAGGTGGAGAATGAATGGAGTCTTGATTTGTTGGTGTATAGGCCAGCAGTCTATTTTTCTTGAGTGACCAGGATGTGGAGAGGGAATTCTGACTCCAAGGGGTGTCTATGACACACAGTGCCTTCTGTGTCAACTTGCAGGCTTGTGCAGTTTATACATGCCCCCCGCCATCCCTGTAACTCAGGACTGTGCTAAAAGGCACAACTTCTCTTATGGATGAACATGCAAAGAACACTCTTTTTCATATCGAGGTACCCTTGTTTGCATGCAAACATGAGTGTTTGTTCAAGAACAGCTGCACACACATCTGTATGAACAAGTACCCTTTGTGTGAATCTTGTGAATAGCGAATAAACAGCTGTTCAGTCTTATAATAAATGTTCATGAACTCTCTCTTTTCTATATTTGGCCAGTTCCACCACTCGTTCAGGTTATCCTGTTCCCAAGCTAATGAAAGTTATCATTAATAACGTGCTTGATGGGAGGCAGTGGAACCTAGAGCAAGGAGAGCACTTGGCCAGGTCTTAGGAGAGTGAGGTTCTAATCCCAGCTTATCCAAAGACAAGCAGTAGGCCCAGTGGCAAAGTCAATTCATTTCTTTGTACCTTAGTTTTTCAATCTGAAGATTGGAATAAGGATAGTGATCATCTTCTTTGAACTCTACAGATGAAAAGTGCAGCTAACCATTATTTTTATAAGTTCTCTCCATTTTTCTTTCTATGTGATGATTGTTCTCTTGATTTCTGATGTGAAAGTGTTGTGTCGGGCTTTATTGTAGGGGTCTTAAAGAGGAGGGGGACATAGGAAAGTGGCAGAGTCCATTTGTAGTCATTTTTAATTGGCCAGTTCCATCTTTTTCTTGAAGCCTCTTTATGCTGTTTCGTTATAGGAATTTGCCGGTGCTAATAAACAGGGGTTAAAATAGACTGGATCGGCCCAGAATGCTAGTCCAGGGCACATTATTTTTAGGGGATCAGTGTTCCAGGCCCGCTAAAATAACAAAATGGTGCCGGAACACTGCGTTCCGGGGCTCACCATTGAAAAATAGCAGGCCCTGGAACAAAGTGTTCCGGTACCATTTTCTATTTTTAGGGGCCTGAAAGCTAGGCCCCTAAAAATAGTTGGCCCCAGAATGGGTTTCTGCCATGTTCTGGCAGGCAGGGGATGGGGTGGGCTCCCCTGTGCTTGTGTAGGCTGTGCTTAGAGTCAGAAGCTTCCAAGCACAGCCTGCAGGCTGCAGTTTCCCAGCCCAGCATGCTGCCCGGGAGTACTGGGGTGGCCCAGCTCACACTGGGAGGGGAGTATTAGGGGTGCCAGAGCTGGGGGTGTTATTGGGAGCTGGGGTGGATTTTGCGAACAGGAGAATAGATATGGGGGGCAGTAATTGGGGTGTGGAAAGGGGGCCTGGATGTGCAGAAGGGGGGCCCGCCCAATTAGGTGGGTTCTGGGGCCTGCCAAATTATGCTTTAAACCCTGCTAATAAAGAAAGCAAACTAACTGTCTGTGTCTCTAACAACCTTCTGAGGCCTCTGTCACTGAAACAGTTTACAAAACAAGGCAATACAAGCACAGAAGGATGGTCAGTGACCATTATATGACTCCATGTGGGCAGACAGAATGCTGGCATTTATAGGGAGTCTTTCTAATGTGGGAATATGAGTCATTTGTATTGCATTGCTAATTTTATAATGTCAGATGTTCAATGCCAATAGAAGGACAGTAGGATTATTGCTGCTGAGGTTGCTACAACAAATACTATGGAACAGATTCATCCCATTTGTAACTCCACTGACTTCATCCTAGTTGAAAAGACAGTGCTCTGGTTTCTTATTCATGGAGAGTCCTGGGGTACATGTGCACAGCCAGGAAAAAAGAAAAAAAACTCAAGCAAACAACCTTACCTTGGGCTTCAGAGGCTCATGCTGTGGAGTTCTTCGACTGAGCTTGGGCTCTGGGACACTCTGTGTGGGAAGAGTCTCAAAAGTCAGGCACTGATTTGGAGCCTGCTGTTGTTACTCCTGAAAGCCTGTCAATTGACTTTGCTATTAAGGGTTTTTTTCCCCCTTTGTGTAGACCTACCCATAACGAGCTGCTTACCAGCTTTACATTGGTTAGCTTTGTAGGATCTGTCTCTGCTGTAGTAGGAGAGGAACTCCTAGCCTGGGGAGAACAGGTTTGCACTAGCTTTGCTTGAGCTCAGCTTTTAAAAATAACAGTTTGGGTAGGGTGAGGGTGTAGCCGCTCAGGGCCCTGTGCTTTGGAGGGTCTGGGGGGGTCGCACTGCTGCCACCCCCCCCCCATGCCAGAAACTGGCCAAGCTGGCCAAAAGCAGCAGCCCGGTTCACAGGGCCAGCTCTACTGTAAGGCTAGAGGAGTGGCTTCCAGCAAAAGCTACTTAAGGCAGTAGATCAGCACTACAACAAAGGTGAGTCATTAGGATTAACAATGAGTTGCTAATAGTTGTTCAAACAACCTCTGTGACTCCTCTCTGAGTCAGTATCTCTTTGGGCTTCTCTCATTTGTATGAAAAGGACTGAGGTCACTGGCAAGCAACCTTTGTGTTTTTTTATAAATAGACCCAATGAAGAAAGAAAAAACTGTGAACACCCACTTATTCCACCATTTCTAGGATCTGGGGATTGGAGTTATTTTTGCAAATTAGGGCTTGCCTCTTTTTTCAGTGGGTTGAGAATTCCCTTGCTTGCAAAAAAATAAAAAAAAGTTATAACCTGTAGATTTTAATAAAAACTCCAGAGATTTTTTTGACTAATAATTGAAAGGAGAAGAGAAAAACAAACTGTTCTAATAGGAGCCTCTGTTACAAAATATGGTATTTTTTCTACAATTAGAAAGCCTAGGTAACAGAATAAAATCCAACTCAGGGATGGATCTGCTGGAAGGAGAAGTTATAACAAGGTCCTAATCTGAAGGGGGGGAGTGGGTAGCCCCATTGTATTGCTGCCTTATGCATACTGCCAGGGGTCACCAGACCAAGCAGAGAGAGCTAGCACCCTTTCAATGACACTATTGTGGACAATTATGTGTTCATGAAAACTCATTTGGGCTCAGGGAGCAGATGGAGTGCAGAGGTGAAAGTGGAACCCAGAGGGGTGGCTTCAGTTCCTGGGATTTGGCAGTGGAGAAGAGAGCAGGAGGACAGGCTCAGCAGCAGACAGGATGTTCCAGGACCTTTCTTTACAGCCTGGCATTGGCTCTCTTCTCTTTCCTCTGTCTCAGCACTTCCATCTCATTTCTCCACCCAGTCACACTCCCCCACCCTTTTGCAAGGAGCTCCCACACACACACTCCAGGCTATTACATGCAATTTTAGAGATTTGACATACTTCCTGATTTGAGATGGGAGCAGGGCATGTGGGATCACCCTCTGCATGTTCCATGTAGGTGATCTTAAATTAGATGTATAGGTTTCAGAGATGTAATAGAAGCCTCAAGAGAAAGGATGAAAGCCATGAAGGATTGCCACCCCCCCAACTGCCCCCCCCACCGCCATGGTCACTGTTCAGTTTTCTGGTGGTGGTCGATTTTTTTCAGTGGAGGCTTGCCTCACAGCAGAGGGATGCAGAGCTAGATCCTGAGGAAAAATGTTTGACAACCACTGGCTTAAGGGTGGCTGAGAAACCAGACCCTGCACTTCTGTTCCACCACTTTTGGCCAGCTTGCCCGGTCCCTGGCATGGGATGGTGGGTGCAGGGGCTTGCCCCTCCACTGGGCCAGCCCGCCCCATCCCCCAGTGCCCGGGAGGGTGAGTGGGGGCCCCGCAGAGGGTGATTTGCCCAGGGCCCCACACCCACCTAGGGATGGGCCTGACTGTGGGTGTTCGAACATAGGCAATATCACTAGCTAGCCACCCAGGCCCAGGCTTGTACCCAGACCAGGACCCCATTGTGCTAAATGCTATTTGAGCACACACCTACAGTCACACACTTGAAATCTGATACCACAGGCCCTAGTGGATTTGGGAGTGAGTGCTATGTCCCATTCGAACACACAGGCAAAGGTGAGAGGAGCCGTTCTCCTGTCTCCCATAGCATGAAACTCATTAGCTGATTTTCAGCGATGAATAAAGAAGCTGTTACTGGCCAACAACTGAATGTTGTCCTTCCTGGGCTCTGGGTTGGCGTAATTTTGTAGTGTAAGCTCTACATTTTAGAGGGAGAAGGAAGAAATGTTTATTTGGAAGTTCCAAAGTCCCAAAGGATGATGTTAGTCTTTAAGTGCCAAAGGACTCCTTGCTTATTTATTTGGAAGGCTAATTTAAAAATAACAGCTGTTGCATGGAGTTGTTCAGGGTTTTGTAATTGTTATGGAAGACATCATGTAGCATTGTTACATACAATTTTACTGTTTTTCTTTGTGTGCAAGGAAATTTTTAGTCTTGGCAGATTCAGCTCCATGAAGTGGCATTTCTGCACAGTCTAGGTTTCATGTGTATATTTGGCAGCATGATAGCTTTGTATGCCTTCAGTTTTGTTAGGAAGCTAAAGTCGTTTTCACATAGACTGTCTGACAAAATGGATGAGCATAGTAAGACAAGATAAAGTTCCAGATGCTGAGATTCTCATACAAGCAGGTGTTCCAAATATCTGTACTCTATTGATGAAATCACAGATGAGATGGGCAGACCATGTCACAAAATGTCAGAAGAGCAACTGCCAAAGATCTTTCATGGTGAGCTAAAGTAGGGAAAGTGCTTTCAGGGAGGTGAAAAGAAATGTTTCAAAGACCCCCTTAACTTTATCCATGAGACATTTTTATGATGCAGAGCTTTGGGACAGTCTTCCTCAGGATCATTCTAAGTGTCAAAATCTCATCCAAACTGGAGCCACACTCTGAGCAGGAGAGAAGGTTTGAGGCAGAGAAGAAGTGCCAGCAGTATAAATCTCAGAAGAGCAGTGTGTCCACTGTTAATCTTAGTGACATCTTGTTCAGTGTTCCACAAACTGTTCAAAGCTCAAATTAGCCTGATCAGCCACTCGTGTGTTCACAGAAACCACATCAGTCAGTGATGTCACGGTCATTTTTGAACTCAAGGGATGAACAACAGACTTGGCAAAAAAGACTGTGGTATTCACTTGTGATGTATTTTCTTCAGAGGCTCTGTGGCAAGCAGCAGTGGAGTTTGTTCTGAGGCTTGACTTCACTAACTAGGGTTAATTCTGGGGCAGAGGTGCACTCTGGGGAACTTGGCAAAGGTGTCCTGTTCAGGAATTCTGAAAGATAGGATTGCCTGTGTACTCCTGGTAGCTGTCTTTGTTTTGGGATTGAAATAATTAAAGAAGTTGCACTAAAACTACACCTGAGACTCCACATCACTGTTTTCTTCTCAGCTGACCTCAAGGCTGCAACATATGCTATATCTTAGCCAAGGGGCAGCACAGAGTTAAAATAAATCTTAGGAAAAATGACTGATGAGCAGAGAGCATCTGAAGTGGTCAAATCTGCTTAATAAATGTAGACCTGACATATGTGTATCTAGTTCCTGTCCAAATGAATGGGGATTGGCTCACCACCTTGCCTAGGTGGGTTTGAACATCTTACTTTATTTATTACATGAATCTGCTACTTATCATGTGCACTGTGTAGATGTAGTTATGTGTAGATTTATTGTGTGTGTGTGTGTGTGTGTGTGTGTGTGTGTGTGTGTGTGTGTGTGTGAGAGAGAGAGAGAGAAAACCCTACAGAAAGTATTGGTTGGATTCTGATCTCCTGTAAACCAGTGCAAGTGCATAGTAATTGCATTGAACTTAATAGCGTTGGACTTAAGCTGGTATAAATGAGCTCAAACTCTGACTCATACTTTATGTGTATTTATTATTCATATATACCAACAGAGTTTTGCTGAGTTATGCAATGTGGTTTTACTGTATACATGACACACATTGTTGTGTTATGTTTGCCTATAGGATATGTACATTGTCAAGCTCCATAAGTCTTTGAAATTATTTTTTCTGGGTTCTCTTTTTATCTTACTGTTACTGTCTTTCTAAAAAAATTATGCATCTAAAGCTGTGCAAGCTCTGAAATCCATTATATTGAACCATCTGTGAATAACAAGTACAGTCTGACCCACTTCTGCTGCATATCCAACCTGCTAATTACCTCCAAAAATTTGGATGGGTCACCTGCTGTCCGAATTGTTATCATGCCCCAGAAGGTAATTCTCAGAAGTAATCAGGAAATGAGTTGGAAAACGTTATTAGAGTGAGATACTTACAAAGATCTTCAGGTACTTGATCCTCTGCTGAAGAAAAAGGTGTCTTGAACCAAACAAATCTATTTGCATGTCTGTTACATAGAGGGAAGAATAAAAAATAAGGTAAGGAGGATATGAGGTAAGCACAGAAGAAAATTGTTTCAAAATAGGTAACATAATTCTGATTAAGGGGTTACCTGTTGTTTTAGAAGCACTGCTAGTGTTTAATAGTGATAGACAAATTTCCAGGGGTTTTGTTCTGCTATGCCAAACGTGGTCTGCTTGCCTGAACTTGATCCAAACTGTACGGCTGGGCTGGAAATTCTGTGAAATCTCCATTGTGAGATTTCATACCAAGTCCAGTCAATTCAGACATCATGTGAGAACAGATCCTTTCTTGCTGTATTTAGATGAATTAAATTCTGACCATTGAGATGCACAGGAAAATGGGAAACAATTCAACAATTAACGTTGATGGGGAGATTATGGATCTGAGTCGTCTACTGAAGTCAGAGGGAATTTTTCATTGACTTAAAAGGGCATTGCAAGTGTCCTGATACAAACTTTATCTAAACTTCGATATTTAAATTTAAGAACAGCTTAGTTTTGTAGAGCTGGGAGATTACCATCAAGAAAAGGTCTGTGAATATATTTTAGACATTTAAATGAATTTGCTTCACCCATTTTATACCCTCTTTGTGTTCATTTTCCATGAATGTTTCTGCAGTGAAATTTGATGTGTATGAAGGCTCAAAGAAGGCAAATTTTAAACTCACGTGCTCACATACTACCTACAAAAAAGCTAATTTAAAATTTTCTTGCCTGGAGCTTTTGCAACAAAATAATGATGATTAATTATGTCTGGCTGATCTGAAAAAAAGAAAGTACCATGCGATGTAGGCTTAGCCATGCTAAATAAGGATGTGATTTTTTTGCCTGACACACACTGTGTTAGCCAAAGATCTAGTCCAGAAGTAGTTACACTGGCAAAAATGTGGCATAAGTGTCAGGCAGGCTTAGGAGCTGTGCCTAACAGCTTCTGAAGTGGAGCAACTAATCCAGATGGGTCCTGTATTAGCATGGTATTTGCATATTGGGTACAGGGCATAGTGGGGTTAATCTGCTCACAAATCTCTCAATATCTGTAATTCTGCTGAGGGGAAATACAAAATACTGGCTTTTTGTAAATTGCTACTCTGTTTGTTTCAAATCTGTCTGGATTAGTTAAAGGGTAAAAACTACCCTTAGTTAAAAAGAGGCTTGTAAAAAAGATGACTGCATATTCTTGCCTGAAAAAGGGAAAAAAAGGGGTGGGGTTTCACTTTAGCTCCTTTTGGATCAAAATGCTGGAGGCATTCCTGTCTCACCTCAGCCCCCCTCAAATGATAGTTCTGGCTGGGCTTCTCTGAGGCCCCTTTGTTTTGTGAAGGACAGTAGGTGTTTGCATGCTACTTGATGTTTAAGAGTTGCTGTGACTACAGAAAGGCGGACTCTCTGAGCTAAGAGGGAACTCTCCCTCTCTGAGCTGAAATTACTGAAGAGGAGCAGCAGATGGAGAGAGTGCCTGGAGCCAGCAGACAGCGGGCAGAGCCGGCGGCGAGCTGGGTGGCATGAGTGACCAGAGGGCAGAGCTGGTGGACAGTGGGCGGAGCCAGTGGATGCTGAGAGTGGCCAGTGGCGAGCTGGGCGGTGAGAGTGACCAGAGGGTGGAGCTGGCAGACTGTGGGCGGAGCCAAGGAACAGTTCTAGAGGATGAAGTGAGTGACCAGTAGATGGTGTTGGTGGACAGCTGGCATGAAAGACACTCCCTACGTATCCTAGGACTGTTTAGGAGCCTAGTTAGTACTGACTCCACAGATCAGTGCCAGTTTTGCCATTAAGTCTTGTATGTTCTGTTATGCGGGATGGGTTGTTGGGAACTTTGCTCTGTACTGACTAGCTAGATCAGCACTGATTTCTGTTATTTGGCCTTTTACACTCTGTTCTGCTACTATTAAAAGTTCTGTTTATTACACTTAGTCTCATGCATGCGAGCAGAGATGCCTTACCACTTTGGGGTGCCCAGAAAACAGTGCAGGATTCCCAGAAATCTGGATGGGGGCCCGAGCTGGTTGGTGGTGCTACATTATTGGGAAATCCCTAGCTATAGAACTTGGCCCTTGTTCTGGCAGAAGGGTTACATAAGCTATATAATAAAAAAGCATCTGTAGTAGGAGGTTTCTCAACAGATTTCTTTTACCTCAATCCTCCAATTAGTCTAGGTCACTCTGTAATTTGTTAACTCAGTTGCCACTTGGACCAAAGTGGGACTGGACAAAACCCAGCCTGGGATGGGTTTTCATTTTGACTTTTTGCCTGTATTAAATCAGCACCTACTTTGATTTCATTGCTTGAAGTACCATCCTATGTGGAAGGCAGGGCTGATTTACTGGGTGTCTTGTGGGAGGGGTTTTACTTTCTAGAAGTGACACTACTTAAAAAATGGCTTCCAAAGTTTGCATTTGCAAATTTTGTGTCCACTGTTAGCTTTGACTGTGCAAAACTGTGAGTTTTCTCATACAGCCTGGCAGTGGCATTGCTGGGCACTGGGCCACACCTTGAATTTATTAAAGAATTCTCCAAGCGAAGAGGAGCAACTTGCCCTGCTCCTCCCCCTGTGCCACTGGTGCTGTGCTGGCACCGTCCTCTCCGTTGAAGTGGGCAGGCTAACCTGGCAGCAGCCACTCTGTCTCCAGCAGGAGAGTGGGACGGGGCTGGTCTTGTGACACACTGTGGTAGGCAGCAATGCAGCAGTGCAGGGTGGACTTGGGGTGCCAGGGGCTGTTAGGGAGTGGCCCAGCCCAGTGATGGGAAAGGCTGGCAAAATAGCTTGACAGAGGCTAGTGCCTTGACAATGCTCAGGGCTAGATTTAGTTTGTTGGGGTGGCAGGTCTCCTTTTAGCCTGGGGACTGGGTGCAGTCCTTAAAGCCCCTCCCTTAATCCATCTTGAAGGTGCCTTAGGGACTGCAGCTTGAGGCCCCTTTGACCCAGAGCATCGCCAGCCTGCATTGCACTGTGATACAGTGCCAGTCCACCCACCCCCAGGCTGGTCTGGTCCTAGCCTTTGGCCCCAAGCCAGCCTGTGTCCACCTTGCACTGCTCTGGCAGCACCACCATGGAGCACCGTCCCGCAATGCCACCTGGTCCCCAAGCTCCAGCATCCCTGGCCCCCTGCTGGGGACAGGATGGCTGCCAGAGTGCCCCCTGCCACCAGGGACAGAGCCTGCTGTGCCCAGATCTTTTTCTTTAGTAGCAATGACCCAGGCTTCTGCCTCAAGGCTACTGTATCTGGCTGCAGTGATTGCTCAGTGTGGTACACTAGCAGAATATGGTCAGGCACATCAGGCAAAATGTGTTCTTATCAGTGTTGTTCTGTGTCCAGCACTGATATCGGTTTGGCGGCGTGTATGAATGTGTGCATGAGTCTCTGAAAGCATGCTCCCTCAGGATTACCCCTGGCTTGAATCTCTAGTGAGAACTTAGTTAGCTCAGTGATTTGGAGCCTGGCTTGGATCTGAAGCAGGAACTGAGTTAGCCTAGTGATCCTAAGCTGAGGTTTTCCTTTGGTTAATGCTTTGGGTTACTTTTGGCTCAAATCTGAAGTGAGAACTCAGTTAGGTCAGTGATTTGGAGCCTAGGCATACCCTGTGTGCAAGAGGTAAACTGAGGCAACATTCACAATCAGGGAAACCAACACGACCACAGATCTTTATAGAAACAAAGGTGCCAGGCTAGGCTTTATTGCAATGTAGCACTATGGCAAACAATCCATATCAACAGATTTGCTGGCAGCATTGATGCTCTCAATGCAATGGAGCAGCTCAACTGACAGCAGGACTCACTGTTACTCTCTTGGCTGCATGAAGTTTGGGCTCCAGGGCTCCTATTCTTATACCCTACTTGGTCCTCCTGACTTGGCCCCCTTTGGGATCCAAATTTACCTTGATTGGTCCACATACCCCTTTCTTGATGCCATCCATTGATTTGATAGGTCCATGCATCTTGCACATCTCTATCCATCAAGGTGTCATACTTTGACTGAAACTGTACTTATATAATACCTCCCTGTATCTATGGCGTTATTCTTTGGCATTAGACCGACTCAGTACCTTTCAGGTACTTTTCCATTGTTCATACTTATTACAATTTCAACTTGTTTCTTGCCAGTTCCAGTGAAGTTGAACTTCACAATTTGTTTCATGTCCGTACCTTCATTTCAGGCTCACTGTACACTCCGTTCAGGCCCACTGTACTCTCTATTCGTTAGGCCTTGAACCAACACCTAGACATTTCTACTCATCATTTCTGTTTTAACCTTTTATTTTCTCCTACTCTCAGGATCGGCAACACTCCCTCTTTCACACCACAAAATTGATATTTTGCTAGTGCCAGGGGCTGTATGTGCATGAAGGTTGGAAGGGACTGGTAGCAGGGTGCAGCATGAGGTGTATGCCACCCAATGATTCCCTTATGAAAGGAAGGTCCCTGGCTGGCCAGGTCCACTTGTTTTCCAGCAGATAACGTGTCAGTGGGGCAGCATGACACCACTGGCTTGGAGAGGAGGAGTGAGACAGTGGAGGTTTCCTAGAATCGTAGAAACTGGAAAGGACCATGAGAGGTCATTGAGTCCAGTCCCCTGCTCTCATGGCAGGACCAAGTGCTCTCCTAAACCATACCTGACAGGTTTTTGTCTAACCTGCTCTTAAAAAGCTCCAGTGGTGGAGATTCCACAACATCCCTAGGCAACTTGTTCCAGTGGTTAATCACTCTGACAGTTCATTTGTATCAGGCTTACTATTCATCACACTGCTAAGGCAGAATCACTCTCAGCACTGAAGTGTTTTGTTCAGTCCAGCATTATGTAGCACATCGAACAGGGTTTCTACTATGTCCACTTGAAGACTGTTCCTGAACTCCTTTTTTCTCACAGACTTCTGTTCATGCCCTCTCTTTCAGCACCACCTCCAGCAACTTTACACTAATGGAAATAGAGATTTCTGTGCCTACAGTGCCCTCCCCCCCCGCCTAGCTCCTTCATTGTGGAGCATCAGCATGTTGCTAGATCTTTCCCCTCTTACCTGCTACTCCCGTGACACCTGCCATCCCCAAGACACCTGGACAAAGGTCATTCCCTGTTGCTATCTAGAAACAAAAATGTTGAGAATTGGTGTAATGCCCCACACCTGAATTTCTCTTCCATCCTCTGACTTTCCTCTCCCTCCAGCCTGAAGGGCTTTGGGAGTAGGCACAGAGTGAATGCAGCCTTGAGGGTGTCTGGCCTCCTCTTCCACAGAGAAAAGACCTACCCATAGAAAGGTCTAGCTGTATGTGATGCTATGTGTGATTACTTAGTTCACTGCTTGGCATTTTTTCCCCAGACATTCAGTCTAAAAGTTTCTCTGATCAGTTTTTTTTCCAGTTGTTTTTAGAATCTAAATTATATCCCCTTGGACAATCCTAAGAAATTCCTCTCTTCTCTGGCTGTTTATATTCTTCAGATACTTGTGGACTGTTGTTCTAGGCCCCTCTCTTCTTTGCTATGTGGAGTATTCATGGAATAGCTGTATCTTTACGCTCATCTTTTAAACAAGAACTGCAGAAGGTGTTGCCATTAAGTATTAAAAAAAATAAAATTCCCTCACTCCCATGTTAAAGATACTCCCAAGTGAAGGATAAAAGCCAAATAATTTGAATAATTACAAAATAACTACTATAAAAACATTACTACTTTGTACACAATGCACAAGGGACTATTGCAGTTCTCCTTAGTGTTCTGTATAGCAGGGTAAGCGGGAGTCAGGATCCATTTATGGCCCTGCACAGATTCTGACCCTGCATGTGGTAGGGGGAACAAGAGTTACCTGAGAGACAAGTGGGACAGGAGGGAATGAGTGGAGGAGCTTTTGCTCTGCCCTCCTGCTTGCAGTTAACTAGCCAGGTGTATGAGGAGTGTGCCCAGAGCTCTTATGAAAACAGGTGTGGGAACAGCTCATAACTGCCCTGGAATAACTTGTATAAAACTTCCCTTTGGTTCAATGAGAATTTAGCTGTCCAGAATTCCAGCTAAACTGTGGATGCTCAGCATCTCTGAAAATCAGCCTGGGTTAGTTAATTTCAAAAGGATAGCCGTGTTAGTCTAGTCCAATAAAAAAACAACAAGGAGTTGTGTGGCACTTTAAGACTAACAGAAATCTGTTAGTCTTAAAGTGCCACACAACTCCTTCTTGTTTTTTTACTGGGTTAGTTAGCCTTTAATATCCACTTACCCCTTGAAAGGAGAATGGAAGCAGAAATAGCCAAGGCAGTACAGCATTGCCTCGCATTTGGTTCTTGCTTGTGGGATGTGCACTCAAATTGCTCATCAAAGTCAAGGCTTAATAGCTCATTTCATTACTTGTTCTTTGGAGTGTTGATCATGTCTATTCTTCTGTAAGTGCCGAGTCCTGCTGCCAGCTAAGCAAACAATAGGGTAACAGCACTTCAGAGATGACTAATTAAAGGATGGCTTAAATTAAAAAGGAAAAACACAGGGGTTCTATTGTGCAGAATGGGGTGCTTGTGTACCTCAAAAATGGATCCTTAAGGAACACATCAGCTTTGTTTAGCTTAATATTTAGGGTTTAAATAAAAACAGAGTTTACCGCATTATGAACATCCTCTGAATTATATTATTAAGTTTAGTAATAATTGATATTTTGCTAAAAAACAAGCATCTTCCTGCAGGGAACACTGCATTCTAGGTACCGCAATCAAAACTGTGGATGAGAAACAGAAAAATGAAAGTATTGAGAAATTCACTTGGAAAACCAAAGACTATTTCACTGCCCAAGCAGAAATTGAAACCAATTGCACAAGTTAGCAATTACATAAAACAATTTAGAGACCTGATTTGTCCGTCAGTAGATGTAGATCTAGCTCTAGAGGAGCCAAAAGGTTTGTTTATATGAATGGAAAAATTTCAGTGGTGCTTTTGTAAAAAATAAATAAATAAATAAATAAATTTTTAAAAAAACAACCCCAAAAGTCAAATCTAAATATTTCATAGAAACGTGTTGAGTCCAATACAACAATGTGATGGCAAAAATTGAAGCATTTTGTTTTTAACATTTATACTTAAACATTTATTTATTTATTTTTAGCCAAAATGAAATAAATCAAAATTACACCATCCAAATTATGTGTGTTAAATCAAATTTAATTTGGTCCAGAATTGAAACTTTCACAAGAAACTTCAAAATTTTGGCTCTTGTTCCAAGTTGGAACACTTCTTTTGCAACAAAATGTGAGGACATCCTATGAATTGGGAATTCTGGTTCTTGATCAGCTGTATATCCACCCATGTAAAAATGGTGTAATAGGACCTTAGAACTTTTGTTTTAATAATCTAATGTGGTGGTGTTGGTAGTATCAGATAAGAAGTAAGTCAAACTATAGGGCCAAATTCACTAATATGTTCAAACTGCTTTTGGGTTTCTCTGGTGGTACAAGGGAACTCTGCTATGTTGGGTTTATTACTGTTTATGTGTGGCATAAGGTTAGCTAGTCTGCACTTGTGACTGGCTGAATAGTCTCATCTTGACAGTTCTGCATACAGAATTTAATTCAGGAAAATTCTTCTGACATGAAACACTAGCGGGGGGGGGGGGGGAGATGTTAAAACAATGAATAGCTTCTTTGTTGTTTATCTAGGCATTATTTCCAGCTCATAATGCAAGACTTGGAGTAAACTTATTTGATATTTTTCTAAAAGCCCCATCTCTTAGATACAAGTGAATGGAGCACCAGTTCTACAATAAGATCTGTAGTGGTAGAGCTCTGGCTGCTTGAAACTCCCAGTCCCATCAATTTCACTGTGGCTCTCTGTTCCGGAGGAGTAGCCAAGTCAAGTCAAGTCAAGTCATAGGGCTGGAAGGGACCTCATGAGATCATCCATGTTAGTCTCTGTGAGCAAAGGGCTCTGTTTGTAGTTTTTTTTCAAGATGATGGCTTTTCAAGATCATTTGCTCACCTAGCTGGATGAGTAAACTTTTTTTCAAGGGCTTGGGTGCATGTGTGCAGAAATATGCATACACATGGACACCATTTATCTTTGTTTTGTAGGAGGGTCACAAATTGACCCCTCGAGGATTGCTATTGTGTAGGTCCTGAGCTGTTCCACTACAGACTTTTATTTCTGTGAATCTTGGCCTGCTGCATTCCTGATGCTGGTAAATGGGAGCCTGAGGTTGGAGGGGTATTTTTTGCTTACTAGTTTTTCATGACAGCCTAGTTTGCGGGTGGGGGACTTGTTTGTTACAGTTAAAATCTCTGTTGAACGGTTCACTATGGCTGTGCCTAACAGCCTCTGCTTGTTGAGAAAGATGGAAGACTAAGATTGGCAAAAGGATGTGGATTTTTTTTCCAAAGCAAAGCTGAATGAAATATGTGCAGTCAAGTGTGTGTGTGGGCGGAAGAAGAACAAACCTAACTGTGTATTCCTTCTAGCCATTTCAGAGCACTAGATTACACTTACCTAGCAAATCTGTGCTCCTCATGCAGAGAAGAAATAGCTTCAGTCTCTTGTCTTTGTTGTAAATTAAATAATTTTTTAAAAAAATGTTGTATGAAAATAAATATTTTATTCTTCAGGATGAATGCAAACTGCTTTTTGGGGGTCACTGTGTAGCCCGGCCTCTGCCTCCGCTTCTGTTGCCCTGTTTGCATGCAGAACAATGAATCTGTGTAAGCACTGCCGTTTAGTTGTAGTGAGATGATTCACCTACACATGAACCCAAGGAAGCTGCAGAAAGCTTTCAGGCAAAGGTGCAGCATTATAAATATTTTAAATCTTACTGTGAGCAGGGAAAAGTGTAACATATGTTTTACATTTCACCGCCTGCCATAGTACCATTATTTTAGAACCTGTCGCCTTTTGTGGGCTATGCACTCATAGACAAATTCCATCACTTCAAAACCAATAGCTAAGCTGCCTCTTTTCATACCCATTCCTTTTAGTTCCAGCTGACAGTTAGGAAACGGTCTTCCCTCTATTATATGTTGATCTGACCTAAAAACAAATAGACTGCAATAGACTGCTGAGATTTAAAATAAAACACAAACCTTTTTATGGAAACTTGTAACCTCCCACTTTGTTGAGGCCACAGTGACAATGAAAGGTGAGATAAAAATCATTCTACCTGTTAGCTGACCTGAGCAGAACAGCAGATTGAAGTATGGGCTTTTCTTTAGCTCTGTAAATGAGGATTAAAATCTGGCTCAAGTGAAAATAAATATTGTTGCTAGCCAACTCCCCACACAATTTAACCTGATGGGAAATCCTTGCTGAAGAGTGCCTTAGAACTGAAATGTGAGTAAGGTGACATAGGGCAAAACAGATGTACGAGTAAGCTTTCTCAAAGATAAACTTGAGTTCAACCACAAATGCTTGGGCAAGATTCAGAAACCATGAGAGTGAAATCTATGGCCTGTGTTATGCAGAAAGTCAGATTAGATGATCGTAATGGTCCCACCTAGGTTTAAAATGGGGTGGGGGGTATGCATTAGTTTAAAACCTCTATATTTCACACCAGTCTGTGTTTGCAGCAAAAGCTTTTCAAGGTGAAAGGGGTTAGCCTGGCAGCTCAAGCTCTCCGATAAGAAGTTTATTTTCAGGAAATCCTTACCTTAGAATACTGGTGGTTTTTAGACTTTCAGCCAAATTGATACTTCCCAGAGCTGTCTGTGAGTTTTAACTGAGTGTCAGGGAAAAAAAGGTCTACTAGACTGAGGAATAGGCTCCTTTGTAAAGTGGCAATGTTTTATGTACCCCGTGCTGGGTAAAGAGATGAGGAGTCCTTGCTTATAAAACTAAACCATCTCTTTATTAATTTACAGAGATGCAGATGCAGCCACTGTGGGTAGCATTCTAGTTACATGCATACAGACTGACTTCAGTGGGAGTCTTGCCACTTACTACAGTGGAGTTTGAATGAGAGCCTGTTCTGTTTCAGCTTTGATTTCTATTGCTTTAGAGAAAGAAGCATGACATATAATATGAACCTGCCAAGCAGTTACGGTTTAACTGTTGATTTTAACACTCTCTTGCTTTCTAAACTAAATCACAAAAAGGTTTGCTGAAATGTGGCCCACACATTGAAATCTAAACAAAGCTTGTCCTGGGCTTTTATAAAGCTCCTTGTTGAGGCTGAACAACACCACACATTCAACAGGCTGATTAGAAATACAAAAATGCAGAGAACTATCATGAATAAATAACCCATGATAATTGTGCTCATGAAAGGCACAACTGAAAAGAAATTAAGATCTTGTTTTCAAATGATAGCCGATAAAGGCATTTTGCTAGCTGCAACCTAGAGTTACAAACTTTAGACACTGACATGTTGGCAAAAACAAACAAACGTTGGGAAACAGGAGTCTCACTGAACAGAATTAAAATAAATAATCCAACTAACAAGGTTATTTGACAACAAATTCTTCACTGTTTGGATGTATCTGCTGAATTGTTCTTGGAAACCATTTAACTCTAAGCATTTGCATGTTTGGGGACTGTTATTAAAAAAAATAGTTTAGCAAATTTTGTTACATTTATTGGAAGAATTTGCCTGTGAGTAAAGGATGTGAAATGTCTGAAGAACAGCTGTGCAAAGGGGTTGTGTCCAGTTTTAGACTCTATGTATGTGCTTTGGGCTCTTACGAACAGAAAACTGGTGAGGTAAGTTGGTTTTAATGAACAATGCACCATATGTTCAAACCCAGCACATCTGATCTGGAAGTCAGGGTGTATAGATTTTGCATGAAAGTCTTGAAAACAAATGTGGACTTTTAGGAATTCTTTTGTGATTTATTTTAAAAATGCCACTGCTTTGGGGCCAAAGATAGGTATCCATGATTTCAGCATCAAGTTATAATATAGCAGAGTTACTTTTGTGAAAAAGGCTGGTAATATTTGTCAAAGGGCTAGGTGGCCTAGGAGCATTGCAGTTAAAGAGAATAGGTAACATTTTCAGAAGTGCGTGAGCAACCAAGGTTCCTAAGTTAAAAGTTTATGGGAGTTTTGCCATTGACTTCAGTGGAATCAGAATTTGATCCTGTTGATTAAAACAATGGTAAATATGGCCTAGATCATAGGACAGACTCCTGGATCACCACACAAAAATCGACTTAAGAAATCAGAAATATCTGTAGTGAAGTCAGTGAAGCAACTCCTATCGGCAAAATCCATTCCAGAAGAATTAATTCAGAGAACACAGGATGGTATGTTAACCGTCTGGTGAGCATCAATATTTTGGTCTCATCATACCTCTATAATTTTGGTCAATGGCCAAAGCCATCCTCTTTATTTTTTTAATTTAACTCAACACAGTGGGTCCATAAGCAGAGCTGTGCAAAACCCTGAAAATGAAAGGTGAACTCGTCATCTTTGCATGCTTCCATACCCTATGGCAAAACCAACCTAGGGTTACACAACATTTTTTGCTTTCCCAATTTTATCACTAACGCTTTCCTTATGAAAAAACACACCAGTGTCAGAATCAAAGATACATCCATTTTGCAATTGATCCTATTAAAATTCTTTAATTTCTTCTGTGCTTTGTTCATACAAACCTCAGATTCCAGATGAGGCTTGGGAGTTGAGATGACTGACAAACTAAAGCCACCAGCATGGTTACTCAGAAGCAATGGGGATGGAAGCTACTCTAACCATAACCTGTTCAAGAAGAAATAAGTGGTCTTAATGATGAAGATTTGATGCCTTTATCCACTCAGCACCCCTCTACTAATTGTGAACATCCATGTTTTAAGGATTTTTTTTCTTATCCCTGGTGCTAATTGAATAGCAGTAACCTAACATACAATTACAACAGCTGTGAAGGGTCTGTCATCAGCGCATATACACCCCACACTGGCAGTACCAGAGTTAAAGGGAGCTAGCAAGCTAAGTTAGTGTACCTCCTGGAATGTGGAAGGTATATCAGATTAAATTCGGGATAAGACCATCCTGTGGAGCAGCTGTGTGGCTAATTTAATGGGAAGAGCAATAAAAGGGAGCTGGTACCTGGAGACCAGCTCTGAGGGGAGAATCACAGGGCAGATGTGAAGGAGGTTCCTGAGGCAGACTTAGTAGAAGGCATCCACAGAAGAAGTCTTGTGGGCCAAGGGGTCAAGAACTTAAGAAGAATTGGGCCTAAAGCATGAAAACCCTGGAAAGCAGTGCTTTGTAGAAGAGCAGGAAAGAACTTTAAAGAACTTTGGATAGTTTGCTAATGGCAGGAAGACCAGGTAAAGAGTCAGTCTTAGGATGTTTACCTGAGAAGAGGACTCTGGAAAAAGGCAGGAGAGAAATGGGAAAGACTCAGAAGGGGAATAAGTTCCTCTGGTGATCACTGACAAAAGGGCAGAAACGAGACCATCAGGGAGAAAAACCTACAAGGTCTTGCTTCCTACAAGAAACAGGAAGAACTCTGAAGAGCCTGGAAAGGGTATTAAGGAAAAGTGCTTAGAGTTAGACCACAAGGGTTGTGTTCACACACAGGCATTATTTTGATACAAGTTGTGTCGAAACAACTTGTATTGAAATAATGCCTTATTTCAAAATAACTTAATTCGAATTAACAGTTTGTTAATTCAAATTAAGGAAAAAAGCTCAAAGCAAAATAGTTTCAGGCAACAGTTATTTCGAAACAAGTCACTGTTGTTTCAAAACAACATGTTCAGACTGCATTGTTTCGAAACAATTGTTTCGAAACAATGTTGTTTCACCCCCAAATGGGGTTTAAGTTGTTTCGAAACAACGCCATTGTTTCAAAACAGTGGGTGCCGTTGTTTCGAAACAACTGTGCATCGTGTGAACAGGGTATTTCTTATTTCGAAACAACCTCTGTTGTTTTGAAATAAGAGTGCTGTGTGAACACAGCCAATAGGAACTAGTTTAGGAAGGCAGTAAGGAGTCCGAGGCCCTTAATAAAGGGTCCCTGTATTGGAACTCAGAGGAGACCATGGACTTGGATTCCCCTACCTGCTACCAAAGGAAATTGTAGAAAACCTCCCTGATATAGAATGCAGGAATTACTGGAATCCTGGAGACAAGGAACATTGGGTCCACAGTTAAGGGCTGGAGACAATTTCACTAGACTACTTACTTGTTCGTGGGATTCTGTTATCCTGGCAAAAGGCAGGACTGAATGTGACCTGGCCAGAAGGTCAAGTTAAGAGAAGAAGCAGATGCACATGAGGTGAGAGCAGCTGTCAGCAGGGGACACCCAAGGAGGAAATCTACTCTGCCATGCCCAGCCACGCAGGGGCATACCAGCTCATAAGTCATTCTTCTGTAATGCCATCATAGAATAACTTCATGATTTGGTGCTCTGTTATCTCACAGAGTGCCACTGAAATCTGTTTGAGATACAAGTTCTTCTGCTCCAAAGTGAAAAAGTCTCATCAAAGATAAGGATTTACACCTTCTGAAAGTAACTATTTAATGGCAGGAGAAGGGCGGTAGGTGCAATATGCATTACCACATGGGCAGCAAATGAAATAAAAACATTAACTTTAAATAGGAGTGGAAAGTTAAGTTAAATGATGTTTTGGCCAGGAAATTTCTTTTTAGGTAACAAGTGCAAAAGCCAAGGTAAAGCTACTGGTCAGTATACAGCACAGAAGACACAGTCTGTGGAGATGGAAAAGGTAGAGTAAAGATGGTTTTTCCCAATTTTTGTGCATATTGGATTCTGACTTTTTGCAAAGGCTGATCAGCCCTAGTGGTTGTTCTAACTTCTGTCAGCCTCCCCAGGGCCACCAGTGGGTTGCCCTGCAGTCTAAAATCTCAACAGCATGAAGCACTACTGATGCTGCCCCTAACAAGATTCCCCCCATCCCTGGTGCTTGCATGGGGAGAGCACAGGTGTGCTTCTACTGGCAAAGTTGGTCCTGTATTGAGGTTAATTCTACCATGGCCCCATGTGGCATCTTTGGACAAGAGCAGAGGTGAGAGTTGACTCCTGGACCGTTAGTCTGGTACTCCAGGAAAATGAGGGAAACAATGTTTTTTAAATTATATAGGAATAAGAAAAGCAGAGGATTGGTATTGTGATTTCTTGAAAACAGTAAAAAAACACTTACATGCTGTCACTTGAAATTCTAAGAGGTTTCCTGGTCCTGTTTGAAGGGGTAGAGAGTTCTGCTGGGAAATCTACAATCTGGATTTAGCAGAATCCATCTGAAAAGAGCCAGGCTGGAATGAGGTGGTGTGAGTTATGCTTTTCTGCCTTAGGTAGCAGCCTGCTCTGTGTGTCTCTTTCTGGTTACTGTGTGTTGTCATTCTGGGTTTTAAGAATAAAAGTAGTGTTATGCTGCAACTTTTCAGTCAGAGTGTTTTATGTTTTTATTCATTTTCTTGTGTGTATGCTATGAACCTGACACATAATCAGACCCTTTGATGTTAGAGATGGAAAAGATCAACTAGGGGTGCAGGGCTATTTCTTAGAGTGTATTTTCAGTGCTGCTGAGGAGATAATGAGATGGCAAGAGCTTAATTAAAAGGTATGGCATGTTCAGAGGAGGGGGAAAAGGCCAGCTAGTAAAGTGGTGGACGTGTTGTTGCTTCTTCCAATAGAAGGTCAAATTCACTCTTGCCAGCTCAAGAATGTACCCATTGCATCTCGTGGCCCTTTATGTCTCAGAGGATGCTAATCAGAGGGAGAGGCAATGAATGGCGCCTCCACTTACCCACCCTTGGCATTTCCATCCCAGAGGAAACTATTAATCTTTGGTAGGTGCCATTCTCCGAGCTCTCTTTACTGCTGCACCAGCAGGTCTACCTGCTTTGCGAACTGTGTTAGCTGAACTAGATCTTTGGGGAGTGTAAGGACGTTGCAGGAGAAACTCTCACCATGATGGGTCTTGTGGAAAGTCCCCAAGAAGCCAAAGTAAAAACCAAAGGGGCAAAGCAGAAGTAAAAGTGAAGTAGCTATGGCAGGAAGTCCAATGGGTCAGCTTTTAATATGTTACTGGGAAAATACTCCATTTCCTTGAGTAACTCAATTCATCTTTATATACATCACCTTAATTTATACAGCTTCAACGGCACATGTCACAACATGAACCATCAGTGTTTGGGAACTGGGGAAGGAAGAAAAACTAACAGAAATACTGACATTTTTTCAAACCAGACTTGAAAGATGCCATTCTGAGAGCATCTTTATTTTTCTTTAGTCGAAGCCCACATAAGCAGCACTATGTCTGCACATAGTTTGCTTAGTTATTTGCCAGTAGATGGAGTAGTTAAGTCATCTGTCTCTCTCATCTAGGTAGCTGATCAGTTTCTAATCTGACATTCTCCATAGTTTCTAGGCGCCATTAAACCCTCACCTCTGTCTTCACAGGACCATGACAGCTGCATCTTCGTTGCTAGTGGGGAATGCTAGCTGCATTCCCTATAGTGACAAATAGGATGGTTTGTAACACATCATCCAAAACAGTTTTACTTCCTGCCTTTTGGACATCAGAGATTCTTCTGCACAAGTTTCTGTTTGTTTCCCCTGCCTGCCTTTTTGGGAACCATTTTTTCCCAACAGGAGGAGAAGATATTATAAAAGTGTGTTCTAAAAGTGACCTTGATGCTGTTATGTAATAGAAAAAGAGGACATTCTTTACAGGCAGACAGTGTTTTAGGCTCTTTATTTTGTCCGATGTTTAGGAAAAGCTAAGTTCCAAAGGGGCAGCCGTGTTAGTCAAGTCCAGCAAAAAACTAAAAACAAAAAACAAACCCCCCCCCCACACACACACCAAGGAGTCCTACGGCACTTAAAGACTAACAGATTTATTTGTTGCATGAGATTTCATGGAAGAAAATCCCACTTCATCAGATGTTTTGAAGATGGGGGAACTTTGTAAGTTTCCTCATCTTCAAAGCATCTGGCAACGTGGGATTTTCTCCCATGGAAGCTCATGCAACAAATAAACCTGTTAGTCTTTAAGTGCCACAGGACTCCTGGTTTTATTTGTAGGAAAAGGCAATAAACTTTATCCTTCAACTAGAAAACACAGGAGGGTTTCACTTTCTGTGTGGTATAGGTAGGACCAATCTGCTGGATACCATGTAAAACATCCTAGTATATTCTTCTCATTAGAACAAAGTAAACAGTGGCAGAAGCTCCGTGAAGGTATTCACATTGGCTTCCAACACGTTCAAATATCAAACACAAACTTAAAGCATTTGTGAAAATCGAACCCATGTCTGCTGAAATTTGCAAGCCTGTCCTTAGATTATTATCACAACTGCACAGCCAACTTCTTTCCCCCCAATATTGTATTCCTCAAACTTCCAGGATTTGGGATGCTTATTTCTACAATAAGATCTTCTCTTTCCCAAGAAAGTCTTCACCTAAGCAATATATACACAGAAAGGCCACTTCATCCACAATCCTTTAAGGGCCTTCTGGTAGGGGAAGGATTGACCAAAGCTCACCTCCACTTGTGCAGAAGTAGCAGGATTGGCCCTCCCACTGCTGTCAACCCCTCCAGAGCTTTAACTGGAATAAGGTCATCTTCTGGGCAGCAATTACATATTAGAGATTATTGGCATCTCTTCTGTTGCTGGTGTTGGTTGTTAGTGAATATGGGATCCCTCTTAGCCTTGTTTCAGCAAAACTAGCTGGCCAGGAGAATGGCAGGCCATGGAAAAAGAAAGAATTTAAGACTTGTGATGATGGGCCCCCGTGGAGGCCTTGATGGAGATAGGTGTCTCTAAAGACATAGAAAGCACAAAAGGGAACCACCAAGGTATCTTGATGAAGGAAAACAGTGAGGGTAAGAGGGCTTGCCAGTGGTCCTATCCAAAAATACATGAAACACAAAAAGAAGTTGTCCCAGGCATTAATGGATGGAAAGCTTGGTAGAGAGGCATGTGGGGTGATGGAAACAGCAGGAGAAAGATGGAGCCAGCTCTGGGGAATTATCCCTCAATTGCATAAGTTTGTCAGTATGTGTCAAGGAAAATTTGCAATAAAAGAATTATTTTACAGCATAACTCTGTGGTAGTCACATTTAAAACAGCAGTTTAAGATTTTTGGTTATATAAAATCAACAAATGTCATGTATCTGACAAAGATGTCTTTGTGAGAGATAAGCACTACACATGAATTGCCAATAGCTTCAATCTTTTTTTTTTGGACAGCCAGTTGAATTATATTTTATGACTATATTTGATAAATTTAGACCCTTTCAATTCATGAATCATTTGCAAATCAAAATCGATGTCTGCATTTATTTGCTGAACAGTTTGAACAAATTTCAGTTTATAGTGTTGCATATGAACTGTATTTTTCAGTACTTCCTATTCATAACTGTTGATATGTGATTGGTCACTTAAATTGCCTTGTAAATGTTCTTCTCCCTGATTGGCTGAAGAGAATGAATAACAAATACTGAATAGAAAATACCTAGCATTCTGAGCAACAAATACTTCTGTTGGTATGAAAATAATCTTGATTAAATGCTAATATTAGTGTTGTAGAAAAACAGCCATTTCCCAAACATAAGTGAATGAAAACTAATTTGTGCATAACAGTGTGGTTTACAAACCAAACAGCTCTTTGGCTTTTATTAGATTATTTTCCACCAGTTTTTTTGCTATATTTGAGCAGCTATAGTTTTTTTATATTTGTAAAAGTTCACCAATGATTATATATATTAGCTGGATTAAAAAGAAAAGGATTTGAACTGAAAGTTTATAAGCTAAATTCAGCTCACAGTAAATTTCTGCCACCTAATTAGAAAGACCTGAAAATATATAACGGATATATAAATCCCATCTTAATATAATGGAAATGCTGGCACATCTTTAACTTTACCAGTGAAAATGATTACACTATAACAGGCCATTGGTATAGTGACTAGAATGTATAATTGGAGGTGTAGATTACTAAAAGACTAAACACCATCACATATTTATGAACATTGGAGGCCCAGGCCTCATTATGTACACTCTCAATTATTAGTACATTGGGTTCAGTGAATGTGTCTTAATGCATTTGCTAATGATTTTGAAGCAAATTTGCAATGTCAACTTTACCCAAATTGTGCCACAATCGAAATAGAAAAGAATATGCCTACAACTGCCAGTCTGGATCTAAGATGTTGTGCAGCACTCTTACAATATGCATATCAATGAACACGGACTAGTGCTTTGTGCAGAAAACCCATTCAGCCGATAACAGAAAATCATCCAGTCTTAGCGTATGTGTCAGTTGTCCTATGAAAGAAAGAAAAAGGCAGGGTAATGTATACTGGCAAAATGAATGCTCTTAAAACATCCAGGAAGAACAGATAAAGATAAAAGTGTAGGATCAAAAGTTTCAAAGGGTTGCTCACAATTGAAATGTGAACATCAGACAATTTCAAACGCCCTTCGAATAGATTTCAGAACTAGATCCTTGTGCTTATTGCCCTGATCCTAAAGTTTTGTTTGAAGATAAACCTTCAAAGCTCAAATGCATACTTTATTGCATCAAGTAGCTTCTAAACAAAACTAGACATATAATCTGTACCTCCTCCTTTATACATGTCAGGTCAGTGAACTCCTTCCCCCCACCTTCTGTGGCTCCACCGGAAATGTGTGTTAGTCACCTACTTATTTCATTGTCCTTTGGTGTCTCCTGCTTCCTACTTCAGTCACTTCGATAAATCAGCAATACAATTCATTCTCTTCCACACCCAGTTCACATCTCCCAGGAAGCTGGTATTCACTCTGTTGTTGAACTCTCCCTCAGAGTAAAGAGCAATAATTATTGGCACATTCAAGGGCTCCATTACAGTTTTCTCAGAAAGAAAACATAATATGCTATATTTTGGGTAACTGAAAGGGAAGGTATTAAAGAAATGTGAAGCATTTTTATACAGTTTACTTCTATTGGCTTGATATTATGGGTGATGAAATACTGGCTCCACTGAGATCTATGGGCTCAAGATCTCACCCTGTTGTTTCCGGGTCATGATTTAGAAAACAATAACATACCTACATTCCTATTTAAAAATGCTACCACTGCCTCATTACTCCCTGTCAAATGGAACCTAAACTTTGTGACGTGCTAAGTCTGTAATGCTCTGGTGGAAATGCAAGGACATAGGTGCTGGTTTCAGAACAATTTGAAAAGCTGAGGTTTTAAGTGAATTAAATATGCAAATTAATGATAAAATCAGTCCAGTCTTTATTTTGGGATGGTGGATAAGAATATTAGCTGGATATTTTAATTAAAATACTCAGCAGTAGAATAATAAACAATATTGGTACTGGAATGATCATCTTCAGGTTTACTGTTGATGCACCATTGAAATGAATGGTGTATTTCACCCTTGTGAGAGCTGTTGTTTTAGGCTATCCACAGTCGTAAGGTATGTCTACACTGCAGGCAGAGGAGTGACAATAGCATGTATAGCCATATAGTACAAGTTTACTGGGGCCCTGAGGTACATATGTAGTCAGCTGATCCATGCCTCCACTCATGCTCCTATGGCTTTGCTGCTGTTTGAGATTCCTAAGTTAAACCTACCTGTGCTTCAGTCACACTTCATGATGGCTGCTTAGACCATGTCATAAAAGGCACGCTTTTCCCATTGGTGGTCCCAAAGCACAGCTACATCTGCTTGATGTAGATAGACAAGGTAAACCCTGTGCATTCAAATGAGGGTTTATCTGAACTAGCGCCTCCATGTAAAGACTCCTAGTGCCTGATGTCTTCTAGGATTTTACATCTCAATATAAAACCACCTTTTTTTCCAGTGAAGACATAGCTTCTAGGGGGTTGTCTCCAATAGAACTTTATTGCAATGTAATTGACTGAAAATTAGCTTAAGATATGTAAGTGTTCGTAAAAGTTACTGAGGAGCATCTTCACATCTGTCCAAAGTTATTTCCATTTGGTTATTAGCATATTATAGCAAAAGCATCCATCTCAGTTGCTATTATCATGGCTTGGACAAACACTCAAGAATACTGTAGTACTGCCCAGTGTTTCTACCTTTTATAACCTCCAAACAAGAATTTCCTAACAGTTGGGCTTCTTACTCTTCCTTCATAGCTGCTTGGGGGAAGACAATGAGGTAGGTTTGTAAACTGCAAGATAATCATCCAGAGAGAAGACTAGATACCTTCAGAGCAAACAAAAGGTTGAGACAATGGCTTTAACACAGAGTACTCCATGTCCACAACTTCCTTGTTCATTAATATCAGTTTCTTTTGTTGTAAATATTACTTCTGCATACCCTGAGGTATAGGGAGTCTCAAATAAGAACATGACTGGCCTTTGGTTTGCTATTCTACTTGCCTAATACCAGTCTCTTTGCTTTATGCCTTCCCCCTCTACCCCCACATTTGTTGAGTTCTTCTTAGGCTCCATACAGGATTAATTTTACCCATCACAGAAAAGTGGTGATGCCTGAGGAGCAATGTATCATCTCTTTATCATCATCACACACTAACATTGGGTGGGTTTAGAACAAGTAGCAAAGATGATGTCCTTTTGCTTATTTTCATACAAAACTAGTGTAACTATTGAGTTCATCTTGATCTGCAGCAATGTGAAATTAGAACCTAGCCCAGAGCATGTAGTGTGATGAGCAGGATTGGAGGAGTAAAATAAGGTTTGTGAGGACCAGCGATTTAGGAATGCTAGCTTCAGTATGTACCCTTGACTTCTCAGCATGTTTAATCAAGCTTTCTTGTTACTCTGCCTGCTTTCTGCATTACTTACTACTAATGAAACCAAGTGATGCTGCAGTGGGAATATAGGTAAGCAGAATGAAATTGTACCACCTGGAATTTGGTTAGGAACTCTTGTGAATAGGTCCTTGTAGAGGTGCGGGGCCATTCCTCATCAGTCTGTGTGAGGGAGGCCATACCCCTCACTGTCAAATCTGTGTAGGCAGGCTCAAACCAGGGAATTAGCTCTCTCCGGGGCACAGGCCTTCACATAGGGCAGAACCACTATGCATTCTATAGCTCCCAAGGAGAGGTGGATACCGGACACAAGCCTCTTGACTTAGTGGAGGGAGTATGCCACACCAGGGGTGAGGTGGCAGAGGATAGGGGGACTCAGCTCAGGATCTTAACAGTGGTAGATCATTCCACCAGAGGGTAAGTGGGTCTCTTGCTGAAATGCACTGACTGGTGATCTGGCAGGAGCAGAACTGGAATGTAGCTGACTATCTCTGGGGTATTCCTACCCTCCCCTTGGAATGCACCTGTGGCCAGGGGTCATCATTCGCTTCCCCAGGGTAAGTTTCCAGCTACACTTCCAATAACTCCTCAACACCTGGGTTGTCAGGCTGCTTAGGTAAGTTGGGTGGGACCTCAGTACAGCCAGAGTCCTACCTGGATTCCCATTACAGCAATAGGCAGCAGACTGGGCTTGAGGGCCTACCCTTAATACTTTCTGTTCCTGTTCCACCCTTCATTTTCAGCATCACTAAAAAGCATGTATGCTTTTTATGGCAAATAATTAGATTTAGCTTCTCCTCCTATTCCACAGGACAGATTAAAGATCTAATCCTGCTGCACACTAGGGCTAAATGAACATTACCGTCGAGCCCTAGTTATGTTTTTTCTTTTAGGCTGAGTGACTGCAGCTTTGTGGATGTTCTTGTCTGTGTTTGGAAATCTCATGTTGGCAGAAAAGTCTCGTGTGCTATAGTTATCACTGAGAAAATGCCAACTGCAAAATGTATACCCAGGCATTTGAAAAAAAAGAAAAGAAAAAACCTCTTAAAGACGACTGTTCAATTATACTTTTTCTAGATAGGCGTGTGTGTAGCACTGCAAAATAAGGCAGGCGTCATTGCTGACACATTGCTGGAAATAGATTGTTGATTGACTATGACTCAGTTCCTCCGTCTCATTGTCCAATTCATCAGTGGGTGCATTGCAAGTTCATTGATTCTGCGTAAGACCAGCAGGAATGCTGGAGCTGCCTGCATTCAGCCATTATAAACCCCCTCCCTCTTCTATGAAGTGTATATGTAAATAAGTTTGGGCATCACAAATTTGACAGTGCAGTCAAACTGGTGAGGTTTGTTTGTTTTATTTTTACATATATGAAAAGAAGAAATGCAGACTCAGCTCTTTTTGTGATGAAGCCTGATGCATCCAGAAGAGATGAGCAAATCCTTTAAATCACCAACCAATATACTCTGCTGACTTCCTAATAGGCAAAGTCTGCATGCTGATTAGCTAAGTTACTAGAAGAAAGAGAGAGAGAAATAAAAATTTGTCAATGAAAATGATCTTCCCTTATTAGACAAGTTTATATTCCACATACAATCAAAATGAAAAGGTGTCTCAGGAGAATCTACATGGATTCCACTCTTGATGTAGCTGTGCCTCTTGTATTAGAGATCAGATTCCTTTTGACCTGCTGCATATGTTGAGTTTGCATCTTCATACTAGAAGTCTTCATTCTTCGCTGTCCCAAGTCAAGAGCAGAGTGAGCCCAGATATCCCTCAGTTCCTTCTGATGGCATATGGCAGTGACATGGAACCCCGGAAGTGTCTGCCTGCTTTTCTGCGCACTTAGTTTATTTATTTGTTAGTCATGTTGCCTATTGGCACAAAAAAATACATTTGTAGCCAGAACACCCCTCTTTGGATAGAAACTTTAACCAAAAGGTAAATGTGAAATCTGAAAATCAGCACCTCCTGTGATGCTACAGTGCTGTTTTAATTATGAGCATTTGAGCTGCTTCTTTTGTTGAGACGAGCAGAGTAGCTGACCAAAGTACCACATATTGCTCCTTCTCTAGGTTACTCAAAAACCAAAGAAATTTGCTTGAAATAGTTCAAGCATCCTTGGATCCAAAAGCAAGGATTCAACTACACGTGCCTTCTCCTTTTGGTTCTGCCCCATGATCATCCTGGTGAGATGAGACCACACCCTGAGCTCATAGGCTAGGGTGACAAAGAAGCTCAATAATCTACTCCACTCTGGCTTCATTGATCTCCCTCCAAAGCAGCCATTAAACAGAAGAAGGGGTTCTGGCCTAAGAAATTTGGCGACTAAAAAATTGAGAGCATGTAGTGAGAAAATCCTTACTTTGAATTCTGCACGAAGTTCAGTTAGGCTCTAGTTGCATTTTATCTTTATTTTTCATGTAACTATTTCTGATGTGTATGCCCCAATGGTTGTGCTCACTTAAAAAACCTCTCTCTTTATCGTTAATGAACTTTATTGTTTTCTCTAATTCAGTGTCTGATTTTGAAGTGTTTGGGTAAACTCCATATGGGGTAACAGGACATGTGCATATCATGTTTGTTAAATAAGTGACTAACTATATAAGTTTGTGTTATCCAGAGGAGGGCTGAGTGGTACAGGACACATACTTCTTGGTGGAAATCGAAGACTGGGCATGTGTGTTTATGTCACCCTGCTATATAACCAAGGCTGGTAAGAATCCAGGGTTTAATGTTAAGTGTGGCTGGTAGGCTGGCAGGCTGTTTATGAGCAGCTCAAGTGGGAGCTCCTTCAGCAAGGCATTGCAAGCCATGAAAGCTTATGTGGCAGCAGTGACACAAATACCCAGGAGTTTGGATTGTACTCTGGCTGGCCCCTTGGAAGAAGTGTACTTCATTTCTTCATCCCCTTTGGGGATGAGTAGGGACTGCATCTCTTCTTGGTCACTCAGTGAAAGAAAGGGAGAGAGCCTGGGGAGGATTTAGGGTACATAAGGATCATCCTTCCTGATACTCCCACAGGTTCCCCGCTCCAATATCTACACCCGTATCAGCTGTCGACATACTAGTGGGATTAATCCCTGTTCCCCGAAGCCTGTATCATTAGTCAGCTCTAGGCTTAGATCATCCTCACTAAAGAGGAAATATAAACCAACACAATCATGTTACCAATGTAGTCTCAGATCCTGAAAAGGGGGCAGGAAGAAAGCGATAAAGAACTGTATATACAAAAAGAACAGTTTGTCACTGCTGTGATTGCCTTCTCGTCTCCCAGTGAAGTAGTAAATCTCTTCAGTCAATGACTTTGTGGCATCCCAGGACCTCATTAAGCACATCACAGATACTTCTGGAACTAGTACAGGAGACACTTCAAAAACTCCTGCACACCTTGCCATTTTTCTGTTGGTGGCTGCGAAAAAGCAGCGGCACGTGTCAGTGTCCAGGCAAGCTCTCAGGAAATACCAAGTCCTTTCCAAGGGACGTGCAAACTTTTATTCCCATTCACTCCCAGGGTTCTTTGTGGTAGCTGTGTCCAAAAGATCAAAGCAGCGTGACCCTCCCAAATCTTCATCTATGGGAGGAAAAACAAACAAACAAAGCTACATGCAATGACTGCCCATCTGCCAGCCTTCATAATGGCAAAGTACTGTCCAAATATGGGTATGTGAATTGGGACAAAGTGCTTCAAGTCTGTGGCTAGGCCTCCTCAAGAACACCAAGAGATGTTAAAGACCATCATATCTAAAGGTCAGCTGATCATCCACACATCCTTTCAGGTGCAACTCGGCAGTGTTGTTAGAGCTACACTGGTGGCTGAGAGAAGAACTTCTTGGTTTCAGTCTCCAGGAATTTCCAAGGAGGTCCAAACAATTGAGGGTCTCCACTTTATAAAGCAATGGACTTTATAACTCCAAGGTGGATGAGGCCCTCCAGTCCTTAATGTACTCTAGGGTAACTCTGCTCTCCCTAGGCCTCTGTGTTCCACACCTTAGAAGGAAGCAAGTGAGCCCAAAAACTTCCTTCAAGCAGTTTTTTTTTCATGTCCAGTACTGTTACCAGCTTCAAGGACCTTAGAGAAGCCATGAAAGATGCAGAGATACCCATAATGATGAGTCTCTGCCTCTTCTATTGCTGCATAGTCTGTCTCTTTTATTATGTTGTAGGTTTGACCCAAGGATCTCCTCAGTTGGGTCCCTCTCCTTTTTGGAAATACCCTTCTGCCTCTCTGGTATAGTCATACTGAACTAGATGCAATCTAATCCCACAGATAAATAGTGTGGCATGTAAATTTTGGTCACTACCTACTGCCTATTAGGCTTTTTGCAAAATACTTTGACAAGTCTCTTATGACAAACTTTTTCCCATTTCCCTTTCTAGGAAAGGTTTCTTTGTGCACATTGGTTCACATGTTCCTTGTGCTAAGGAGTGAGGCATCTCTGGAAGGAAAAAAGTCTGGTGGAGATTCAAGGACTTGAATGTACAAAATAGCTTACATGTTCCATATAACAGTGTGTGCTCTTGCTGTTTGCACTGATCATTGGTTTGCTTAGATAACCTGAGTTTACTCTCCCTGATCAGCTCCTGATTCATTGTTCTCTGTATATTAGTTTCAGTGGTGTTCACATGAATAAACAACTCAAGCAGCAGGCAGAGTTTGCAGACCCCCTAATTCTATGCTGACAAGAGATAGGCTGTGACAAAGTGAACTGCCCTTCCACATTCGTTTTTAAATAGCCAATCATGAGTCCTCAGAAACCAAGAAGCAACCAGGCCTCATGTAGCTGAGGGAGAGCTTATTTTTCATGAATGTCAAAAGGTGTGTTCTGGTTAACTAATTGGGGTCTCTATATATTGTCTTGCTCTCTGTGCAGTCCTGACACAATAAATAAGTGCAAGACCATCCATTTGTTTCCCAGAGGGGTTCTATCAGCAGCCGTGCTGTCAAGAAGGCACGACTATTCTTTCAAGCCCTCTGCTCACTGTCCTGTGACTAAATGCAGAGACAGTGCAGCTAGAGATGTGCTACTTGAGGTAATATGAAAATAATTTCTATCAATCTGAACTGCAATGTCCAACACAGATGCCATGGACTGGTGCAACTAAGCAATCTTCCTGCATCATGAGGCCAATCTTCAACTAGTGTACCTCAATGTCGTTCCAGAGGATCTGTCCCTATATTTGCAATTTAAGCTTAATGCGCTGCCAGTCTGATGACTTGTGTTGTTTTAAGAACGTAAAACTGCTCTACTGAAGCAGTCATCAGTCCCCTTGATATAACATTCTGGTCAGTAGAAGAGAGGACATGATGATAACCCCCTGTTGCACCTAAATGTGCAATGCTATAGTATTGGATGGAAAGAAGACTTAAAAGCCCTGTTCCTAGTTTGTGATGCACTTATGCCTGGAGACTTAAAAACTGATCACTCATAAATATGATTCCCCAGCCAGTTTAACTGCAGGTGTGCTCCTATCACTAAATGATACCATGCAGCGGGATGTTCCACAGGTTGATTATACATTGCATATAAAATATTTTTAATCCATTTTCAATGTGTACCCTTTAAATGCAGTTAAGTGTCTTATTAGTTACTGAATTATGGTAGTAATTGAATGCCTCACCTGAAATCAGAACTGTTGTACTAATGGCGATACATACAAGACAGTGGCTATGTGTACACTGATGGTGGCAAATTTGACACTTTCAGAACAATTTATCTGGTTAGACTGAGGGGAAGTAAAGACTCACTCAATCAATCCAGAAGTCAATTTAATAAAACCATATTTGGAAAAAGACTAATGCTGCATCGGCACAACTTACTTGAGACAGCACACAGAACAGAATGTAGGAAGTTGATGTAAGTTACGCCAGCTACTCGATATAGCTTGCGTAACACCTGTCAACTGCCATCAAATTTGCTGGTATGTATGGATAAGGCCAGATTCTTAGAGCCCTGCAAATCCGCAGATATCCGCATTATGTCCGCATCTGCGGATACAACATGGATATCCGTAGACCATTTCTTGTGGATGCAGATCGGATACAGCTCCACATATTTTTATCTGCACAGAGCTAGAGCCCTGCAAAAATGCAGATATCCATGGATATCCACATTATATCCACATCCATGGATACAACATGAATATCCACGGACCATTTCTTATGGATGCAGGTCGGATATGGTTCCATTTATTTGTATCCATGCAGGGCTCTACAGATTCTCTTTGTTTCTCTATTATGAGAAAGGATAAGTAGAAGCCTTTAATTGCTCTGTCTTCATCACTGGCTTTCCTTAATAAGGAAACTGTTGCCTTATTCATCTTGGAAGAATTTCATTTGACATCTTCAACCTTCATATGTCTAAGAGTATTCACAGTCCAATACTGGAAGATCAGATACTGGGCTAGATGGACCATTAGTTTGAACCAGTGTGGGTGTTGTTCTGTTCTTATGTTTGAGACTGCCCATCAAAAAAAATATTTTCCTCCAACTTTTTTTTTGTGTCTTGGAGATGTGTTATACTGATATCATTGTTCCTATTGTCCAATATAATTTTGAACCAAAGAATATTTAGAATTAGAGATGGTTAAATATTCGATTACGTGCAGGGTTTCTCTGTGTTTGGCTTTTATTTATTTATTGAAAAGGAATTGTTGCTGCATTTATCAGTTTAGAGTGGACACATTTTTTGAAAATTCAAAATTTCAGTTTTCTCTCATGAAAAATTTTAAAAATGTACCACAAAAAACCAAAAGTCTGAATTTTTTTTTAACACCAGCTCTGCTTAGAATTCTTTACTGTTTGGAATTTGTGTCCACAGAATAATAGTACTCTTGCACAACCATCCTCTTTATTGTTCTTCATTCTTTAATTAAGTAGAACCTGGCTTCATGAGTAGTCCCTTTAAAGTTAATGGAGCCTTTCATGAGCTAAGGTAGTACTCAGCTTGATTAAGGGTATCAGAATCAGACCACTGTAAATTATTTATAGCTCAGCTTAGTCAATTAGTCAGTCAAGCTACTGCACAAAGACTAGAATCTCTGGACTGAGGAATTTACAAACAAAGGCTTATATCCTGGTTCCACTGAAATCAATGGGAGGGTTGCTATTGACTTCTGTGGAGCAAGGATTTCATCTTAATGGTACTGGAGGGATATTACATTGCAAACACTCTTAGTTGTGGAGGCGAGTACTGCGGGGTTTACAGTGGCTAAAGCTGGAAAGTTTAGCAGAATAAGAGGGTTTTCAGAAGAGTCTTGAGGAGTAAGTTCTCATGAATATTAATATATTTGCTGTTGGTGAATTTTCTCTTTCCTTTTATAGGTTTTATGGCAAACATTTTAATAACCCTATAAAGTACTTTCAGGGTTTGAATATGGGATTTAATTTACCCTTTGTACACTTAAATCACTGACCTTCAGAGTTTTGGGACAAGGCGTTCTGGAATCAGTTCTTGATGTTACTACTTTACAAAGACGAATTTTAGTCCTTGGTGAAGACTCAGGCCATTACCGTTATTTGGTGCATAAACAGGAAATAAACCAATACAGATATTTCTCAAATCAAAAGATATAGCCATTTGTCTTTTCATGCAAAAGGAAGTAAAAGGAGAAGGGGTGTGTGTGTGTGGACTCAAATATTAAAGGCTCCAACCATCCATAATCACATATAAAGACAAGTTGTATGAAATAAGTATCCCAATTCCACCAAAAACCTTTGTCCATTCTCAAAACCAAATGCAATCTTTGAGATTCTGAAATGTTCAGATGACTTTTTCTGTTATTCCCACATCTTCCTACTCTTGTGTTCCAGTTGGGGGTGGCAGAAGAACACTCTAAAAGTCATTTTAGACAGATTGTTTTCATGGTATTTTCATTAAGAATTGTAAATTAAAGAAATCTGAAGAGATTTCTCTTGCTTACATGGAACTCCAAACATAAACAGAAGCAAAGGCAAGCTTCACATAATACTGTGAACTTGTGGGTGTTTAACATCAAACCTTTTGACTGTTCCCTCATTAACCACACCACAAGCAAACCTTTCGTTTCTATAAACAATAGGCCTTAAATGAAATTAAAACACGGTGCCCAGAAGAAATGAACAGCTGAGCTAGTGAACAGATACTCACTGAGGCAAGTGGAGTGCCCCAAGAATGGCTTAGGTCACAATCTTCAGCAAGCAAGTTGTCAAGGCATTAGATTCCTCCCTGGTGTTCACTTCATAGAGATAGGAGGCTTATGAAGTTTACAGTAAGTACTTGAAACCATGAATATGTCCAGGTATGGAGAAGTGGGGTTTGAGAACAATCTGTGTTGGCTGATTTCTGGTAGAGATTACGTGTGATGGTAAATTATATCATAGTTGAGAATGCAGAGGAATTCTTTAGACACCTACAGTACACCAGTTGGCTGCAAAACAGCTAAGGTTAGGGTTTGTAAAGTTAAGATTTTATTTTAATGTTATTCATTTCAACCTTTTCAGTTTCCCGAAAAGCAGATAAAGTGACTATTTTAATGGTTTCAATGATCCCTGAATGTGGTGGCAATATGCATCTGCCAGAAATTGATAAAATAAATGTAGCCACTTTCCTTCATGCTTTTCACTTGACTATCATAGGGTGCTGCAATGAAAATGTGTTGTAGTTAAAGTGGTGACATTAAACTAAGCCAGATAGACCGAAGTAGCAAAATATCCAGAAGAAGCAATGATTTAACATATAAAGTGTACATAGACTAATATAAAAACACTTCCCCTTGGAAGTGGGTTTTCTAGTCCAGACTATGACTACAAAGAAATTTACAAACAGTTGTGGCAGAAGTGATCCCAGATCTACACCCATTCAGTTTGTCTTCCTTCCATACAAGTGAGCTAGCTTGTGTCCATAATATAATGTTTTCTTTTTCTGGAGGAAGGAGGTAAGGTCATCATTTCCCTGACGCTTTTGCCACTTTCTTCTCTCTTGCACAGGCAAAGTACTTTAAAAGCAGTGGAGTGTTTACAGTCAGGTTTATGAAATAATCTTTTCATAACCTCAGGTCACAAGAGTGTAACTTGGAAAGAGTTCAGCCCCTTTCCATGTACTCATAAAGAGTATATTGCATATTTCATTTGATTATACTTCAAACATGTCTTTTTTTTTTTTAAATCGTGTTTCAAAATGTATGCTGTCCTCCACATTTCACAGTGGATAGCAATGCAGGCTCAGGGAGAAGGGAAGCCCACTGCATTGCCTGTCTGGTATTTCAGCTACAGGAAGGGTAAAGAAATCGTCAAACTTAGGAGTTTTACTCAGAGAAATATGTATAGACATGTATGTCTCAATTCTAGTTGCATGGTGCTGTTCAAATTAGATTTGTGCAGTGGTCAATGTGACCCCCTCTCATAATTCATTAAGCTTGCAGAGAATGTCTCTGTACATTTAATATCCGGAACTTTCCATGATGAATCCCAGATGCTCAAAAGAGAAACACCATGCAGCCGATGTTAGATGAAAAGATTACAACAGGAAACAGAACATTTTTTTCTTTCTTTCTTTTTCTTTCTTTCTTTCTGTCAGAATGAAGGAGTCTAATTTATCTGGGCTATATGAGTTAAATATGAGGAAAGATACTTGCCTGCTAAACACAGAAAAGTCCCAGTAGCCTCCAAAACAGATGTTGTATTGAATCTTAAAGGAGTTCCAGGTTATGTGAGGTCCCTTCCAAACCTATGATTTTATACACACAACTTTGTTTTCTTGGTTCAATGTAATTGGTCACACTGTTCTGCTGCCAACAGAATTAAATATTTCTTTAATATATAGGCATCCCTGTAACCTTGTAAGATTTATTTTTATCCTAAATTGGCTTCCTTAGTTTAATCAAAGGAAACTACCTCTGCTAATTGAGTTCTTATTCTGCAGGTGGATTGTAGCTTCCACTTCCACCAGGGGTCTACTCCTTGCTTTCAACCTTGGTGTGCTGATTCCATAGCCATTGATGCGCCTACTTCTGGAAGAGGAGGCTAATGATACATCTCCTTTAATGGACTGAAGGTGGCCTTGTCATTATGGAATATTAACTCATAGGTCATGTCTTATTAAATTGATTACAGGAGGTGCTGGGCTGTGTGCAAAGTCAGAAGAAGTGGGGGAAGTTGTAATGTGGCAGCATAGCATTGAACAGAGAAGGCTCTGGTAAAACAGGCATGAGCACTGTGAAACAGTTCCAGTCACACTTTTTGGTTAACCTTTCTTTCTTTCTTTCTTTCTTTCTTTCTTTCTTTCTTTCTTTCTT